>JBAMAV010001329.1:0-1200000 GCA_037043315.1 Amiota communis | reverse complement strand
CATTTGGGTCACTGGTGGGAAGATGCCCCAAAGCAAAGTTTCAACGCCACGTTCTGGGTTTACATGGGTTAAAGTAAACGGAATTTATTTTTTCTCATGTTATGGGCCTCCAAGTCTAGAGCTAAACCAGTTTGAGCAACTCATAACGGAGTTAGTAGCGGAGGCCAGGACAAGGACGCCGACGATCATATCTGGCGATTTCAATGCTTTGTCCACCTTGTGGGGTAGTAAGCTCATAAATCGGAGTGGCAGAGTTCCGATGGAGTGCCTTGCCACACTGAACACCGAACTCTTAAATGATGGGCAGCCCACTTTCGAGGCTGGTAATAGGCTATCAGCCATAGATCTTACCTTAACGCATTGTTTAATTGCAACATGGAACATTAGTAATTTCTACACGAACAGTGATCATCGAGCCATCATAATTGAAATTGCGCTGCAACTGACAGTCGGTGGACGGCAGCCCTTATCAAAAACTAAAGGTTGGAGAGACTGACTGTTTGATAAGGATATCTTCCTACAAATCTGGGAGGATGGCATAATTAACACCGATAGAACGAATGGTATGGCAGAAGCCATAACAAAGTGGCTCTCAATAGCCTGTAATGCCTCGATGCCAAGAAAAATGCATATGCCTGCGCGAATGGCGGCTTATTGGTGGACCGTCGAGATCGCTGACCTTAGAAATCGCTGCAATCGAGCACGCAGGCTGGCGCAGCATGCTAGAACATCCCCCAACTGGGAACAATTGTAACGCGACTTCAAGTTGGTCAGACACCTCCTTCAGAGGGCAATACGGTCGACCAAAGACTCATGCTTCAAAGACCTACGAGATAGTACCAATATTGACCCATGGGACAAGGCCTATAAAGTTCTGAGGAGTACGGTGAAGGGACCTCAACCCCCACAGCCATCAGACCCAGCAATTAAGAACAACGCGGTTGCTACACTCTTCCCTGCCTGTACTACAGTCGAGCTCTATGACTCGTTCGGAGACTCTGCTGAAGTCCCAGAGGTCACCAAAAATGAGGTACTCAGAAGGCTGGGAGACAAGAAAGCCCCAGGGCCTGAATTCATCCCTAATGTGTCTCTAAAGGCCGCCGTGCGAGCAGATGTTGCAATCTTTGCAAAAATGTACTCCGCGTACCTCTCCGAAGAGTTTTCCCAACCATATGGAAAAGACAGAGGTTAGTCCTGTTGCTTAAACCCAAAAAGCAACCAGATCACCCATCTGCGCACCGGCCACTCTGTATGCTTAACAGGGCAAGATGCTTGAGAGTATCATAGTCGGCCGCCTACAGGAAACCTTGGATAGACCGAACGCTTTATCCAATGCCCAGTTTGGATTTCGTCGTGGAAAATCCACAGTGGATGCGATCCAAGCAGTAATGGATATTGCGCGTAGGGAAACGAGTGGAACCCGATGGAAGGGAGACGACAAGGTGTACTGCGCTGTAGTGACCTTGGATGTAAAAAATGCCTTTAACTGACTCAACCTTGATTGGTTATGCTGACGACATCGCTTTGGTGGTCGTAGGTAAAACGATTGAACAGATACAAGCTCTGTGCAGCGTAGCTACGGTCGGTGTCATGAGCTGGCTTAGGTCTTGAATTAGCAGTTGAGAAAACTGAAGTGGTTCTCCTGTCTACCCGGAAAGTGCGTGAGACATTTACTTTTCGGGTTGGTGATTGCCTCATAACCTCCCAGCCATTCAAAAAGTATCTCAGAATGTTTATGGACACCGAGCGACTTTTGCACAGTGTCTGATGCTGCGATTGAATTGATTGCCTCTATGCCACCAATCGACATATTGGCACAAGAACTTAAACTTAGATACGACACAGGTGCATCTAAAGAGGATGTGAGGCGGTGCAGCATACAGAATGGCAAAGAAGGTGGGAAACGTCTGAAAAAGGGGATGGACGTTTTCCCTGATCCCTAGCCTGGACATATGGATAACACGGAAACATGGTGAAGTGGATTTCCATATGACACAGATGCTCAGTGGACACGGTTGCTTCAAGTTTTACCTGCACCGTTTGAAACACGAAGAATATCTCCTGTATGCGACGGTATCGCAGAAGATGCCCACCAAGTCCATTCTCTTCGTTCCATTTCCCCCGTTTTTGTGACAATAGGCTGCGAATGGAGGAATGTTTGAGTGAGCCAATCACAGTAGAAAACTTTGTGCCGCGAATGTGTGAGTCACCTGCAAACTCGGAAGCTGTGAAGATAGCAACGGCCACAATAATGTGCTCTCTCAGAATGAGTGAACGCAGAAGAGCAGCTGAACGGTTACAAGCTGTTCGTTTAGCTCGTGTACCGGACGGGAATTCTGACGCATAGTCACGACCACACGTACGACAACAACACTATAGGTGACCTATTAAACTAGGACTGACTGACTTTTCAGCAGCAATGCTCACACCTTCCTCCCGACGTTATAGCTAATCACAGTTCCGGGAGGATGATAAGACATGGGGCGGGAGTTCTTACCGCGGTTAAAGTCCCGCACTTCGGTTGTAGACCGAGCAGGCTTTCGATGCTTTCCTTACAATTAAAAAAAAAAAAAACACAACCGATAGAAGAAAAGAGAGTGACACACAAACTTCTCTATTCTCCCATTCTACTGCGCTCCCAACATCACCAGCTGTTTTTTTTTTTTGTTTTTTGTATCGGAAGTGAAGCATCAAAAACCTAACCGGTCTACAACCGGAGTGTGGTCCTATCGTTCTCCCGGAACTGTCATTAGATATTACGTCGGGAGGAAGGTGGAGCATTGCTGCTCAAAAGTCAATCGGTCCTAGTTTACTAGGTCACCTATTGTGTTGTGTTCTTGTCGTACGAGGGTCGTGGCTACTAGTCAGTATTCTACGATCCCCCGTCCGGCACTCTCTGCAACGTCTGCATATTTCGCCTAGCCGTCTCTAGACGACGTAGCTCTAGCTGAATACCTGAGACACGCTCACAGATCCGATCCCAGTTGGCTGGAGATGCTAACATGAACTGTAATGCACTTCCTGGCTCCTGTGGATATCCTTCTGGAACAGGAAACATTGGAAAATATCGTGCTCAGTGTCCTCCGGTTCATCACACAGTGGGCACCTTGGTGTGTTGTCGTGCCCATACCTGTATAGGTACCACCTATATCCACCATGTCCACACAAGAACTGGGTTAAATGGTAGTTGGTTTCCCCGCTCTGCCTGTTCAGCCATTTTTCAATGTACGGGATGAGCCTGAAAGTCCATCCACCATTCTCAGTGTTCTGCCATCTCCACTGCCAAAGTAATGTTGAGGCTTGCCGCTCCCGCCTTCTAGCATCGTTGTCTGGACGCCCATGACACGTCTAATAAAGTCTGCGCATTTCATCCGCCAATATGTCTATGGGAATCATCTCCGCTAGTACCAATGCCGCATCATCTGATATTGTTAAAAAACCCGATACCGTTCTCAGCGCTGCCAGCCTATAGGTAGTCGAAAGGATTTTCGAGTATGTAGTAGCTCTCAGCGACTCCGCCCAAACGGGGGCAGCGTACAGCATGACGGATGTCACCACCCTTGACAATATCCGGCGCTTGTCTGCTTTAGGGCCACCGATGTTTGGCAGCATCCATGATAAGGCATTCTGGACCCTCGCAGCTTTATCCTTCACGTACAGCAGGTGCTCTTTGTATGATTGCCTGCTATCCAGCATAATACCCAGGTACCTTATAGCCCTCTTGGACCGTACCTCGTATTCGCCAACTCGTACGGAGCAGAACTCAATACGTTTCCTACTGGTGATCAGAACCAACTCCATCTTCTGCTCTGCTAAGGACAGTTTCGAAGACCTAAGCCATGCAGTAACCGCGAGAATAGCGGAGTTTGCAGATTGCTCTATATTCCTTATCTCCTTGCCCGTTACTATCAGACACCGATCATCCGCAAAACCTACCGAAGTGCAGTTTTCAGGAAGCTGCAACCGCAGGACCTGGTCATACATAAGGTTCCATAGGAGCGAGCCCAGCACCGAACGCTGAGGAACCCCCGCAGTAACTCTGTAGGTTTTATTTCCATCTTCCCTATCATAGTGCAAGTACCTCTCTGACAAGTAGGACTTGATCATGTTTTAAAGGTACATTGACGCTCCCGTTCTACGGACGAACCCTTTAATATGCAGCCAGTTAGCAGAGTTAAATGCGTTCTTTACGTCCAGCGTGACGATTGCGCAGCACTCTTTAACACCATCTGGTTTTATGTGCTTCCTGAACCCAGCAATCTGCACGATTTTCTTCTTTGGCTTCCGAACCGTTTGCCATTGGTCAAGCTGCGGCGCCTTAGGTGTGCTTTGCCCTCCTTTTGAATTGGGTTGCTTTTTCCCCACGCCGATGCTATCTCCTCCCGTTTGCCAATTAGGTTGCACCAATACCTTCGTTTGGAAGAAGCGGAAAAAGAAGACGGAAACGCAGCGACCATCCCCATCCCCTGAAAATAAGGGTGGGGCACCTTCCAAGCCACCACCTAAAAAAGTTGAAGTAAGGTCTCGCCGACCGCGCCCCGATGCTCTAGTCATTACTAAAGCGTCGGAGTTATCCTATGCAGACATCCTAAGGACGATAAAGGGAAACCTGAGCTCCAGAAAGTTGGCGACAACGTTAGCAGGATACGCAGAACGGCCAAGGGAGAAATTCTTCTCCAACTTTCTAAGAAAGGTAGTGCACAGACGGAAGCCCTAAAGGATGAGATTAAGGAAGCCCTGCAGAGCTGTGCCACGGTGAAATCGCTGTCCCAGCTAGAAGTTATAGAATGCCGTGAACTGGATGAAGTAACAGAGGCAGAAGAGCTGAGAGCAGCCATTACCAGGCAATTTCCTGCAATCAAGCTCAGCAGCATTGCCATTAGAGCAATGAGATTTGCTAGAGATGGGACGAAGACAGCCAATATAACCTTACCGGTCAAGCAGGCAGAATCTCTGCTTAAGGCGGGATCGTTGAAGGTGGGTTGGGCTCGTTGCCGTCTGAGGACAACATATAAGTCCCTCAAGGTGCTTCAAGTGCTTGGAGTATGGCCACATTGCGAGAGGATGCAAGATGCGGACCGGTCAAAATTATGCCTGAGATGCGGAGCTGAGGGACATATTGCAAAGACATGTCGGGAAAATCCCAAGTGTCTTATTTGCCCGGAAGGTAAGAATGCACATGCTTCTGGGAGATACAAGTGTGAAGCCTTTAAGAAGGCCATGCGTGGTCTGAAAGCTAGGCATGATTAAGTGTCTGCAGCTTAATCTAAATAGGTGCAGTGCAGCGCAGGACTTACTCTCGCAAACAGCCATAGACAGGAATGCTGATGTACTACTGGTTAGTGAGTTCCATAGGCCGAAGGAAGACTTAAATGTGTGGACGCAGGACGTTAGTGGCAAAGCGGCTACTTGGCTACAAGGCAATGCTTCCTTTGAGCATAGAGAGCCCTGCTCGTATGATGGTTTCACCTTTGCCAAAATACGGGGTATCCATTTTTGCAACTGCTACACATCGCCAAACGTCAGTCATGATTCATTTGATGACTTCCTGGATAGACTAGTTAGCGCTGCGAGGCATAGATCCCCACTCATAATCGCCGGTGACTTTAACGCATGGGCGGTGGAATGGGGTTGTACTAGCACCAATAGGAAGCATTTGCATCGCTGGATATGGTTCTACTTAATAGGGACAACTCAATGACGTTTGACAACGGGAGAGGCAGTTCGGCAATAGATCTCACCTTCTGTAGCACATCGATTGCCAGTGCTATAAAATGGGAGGTTGCAGATGTCTACACCCATAGTGATGACCCTGCGACACAAATTTGTATTTCCCCTCAGGCAAGGTTCACTAAATCAAGATTGAGATTGAGGAAGCGGGCCCTGGGTATCGCTTGGAAAACTTGGAAGCTGGATAAGGAAACTCTGGATTTGTTTATTTGAAGTAGCGCCTGGTAATGCGAGTCAGCAATCTGAGCAACTTATGCAGGGCCTCACAAGGATGTGCGATTGCTCTATGCCTAGGAAGACTAGAAGCAATGGCAGGAAGCCTAACTACTGGTGGACTGATGAAATAGCGGAACTTCGCTCGCAGGGCCATCAACTACGGAGAAGATTCCAGCGCAGCAGAAAGGATGAAAGTCCCTACTAAGCAAGGAGATCTGCAGGAGCAAGCAAAACGCCTTTTGCAGACTGATAGGAGAAGTGGATCAGAATCCTTGGGGCAGCGCTTACAGAATTGTAACGCGCAAGTTCAATAGCCTCAAGGCGTCAGTCCCTTCCTCCGCCTCGCAAATGGAAAAAATAGTAGCCGCCCTCTTCCCACTAAGAGGATTGTTGAAGATACTTCGACCACTTGAGGTTGCAGATGAGAATGTGCCCAATATCACCACTCTTGAGCTAGAAGCGGCTTTGAGTAGGGTGAAGGTAAACAAATCGCCTGGGCTGGATGGCATCCCAAATGTCATCCTTAAGAGAGCCATTGCAGCGAAACCACACGTCTTCTGCGAGGTTTTCTCAAGGTGCATGAGAGAAGGACTCTTCCCCAAATGCTGGAAGAAGCAACGGCTAGTTCTCATCCCAAAAGGAAACCTGCCCCCAGAGCTACCATCTTCGTATAGGCCCCAGTGTCTCCTGAGTACCACCGGGAAAATCTTTGAACGGATTATTTGCGCCAGATTGCAGCAGTACACGGAGTCGCCAAATGGTCTGGCTGAAATGCAATTTGGGTTCAGGCCGAGAAGAGATACCGTAGGAGCAATCCAAAAGGTCTGCGGCATTGCAAGGGAGGCCTTAAATGGCACTAGATGGCTTGGCGGTGACAAGAAGTATTGCGCTGTGTTCACACTGGACGTAAAAATGCCTTCAACTCTGCAGATTGGAGCTGCTTCATAAGCGCGCTAAGCATTTTGGACATACCGTGTTACCTAATTCGGATAGTAGTGTCCTATTTCAGAGAGAGAGTCCTGGTTTGTGACACTGAAGAAGGCACTAGGACTTTTGACATTACTGGAGGTGTCCCGCAAGGTTCAGTACTAGGTCCAATTCTGTGGAATGTCATGTATGATGGCATCCTGCGGATTTGTAAACCCGATGGGGTGGAGATCGTCGGATATGCGGATAACATTGCTATCGTCGTGGTAGCAAAGACTCTGAGTGAGGTTACATCGAAAATGGAGAGGACAGTAACAGCGTCGAGGAGATGGCTAACACAGAATCACCTTGGTCTGGCGGAGCATAAGACCGAGTTGGTTTATTATGAGCTCCAGGAAAAAGGTGGAAACACTTTCGGTTAGAATTGGGAGCCATTCTATTGAGTCGAACCCTTGCATCAAATACCTGGGTGTACTCTTGGACCATCGACTATGCTTTAAGTGGCACTTAAACGAGTCAGCCAAAAAAGCAGCTGCCATCACACAAAAACTGGCCAGGATTCTCCCAAACCTAAGGGGACCCAGACAACAATCTCGGGTTCTGCTAGGTTCGGTGAGTAAGTCCATACTGCTTTATGCGGCTCCAGTCTGGGAGGGGCACTTGCAACGACGTCATACCTCCGTGGTATAAGGAGTGATCACAGGGTTGCTAACCTCAGGATTTGCAGTGCGTATCGCACAGTGGCAGATGATGCAGCAGGTGTCCTTGCAGGCAGACTGCCAATCGATCTGGAAGCCCAGGCTGCCATGGACAAGTACACCGCACGTGCATCTTCTCAGGTAGCAGACTTGGAGGAGATTAAGTCCAGATACCTGAACATCTGGCAGTACAGGTGGAGTAGGGCAGAGTCGCGGAGGATACACCAGCTTATCCCAGATATTTCGAATTTGGCTTAAGCGTTGTTCTGGTGATGTAGAGTTCGAATTTACTCAATTTGCCACTGGCCATGGCTGTTTTAGGCAGTATCTCCACAGATTTGGGCTCGCTGCGGATCCGTTCTGTGGTCTGTGCAGAGATGTCGTGGAGGATCCGGAGCATCTTCTTCATGAGTGCCCCCGTTTCGAAGCGGAGCGACGAAGAGTGTATGCGCGCCTTGGATCTCCTTGCAGCTCACATGAGATTGTAAGGCGCATGGAAACATCGGTGGATGACTGGGCATATTTCTCTTCTGAAATTGCCAACATTATGAGGGGTGCTCGAATGTACGAGCGAACAATGGCGCCTGCTTAATTTTAAGCTTAATATCCCTCCCTACGAAGGAATGCCTCGGCGGTACCGTAGGGATTGAAAGGGGCTTGAGGCGAAAGGGGGTTTTTCAGTCGGTAGGCTAATGAATCCGACATAACTTGTGGCACGGGCCATAGGTATCTTTGGAAGATTTTTATCTCCTTGTTTCGCACAACAAAAAAAAAAAAAAAAAAAAATACCTTCGTTGGTTTAACCTTTACACGTGGACCTGGTGAGAGCCCCGTTTTGCCAGGTTGACGTTTTTGGGGTGGTTCACCCGAAGCCAGCGGCGACGTACGAGTGCTCGCTCTGCATAGGCTGGGTGTTGTCTGAGCAAAACTCTCCCTTGTTTTTTCCCCTGGAGCAGTTTCACCCTCGGTTACGTTTCGCCTGTTGGATTGGGTGCTAAGTAGAAATGGAGTGGTAGGACCGTCTGCTTCCAGCACGTCTACATCTATACTCTCTTCTTCCACTGTTGGCGGTACCGCCGTTCGACCCGTTGCCTGCTCTGTCTCCATTGGGGAGCGCGGCGTCTTCGTGCTCTTCCTAAAAGGGTCCGAGACAGCTAAAAAGTCTGAACTTGTAGCATTCGATGATACAGGAGCCAAGTTGGCCACTCCCGCATCACTGCGGTCATAGGATCTCGACGACTGGGGGCCCGCTTTCTCACCCACCATAGCCGCCGGTACTAGGCTTCCGACAACTTGCACCGTAATAGTCGCACTTTTTGGTACTTAAATTTTTGTTTTTCTGTCTGGGATCCTACCCATAGCCGTTTACCTTCAGCCAGGTCTAATACAGCCGCCCCTGACATGGGCTGACCAGGAAGCCGCCCATTCTGGGAATCGTCGCGCCTGGATTTTTTCGCCTTCTCGCATCAGCTAACCAACTAACGGATGTCAGATTGGTCATCGTCCAGAAGCGCCACGTGGAGGCTGCGAGCTACTTGGGGTGTACCCACAAGGATAGTGCTGGACTTTGCCAGGTTAAAGTCAATCAACAACATTACCTTGCAGTTGCACCCCCCGCTTCCAACATCAACGGCTGTGCCTGACTGTGTGCAAGAGATGTGCAACGGAGACATCGTTTTTCATTCATACAATTTGGTCTTTGGTATGCCAAAATTGGTAATGAGAAGAAGAGTTTTCTGCCTTTCAGCTTTGACGCCGGTCAGTAAGTGTTTTAGTACACCATAAATCGACATTGTTAACTTTCCCGTGTGTTTTGCGTCGAGTCTTCCTACATTTTTGCATATTTATATTTTGTTTATAATTTCGATATTGCTTTTGTTCCTTGCTCCCTCATAGAATGTATTACATCGTGGTCTGAATTTCGAAACTTTCATCATGTCACTTTAACCCGAAATATGAGGGCCCTTTCTCATGAAGTTCAATTTGTTCAGTTTCTTATATCACTTGGTAATAGTGAAATGGAAGCTTTTCCTCAGTTCGTTTCGGATATCGTTGAAATACCGAATAATTTAATTTGTGAACCTGTACTCATCATCAATGATATATTTCAAAATATTCCAAAACAATTTTATCTACTGACATTTTGAATTCAGTTATTTTGGTTCCAAAAAATGATGATTATTCATTTATAAATTTAGTAGTGAGGAGCAGGCTTGCTACAGCTTTGATAAAATTGTCAGTGATGATGCACGTGAACATAATAATTTTCCTATTGAGTTTTTGAATACTGTATCAGTCAGTGGTCTGCCTCCCCATAAATTGATTTTAAAAGAAAACTGTATTGTATTATTAATACGGAATTAAATACAGCAAAAGCATTAGTTAACGGAACTCACATGCGCGTAAAACGAATGCACTGAAACTCAGTAGATTGCGAGGTGTAAACAGGTGTAGCGCGTAATATTCGAATGTTAATTCCCCGTATTCATTTGACTTATTCGGGAACTCTTTTACTGTTCAAATTTCAAAGAACTCAATTTCCAGTCATTCCAGCTTTTGCGATGACTTTAAATAAATCCCAAAGTCAAGCGTTTCAAAACGTTAGAATTTTGTTGAGACAGCCTGTGTTTAGTCACATAAAATTTTGCCGCCAGTAGAGTTCGATCATTCAATGGATTGCGATTTTATATTTCTGAGACATCAGATCAGGGCACATTTATCACGTGAACATTGTTTACAAAGAAATAATTAGCACTTAAAAAACAAATGTTTTTTTCTAGAATGCGGTCGATTGTGTCGGCCGCGGGTTCTTCCTAGTATGCATATAAAAAGGAAAGTAAAAAAAACCGTAAAGCAATAAAGCATACTTGTAATAAACATATAATTGAACATATATAAGTACATGCACGCAAACACATAAGCTTCTAAGATATTCAGTCAAATTCATCTCGCTTTGATAACACTGGCCTACAAGAATTTTTTCCTGGGAAAATAAATGTTCTAGGTAATATCCGAGTCACTGATTACGGGAAAAATAATTGTTTTGTCGTAACAGATCCAGTTTTTTTTAATTCAAAATTAAAATTTTTCTCCAAAGTACACATTTTTCTTCTAATTTTTTCGTTTAAGGCTTATGAAACGCTATAAAATGTTCTTTTATGGTATATGATTTTCGAGAATGAATGGCGTCAGTTAGATCCCTTTACAAGCTCCAACAATAGTCAGCCATCATATGGGTATCCCACCTTCCCTGATAACGCTCCTCCATAGTACGTATGTCTTGGAGAAATCTTTCTACCTGTTCTTCGCTAAAATTACCAAGATTTTATGGAAATTTATCCAGGTGAAAGTGCAAGTTGTGTACTTTGTTACTCATATTGTATGTAAGGGGGACAACATCTCTTCGACGCGCTTGACCCTTTCAGTACTTTAATTCAGGGGATGATGCTAAAAATCTAATATTTTTGCAGACAAACTAATACGACAACGCTAATCACAAAAAAGCAATCAGATTTCAGGTAGCTCTTTTCACCTGGCCTGAAGGTGGTGTCCTACAATGTATTTGTTTTCTGATCATTTTATTTATTTCATTTTATTTTATTTAAATATTATTAATATCAGCATTTAGTAAAGTTAAACTTATATATACGTGTGCATCTATATTAGGATATGTTAGGTACTTCATTAATGATTGTAAATTAATGTTACAAAGTAAGGAGATCGCGTTTCAGTTATTTATTTATTTATTTTATTTATTTTCAAACTTAGGTTATATAAATAATTACTTATTATTTAATATTGCATTTCTTGAATGCCTTAATGGGGAGCAAGCGGTTAGGTTTGTGGGGTAAGTGAGCGGTACCAAGTTGCCGTGAGATACCATAATTTTTCCTTTCTTTATTGTAAATTTGTGATCTTATCATTATTCTCATGATATTTTGAAAAGCAATTACTTTCTGTTTTGAGACATAAGTAAAAATTCATTTTCTTCTACATTATGAAAGTTTGTTCGGTACATCCAGGTAGTTTGCACCTACCATTATTTTTTGAATCTATGAATTCCGGCTTAACGTTATCAAGACGTATCTCCTTTGGAGGTTAAATTTGGTTAAGTCTTCTACGTTTTTAGAAGTAGGAACTGTGTCAGGTGATGAATTACAAGGACACCGTTCCACTGATAGCGATGCATTAGATGATTGAGTTTCTACTAAGTTTACTGGACGATTGGACTGGACGTAGATTGATATGACATAGATCTAGGCAAACGAGGTCTTCCACTAGATTTTGGTGTTTCGTTTGCAAGGACAATACGTGTTTCCATCTTAGCCAAAGATTTTGCTATATTTGCTCGAAAGTTTAAAAAATCTCAAATATCTTTTGGTTGGATCTTTAATTCAATGCAATATTTCCTATAATCCATCCAAGCTAAGACCAAAGCAAGATCAACAAAGTATTACCCGAGGAGTCCACTTTTTAGTTCGAATATTTATTCTGTAGTACTGTAACATTTGGTCTAGAAGGTCAACACCACCCATATTTTCGTTGTACAAGCGAACAACTTCTGGTCTGTCTACTTCAATAAACTTATGCAATGTTTTATCCCATCGCATGGCTTTCTCCTTCGTGCCAATACCTACAAAGTGTGATGTAAGATTGTCACTAAAACATTACGCAGTTGATCCTCGTCCTCTTTTAGCCATAATTTTTTGCTCAGGCAATAGGGGACTTCCAAATCTGTTTACTCGTACAGTTCCTGCTGCTAGAATACCTTTATGTAAAAGTATCTCGAAGGAAAGTAATTATCAAAATAGAACTTGTAGCGTTTACCTTCTGGAATACGTTTCGCTAATTCAAATACAATTGTTGATCACGATGCAATAGTTTTACACAATATGTGATCTAAATTAGTGGTTGAGCCTTGATACCATCTTTGCCACAAAAAAAAAACCTTTATGCCCCAAGGACACGGCTCGCCTTTTATATACGGCTTTGCATTAAACTTGCCTTAAATGGAATCATCTGCTCATCGATACATACATTTTCTTCTAAAGATTCAATTGCTGGTCTCACTTTGCAGAGTCGATCCAACTGATTCGATACAAGAGTGACGTCCACGAGATGAATATGACTTCTCAATGAAAAAAAAAAACGATTCAGAGACATATGACCAAAGAAAGGCAAGTTCCATTTTCTATCAAAGTACATTCGGACCCTTGGTAGTTTAAAGCAACTCATCATTATATGATAAGCGAAAAAAATTAGAATGTTTTTTTAGTTAATTTAACTAAATTCGTCTAGTCCGGAAAAGGTCTCTCTATCTTCTTCCACAGCGTTTTCATCCTCGTCGTCAGTATCAACTTTAATTTAAATTTCCTGATATTTTAAATGTGTCTTAGCAACTTGCACTTCTTTTACAACAAAACCCAACATATCAACTTCATCATCCGAATAGTCGTCCGCTACGTCAGATGATAGTCTCAATATTTCATCATATGTTAAGGTTTTTTGCCCCATATTTTCTATAAGTGTGTTTTATTTTATAAAAATTTGGAACTTTTCATACGGAATTGCAATGAAAATTTCCCGCGCAAATTCCAATCATCTTGTACACAGAGTACTTTTGTCCCATATAAGGGACATGGACATGGTTATTTTTATGACTTCTCCTTTTCCAAAAACACTATTTTTCACTGCAATTCCACAAATATTTTTTTCGATCACTTCCTTAAGCAATAAGATATATATTTTATGATAGCAAAAAAGAAAATTATAACACGAGAAAGATCAACTCACAAAAACACGTGATACTAATCATTATATAAATAGGGCAACAGATTTCTTTTGATAGTTTTTACGCCTAAAGTATCTAATCTATTTAATAAAAAATATACTTTTCGATGGTTTTTCATTTGTAGATGAGCCCAATATTTTTTTTAATTAAAATCTGTTAAATATTTTTAGCGTAAAAACAATTAAAAGTTTATACAAATACAACTATAAGGAAGCCACAAACACATGATCTTCATCTCTCTCTCTATTTCAATCTATCTCCCATGCAAATAAAGCAATTTTCGCGTGGAAATTTAGGTATGTGCCTAAGCGCGGGGGAAATAAAAGAAAGAAGAATCATCGCTAATTCAGCCACAGGGTCGTTGTGTGCAATAAAGGTACATAAAAGAAATATAAAATAAAAAGTAAATAATAAAATAAATTATATGAATTGGGAGCCCGTGTATATTTTTGCTATTTTACGATGTACATTTTCTTGCCTTGTTCTTCAATAAAATACTTACGCACATACATATATTTTGTGTTGAAAAAAATTAATTTAATAAGAAGCAAATACGATAAACGAAAGGGTCGAACTTTATTAAATGATAATCAATAAAAAAAATTTAGTTTGTCTCACACGATTAAATACAGATTTGGAAACTTCCTCGAAATATGCTTGAAACACTCCAAATATATTTCTTTCAGGAAGTCTGTTATACAGAAACGATATTTTGAGAAAACATATTTAGTACATACTATGTAACAAAAACAATTGCATCGTATTTGCAAACTCTTCTCGTATCGAAAACTTGATAGACATTAGAAAGAATTATGTAAAATGGGAGCGTAAAAGTAGGTAGTGTTTATAGCTTACTTGAATAACGAAAAGTTTCATGTTGCTTATGACCTTGCAAATCTTCATTTAGTTTTTCGTCCCTTTCTCATTTTATCTTTAAAGTAGCGTTCATTACGCTATTTTTAGAAATAAAGATAAGACAAAAGCAAAGCTAAATAGGTATGAATTTGTTGATCTCTTTTTTATATTAATAACATAAACTACATGAGGGGTATTGTAGATAATGTAAACAAACTCTATATAAAGGTAATAACAAAGGAAGTAGCTGTATCTCAAAAACTAGAGCTCAAACAAAAAAAATTATGGCCGATTCGAAATCAGTGACCTCGCAAGACGGTAAATTGCGTTGTTAACTTTCATCAAAGGACGTATCTCGCTCAGCATTGAGTGGGATACCTTCCTTCCTATCGGGTCCGCGGGAACGTTCAACCCTTTATGCGTACCTGCATGGATTTTTCTGAACCTAGCAACATGAACCAGTAATTCCTTGTGGCGGTGAATAGATTCTTTGAGCGACGAGGGCTAAGCAGAACATCTTCTGACAAAGTTACCAACTTTGCGAGAGATTCTCAAAAGTAATAGGACCCATCGATTGTCAATAATGGTTGAATGAATCAAGAATGATATCGAAAAATTTGACTTAAGCCAAAAATATCCAAATGAATTTGACTTTGTTCAATCAATCAATTACCGGCACACATGGTCAATCATGCTTGAAACTAGCCAAATTTATCCACATCGTTCTTGATTGATTCAAGCATGATTGACAATAGGTGGGCCCTATTAAGGATTTGGCTCTGCAATTCTGTGATGAAATCAACAAATGAAAAAATGCAGTCAATGCAGAGTTGCATTCCATTTCATGCCGCCCCCATTCGCCACACTTCGGCGGATTGTGGGAAAGTGCAGTTAAAGTGGTTAAGCGTCTATTTGTACAAAAGAGAATAGGAAGAGTGCAATGCGTAAGCGTTGCTTGCGGAGCACTTGAATTCTTAGTCTTAAAGGTATTATGGGAAATTCGAATAGTTGCAATTTGTAAGGCCAAATAGAGTGTTTTACTTCACGAAACATCGAAGATTCCATTTACCAAAGGGCTGCTGAAGAAGTCGCAAATTGATCAACAACAGAGCCCAATGGCACATTGCCCCGTTAGAGCTCACGTCGAATCCTATTCTTGTTAAAATGTAGGAGCTGGGAGGAGGAGGAGATCCTTTATGGGAGTAAAGTGCTGATTGTGGCCCAAACGCTGGTTAAATTTTTATCTCGACGTGGGGCTGGATTATACCACCATATGTATGTTTTAACTCCAAGACCAAGGCAAGAAAATAGTAGCTGCCTCATCTTTATTTGGCTGACAAAAGTTCATTTCTAAGACTCTTCAACTGCTGCTCTGCGACGTAGTACTGGTTTTGCGAATCTTACTAAAAATATGAATTGTAGAAAGCTGAACTTTGCTAAATAATTTCTGTTGGTTTTTGTAGTACATGAATTATTTTCAAATGTTTGGTACGCCTCTTCCAACTCCTTCTTATTATAAAACACCGGATACAAGGATACAAATTGACGTATTTTGTCGAAACGATAAAATCTGCCTAAATTGTTGTCAGCATTAATATTGCTTTATCACTTCATCATCCATCCATCATTTATCTTCGATATGATTTTGTGGCACAAAGGTATACCGATTCGGGCCTATCTAGCTATAATGTACCAACTTATTATCTAATTTTGCATAACTGAATTTTGAATTATGAATTTGAATAAAATAAGTCAGAAAAGAATCGGACATTTTTTTGCTAGGCTCTACAGCACTAGTGTAAAATTTTATTGTTTTGAACATTTTATTTCTCTAAAGCCTCTTATAATTAAAATTTTGTATATTCAAAGCTTTTGTAAAGCAAATCTAAGTTCCGGCTGGGCCAAAGTATATAAACTTTCAATTTATAGTTTCCTTAATCGGCGGGAAAACATAATCATCACTTAATTTACTTATATCCAAGTAACTCGACTGTGGCGACAAAGCATTGTAAAGCTCTTCAAAAGTTGGGCGTTCGTCCGGCATTTCCGCCCAGCACTGTAACATTAAATTATAGAGCTGCCCAGTGCAAATTTCTGGTCTCTCCAAACGCCTTCCAATTAGCAGAAAATGGATCAATTCGTCATTGCTAATCGTACAGTATGGCAATGCACCAAGTGTGCCTATCTCCCAAAGAACAACACCATAAGCCCAAACATCACTTTTACTGGAATAGATATTGTTACGTATGGCTTCAATCGATAGCCATCGTAAAGGCAACTTGAGGTAAAAAAATAGTGTAAATTTATTTACAAAACATCATTCATTTTTTACCTTTCTTGTTTTAGTATTCATGTATATGCCATGCCTTGATAGACCAAAATCTGATATTTTAAGGGTTTTGTGATCATCAATAAGTATGTTTCTAGCCGCCAAATCACTATTAAATATTACAAATTAATTCTTTAACACATGCGTATATCTAGACATACAATAAACATACCGATGCGTTATTCCACGTTTATCTAAAAATCTCATTCCGTTTGCTATTTGGCAAGCAAAATTATGTAGCTCCCTATTATCCAATATATACTTAAACTGTTCTATTTCATCTTCAACAATGGTGTACATTGCTATCAAAATAAAGTTAATTTTATTATATTTGACTTCAATTGAGCAGATTCCAAGAGAAACATACTATCAGAAACCGATGGTTTCGGTTGCCCATCCTCAATTTTCGCTTCCGAATTGGTATAAACTTCAGAAACACTCAGTTCAATATATTTAACAATATCATTAGCGGTTGAAGTCGATGTACACTTTGTTATACTTTCAATCGTACGATTAGACTTTACGGTGTCACTTCGTACTATGCGTAAGTATGATAACTGAATTTAGAAAAGTAAGACTTCTTTAAAATTCTAGAAAACAAATCGTCATTTTTACCAGATTACCCCGTCCAACATATTCCATAATCATAAAATAAGGCGTTCGAATAGTACAACAGCCAAGAAAACCAACAATATTTCTATGTTGCCCAACACCCTTCAGCATTTCAATTTCAGTTAGGAAATCTGCAATTTCGTCTGATGCTGGATTTCCTAAGATAAAAATAAAAAGATTACATCGATATTTTTTATGACGCTCCGATTCAAAATACTTTTTAATTGTTTTACTGCAACAACTTTTGTACTCGGCATGTGCTGTAAGTTTAATGCGGTTGCCTTATAAACACGACCAAAAGCGCCCTCACCAATTTCTGGGCCAATGGAAATGGAAGAATGCGGTACCTCATATGCGTCAGCCAGCCCAAGAAGTTGTGATTGCTATATATACAGAGCAAAACTTTAGTTTGTATTTTATATCGGAAAATCTGGAAAAAAAATAATTTGAGGGAATGTACTCGTATATTCACCCAAAAACTGTTAAATTAGAAGTCTTTAAATATATAATATTTTCTTGATCAGATTGTATCTAGAGTAAATCTTTTCAGTTGGTCTTTTGTTCGGTTTCGAGTCTAGGCTTGAAGTAAGCTTCGAATGGGAATAAAAGCCAATGTAATGTTTACCAGTGAGGAGCGCAAATGTGATTTATGAAGTTGTATTAGAATAACTGGTAAGAATTATTATTATAAAACAATAGTTTTCAGCTGTCTGTATCGAGACAATAAAATTCTAATTTCAAACTAAATTTAAGGTTTTTATTTTGATTTAATAGTAACTGCAGCCGATCGGCGAAGGTGCCAACAGAAAAGGTTACATTTTTATGCAAGAACACAATACTTGATTGTTTTGAAATATTTAATTTAAATTATAGTTGGAAGCGTTTGCATCTAACGCTTAAAAGTTATCCATTATATGGTATTATAATGTGAAACTGAAACATCGATTAAATCTATGGTATATAAATTATTTAGGCATTTATGGTTTTCTATACATATATCATATCAGTATATACATACAATACTTATTGTAGCCATCATTGTAATACCTACCTCAATGTATTTGTCCACATAATTCAAATTTTCCTCCATTCTGAAAGGAATCATAGTGCTAGTGAATGGATTTAGACTTAACTCAATCTTTCGCATTTTTTTCCGTCGCCTTATAAGACAAATACACGATGTTAAGACGAAAACAAAACCGAAAAGTGTTGAAATCACAATTAATAAAAAATTCTAAAGAAAAATTACACCAGTTAATTTGTCTTTTTTACAACTTATTTTTGCCGACCTGCAACAATAATAGCTGCTATAGGGATAAACGTACCTGCTTTAATCCATTATTATCCACCGAGAGAGGTGCTAAAATTTTAAGAATGATTAAGGGTAATACAAATCTTAAGCAAATAATTGTCACCAGAAACGTGAATAACATTTTCTTTTCCCAAACAACCAAATGCATCTACGATATAAAGCTTCACAGTTGCTTTTTCGGTAACTGGTTTTTTTAGCAAAATATGAATTGAACCATGCAAACTGTTTTGCAACTCTACAAAACTCAGATCTTTCAGTGCATAAATCTCCTCTAGTATAGGAATCAATTTGCCACCCCATGGCAGAGTGGGATTGCTCTCTTCGTTAACACTAAAATTTAATCTCTTTGAATATAACAACAACATTGAATCTATTTGACTTACCTTACGTATAGTTTATATAAACTATTTTCACTAAACATATTTTGAACGTTTTTTTTATGACTAGTATTATTTAGCTCTACTGACCAGTTTATTTGCATTGTTACCTTATTTAAAAGGTTTGGTTTTGCATGCACAATGGGTAATTGGGACCGAATGTGACATATACAGTTATCAAACACGCAATCTGAAAGTGATTATTTTCAATCATACCTATATGTATATACAAATGGCAAAAAAAATAAGTATACGCTGTTTTCATTTCGTTAGACATTTTTTTTTTACTTTTCTGGTATTGTGGATACCGTAAACCGTTTTAAATTTATAGATAACGATGAGGCAAAAGCTTTGGAAGCAAGAAATAATTTGGGACTTCCCCCATTACTATGATATTTAAAATTTAGTAAAAAAATGTCAAATTTACGTGTCAAAAATATTAAGTACACCCAGTTGCAATAAATGAAAGTAGCTCTAATTAATTTTTTCTTCAGATTTTTGAAGTGAAGCTTCTTTAGCAAGGTATAAGTCAAAAAAAGTCGTTAAAGTAATCAAAATGAATGTTTATGCATGAGTAAGAGAGAGATAAAAATGCTTTACTGATGTGTGTTTACTTTACGAAGAGCGTACCGAATAACCGACCACCAGCCGAAGATGATTTTCTGTCTCTCTCTTTGTGTGTGCTGTAGTTGTTGTTGCGAGTGAACATACAAAAGAACTCTCTATCTCAATTTGCGTTTGTCGAGAAGGGAAGTGCGCGGGTCGTTGCTGTTGTTTGGTTTTGTGCACGACTTATCAACAACAACACACCCGCAATTACTACAGTTGCATTTTCGCTCTTCTCTGCAATCATATGTGCTCATGGAATGAGCGAATTTCAATTATGCTATTCATTTGTGTGTGCCCTATACGACGCCGATCTCGCATATTAATTTGTGTGCATGTCGCTGAGACTTTGCTGTTATAAGTCAAATAAATCAATACGTTATTTGACCAAATTATTTCAATTATTAATTATAATATGCTTTCAACACCAAAAATTGCTTCTTCAATAATGAAATAAATGAATAATATTATATACAACTCTAGTAAATATTTTAAAACTTGAATTCACTTCTATAGTGTGCTTATATAGGTAAGGCACATTACTTTTTTTTTCAATTATTATTATTATATCTTTGATTACCAGTATATCCTCCTTCATTTTGAAAAGCTTTTTTAGTCCTTTTTGGCATACTGAATATTAATTTCTGACAAGTTGCCACCAAGTTTTTTGGACACACTCCCACAATTGGTCCATATTTTGGAAATTTTTTCTTTCCAATTATGTTCTTCAGTTCATTCCAAAGGATTTCGATCGGATTCAAGACCGGCGAATGAATTGACCAGCCTAATAAATTGACTTTCTTGTCTTTGTACCAACGTGGATGTCGGTTTTGTATCGTTATCTTGTTGAAAAATCCTCCTCAGTGGCATATTTCTTCTGCGAAGGGCAGCATGTTATTTTCCAAGATGTTTTTGTGCTGGAATCTGTTCATGGTATAAGAAATTCGTTGTATTGGTCTAACGCCACACCAGGATAAACATCCACAAGCCACAAGTTAGTTTAAAAGTCAGCTTCATCTTCAAATTATTGTTTCGAAGCAGCGGAAGTCTTTGGGCTATTCAGCCAGGAAGGGTAGCATATTGTAGTCTGTGTAGAACCTCTCAGAAAGGAATTACTTGGTCAATTTCAGCTGAAATGCGTCTTGAAGAATTGAATAGGTCCTTTTCAACAAGTGAGTTTATACGGGTATCTGTTGCAATACACTAAAAGAAATCTTGGGGCGATGCGAGACAATTATCTACAGTCAACCGCTCATATCATTATAGGCCTCGCCCCAATATTTTATTTTAGTGTGATCAATGCTCTAGATTGATAGAAGAGTGGTGTGATAACTGGTACCTACATAATTATTTTTGAGCTTTTAGTACATTATCTACATCATTTTTATGTTTCTTTACAATAAAACATTTTAACTTAAAATTTTTTTGCTTAACGTTTTAAAAAGTCACAATTTAATTAAAGTTATTGATTTTTAACAGATCTCGCAAAAAAAATCTCATCAGTTTCCTCTAAAAAATATTGTGGAAAGAGAAAATGCATAATTGTTGGACATGAGATTCTGACTGATGAGATTTCATTTTTTTATCATCGTTAAAAAAATCTTCATGTCTTTTTCCTGTTCCTCTCCTTGTCTTTCACCAATAAATTCAATGAGAGAAAAATATTCAAAAATAATTTGGTATGTATGCGCCTGTTTGTGCCTCTGCTTGTGCGCTGCAGTCTATTATTCTTTGCTAGCCATGCACACTGGTCGGAATTGGGTTTTTTTTTTTTGGAGCATAAAGTTAAAATTTTGATGATATATTTTTATTTTAACTAAATATTCTTAGAGTCAAGCTATAAATAATTTGAATTTAAAAAAGATCTCGGTGCAACCATATTACTTTACTAGGATTGTAAATGGGTATTTATTTAAAATGGGTATACATGCCAAAATATGCCACTCTTTGAGAAATTTCCGAAAATTGTCGCCTTTGTTTTTAATATATCTCGTGACCCAAAAGTCGTAGCGCCAAGTAATTATAGTATAATCTGAAGTTATGGTTTGTGCTGCAGCGTGTAAGATGAATTTTGTCATGATGCGCTTATGTCAACAAAGGGAGGGGTGTTCAAAGAGGTGACTAAAATGGAAAATTCACTTTTATTTTGTAAGCGTTTTGCTTGAGAAGGGTTTGTCCTATTCTTTCGTTATGTTTGCTATAGGTCAATGTCAAAGAAAATTTTTAGAAAATCCACCTGGAAAGTGCGAATTTTTGTATTTTGTATTAAAATCTGAATAAATACAAGAAAATTAATTCTGTTTAAGCGTATTGCTTGAGAAATGTCTACCCTATTTGGCTGATTTTTCTTTTGTGAAAGAAAATTTTTGGAAAATTCGCCGGTTAAGTGGGAAATTTTGACTTTTTATATTATTATTATTTAGAAAAAATTGAAAAATTGGATACGAACAGTGTCATAAAATGTAAGACGTGCAATGGGAAGAAGAGGAAGAATGAAAGAATGAAATAATTAAAGCCGACATAAGTTAAGGTGTATATGTGAGTATGTGTATGGTCAAGCATCGTGTGCCTGTGATGAATTGTAAGGGTGGGGTGGGGGTGTTTGGAAAATATAAGAGTGAAATAGTCAAAGCAGACAGTTCACGTGTGTGTGTGAGTGTGTGTATGGGCATTTTCAATGATCGCGTCATTTACGAATTTCGTAAAAAAAAATAACAATTGGAAGGTAATTTTTACTAGATGCTAACTGTAAATAAACTATCAAAATAGGTTCAGAGGTTCAAGCGGTATTAAAAATAACCGCATTTTAACAATAATAACAATACACAGCTGTTGATGTGTGCCCGCAGTAGAATAAGAGAATAGAGAGTGTTTGTGTGCCTCTTTCTTCTGTTCTAATATTGTATTGTATGTATTTTGTTGTTATCTATATATATATTATTATATAATTAAACAGCAAACATTGAATTTGTGAACCCTTTTCGAGAGGAAAGTTATTAGCACTTAAAAAACAAATGTTTTTTTTTAGAATGCGGTCGATTGTGTTGGCCGCGGGTTCCCCTTTCAATTGGAATTTTTTTGTCAAAATAAGTTCAGTGGTTTAAGCAGGAAAGGGTTCACAAATTGAATGTTTGCCGTTTAATTATATACATACTAGAGGAACCCGCGGCCGACACAATCGACCGCATTCTAGAAGTGCTAATAACTTCTCTATAAACAATGTTCTTTGTGAAACTCTACTATCACGTGATAAATGGCCCTGATCTGATGTGTTAGAAATAAAAAATCGCAATCCATTGACTGATCGAAATCTACTGCCGGCAACATACATTTTTCCGTGACTAAACACAGGCCGTCTTAACAAAATTCCAACGTTTTGAAACGTTTGACTTTGGGATTTATTTATAGTCATCGCAAAAGCTGGAATGACTGGAAATTGAGTTCTTTGAAGCAAAACGATGTCTGTTTGCGTTTCTTATTCTTGGTATAATTGATTTAAACATCTTTATTTTCATTTATGCAAAACAAACTTTGTAGTATATTGCGCAACACTAAAAGAAAATTGATTTAATATTAACGAACAAAGATTTAAAAAAAATATATGTTTTACAATACAAAATATGATACGTACATCTAAACACTTGTTATGAACAGAATCGATATCCTACAATTAAACTACTACTAATTTCTACAGTTTACATACTACTGTTTTAGTTGACTTAACATACATTGCATGTACATATATAGACTAATATCGAAAAAAAACTTCTCTTTCGACTTTCCTTTCATGAAAAACGTTTTCACGCAAAGACAATTACGGTAGTGTAGCGATACTTCCTGTCCCGATTTTTATTTCAAAATATTTTCGGCAAGAATTCTCACTGACAGACCGTTCTTGTTTCTCATCATAAGACAAGAAGCTAACAACTTTTGAGCAACAAGACAAATTATTGTACTCTGAGAGTGAGACCGTTTGCTGCAATTTTTGCACTCTCTCTCCGAGTAGGCTATACTGAAAATAAAGAAGACCCTCATTTGCGAGCTCTTGTTTTTAATTAGGATCTTTCAACTAAAACTCAACAAAGCCAAATAATCGAGTCGCCGATTCTTAAAGTTTTCTTTATTTTGTGTCCATTTGCTCGTCTTCTGCTTGTGAACTTCACAACATCACTGCATTATCATCCTTTTGCTACAAAGCAGAAAGCTATGACCAAATACAAAAAAAAAAAATTATGAGAAAATCCGACTTTTCCAGTGCATTTTCCAAGAAAGAAATTAGAGGTGTCTTCAGAATTGGAGGTGTTTACCAAATTTCAGATCAATTGACCAACAGGAAGGAGGTGAAATTTCAATTACTAGATTTGAAAAATTATGCCACAAGATCCTGAACTACTCTGAACTGAAGCTCTTTCAGAAATGTAACAAAAACGTCGTCAATATTTTTCATATAAAAGAATATGGGTAAGAATACGCAAAAAAAAAAAAATGATCTGCAAGTGGTCTTTAGAAAATCTGTAATTTGGTGAAATAATAGTACTAGGTAAGAGACTTTCTGACACCAAAGGGTTTTCAAAAATTTTGATAATTGATTACATAGCACTTAAATATTTGGTAATGTTTTATTTCAAAATTTAATATTTTTGAAACGGATTATCCGATTTTAATGAAATTTGAATATGTTACGCAGAAATTTTTGCTTTTTTTAGATAGTTAAAGACTAATATAAAAATTAAAATTTTTTCACAAAGAAAATGTAAAAAATATTTTTTCCCAATAGGGAAAGCGATACCTACGCTTCAAAAGAAAAATAATTTTGAACATTTTTTTCTGAACTATTTGAACGCCCCTGCTTTTGAGTCACGAGATATATGCAAAATATTGGCGACATTGTTTTGTTACATTTCTGAAAGAGCGTCAGATTCTGACATGTGTACCCTTTTTAAAAACGTGTTCACGTTAAAAAAAATGTTTGTAAAGAAGTGAAAACTGCATGTACTTATTAATTTTGCTATATGTGTATATGTATGTATGTAATTAGTATTACATACTAATTATTTACCTGGCACAAATATGTGCTGATGGTGCGCGACCAGCGTATTCGTTGTTTCAACAGTGATTGAGTAGTTGCAGCCAAACATAAAGTTGCACTCTAAAGGATCAACATAGCTTAAGGGATTATTTGGCAATAAAATAAATTGGTCCGGCTGTAAGAGTATCATGGTTTTTTAAATTTTTATACATATATTAAAAAATGTTATGTGTCCAACCTTTTGTATGCCATATAAATGGCATGGTGGATCTGAACAACTTGAAGTATTCTGCGCGTTAACAATAACATTGTATGACGATCCTGTTGAATAAAGTTTAAAGACCACCGGAACTGGAATGAATGAAATTGTTCTTACCTTTCGGTAAATTATCCTGCCAGTTGATCATTAACTGAACGATTTTCTCATTATAAAGTTTCAGTTGTACGTCAATATCTGTATAGGGTATGATTTCCACCAAATTAAAATTTTTATCCAAAGTGAATAGCTTTCTTACCTGTAATTGTGTTGTTCATAACAAATTTATGCAGCTGTTAATAAATTGGAATTAAATAACGTTCCGATTGAAGGTTAGAATAACTTACGTGTTTTAGTTGTTCGTTTTGATTTATTGTCATTATTGCTGATTTTGTTATTGATTCGTGTAAAATAACTGAAGTCCATATAATTGTTATCATTCGTTTAAAGAGTATCATTATTCAGCTGCTAAAAAAAATAGACATCTTCTGAATTAATACAATATTTATAATTAAGTACGTTTTTAATTTTACATATAATTGTGACGTAATATACCAAAACAAATGTCGTATTTTGAATTTGGAGGTTCTAACTTGGGACGGGTATCGATTAATCGATTTCACCTCTGATATATGGACCGATACGCAAAATCGGAGCTTTCTAATTTTGACAGTACATTATCTTGATGTTGACAAAGGGGGACTTAAAACTGAAAAAACTCTTGCCGTCATCTTTGACAATGCAACAAACATGGCGAAGGCAATGGTATAATGTTTGGTAAAAGTAAACACATCTCTTGTTTCGCCCATACCCTGAATCTTCTCGCCACAAAAGCCATCAGTGACGTGAAAGAATTGAGTGATATTTTGAAAAAAGTCAAAGCCATCGTTAAATGGTTCCATCATGCGACTTCTACATGTGATGAATTGAGAAAAAAATCAGCCAAAACAGTGATCCAGGATGTTCCTACCATGTGGAACTCCACGTATGATATGATCTCAAGATTCATAGAGCTGCGATCGTTCATAAACGAAATCGTCAACATGAATACTACTGATCCACCAATGCTCTTTGCAGTCGAAATGAACATCTTGCAAGAAGTGTGCGAAGTTCTGGAACCGTTAGCAACAGCTACCAATGACATAAGCTCTGAACAATATCTCACTAGCAGTATGGCGATTCCAGTGGCAGCTATACTTAAGGAATCAGTTGAGAATTTGAAACCAAAACACCAAATTGGGAAGGCATTGCGATGCTCAGTGTTGGCTCAACACAAAAAACGATTTGGTTTAATAGAACAGTGTTCTCTTTTAGCACTATCCTGTATCCTAGATCCGAGGTTCAAGAAAATGTACTTCAAGGATGAGTCCAGTGTTGCCAGTACCTTAAATAGTGTTTCAAAACAAATACGGAAAAATGTAGCTCGATCACCTACTCGTTCCGACACCTCTTCAGACTCGGACTTGTTGATCTCAGTCGTGTGACACCCCGAGCCATAGACGATCAGGACGGCATAAATGACGAGTTCAGCCTGTATTTGAGGGCGCCACAGGAAAGAATACAGCAAAATCCTGTATTAAATTGGGAGCAGATGGCTGAGACGTTCCCAGCAGTTTCGACGGGCGCCTTGAGATACGTCCCTGCTGTAGTAACATCAGTGCCTTCAGAGAGGCTTTTTCTGAAGCAGGACAAATATTGAAAGAGCAGAGAAGCCGTTTGTCTGCCGACCTGGCCAATAAGCTTTTGTTTCTTAAATATATTGATGACAAGTATTGGTTTTAACTTTTAATAATTTATTTATTAAATGAATATTTTCGTTGTAATAAAGAAAGACTGTTTTTTACTTCGAGTTTGTTGTTTTTAACTTCCAAAATGTACCCAAATTCTTTCCCGACCATATTTGACAGTGACGATCAATCGATTATTCGATTCTTTGAGTAACGATTAATCGGTGTATCGATTAGTTAGCCAAAAATAATAATCGATGTCATTAATCGATGTTTTGTTGGCCGATACCCATCCCTAGTTCTAACCTATAGGTTCTATATAAAAACATTCAATCAGTTTTTTTTTTTTTGTCGCATGAATATGTTATTGATATGAATTATAATGCGTAAATCTTAGAAATGACTCTATTATTATGATTGTTTGCTCATCTTGGTTATAATGTAATGAATCTATTTTTTTTTTTTGCATGATATTGAAGGCTTAATTAGTTAGTTAGAATGCTACAACTTAGGTCAAATACAATATATACTATTTTGTTCGATAACTTGTTGCTATTTTGAAGGTAATTGAATTATCCCTCTCTCATAAAAATCATAAAAACTGTCCCAGTTTTCGATATTCCCAAGTTTCTCTAGAGGCGAATTTTTTAATAACAATATTATTCGCCATAGACAGGAAAAGGTTGTAATCACTTGGTGCCAGGTCCGGATTATAACGTGGATGTATATGAAGCTCCCAGCCAAGCTCTGGATCTAATGGCGAGTCACTATAAATGTGTGTGGCTGGTGGAACATAATTCGTCTCCTATTACCCAGAGCTGGCCGCTTGGTTTAATTGTTGACAGAACAATAAGCGAAGAAGGAACAAGGAAAAAACTAATTTGCATTTTGTGCATCAGCCAACAAAACGGGATCCTGCACAAAATAGCTCGTAAACATGTTTGACCTACATCATCGAACATGCTCGAGTATGAGTGCGACCCGCCGCAGTGTTTTCCTCAGTATTTAAATTACGTCAGTCGAAGTAGCAAAAGTTGTTAAATTTGCACTTTTCACTGCTTCGACTGTTTTCAGCTTTTCAATATGAACTATTGCTTCTGCTTGTGCTTCTGAAAAAAAACGAAAGTCGCAATCAAAGCAACAGAAGAAAATGATTTCTGACGAAAATCAAAGCTTTGATTTGCTTCTGCTTTTGGTCACCAGCGCAAGTCGAAGCAGCAGCGAGTGATCTGATTTTGCCCGCTATTTCGGTAGATGTCACTTTTGAAGCTGTAATTTTTTGACATTTGACAAATAGAAACTACGCCATTAATAAAAATGGAACGATACACGCTTCAACAACGCATTGAAAATATTAAAATTCACTATAAAAATGGTGAAAATTTGGCAGAGACTGTTCGTAAAATTAAACAATTTTTTGGTCGTCGTGAAGCACCTTGTCGGACAGCAATACAGAAATTGGTGGAAAAATTCGAGCTGTTGGGACAAGTTAGTGATGTGAAGAATAAAACCCGTGCATGTCGCTCAAGAACAACTGAGAATATTGCTGCTGTAGCCCAAAGTGTTGAAGAAAACCCAGGTTTGTCCATTCCTCATCGTTCTTTGGAATTGGGCATTCCACAAACGTCATTACACCGTATTTTGCATAATGACTTGGGTCTTAAAGCTTATAAAGTTCAGTTAACACAAGAACTCAAGCCGGCCGATCATCAACAACGTCGTGTCTTTGCTGATTGGGTCCTTGAAATGCATAGAAGTGATCCGGAATTCCATCGAAAAATCATCTTGACTGATGAGGCCCATTTCTACCTCGGTGGCTACGTGAACAAGCAAAATTGTCGCATCTGGGGCTCGGAAAACCCAAGACTTATTGCTGAAAAGCCTCTCCAACCTCAACGTGTGACTGTTTGGTGCGGTTTATGGTCCGGCGGGGTCATTGGACCTTACTTTTTCGAAAATGAGGCTGGAGCAACAATTACGGAGAATGGATTGCGCTATCTAGAGATGATTAATTATTTTTTATGGCCGGAATTGGATGGTATTGATCTGGACAACGTTTACTTTCAACAAGACGGCGCTACGTGCCACACATGCAACGAAACCATTGATCTTTTACGGGAAAAGTTTATGGACCGTGTTATCTCTCGAAGAGGTGTCACAATTGGCCACCGAGATCTTGTGCTTTAACACCTTGCGACTTCTTCCTCTTCTGTTTCAGCTGCAGCTTACTGCCTTTATACCAATGGGTATTACTGTTGAGATAGCAAAATTGTTGAATTAAAACTGTAGGTTGCATCACAGCGCCTATAAAAACAACTTTTTATTGTCGTAAAAATTACTGAAGCAATAGAAAACAAGGGTCAACAAAAAAATCGGTCAAGTGAGAGTCGTACTCGTACACTAAGGGTTTCGTACCACCCCACAACACTGTTTATGTAAATTCGTTGGACGTAAAGCTTGTACTTCTGCCTGAATTTATGTAAAATTAATTTGTTCTTGTCACAAAAGTGAATTATTTAAACAGCGCCTAAGATATACTACAAAATCATTAACCAACATCGCCTACTTACAAACAAATTAACCAAAATGAGAAACAAAAGATAATAAGAACATTAATTTGAATTTGGGTTTGTAAGGGGACCACTTAAATTTTTAACATTCTTTTATTATGTGTCGTTATATACGCAATTGAATTACACACTCTGTACAACTGTCTACATATTATGGCACATGAGATAGAGTTCTCTGAAGGATGGACAGCGTAGGCTTAGTAATATGGTCCTGTTGGCACACTTTGGATAAGGAACCCTAAAAAAGTGAGTTCAAACAACTTTCACCATTAAGCAAAGAAACTATCCACAAGTAACATTAAACGGCTCCAATAGCTCGCCATGCATCAGGATCAGAGGCTTACCTAGGGGAGATACATTAAAGCAAAACAGATGCAGCACAAAATAAAAAGAGGAAAGTCGTTCTGACTATTGATGGAACGAATACAATTTTAGAAATTCGCAAATGCGAACGCGTATGTTGGGAAATATACGAATATTCGCAACATCTCTAGTACTGACTCCTTGAACCACGAGAACAAAGTTCGGCTATATAAGTCAGTTCCGGGCACATGGAATGCAACTGTGAGGAAGGGCAAGTAATTTCAACAATAAGTCTGTTAGGCAGCAGTGTGGAAGTAAGGTTTCATGTATTGGATCTTTCACAGCTCAACAAAGTCAAACTTCTTTTTTAGTACATGAAATATTTTAGTGTTGTCCGAGGTCGCTGATTTCGAATGTGCCCTTAGTTATATTGTATCAGCTCTAGTTTTTGAGATACAGCTACTTATTTCTTCCTTACCTTCACATAGAGTTTGTTTATATTATTACACTACTGCTCATGTCGTTTATCTTATTGAAAATCTTAAATATTTAATTGATATAAAGGAATATCAACAAATTCATAATAATTTAGTATAATAATGGAAAAGGTTTAATATTTTTACTATTTGAGTTTAAAGAAAAAAAAAAACACATATTTTTTGTAAGTTGAGTAGAAAATTAAAATAAAATATAACGGTAATCGATAATGTCTTACTTTTTTTTCTAAAAATTCGAGTAGCTTAATGAACGGTACCTTAAAAATAAAATGAGAAAAATCTGATGAGAGTAAAGAAAGATTTACAAGAACATAAACAACATAAAAATAGGTATTTTACCATTATACATCATGAAATTTTTAGATTTTTGCCACGCCTTAACTTACGCATTAAATACGTTCATTGTCAGGGGTGATCTTAAGATATCTTATGCAGAAAAAGGACAATGTAAAAATTTAATTTAGACTTTATTTTCATATAAAGGTCTCCCCAAAAGGTTTTTTGTGCGACCATCATATTGTATCTGTACTAAAGCCTTAGAAAATTCCTTAAAAAATTACCCTATCATTGTAATCTTCAGAATGAAGGCATGGCTTGCATGCACGCACATAAAATTTATTTTTCTGTGACATGTAAACGTTCTTACAATTGTATGTCTCTTTACGGGTGTGTGGATTCCATGCACCCCTACACGCAAAACGAAAAATATTTTGTTTTCGTTGTCGTTCAAAGTATTGTTAATTTTTAAATGAACAGCAAATTTTGAATTTGGCTATTACTATTTTGAATTGTACAATAGTAATATAAGTATCAATTACCTCGTTTACATGATGCTCAATTAGTTTGCACGATATTCGATATAACGAAAACCGTATTTATGTGCACTTCACACATGAACCGATTTGACGTAACTCGCATATGAGATTTGTAAATCGATTTCAAATGTCATGGAGACACTTAGAACTTTCAGTTCGTTTTGAATTTCAAAATGTGGTAGAACCATTTTGCTTTATTTTAATTTTTTTTTTTGATAATTTGCGATTTATATACTGAAAAATCATTGTAAAACGGTATTAAAAAACAAGAAAAGTATTTTACATTGAGTATCATGTAAACGCGGTAATTAAATTTGAAACGGAAAATTTACAATAAGGGCATTCACGCATAGTGGCAAGTCGGTTAAAATGGCAAATTGGAATATTTTCCGATGTAAATTGCAAGAACGACCGATTGTGTTTATAGTCGGCAAATCAGTTCTTGGCGAAAACAAAGTGCCAGTTCAATTCAAACAAACAATTGATGATGGCGAAAAAACTGGAAAAAGGAAATTTATTTAAATAAGTACAAAAAATGACACAAAACTTTTATTATTCGTACTTCTATTTGTTGTAAATCAATTCTTATTTAAATAAAATTGACAAAACATTTCTTCATTTGTCAGACTTTCCAACTCATAATAAATTCACAAAGTTGGCAGCCCTCACTTTGCCATGTTTGCGGAACTGAATTGTCCGGCAATCTTGGTAAATTTCGTAATTTTATTTGTTTGGAGAAATGGTTACTTTGTTTGACAATTGACCAATTTTACCAAGTGTTAAGAATACTTCTGTGGCATCATGACCAAGCTTGGCTTAGCGCCATCTAACATTTAACTTAACAGCTGGCCAACAAAGTGCACAAAAAAGCACCACTGTGTGCGTGGGTTGCTGTTGCGCACCTAAAATGCAACAAGGCAACACGTGATCACACGTGCAAAAGAAAAAGGTTAGATTAAATAAAAAGAAGCGAACGAAGGGACTTAAATAAGTTGTTAAATAAGATTAAAAAAACTGTACTAACTTTTTATATTGTAGAATTTTAGAATCGCAATAAAGATTAATTAAAAACAGCGATTCGACTAAAAAGAAAGAACCTTTTTTTAATACCAAGTTTGAAACGTTGCGTGAATGCCCCTAAAATTTTGATTTTTATTTACATGATTACATAGATAATTACATAATTTAATTTAAAAATTAACAACAATTGTTTCTTTTTTTTTGTATACTAAAAATTTAAAATAATTTTTAAATTTAAGTAAAAAAAAATTATTTTAAATGATTTTTACTATTTTTTCTCAAATTGTGCGAAATTATCGTATGTGCCATTTTTCCGAAATTGACTTTTTGATACAACTTTGTTCTACCACATGGTAACTATAGAGTTACGCCAAAAATTTAATCGTATGTTGCAATGCATTTTATTCATGTGGGCGAAATTATCGTATGTGCCATACAAAAATATTTTGTACATAGTAGTTGTTAAGAATACTTCTATAGGTAAACTTGATTTGTTGCTCAACTATAAGAAAACAAAGCAATAGGAACATTTTTTGATGTAACAGATTAATTCGTATTCTTAATTAAGGCACAGAGTATTATATGAACTAGCGAAAAGCGTGGTCTGCAAACCATTCATCTCGTCCGCAGGAAAACGGCAGGATCCAGAGTTGCATTTTTCAGTGTTTTAAATTATTAGTGATCAGTGATGATTTTCCGGTGTTTGTTATGAAAAGTGATTGATCTTGGTTAAACCGCCAGAGGGCGTAGCCCTTTACGCCACAGCTACTCTCCCCTCAGTGTGTACACGATTGAAGACCCATCCTTGATGCTTGTGGTGGAGAACGTTGGTACAGCGGGTCTCTAATACCGAATGTCGGTTTCAGTCTTTCAACCGATATGTTAAACATAGAATTGTTGGAGTGATGAACAGCCGAAACAGGTCGAATTTGCCGTATCTGTTCCTTAAATTTGTGTAGAAATTGTGTTGGATCAGCTGATTTCCCAAATATGTGAATTTCGAAGCATTGATTGTTAAATTAGCTTCTTGTAATTTTTTTAGAACATGTTGCAAATATTTGACATATGTTTCACCGTATTCTGAAAAAACTAGAATGTCGTCAAGATAATAACAAAATACAAAATCATCGTGTCCGAAAATAGAATCCATGTAGCATTGGAACTTTTGAGTGGCGTTTCCAAACGGCCGCCAGTTTTCTTCTTAACCAAATTAATTGGGATTGACCAGGGGCTACTTGAAGGACGAACAATGCCACTTGAAAGAAGGTCATTAAACTCTTTTGTAACCTCTAATTTTTTCCCTGTTATCGACGTTTCGGTTCTGCCACAGTTGGGCCCAAGGTGATGATTTGATGACAAACTGTACTGGTCTCTGACAATTTATAAGAATTGATTTCTATCGTTTTAATGTATTTGTTTACAATATGTTGAAATTTTGGTTAATATGACTCTGACTGCTACATCTTTTTGCGTCTTTCTGTGAGTAGAGTTCTTAATCAGCTGTTGCACACTAGCTTCCAGAGCTGCTAAACGCAATTTAATTTCATCATCAGATTTGTTAACAGCTTCACAGTAGGTTGCTGGAGTTGAACTGTCAAGAATGCGATCTGCTATTTCAGCCAAATTCTCAGAATCTTCCGACTTCCATGCCGACAGAATTAACCTAATTTTACTAGGCATATGTTGCAGCCACAACGTTTTAAGTGCATCTGCCAAAACTGAATTGTCTGCTATTGACTGAATTTCTTGTCGATTCACCGAAGTGAATGATTAATTCTCTTTTTAATTTATCATATTTACCTGTGTCCGGTGGATTTTTAACCACATCGGATACCTGTTGCAGTTAAAATGGTGTAGTATCGCGCCAGATCAGACTTGATTGCGTGAATATGTAGCTACGCATCCACATGTGTACACCATAATTCCGGATCCGTATGTATAAAATTTGGAAAGTTGGCAACGCGAATGGTATTCACTGAATCCACGACGCTGTCCGATTTGACTTCCACATCCATTGGTTCAGGAATTGTCTTGCTGCTCGTGTCATGCGAATACTTAGGTAGAGAGCGAATCATGTTAATTAGTTTTTTTTTTTTTTATTTTTGAATTATTTGAAATGCTATTATTGTTTGTTTAATTAAAATTTTTATTTATGAAAAAATTTATACATTCTTTCATAGTATTAATTTGTATTACTCGTATCAGTATTTTTTTTATTTTTAGTGCTTATCACTTTTATATGTGTGTGTTTTTTCTTTGTTCTTTTTATGAATATATTTTTTCTCCTTTTTAGGGTTCCGTACCCAAAGGGTGCTAACGGGACCCTATTACTAAGCTTCCGCCGTCCGCCTGTCCATCCGTCCGTCCGACTCCGTTGTATTTATGAACCGTAATAGGTAGACAGTTGAAATTTTCACAGGATGTTTATTTCTATTGTCATGATAGCAACAAATACTAAAACTAAAATAAAGTTAAAAAATTAAAGGGGTCCCCATTCAAGAAACGTGTGATCCAATATGCAATGCGCATAGTTTTAGAAGTTTTGTGATTTATTTTGTTTCATATTTTGGTAATTTTTTTTTTTTGTAGTATACTTTTAGGCTTTATGAATAGTTCACTTTTGCTTTTGAAAATTTTCACATTTCCCGATCTCAATGTTGATATGCAGTATGAATACTGATTCTACTCTAAACATAAGTCAAATCAATCAATCAATCAATCTGATTTTTAAACTTCTACTTTTTTTTCTTCTTTTTTTAATGTGTGTCTTTCTTCTTTTTGTGAATGTATTTTTGTATATGTTTTTTTTTTTATATTTTGATCACTTGATTCCGATCACGTCGGGGTCACCATTTATAGCTATACTAGATTCTAAGTTAACTATAATAAAACAAACTAATAGGCACATTCTTTATGTAACAGATTAATTGTAATTATTTAAGGTACAAAACAAACTGTCTAGTAGTGTGGTCTGCAAAACGATTGATCTCGTCCGCAGGAAAACAACAGCGTCCAGAGTTGTCGGACAGCAATACAGAAACAAGTTAGTGATGTGAAGAATAAGACCCGTGCACGTCGCTCAAGAACAACTGAGAATATTGCTGCTGTAGCCCAAAGTGTTGAAGAAAACCCAGGTTTGTCCATTCCTTATCGTTCTTTGGAATTGGGCATTCCACAAACGTCATTACACCGTATTTTGCATAAAGACTTGGGTCTTAAGTCTAGAGTGATTACCAATCACTGTTTAGGGAGCAACTGAATCAAAGTGAGTCACAATCAATCAAGTAAACTGTGTCTCTCTCTTTAAATGACTGTGACTCAATCACAGTTTAGAATCACTGTGTCACTGTTTAGCTCATCTCTACTTAAGTCTTATAAAGTTCAGTTAACAAAAGAACTCAAGCCGGCCGATCATCAACAACGTCGTGTCTTTGCTGAATGGGTCCTCGAAATGCATAGAAATAGTCCGGAATTCCATCGAAAAATCATCTTGAATGATAAGGCCCATTTCCACCTCGGTGGCTACGTAAACAAGTAAAATTGTCGCATCTGGGGCTCGAAAACCCCAAGACTTATTGTTGAAAGGCATCTCATTCCTCAACGTGTGACTGTTTGGTGCGGTTTATGGTCCGGCGGGGTCATTGGACCTTACTTTTTCGAAAATGAGGCTGGAGCAACAGTTACGGTGAATGGATTGCGCTATCGAGAGATGATTAATGATTTTTTATGGCCGGAATTGGATTGTATTGATCTGGACAACGTTTACTTTCAACAAGACGGCGCTACGTGCCACACATGCAACGAAACCATTGATCTTTTACGGGAAAAGTTTCTGGACCGTGTTATCTCTCGAAGAGGTGTCACAATTGGCCACCGAGATCTTGTGATTTAACACCTTGCGAATTCTTCCTTTGGGGCCACGTAAAAGATAAGGTCTACACCAACAGCCCAGCGTCGATTCAAGACCTCAAAGATGGAAGTCGTGAGGACATGGGGCAGCCACTTTACGATTTGGTTATGGAAAATTTCATGAAAAGGATATGGTCCTGTAAGCGTGGTCATTTGGCTGATGTTGTTTTTCATTATTAACGGCATACCCTTCTCTTTATAATGAAATAAACATCCGATCATTTATCTCAAAAAATTCCATTTTGCTTTGAATATCATAATAACACCTCTTATTGTATGATCTTTATTTCACTGTATAGTTTTTTATACTCATCACGGGAGTGAATAGTATTATTTGTTTGTCAAACGCTGAACATTTGTCGGAATCAGCCGAATCGGACCACTAGGGGGTACCTCCCATACAAACCCCCTTTTAAATTAATGTTATTATTAAAAACTATTTTTTTTTTTTTTATTTATTGAATTAAAATTTGGACACTATAAGTTTCAGTTCCGATCCATCAGCCATATAAATGTCAAACTTATAAAGAGTATAACTACAATAAAAATAACATGCAACTCAAACTGTGTTCTTTGTTGATACTCAAAATGTGTTCTTTGTTGATACTCAAACTGTAACAGAGAGGAGCGTGAAGAGTATTACATCTTTGGCACAGCCAATGATAGCATTCTTTCTGGTTTTATTTTTAAATGCTTAAACCACTGAAAATAAACTTCTCTGCTAGAGATTTCACCGAAATTACTGTGTGGCACGAATGTCAGGTTGTAACGACACCAGTTCTTCGACACTGTGGTTTATTAGAACCAGGATGCAATGACAAATTTTAGACACATAAATAAGTTTAAATTCTAAGTTTTTTTCATTGATTATAAGCTATATTTTAATTACTTTGTTTTCTTGAGAAGCGTTTAATTAATTTTATTAATAAACTACCTATTAACTTTGTTTTTTGTACTATTTTAGGCATACGGCTAAGGTATGTAAAAACGTAAAATTTACAACTAACTGCTTCCGAGCACTTTTCCGAATTATCTGAAAAGCTACAAATGCAAAAAGCTTCAAAGTAACCTCGGAAGCGTTCGACAACTAAAATAAAATCACAATAACTCCATAACAAGCATGGAATTGTAAAAATTGCGAATCCAAATAATGTTTCCTTTATGACAAAGTTCGCTAAAAACAATGTCCACATTCATTTAATTTAGCTTTTTATACTCTTCACAAGAATGAATAGTATTAAAAGTTTATCATGATGTTTGTCACACAAAAGGAGACATCGCAGAACACATAAAGAATATGTCGTAGCGTACTGTTTGAGTCAAATACATATTCCTTACCTTTTTTTGATGTTATAGATGGAGAGCGAAACATAAAGTAGCTCTCTGTCAAAAGTGGCCTGAGCGTTGTGGCGTGTGAGTGAAAGAGATTGATAATAGCGATCGGTTGGTTGCGTGCTCAGAGAATAGCACCAAAAGGTATAAATAGTCGGTCGTTAGAAAATAATGGGCATTACAATTTGTGATATGAGACAATCGACACGCGCGTCGCTCGGGACTCGGTGAAGTAACAAACCATGCGTGGCACAAAGAGAAATTCTGCGGTTATCGCGTCGGCGCAGAGTGCGGCCGATTCCCAAAAAGCTGGCCAAAAGTCGAAAAAAAAAGTTTCTAGATAGATTTTTTTTGTCTTTGGGTTGGCTACAGTAATGCCTTGAGTAGTGAAAACCGTTCATAGCAACGTCCTATACCCTAAGTATCCTCTGTATTTTCAGTCGCAACATGGCCTTCGTTTGAGCATCGTATTACTGTCGATGAATAGTGAAAGTTGTACACATGTGAAAGATTTTGTAATGAAGTTAATTGAACAAAACCATATGGAATCATCTTCGGAAGGTTAGTAAAATACGAGAAATCTTTAGTACATACCTCAGCACAAAATTTTTAGCTGCAGCAATACGTAGATACATTTTTTGCAATTTTTTTTATAAAATTTGAGTTTTCAAACTGTATAGTAATACAACGCCGTCATATGCGGCATTGAAACCTATTAGAGGATACTGAAAAAAGTAATAGTTACTGAATAAAACAAGATTCAGCTGCTACCACTTGCTACCTTAGCTTTTATGCTATTTTTTGTGCACAAGAAATAAATACGAAGAGTGTACACGAATTATGTCAAACTTTTCATTTTATCAGATTTCTGTTATTATTAAATGTTTGTGTAGTATATTTATTTAGTCTGACTGTAATTATTTAATAGTAACAAAAAAAAGGTACACGAAGAAACTTGAAAACTGTTTGTATTGCCTTTTATTGGATCCGTCATTTTGAATTTCGTAATTCTGGTGGAAAGGGGTGGATTTTCAAAATTTTACGATCAAATTCGTAATCAGCGACCCCGAAAACATATACATTGACATGCATCTTGATTATGTTCTAGAATATACGCTATTTCACGTGAGGGGGTGGCCAATAGGGGTGGAAGGGGGTGAATTTTCAAATTGTGAAAATCAAATTCGTAATCAGCGACCCCGAAAACCCCCGAGTAAGAAATTTTGAATCAATTTCTTGATTTTTCGAGTTTTGGCCTGCTTTTCGGGAATCGGCCGCACTGTGCGGCGGGGGACACAACTAATAGTGACGAGTCCGATACTGATACGATATATATATATTTATAATCAACTCGATGAGACGAGTTGATTTAGCCATGTCCGTCTGTATGAATGCAAACTAGTCCCTAAGTTACTGAGCTAGAGAACTGAAAGCTTTCTTTTTACCATACGCTGCTTATTTGTCGGAATCATCCGAATCGGTCTACTAAGGGGGGGTACCTCCCATACAAACTACCAATTAAATTAATGTCCTTATTAGAAAAAGTTTTTTGTTTTTTGACATATCGAATGAAATTTGAACACTTTAACTTTCTGATCTATATTCATCAACTATGTAAATTTCATGATCCTAGGGTTACCAGGAGGGGTACCTCCCATACAAAGCCCCCTTTAAATTAATGTCCTTATTAGAAAACGTTTTTTTTTATGACATATGGAACTGAAATATAGACGCTATAAGTTTCTGATGCATATTCATCAACCATGTAAATTTCATGTTCCTAGTACCAGCTGGAGTACCTCCCATACAAACCCAAATTAAATGACAAACTTATAAACAGTGAAAGTACAATAAAAGTGCTAATTAAACTGTGTTCCTTGTTGATACTCAAACTGTATCAGAGAGACTATAATGTTGCTAAAAAAGGAAGCATATCTGATATCTGGCCTTTGTCGCCGTTCGGTTGGATGCAACCCGAAGAATGTTATCTTTGGCATAGCCAATGATAACCTTCTTTCTGGCTTTCATTAAATTTTGTTATCTACGTGTTTGTTATTTTTTACTATTTCAGCACATTTTTCGGCGATTTGCAAAGGGTGCCCAACCCAAGCAAGTATCCGACGATGACAGCTTTTCACATTTCTATTCAAGCCGATGTTTTCCAAAAATTTTCAATTTTTGACACTCTTTATTCAAGAATAATGATGCGGAACGGAAGTTATGAGCCATAAATGAAAATATGTTTAACTCTGACAACCTTACCCTACATATTGTAAGATGATGATATTTAATACAATGGCAAATAGACTGCGGCATTGAAAAGAAAGTAATTGCCTTTGATAATTATACAACGCGAATTAATTCGGAAATAAATTAGCAACCGGACATTACATGTCCGTACGAGTTTTATGTTCTTTTCAACAATAAGAAACATACGTGTATATTATTAATATTATTTGCTTTTACAATTATGCTTTACTAGTGATAAATGCATTAGTTCGGGGTATCCAATATACAATAAGTCTAAGTCAAATCCATTTTACTGAAGCATTCGTTTAGTATTGTATTTACGTATGTACAATATGAACCTACCCGTCGTCCACCTCGAACTTCGTTTGTTTTGAAATTTTGTCACACCTACGTTTTTGGTGTGCTTATGTTTTATATCTGCTTATAAAATATTGTATTTTAAAGCAGGGTGGTTCATGTTTCTATGAAAAACGTATACGTGTATGGCACATATCCTTGACAAAAGAAGTTGATTACGTTGGGAACCAAAATACAATTACGATGTTCCCAATAACAAAAATCTTTTTTTGAATTTGTCGTCAAACACATAATTTTTGCATTTTTGATTCCATATAGATTGATTACGAATATCTAATATCTTTCTTTTAATACTTTGAAGAGACGTAAAAAGTAACCGAAAATAAGGCCTACTCATCTACAACACTTTCCGCTGATGCCAATCCTAGTTTAGCGATTTGCCTTTGGTTTCCTCCAAAAAAACACTAATATAAAATAATCCAAGCGCGGATATTGTGCCACAAAACCACATAGTCCCTGACAAGCCAAGCACACGAATAAGGATAGGAAAAGATTTAAGAGACACGAAAGCTAAAATGCTCAATGATGCTAGACATAGGCTCGTGGCCACAGTACGAATATTAGTAGGTAAAATCTCAACTAATACTACTAATCCAACTGGAATGATTCCAATGTTTGCCACAAAAATGACTAAAGCCATTAATAGTAGAGGTAACCAATTGAAGGCATCTAAGTCTAAACTGGTTTCTTCAGCGAAAAATGCATAAATGCCAAATATAGCTAAGCATAAGGTCATACCAGCACTTGAGATAATCAAAAGGATTTTGCGACCGTAGCGATCAACCAAATATATGGAAACGACAGTGCCGACGATTTGTACAGCCCCAATGATGATGGTATTCGTGTTAGGATCCAGTTTCGTCTTGACAGCGATAAATATACTTGACATGTAATTAATGAACGCAAATGTGCCACTAAAAATGTTAAGTATCATGAGTATCAAGCCAGTCAAAAGCGACTTCAAAGCGTTTTTATCACCTGTACATTTAAAAAAAAACTAGTTAAAATAGAATTTTGATTAAAGTCAATCCCAATATATGCTTAATTCTTACAGAAATCGCGCCAGGTAACACCCTTAGTATGGCTCAACGATATTTGTTCCTTAATGGACCGTGACAGTTCATCAAACTTTTGCTGAAAACCATGTTTTCCCTCCTTTGTATTGCCCTTGAAGTTCCTATAAAATTTGAGTGAATTCTCAGAGTCGATTACACGACCCAAGCGAAGAAGCTGTTGTGGAGTCTCTGGATAATAGAAAGCCAACATTACATAAAACAAAGGAATTACAATCACGACACAAGGTATCAGATGATAAGGCAAGTGACTAGAAATTATGAAGCCAGTTAGAACACCAGTGTTCATTGTTAATGGAAATATGGAGCACAAGCGTCCACGTATGCTAGAAAAACAATGACCACCAATAAAATAGTTTGCTCAAAGAAACACTAATATTGTAAAGACCATTGTAGTATATCTCACCTATTATCAGAAATTTCACCAATGAATATCGGCATCACTATGTATATACCGCCGCCTGTTAACCCACCACAAACTCTTGCTATAAAAAGCCATTCTATCGACTGCGCAAAATATAACATCGCCCAGATACACTGCAAATTAAGTATTTAACGATCCACAAACTCATTACAAATTTTCGAGATATAACTCTAACTCACCATATGCGGCACAGCAAGACAAAAAAGCGCCGTTTTGCGACCGAAACGATCCATTAGAAATGCAAACAAAAAATTACCGAAAAATCCGCCAACACTTACAAATGCACCCAGCCAAGAAGCCTGTTCTACATCGATAACAAAATCCAATGGACTTTGAGACGGCGACTGAAGTTTGGGCAGCATTGGGGAGAACCAACCCAGCCCGATGCCATGGCAGAATGTGATGAGCGATACTGCCATTGTAAATGAGTAATTTATTAACCATTTAATTCACTAATCTAGCAAAGGAAGTGTGACACAAATGAATGCAGATTGATATGAGGAATGCATTTTTCGACCTTTCATAATGCTGGTCTTCAAGAGTAGAACAGGTGAAGGATACTGAAGGTGTTCATACATATTCTTGATCATTATAATGAGCCAAGTCCATCTAGCCATGTGCGTCAACAACGTGTATATGTATTTTATACAAGGCCCATTTTTTAGCGGATTGAATAATAGTACGAGTAATAGTTAAAACCCTATCATTTATACTAAAAAATCTTTCACATATTTAAGATTAACACTAAATCGCAGCAGAAATTATTGATTGGTTTTTGAATTCACATTGCATTAAATTGTTACTGTAGTAACAAAAACTATACATGGGTAAAAAGGAATTTTGTGCTAATAAATATAATAAATTGATGAAGTTGTATGAAACACTTATTCATCACATTGATTTATGAAATATGGCATATGTACGAGGACGGTTCATTAAGTACCCGTGTTAGAAATGAAGACACCTTTTTTTTAAAAAAAAATGTTTTTTATTTTTCAACAGTCCCCTTTTAAAAAGATACACTTCTCCCATCGTTCCGGTCATTTTTTTAACCCCTCCAAAAAATAGGATTTGTCGAAATCTCCAAAATACGCCTCTGTTTCGGCGATGACTTCCTCGTTTGAGCTAATTTTTTTTTTTCGCGAGCCATTTCTTCATGTTAGGGAACAAGAAAAGGTCGCAGGGAGCCAGATCGGGTCAATACGGAGGGTGCGGCAGCGATTCATAACGCAATTCATGTAGTTTGGCGGAGACAACACCAGATGAATGTGCTGGTATGTTATCGTGATGAAACAACACCTTTTTTTCGCCAAATGCGGCCGTGCCTCTTTTAATTTTTTGTCGAAGCGGTCCAATAACTCACTGTAGTATTGTCCAGTGATCGTTCTTCCTTTTTCTAAAAAATCCATGAGGATGACGCCCTTCGCATCCCAAAAAATCGTCGCCATGACCTTACAGGCCGATGAGACCGTCTTCGCCATCTTTGGTGCAGATTCACCGGGAGAAATCCATTGTTTTGTTTGTTGCTTAGTTTGTGGTATGTAATGATGAATCCAGGTTTCATCAACGGTGACAACTCAATACAAAAAGTCCTTCGGATCTCGTTTAAATTGCCCCAAAAACTGCTTCGAAGTTAACAGCCGCATCCGCTTGTTGTCCAGCGTGAACAATCACGGCACCCATCGGGCCGACAATTTTGTCATCGCCAACTTATTATGTAAAATATTAATTGCCGTTCCGGTCGACACACATACGGACTTTCATTCCTCGATCAGCGAGAATCATGTCGTAGACTTTTTCAATGATTTCCTCGGTAACCACGTCTGCGGGCGTCTTGTTCGCTCCTCATCATAAATGGATGTTCGCCCACGTTTAAATTCGTTGAACCAATATCTAACTGTGGTCATTGATGGCGACGTGTCCGCATAAACGGCATCCAACTTTGCTTTTATCTCCTCGCATCTTTTTCCATCCAAAAACAAAAAGCGAATTACTGAACGATACTGCTCTTTTTCCATCTTAGCGAAAATCACGAAACACGTCTGACTCGGAGTGCTGCCAAATCGAAACTAACCTATCAATCAGTACGGTACTTAATGAACCTCGTATAACTAGAAACTATGTGTAAATAAATTGTTAGAATGTCGTTCAAATACAGAATGAAATCATCTGTGAAACTGTAGTTATTGTCTTTCCGTGTTATTTAGATGTAAATATGTCATACCACTTAATGTGACCAAAAGTTGTCGACGAAATTCCACTTTAAATATTCCACTAGAAACTTTCAAAAGTTTCAAATGCATGTTAGGTAGTATTTTCTAATTTACTCTTAAAATAAAGATAGTATACTCGTACTTATTCAATGTAACATTTTTTTTTTTTAGATTGAAATTAATGTGTGGATGATGAATTTAAGAAACGTCCTATATAATTTAGATACCGATGCCTACTGTAAAAACCGAATACAGTAGTTTACTGCTGCTTTATGTGCTTTTACTGAGATGTTGCTTTTGCTGCTGAGGTTTAAATAAGTTATGGAATCTTATCTTAAAACGCCATTAAAGCTATCTTAATCTTAAATTAAATAAGAACACCATAAAAGCAATGCAAAGGCGTTGACGTTTTTCTTAGTTACGTTTAAATAAGTCATCAAATACAATTTTACTTAACCATTTGCACTCCAAGCAAATTTTCATATGACCAACACAATTTGTTGACACAGTCAAATTTATGGTTTTGTTGTCTTGAAATTTAATTTTCATAATATTTTATAAACTACTTATACTATACTAGAGTACCCGGAGTGCTTTGCTACGCTCACGTCGTGATGTTAGTGCGTCATGGTGTTCTTTTTTTACTTGTAGTACATTGCATAGCAATACTTACTTATGTCATCTATGGATTCCGAATCAATTTTGATGAAGTTTTAAGGGAATCTCTAGCATAGTCTTGAGATTATTTCAGTAAAGTTTGGTGCAAATCGGCCTTGCTGTCGTCGAGCAATTGGTGGATAATAGTTTGCATATAAATCTTATAGACATATTTTAAAATCAATCAAGTCGCCTTTGTCAAACATATCAGGTAATTATTGAATATCAAAAACTGAATAGGGATTGGGACAGACAATACCAACGTAATGATCGGCAAAAACAAAAGCGTCTTTACTGAAAAAGGATGCACCATTTTTGGTTTTAATGAAATGCGTGTGCCATTCAGTGCAATTGGCTGTCAATCATGGTTGTAAACTATTTCTTCCAGAGGATTTGAAATTTTTAGTTTATGAAACATATAATTGGTTCTCAAAAAGATCGCTTTGGAAAATAGTATACAAAAATATATATATCAAGCTATATATAATGATAAGGTACGTGTGGCTACAGAACTTTTCGATGCTATTTTTTAAAATTATATAATAACAACGGCTATGTATTGTAGTCATGTGATGTCCAATGAATGTAACTACATAGTAGTTTTTTGAAGGCATTGTCCATCAAAACAAAAAAATACGCGTGTGCCATCGATAGAAGTGAAACTTCTTAAAAACAGACAGAGTGATCATCTCAAAATTTTATTATTTTCACTATGAAATTTTGTCACCGCTCGAGCCCTTCCAAACACATTGAATATGCATAAAGATTTGGCATGCTCTCATTGTTTTAAAAAATGTTTTGCTCTCTGATGGTCATATAGAAAAATAGTCAAGCTCTCGTACTATTGCTTGAATAGTATTATAAGTTTATCAAGAAGTTTGTAATGCCGGCTACACATTATCGACTGTTTGTACAATTTCATTTAGCTTGTGGACTCTCGCAACGTGTGCGGGGACGGATCATGCATGGGAATTCAAATTCTTTTGATCTTGATCGTACAATCGATCGCACAATGTGTGGCTGGCATAACACATATAAGGAGACAAAGAGAAACCACATAAATACATATATTCTTCATCAGCTCGATGAGTCTGTCTATCTGTCCGTCTGTATATTGCTTTTGGTTTCTTTGGCGTGTGTAGTTGTAGTTGTTGTGTTAAACAATGTGTTTACGTTTGCCGTCTGTTGTTCCGTCTTGCCCACAAATTAGACAAACTGTGAGCTTCTGTGTGTTTCTTGATATCTTTTCTTCGTATATTCGCTTGTTTTTGTACAACACACATGCTGGTTGCTTGCATGTTGTTGTTATAAACATTTTTATACACACAAAATGCATGTTGTTATTGTGGATCTCTTTATTAAGACTTTTCTGGTGGATTTTCCAAAAATTTGTTTGTTTATTTGTTGGGGATGTGGGAATAGAAATACACATTCTGTGAAAATTTCAAGTCTCTACTTAGTACGGTTCATGAGATACAGAAATCTCAAAACGTTACATTTTGTATTTTTTCACTGAAAATTTCATACTAAATTTTTGCCCAACGCCGCTAAAGAAGTTTCACTTCAAAAAAGTTGAGTTTTCTATGCAATTTACACCAAAGCACATCAACATCAACATTGATGTGCCTACTGATACGTATCAGATTCGACAACAACCACAAGGAAAATGACGTCATTCAGGGGTTGTTGTTGTAGAACGTGATGGGAATCAATAGTCGCATCAAGAACTGATGTGCCTTGATATGAAAATTAATAATGGTCTCTCTAGACATTTCTGCAGTGCTGCCAAGTTTTTTTGTGTTTTTCCATCTGTCGCATCACTAAACAGCAGCTGATGGCTCAAAACATTGTTAAGTAAACAATAAATTGTCAATTTTTTTAAAAGAATTTAATAAAATAAGTTTCAGGAATGAAAAAGGGAATTGCAAGAATTATTTGCATATGTTGCAAAATGTTCTATTTTTATTTAACCAACGTGCTCGCAAGTTCCACGTGTGTGTATAACCAAAACAAAAAACAGCTGTTCGTGATGCAAAATATCCGGTGTAAACGGAAAACCCCATCAACGTGATATAATTTGGTGTAAATTGCATATTAGTTGAATAAAGTATAAGATATCTAATACATTCACTAACATATATTTTCTAAAAGGATCCGCTAAAAATTCCAAGAGTGTGCGACACTAGGTCAATTAAATTGGCAGTGACCCGAATATTGGAGCAGTGGCTGGAATTAAAATTACATTTTGGTATAGCTGTAAATGAAGAGAAATGTCACAATCCAAAATATTTCATTCAATGTTTGAAGACAATATAAACTACCTACATTTAGTTTTCATGAAACCAATATTACCAGATATGCAAAAAATAAACAAGTGCTTCCAGAGTAATACAACTAATGCAACGGAAGTGTTAAAAGAAGACACTAATGATGATCAGCTGTTCCGAAAATGCGAAATGCAATGTATTACAGGCTGCCTGACAGTGTCATGTTTCTCATAGAAATTGACATATTCGCGGTTACCAACATTTTAGGACCAAAAAAACAGAGTATTATTCCTATCTTAATGGAATTTAGGATAAACGACATAGCGAATATTGAGCGTCAATAGTAATATTCATTTGGTAAAATGGGAAAACACTGAAGATACTACACAATTTAAGTATGAAGTTTTGGCATTTAAGGATTCTGGTGGCAACAAGAGATTTTTGAAATTAGCGGCATTTGCTATACAAATGCTTACCTTGCCATGGTCTAATGCTGAGGTGGATAGAGTCTTTAATCAAGTTAATAAAATTAAATCAAAGCTGAGAAATAGAATGGACGTTAGCACGCTTAATGCTATATTATGTATAAGGTAATGAATTTTATTTCTTTTTTTAACAATTAATTTAAACTTGACATACATACATATTCATAAAAACGGATTGCGCCTGCATAGAAAATGTTGTATGGACTACAAAATATCATATATCTACCTAAGCCTAGTTGACCCAACTGATGCTTACGACTCGAACAATGAAATTGTACATTTAGACGAAATTTTGAAAGAATTCAATTGAAATAAAATAAAATAAAATAAAATAAAAAAATACATCAGCTTTTTTTCTTTTTATACAGCATTTTTTACTTATGATCCCGCTAGAAACATTGGCAAAACTGGTGAGGTGTAGTACAAGTTTGCTTCTGAATAAGGGAAGCGAGGCAGTGTGTGGAAACGGTGCCGTCAGACAACACATTTGTCCATCAGCTACGCCAACTTTTTTTTGTCTTCTTTCCTGTTTTATTAGTCGAATTTATGCTTATGGATAAAGGAAGCGTGACAATGTGGGGAAGCTGAGCCGTTGCGAGCAGTTTTGCCGACGTTTCTCTTTGTCATCTTTCGTTGTTATTTCATTTCGTTTAGCGTTTTAGAATGAGGGTGGGCGACGTGATCATTTTCAATATACAGTTGGAAAATGCACAAAAAATTCCATGTTCCATATTTACTTGTACCAACATTCACAATCTGTGTAGGATAAGAACATATGAATGTGAATGACATTCATATTTCAGAAATGAAACACAACACACATTCACATCCACTACAAATGAATGAGTGAAAACTCAAACACATTTTAGAGTGAATGTTTCTAAAGCCGTTTTGAACGCATTCACGCTCAAGTCTAGTACATACTTGGCGAACGAACACGAGTGAAGGAGAGTGAACGCATGCGTTCAATCAATGTGTATGTCGTAGCGAAAGCGAACGAGCGCGGAATTTTTTTTTTTTTTGATATAGCAACTAGTTTTAAAAGAAATTTAAGCTAACCCGCAATTTTAAGTGGGCTTAGCTAATGCTCATCATTTTGTTGGGACTCCTGATTGAAGAGATTTGGGTTACTCTAGGAGTTGATGCGGCTTTTTCGTTTCACCCTTGTTTTCCAACCACTTGAATCTATAAGGCTTGAAGCTTTATTATTTATATGAAAACTTAGCCTTTCCAAATGAGACTTCGCATATTTCCGAATTGTAATTGCGACTGAATCGATGCCAAGATCAAGTTCGATATCGCTGCTACGGACGTACCAGGGAGCATTCACAACACATCTCAGCACTTTGCTCTGGAACTTTTCTATTGACATTATGTTGCTGGAACACGAGCAGCCCCATAACTGGATAAGTCCATATACGTCTAAATCAGAGGTGCTCAAGCCCTATACTCATCATGCTCATTTGTTTTTGTAAAACTCATGAGCATTCTGTTTCGCTTCTTCTCTGCATTCCGTTTCATTCACATTTGCGATAACTTAGATTTTGTTGTTGTTTGCCGTACGATTTAAAAGGAAAACAAATTTGCAATTGGTCATTGAAAAGCACTTAGAGAAATCATGGTTTGTTTTAAGTTGTAAATCTAATTATAATGATAGCACATATAAGTACATATATGTAAACACAGGTCTAGAATAAGCCACAAACATTTGGAAGCGTTACTAAAATTGTCTACAACAAACATTCACATAATTTTGGACAATTTATTGAAAGGCTTGTGGAAGAATTAAAGGAAATTTGTATATTTTTTCTTTTTTCGGTGTACATACAAAATTTTTCGTTTCTATGTATTGTAGTTTTCTTGTACATGTATTGGTATTTGCTCTTCCATAAGCAATCCCAGTTGACCAAGCATCGTATGTCGTGCGGACTTCCGTCGAAACTATCTGAAACGGGCTCAGAAATGAGTGTTTCGTCCGTACAAAACGGATGTATGAGAAAAAATAGGCAAAAGAGACGACAAGACAACAACAAAAAGTCAGCGCCGCAACAATATCCGTTTCATGCTCAGAAACGTTCACTTTCGCGGAAATATTTCGGACATGAAACGGATACATAGATAAATAGCAATAACAAGTAAAAGAGGTAACCAACGGATAACCGACAAACGACGCAAACACAAAATTTTCGGTATTTGTTTTGCTGTCGTTCGCGCTATTCTTCTTTATTGTGTATACATTTAGGGCAGCAGTCGCGTGCGCAGAAAAAAAAGTGAAAAAAAAAATCATTTGTTGTTGGCGTAATAAAACAAAGTAAGTACAAAAGAAAACAAAGTGAAGTGTGTGCATTTATTTAATGTTTTTTTTCTTTTTCATGTTAATCATTTAGTGAATAACACATATTTCTCCTCATCCAATCGAATTTATTTCAAGTGGTAAAAATTTGCAGAGTGAGTAAATTAAAATATTAAGTGAAGTTTCATATTTTCTAATTCTTTCACCGTTCTTCTTAGCACGAACAAGTGATCATCCAGTGGCGGTCTAAAACAAGGTAAGTTCATACAAAAATTAAGTGAAGTGTGTGGTGCATTTATTTAATGTTTTTTTCTCTTTCATGTTCATCATTTAGTAAATAACACATCTTTCTCCTCATCCAATCGAATTGATTTCAAGTGGCAATATTTAACAGGGTGAGTAAACAAAAAAATATTGCAAAAAGTGAAGTTTTATATTTTCTAATTCTTTCATCCTCAAGATAGGATGACGGGAACTGAAAAAAACATCGGCAAACGGAGCCAAGAGTAGTATTTTTTTTTTTGTTATTTCTTATATTTCTTTTTTCTGAATTGTAAATATTTATATTATTATTATTGTCCACCATGTTAAAATAGTTAGAAATTATTATTATAAATAAATTGTGCTCATTGTAAATAGTTCTTTTCATTAAATGACATGACTTGCGGCCCGAAAACGGTTTAATTGACGTGCCGAAAACGGTTTCACTAGCGTGCCGAAAACGGTTCCATTGCCGGCCCAGAAACGGTTACGTCAACGGGCCGAAAACGGTTCCATTGGCGGCCCATAAACGGTTACGTCAACGGGCCGAAAATCCGTTAACGGCCCGTTTTCGTGGGCCGTTAATGATAGTTTTTGCTGCCGAAAACTGAGCGACAGATGATTACTTTACGTACCCCAGAACCCGCTCATAAGTAATACCACTTTCGGATGTTTTGGTCAACTGGGATGTTTGAGCACCTCTGGTCTAAGTATTTGTTTGTATAATAATACTTTGTTGTAAGTCGATAGTGCATTCCGCCATGAGACAATACATTTTTCTGAATTTTAGTTCAAGTTCTTCTTTTTTTTTCTTTACATGTTCATTCCACTTGAGCTTGGGGTCCAGTGTCATCCCTAAGTATTTATATACAATGGTAGGTATCGTATTTTGTTGTACGGGAATCTATATGTGTTGATTTTTCATTGAGTTGAGTTGTTGATGTCCACTCAAAGATTTCGTTTAGTGCGCATTGGAGTTGCTCACTTGTTTCATTTTCTGTGCTGCCAACTGATAGTATGGCTGTGTCGTCAGCAAATGTTGCAGTTTTTGTTGGTAGGTAGATCACATGTGAATTAAATATAAAGGATGGGGCCCAGTATACTACCCTGGGGAACTCCAGCTTTAATTTCTTTGAGTTCTGAATACGTATATTCTTGTCTGATACGAAAGAAGCGATCTGTCAAGTATGATTTTAGAAAGTGATAATATTGTTTGGGTAGAGCACAACTTCTTTTCTTCAAAAGCATTTTCGATAACTCTAGTTATTCTGTGTACTTGATCTAGGATTGAATGATTCGCTCGGAAGCCAAATTGGTGATTCCTCTTCTTCTTTGGTCAATAATTTGGTTAAGACGTTTAACAAAAAGCTTCTCCATAAGTTTTGAAATAATGGGAAGCAGAGATACTGGTCGAGTTGATGTTACATGGTGCTCTGGTTTTCCAGGTTTGCTTAACATTATTACTTCTGCTGTCTTCCAACATGTTTCATTATTAAGGTAGTATTCATGATTGATGTTAGCTTGGATATTATATTTTGGGAGAGTTGCTTTAGTACTTCTTTGGTGATAAGATCAAACCCAGGTGACTTACTTGCCTTTAGTTTCATTATCTCTTTAGATAGCTCAGCTACTATTACAAGGGGAAGTTCAATATCTTTGTCGAACGGAAAAAGTTCCATCTCAGATGCTCTTGATGAGTCATATGGCTTAAAGGTGTTCTCTAGATAATCTGCAAAAATTTGTGCCTCTTCTATGCAACTTTTGGCCACGTCTTATCTGGTTTTTTTATTGGTGGCGCACAGTTGGTTGTGCAAACTTTTTTGTCATTAATTAGCTCACTTAATTTTTGCTAAGGGAGCTATTTTTAAAAGCTTTAATTTTATTACAGATATTTTTTGTAAGCTTATAAAGCAGGGTTTTTATTAATAGGAGATCTTGATTGTTGCCATCTTCTACGCATTCTGCGTTTTTCCATAACCATTTCCTTTATTTCTTTGGTGTACTTGTGCCCTGCCGTAGTATTTCTTGTGGTTGGTGTGCTTCTCCAAGCTGCAAGTTGAATGATTTTTGTCAGATTAAGAATTTCATCGTCTAAGTCAGCAATGCTGTTTATAACAATTTCATCATGATTGTAGTCAGACAGGATACTTTTGAAGTATTCCCAGTCGATGTTTACAGACAAGTGTGGAAGTTGGCTCCTTAGTAGCTACGTTTTCATAGAGTATTAGGTATATAGCAGAATGATCAGAATTCATATCTAGACCATTTGCAATACACAGATAATTGGCTGAAATTTTTCTCGAAATAAAAAAGTCTATACGATCGGGTGTTTTTTGTGGATCTGTTGGCCAGTACGTTGGTGTGCCAGTAGAGTAGGTATTGCATCCTCTCATTTGCAGGGCTCTATAAAGTTCTCTGCCTTTTGTTGTGATGAGTCTTCAGAAAGTGTGCTTAGCATTGAAGTCATCACCAATTAAAAACCGGTTTTTGTGACTATTTATTAGTTTTACATCACAATCACATTTGATCTGATGCCGTGGAGGGCTATAAATGGCTGTTAATGATAATCTATTGTCAGTGTCAATAGTTACGGAAGTTGCTTGAAACATATCTGTACACATCTTAGTTTCTTCATAGCGTTTGATACTACTTCTTCCTCCCCGCGCGCAAATTTTTGGGTGGATAGTGTGATATATTTCAAAGTTTTTGGTTTTTATATATGTTTGATTAGTGAAATGAGGGTCAAATATTAGGCATACATCGATATTTTCAGTATTGAGAATAATTTCTAGTAGGTAAAATAATGGTAGGAATACCAGGATGGAATGGAAAGAGAACAGTTTTCAGAGTGTTTTTGACATTTCAATCTTTACGGATGGGTCGAAGATGGAATGCGGTGTAGGAGTATGGGTGCACTCACCACAAATAAGTTTAGGCCACTCTTTCCGGCTACCCAACGAGGCCACAGTATTTCAGGCGGAGGTCCTTGCCATTAGGGAGGCATGTCGGCTGGCCAGAAATAACGTACCGGAAGGTCGTAAGATAGCTATCTTCGTTGATAGTCAGGCGACACTCAAAGCACTGCAATCCACCACTGTGAAGTCAAAGCTCGTTTAGGAATGCAGGTCGACGATGAGCGAGCTAAGTCGTCAAGCTGATATCACTCTCTTTTGGGTTCCCGGCCATAGGAACATAGAGGGTAATGAAAAGGCTGACGAATTGGCTCGTTCTCGTGCTTCTCTTGATGTATCGCTGGCGGAACAGGTCTCGATTCCCCTGGCGGTCGTCAAGAGGAGTAACTTCCTGTTTTTCCACCAGCTGGCTAACAGACGGTGGAAAGATCTTGAATCTTGCAGAGCGGCACGTGCTACCTGGCCTTGTTACAACGAAAATAGGTCTTTTAGACTTATTAACAGAAGACGCTCGGATACCGCAAGGCTCACAGCGGTTTTTACCGGTCACTGGTGTGTAGGGATGCACGCAGATAGACTGGGTAATCCGTTTAGAAGCCATTGTAGGAGCTGCGGAAACGAAGAGGAAGAGGAGTCACTCATCCACTTCCTATGTCAATGCCCAGCCTTGGCAAAGACTAGAAATAAGTTTCTGGGCAAATACTTCATTGACAATCTCTCGGACTGTTCAGTCACATGCCCAGGTGATTTACTCAAATACATAAATTCGACAGGTTGGATTAAGTAATACTGATTGCGTTCGGCGAGGAAGTGGTATCAAAACGGCACTCTAGTGCTAATTATGGCTCGTAGCGGACTATACGAGCCAGCCACGGAAACCAACCAGCCAACCAACCATAATTTCTAGTTCGTCGTGGTGTTTCAGTAGTCCGTTAGCGTTCCATAACATAATTTTTAGGAATCTGGGCATGTTTACTTAACTTGGTGTAAAGCTTTTTCGAAATTTTGTAGCCTCATTTCAAGTGCCATTTTAACTTATTGACTGCACTTATAGCTTTGAATCGTTGTTCTTTAAGATCAGATATTATGGCTAGTGGTTCGCATGTGTGATGTAAATTTATCACAATGACTTTAATAAGTCTGGTTTGCTTATTTTCATAAGTGTACCATGAGAGATTTTCCCTTGTTTAAACTTTCGTTAAATTTTTAAAATCTCCAGCATCTAATGTATTGATTTTGTATATATTATTGTTAAGAAGTTTGATATAAAACTCTTTTTTAGATTGAGTTTTTGCAATGCTAAATAGTTGCTGGTATTAAAATTCCCCCGATAGCATTATGGATGGGGTCCATGGAACCTTTTTTACTTGCTGATCACTTGTCTTTTTTGGAGGAGATTCGGGAGGGTCAGGTGACTGTTCAGCCTTTCTTTTTTTGCTGGGTCTCCTTTTGAGGATCCAAACAGTCTCGTGAACAAGATCTTCTTTATCTGTTTCATAAACAGTATTTTTTTCTTGTTGGATAAAATTGTGTGTATTTCTAATAATTGCTGGTTTGGACTTTAGTTTTAACACAAGGTTTTCATTTGTAGCTGGGCTACTTCTTTTGCAAGTTTGGCACACAATTCTTCCATTTTTTCAAGTTTCTTTTTGAGCTCTTTGATACTGTCAAGATTGTTTGTCATTTCCTCCGCCAGTTGGAGGTGTTCTAATAGGTGGCATTAATTATAATATACAATTTATTCAATTGATATACTTTTCAAACACCCCTTTTTTTAATAACTGGACAACCAATGACAACAGCTTTTGCTTTCAATTGATGATGCTGCGCTGTTGAGATTATACAAAACTACTGCTAGCCTGTGATGTTGCTATTGTCCTAGCTTGCAAAATTGTTGTTGCTATTGCTATTCTAATAATATTACTGACGTTAGTGTTGTTACAGTAACGTAACGTTTTGCTTTCTTGTTGCTGTTGTTAGTAAATTTTCTATGTATTATCAAAGCTAGCCAAAATGCTTTCTAAAGTTATTATTTATTTTGTTTTCCTTTATCGTAAGATTAGTTCTCTAGCAGGCGCTTTTGAAAGCACGTATGTTCACTTCAGAGGGCATAATGCGAATGTCGCATTCGTTTGCATGCGCAGCGTTTCACTCGGCTGGCGGTACATCAAAGAGAAATGCGGCCGCACTCAGCTGTATATACAAATGACGCGCAGTGCGTTCGTAATGTGCACAGCAAGCAAAATTAAGCGCCCAAGACACGGTCATATTTCGTATGACGCACATCAGCATAGTGTTAGTTAACTTAGTATGTGTGCGTCTAATATACGGTTGGTTTTGATATTTCATCATACTTCAGTACTCTCAATTCATTCTTTGAGTCTCTCTCTTTGAATCTCTCTCCTTGCTCTCTTGCAAGCTATCTCATTTACGCTTGCACAAGGTAAGTATGTATGAAAGAGACAAATATGCTTATATGCTTATGTGCTCACTTTTTCGAAACACATGAAGTGAGTCGTGAGTGCCTGTGTAACATTTTTGTAAAGTGCCGACTGCAAATCCGTCATTGACATTGTATCTCTACACGTCCGCACAGTACAAAGATAAAAGAAATGAGTGTATGAAGTATGATCATATATCTTTTACCGTGTCTTGCGTGCTTTAAAAACAAAAACGAACGCACGCAGCAGAGTTTCGGCAGAATCACTTCGATTGCTTGCGTTCGTATGTGTTCGTCTAGTGTGTTTTAATCCAAAGATGCTCTTAAATGAATCATCTGCATTTCTGCGCATATCTTGAACTTCTTCTTGCAAATCGTTTGCGTATCTAACGCATAGACTCAAATCACAGTCTTCTTTTTACAAGAGTTGACTCAGTATTTTCGTCAAGCTAAAAACAGTCTTCAAAAGTGATATAGCGATAACGAACTCAGACGTTTTGATTGAAGCCAGTATTTTATTAGGCTGAACTCCTTGACTTTGGGCATTATTTGATCGCATCCTTAAAAAGCCAAACAAACACTTTAATACACTTCAGAAAATAAATGCGAAGAGTCAAGATGTTCCACCCACCGCGTGTAATCCATCGTACCCGACTTAGTGCGCCATAAGAAGAGTTACTTCAAAAATCTCGCCGCAAACCCATTTTTTAAATTTATTTTATACTAAGTTTTAGCTCGATTTAATTTGGCAAACAAGTGTTCTGTATTGGACCAGATTTATATGCCACAATTGGCGTTTTTAAGTTGTTTTTTTTTTTATTGGAATCAGTTCTTTTTTGCTTATGATTGGCTTAAGTAAAATCACATAAAAATTTGGGAATAGCCATAACAAAATGGCAGTCCTTAGAAAAAGTTATTGGGCGAATTCTTGAGCAATGGGATTCACTCGAATTATTTTTCTTGGCTCAGTCCCTAGAAGTCAACAATAGGCAATAGAAGTAGCTAACGTAATGATTAAACCCGAAACCAAAATTCCTATATAGTTATATAAAAATCTCGTGTTAAAGAGTTTGCCATTTATGGACACCGAAACTACTGAACCGATCTTAATTAAATTTTTTATGGCACTGTGAAGCACCTATCTACAACGTCCTATCATTGCTACAAAAATCAAAAAAATGGCAAAAAAATAAAAAAGTAATTGTGTTGTGTTGCTTGCTTTCTTTAGTAGCAAAAAATTAAACAAATGTGCGTGGACAAAATTAGAGCGAGAAAGGAACAATGACTACAAAAATCGCAGATTAACATCACGACGTGGCTGTGCTAGTACGAGGACGGTTCATTAAGTACCCGTATTTGACGATAGAGGACGTTCCTGAGTGAAGTTGGTGTTATCATCGTGTGCTGCCATCTATCAGACGACGCTAATACACAATTTCAGACTGATTGATAGGTTAGTTTCGATTTGGCAGCAATCCAAACGTGATTCGTGATTTTCGCTAAGATGGAAAAAGAGCAGTATCGTTCAGTAATTCGCTTTTTGTTTTTGGATGGAAAAAGATGCGAGGAGATAAAAGCAAAGTTGGATGCCGTTTATGCGGACACGTCGCCATCAATGACCACAGTTAGATATTGGTTCAATGAATTGAAACGTGGGCGAACATCCGTTTTTGATGAGGAGCGACCAGGACGCCCGCAGACGTGGTTACCGAGGAAATCATTGAAAAAGCCAACGACATGATTCTCGCTGATTGACAAACGAAAGTGCGCGAAGTAGCAAAGGCCGTAGGTGTGTCGACCGGAACGGCAATTAATATTTTCTATGATAAATTGCCGATGAAAAAATTGTCGGCCCGATGGGTGCCGCGGATGCTCACGTTGGTCAACAAGCAGATGCGGCTGTTAACTTCGAAGCAGTGGAGTTCGAGATCCGAAGGACTTTTTGCATCGAGTTGTCACCGTTGATGAAACCTGGATTCATCATTACACACCAGAAACTAAGCAACAATCAAAACAGTGAATCTGCACCAAAGAAGGCGAAGACGGACGGTGAGGTCATGGCGACGATTTTTTTTTTAGAAAAAGGAAGAACGATCACTGGACAATACAACAGTGACTTATTGGACCACTTCGACAAAATTGGTCCGTTGGTTGAGTTATGAATCGCTTCCGCACCCCCCGTATTCACCCGACCTGGCTCCCTGCGTCTTTTTCTTGTTCCCGCGGGAAAAAAATTTAGCTCAAACGAGGAAGTCATCGCCGAAACAGAGGCGTATTTTGGAGAGTTCGACAAATCCTATTTTGGAGGGGTTAAAAAATTGGCCGGAACGTTGGGATAAGTGTATATTTCTAAAAGGAGACTATGTTGAAAAATAAAAAAAAAAAATTTTAAAAAAATGGTGTCTTCATTTCTAGCACGGGTACTTAATGAACCGCCCTCGTATACTTATATTTTTTTTATCGCATTCTTTAAATATTCTTTGGACTTAAAGCCCACCAACACAATACATGGAAAACAGGAGCTTAGAAAAAATCTGGGGAGGTAATATCGTACGTTTTAGTTACTATGTGTAGCTGTTGTATTTATTCAGATTTTAATATTGTATAAAAACTCCAGATTTTCAATTTTTATGATGGATTTTTCGAAAAATCTTTCCTAAAATTTTAATCATTTTAAATAAGTAAGTAAATGTACTACGCATATCAAAGTATATAATAAAAATGTAAATTTTTTGTAATCAATACGAGCCACCGAAAAGCCAGTATAAAAATTTGTGAAAAATACTTGATTTAGAACATTTTGCAATATACTTATGTAAATTGTTCTTGCAGCTCCCTTTTTCATTCCTTACACTTATTATATTACAATCTTTTAAAAAAATTAACAATTTATTGTTTACTTAAAAATATTATGTCCCATCATCAGCTGTTTTGTGATGGCGCGCAAAAAAAAAAGGGGAAGACAGACAAAATTCACCTTGAAAAGGCAGAAATTGCCCACGAGAGTTACCATTATTAATTTTCAAATCAAGACACATCAATTCAAGCAATTTTTTTCCTTTGCAAAATAATGCATTGCAATGGAAAAAGCTGAATTTCGTGTGTGATGATTGAACGATGACTAGTTTCATGTTGTTTATGCTCTTGCAAGTCTTCCTTTACTTTTATCATCTCTTTCCCTTTTGATCTTTCATTAAGCTATTTTTAGAAAAAAAAAATACGACAAAATCGGATACCGTTATATTTTATTTTTAATTTCCGAAATAGGTGTTTATTTCGTTTTTAAACTAAAATAATATGAGTATTAAACACTTTTGTATTGTTAAACTAATTTATTATGAATTTGGTAATATTTCTTTATATGAATTTAATGTTTCAGATTTTCGATAACACAAAGAACATTAGTAGTAGTGTAATTATGTGTACAAACTCTATATGCAGGTAAGAAAGAAAGAAGTGGTATCTCAAAAACTAGATGTGATACAAAAAAACTAAGGGCAGATTCACAATCTCGAATTAGCAAATATCCACTAAAATAGTTCATGTGACAAAAATTTCGTTGATCAGTGTTATGGATAAATGCAAGAGCAGAAAAATGTCTCACAAAGAAACATCTTCATTTCACGTAATCCGTACACATGTGTTGTTGTTTATTTCATGAAAGGTCCGCTTATTTTTTAAAATGTTATTTTTCATGTTCATGCACAACTTTAATACTTATATAATTATGAAAGTGAGTTTATACAATAGGAAAATAAAACAAAAAACCTTTTACAAAAAACACATCTTGGTAATGGAATTGTAATACATTGATAAAACAATCATTGCTATTCCTTATTTATCATTTGCACTTTGATAACACAACGTTATTAGATTTTGATTCAACTCTCTTTGTATTTCTCTGCTTTCGGTTCGAATAACACGCAACTTCAAATCAAAATATTCACACAGGTTTTTATAAAAGCAAAGAGGTACGTACTACAATATCTTTTTTAAATGGTTCGCACCTGTCATGGTTCGAATATTATCTTATCTCACTTTAAAATTGAACAAAATCATTCTTTTCAATAAAAAGTTTGTGTGCACACGTCCAATAATAGATAATTAAATTTCATTATCAAATTAATTTAATATACTAACATTTAAAAGATTCAGAAATAAAAAATAATTGATTGAAAGTTATTTTTACTAAAGTGCAATGCAATATATATATTTGCTTATTATACCGAAAAGGGTCCACACTCACAGAGATTAATAATGTTTCAATTTGATCCTAATACTGAAATCGTTCTAACTAAAAATTTGTTACAACTAGTATATGAAAAATAGAAAAAATTTTTTGTTACCTTTTATTAAGGTTCCGTATTGAGTAGTGATAAAGAGTAAAAAACATTTTAATAGTCTTTGCAGTAACAATATGCGATGGTGCTTTCGTCGAAATAAAGCTTTGTGCAAAGCTTTATTAAGAGGGAAAAAATGTGAATTTCCCTTTATTATTATTTCATAAGCTGTTTTTAATACATTTAAGTAAAAATTGGCAAGATGACTATCTGAATAATTTAAATGTTTGCAGGCTATGTGTCTCCAGATAGGAAATGAACTCTTTTAGGATGCAACAAAATAAATAATATGTACGGAATTATGCTTCTTAGGGTCAAAGATGCATGACAAATTTATGACAAAACTATTCCACAATGACAATCATTAAAGAAAATGGAAATTTGAGAGTCAGGACTACAAGTTTTAAGACGATGAATCCATTTCACCTTACGATGATCCGAATCAAGTTTTGCAATATCAATGATTATCTCGGCTTTTGTAGATCACGTAAACTAGTTTGCATCTTCCACAGCAAGGGAGGAAACATTCCTGCAAGAATATCTATTTTTATGCAGGGTTACAAACCGAAACGTCGCGGTTTGTGTGCTTCGAACCGAACGATAAACCAAACTGTTTTTATTTTAAAAATACAATACAAGTTCGAACCATTGAACCGAACCACACCGATTTTTGAAGAGATTTGCAACCCTGTTTTCATGGCTTGAGTGATTGTATTTAAATCACGCTGCTGTTATAATTCTTGTTCGCTTATTATAAACTCCTTGGCTCAGATAAATTTGATTCGCTTGGCTGAACTTTTCTTTTCAATTACCAATTTTGTCCAATCGAGCGCCTACTTTATTTTCCATATATATTTCTTTAACCACGGAATGGTTATTATTATTAGTTTTATTAGTTTTTATACTCTTCACGGGAGTGAATAGTATTATAAGTTTGTCATGAAGTTTGTAACACACAGAAGGAGACATAGCAGACCACATAAAGTATAAATATTTGTGATCAGCTCGATGAGACGAGTTGATTTAGCCATGTCCGTCTGTCTGTATGTATGTATGCAAACTAGTCCCTCAGTTTTTCAGCTAGAGAGCTGAAATTTTGCATCCTTTTACCGTACGCAGCACATTTGTCGGAATCAGCTGAATCGGACCACTAGGGGGGGTACCTCCCATACAAACCACCCTTTAAATTAATGTTCTTGTTAGAAAAAGTTTTTTGGTTTTTAACGTATCGCACTGAAATTTGGACACTATAAGTTTGTAATCCATGGCCATCAATCATGTAAATTTCATGATCATAGGGCTACTAGGTGGGGTACCTACCATACAAACCACCCCTCTAAATTAATGTTCATGTTATAAAATTTTTTTTGTTTTTTAACGTATCGAACTGAAATTTGGACACGATAAGTTTGTAATCCATTGTGTAAATTTCATGATCCTAAGGCTACCAGGTGGGGTACCTCCCATACAAACCCCCTTTAAATTAAGGTCTTGTTAGAAAAAGTTTTTGTTTTTTAACGTATCGAAATTTGAAATTTGAACTCTATAAGTTTCTGATCTATATTCATTAACCATATAAATTGCATTATCCTAAGGTTACCAGGAGTGGTACCTCCTATACAAACCCAAATTAAATGGCAAACTTCTTTACATAGTATAAAGCAAAGTCGAAATTTCAAGAAGTTAGAATACTGATTACTTCTAAACCACGCAACGTATTTTGATACGGTTTTTACTGTTAATTAAAGAATTTCCTTAGAAAAGTTTGCATGTACATAAATAATTGATTCAATAATAAAAGTAATTTTGATTATTATCATTAATTATCCATATTTGTCATTCACAAAGACAGCAACACTAAGTTTGACATTCACCAAAACAGGTATTTGTAATTCACTACAACATCAAACAGCTCTTTTTGGTTCACAAAACAGTTCAAAAAGTAGTTCTTTCCCCATTTACCAATACTGTATTTTGATAATTTCACAGGTTGACTTTGCGGACGAGTCCCGTTTTGTTCGCTTATAAATTAATGTTGTTGTAATAGTGTTATAATTTATGGAAAAAGCATTTACTGCTACTACAATATTGCAGCTTTTCATTCTTTACACAGCAAAGTTTCTTCAAATGTGATTTTAGAATTAAATTAAACTAATTATTATTATCATTTAAGCCATACTATAAGGTAAAGAAAACATTTGTTTACTTGCAATATAAGAAAAAAATGTCCCTACCAACGATCAAATAGGTAAAGTAAATAATTTTATTCTGTCAAATATCAATGGACTGACTCAAACATACTACTCTGTAAACAATGCTATTGATCTGGAAGAGGCTGTTCATTTCCCAACAGAATTTCATTCTCTACAGCCTTCTGGTTTGCGCCCACATAAATTAGTTCTAAAACAAGGGTGTCAATATTTTATTACGGAACCTTAATCCACCAAAATTGTGCAATGGTACACGTTTACAGATAAAATCATTAAAAAACTACATAATAGAGTGTACAATACTGAGCGGATGTGGAACTGGAGAAGTCGTTTTAATTCCCCGGATTCCATTAATACTAACGGATCTACCTTTCCAATTTAGAAAATTGCAATTTCCTATAAAATTGTCATTGAAAATGAAATCAAATCACAAGGTCAAACATTCAACGTTGTGGGATTATACCTCAGCATTCAGTGTTTTTCCCTATGTAGCTCTTTCACGCGTCAATGCAGTTCGTATTGTGTAATGACAAAAAAGCTGTAAAAATTGTATACAAAGACATATTGTAAACAAAAATTTGTTAAAAAATTAATTAATCAAATTGCATGCTATCTATACCAAAGCGATATTTTTTAAATTGCACCCGTGCAAAGCAGGGCGGTTTGCTAGTTTAAAGAATAAATGTACAATAAAATCGCCACTCAATCTGATGTGATGCTAAGAAAGGAAGGTTGGATGTAACCCGGAGGAGCGTGAAGAGCATTACATCTTTGGCATAGGCAATGATAGTCTTCTTTCTGGTTTTCATGTTGAATTATATATAACAAACAGCTTAAAATAACAAATTAATACTAACTTATATGCAATTTACACCAAAGTACATCACGTTGATGGGGTTTTTCGTTCACACCAGATATTTTGCATCACGAACAGCTGTTTTTTGTTTTGGTTATACACACACGTGGAACTTGAAAGCACGTTGGTTAAATAAAAACTAAAAATTTGAAAAAAATACATGATTTAGAACATTTTGCAACATATGCAATTAGTTTTTGCAATTCCCTTTTTCATTCCTGATACTTATTTTATTAAATTCTTTTAAAAAAATTGACAATTGATGGTTTACTTAGCAACGTTTTGTGCCATCAGCTGCTGTTTAGGCGGAAAATCACAAAAAAACTTGAAGGCACTAGGAAAAACTTAGCGACATTGGCAGAAAATGTCCAGAGTGACCATTATTAATTTACATATCAAGGCACATCAGTTCTTGATGCGACTATTGATTCCCATCACATTCTACAACAACAACCCAAGAATGACGTCATTTTCCTTCTGGTTGTTGTCGAATCTGATACGCATCAGTAGGCATATCAATATTGATGATGATGTGCTTTGGTGTAAATTGCATATTAATGATAAAGCACTGGCTACTAAGGCCTTCAGCTTTGTACATAAAGTATGGTATCTTTACTTTCATATGTACAGAGAGAAAGTTAAAATTAACAGGAACAGTAATTAAAAGATTTTATAGATGTATTCCAACTATTTTGATATTGCAAGTTGAATTAATATTTGGTAGTATATATTTATTTCTTTTATGTGTATATGCAACTAGATACCCGGGCAGACGCTGCGCTACCTCTCTTTCCCAAACATTTATTGGATACTGATTGCTTAGCTGTAACATTTGTATAATCATTTCTCGTCAAATATTTTAAAATTCTCTGTATTCGTTAAAATTTACTTGTGGCCATTTTTGATATATCTCGCAATATTATTTCCACCTTCTTCTATTCGGCTTCTTCTTTTGTGACTATAATTGAGTAAATGCAGGTTGTCCTGGTTTTTATTTTAATTTACTCCCCATGCCTACCGCTTAATACATGACCAAACTCTATTCATGGTCATGTTTTGCCATCCCGCACATCTTGTTGCTAATTTCGATTTTTAAATGTTGGTTGCTTGGTTTTTATTTTTTTCATAGTAATGTTTGTCATGTTCTGCCATCCCACTCGTACACCTAATTTAATTTTTCGATTTTTCGGCTGTTCCTTTTAGAGTTTTCCGACTTTTTTCTTTTTTTAAACCACCCCAGTATTGAGTCATACAAAACAAAAAAGTAATTATTGAAATTTGTAGAGACATTCTCGAGCATTTGCAGGACTTATACAAAGCAATTGATTTTTAGATAACTTTGGTAAAAATTTTGTTCTTGGATTGACTCTGATGATTGAGATAAACGGGCTTAATTGGAAAGCAATATCATGATTTATGTGCTCGTCCTGGGTAAATAGAGTTGCTATCCTGTTTGGGATGGTAATTTGTTCCCCGGATAGTTAATTACGTGGCCAATTGTAAAACTTTCTTGCTAGATTATTTAAATGTTTTATTATTGGTTTCTATCTTGATACCACCCGGCGCACGTTGCAACTACCCTGAAGTAAGAGCCATACAATTCTGGTCGAGGTTGTAGATGATGGTTAAAGAGCTCGTTGAATTGCGGTCTGTACCGTAAAATACTAAAAATAAGTATATTAGTGTTAATTTGAAATATTCTAAATAATATACAATAGATAGATTTATAGCCTAAATACAGTATGTCTACATCGCTGATTACAGTGTGTCTGTTGTGTCTAAAATACACTTGTTGTTTGTTTTGATTATATTTACATACAAGTGGAACGTTGTGGCAAAATTGAGAAATTAAAATTGGAAATTTGTGAAAAGTTCATGATTTAGAATATTATGAAGTGTGTGCACATAGTTCTGGCTGTTCCTTTTTTATTGATGCTACGTATTATATTCAAATTGGAACAAAAAAATTGCAATATCAAATAACTACAATTATTTGCTTCCATCATCAGCAGTTTTCTCACACAAAAACTTGGCAACATTGACATAAATTGGTAACAATGGCCAACACTTTCTAACACTACTGCCAGACTAACCAATCTGAATGCTGTGTTTATGTTTTGTCTATGCTAGAAACAACTCAGACTCGAGTCTAATTCTAAAACAACAACCCCACAATTTCGTCATTTTCCTTGTGGTTGTTGTAGAATTAGACACGAATCTATGCTTACGTCAATTATACCCCGTTTATAAGATGCCCGAAACGGCTTGCACTTAGGTCAGCACACATGCATAAATTGATTTTATGTTCGGATTTTATAACCCGAAGTGACTTTAACAAGCGCACATTTCAAACCAGTCGTTATTTTCTGGAACCGTATTCATGTGTCTTGTAAATGCAAAGCTTATTGCAGACGTGTTAAAAATCAGCTGTTCGCAAAATGTTTAAGTGCAAACCGTTTCGGGCGTCTTATAAACGTAATATTAGACACTCACTGTATTTAGGCAAATAGATTACGATATTTTTCCAAAACAGAGCAACAATTTTTATAAATGCCTTTTATTTTATTGTCAACTATTCTTTAATGATTACAGTTTAAAAACTGACAACATTTTAAATACAGATTTCGAAACTGGAAATTAGATAAAAAAATTCTTAGGCGTTCATGTATTTTACGAACAAAATAAAATTGACTAAATTCTATATACACATTGAATTATTTTCGTTACTTTAATCGCGTTTTAAACAACTTAATGTTGGTAGTAGTTACAACTAAACTAAAGAAACAAATTTAGAAAATATGTTTAACTTTAGAGACCTTATCGATTTAGCTATTGGGTCACCTGAATCCGGACATGTGAACTTTTACGCTCTTCATGTGCTATTATCAAATATTGCGCATAGACTAGATATGCTTGATGAGATTGTCGAATACGATGAAGTGCTCCTAGCGAATATGAAGGGACAAAGCAGTATAAGTAAGTAAATTGTTATTTTAAGGGCGCAATGATGATGAGAATTGGATCAGTTGGCAGGTCCTCTAGATATCGTCTATTTGCTGGTGGTGAAGCTGAAGAAGGTGAACCAGTAACAGAGGATGTACCCTTGCAAGAAGATGCACCGGACAATCCTGTACCTGCTCAAGAGGCACCAGCAGTCTCTGAGGAAGTTCCAATAACAATTGAAGAACAACAAATACCAGAACCTGCAGCAGGTTCTGCACCGACCACTGCTCCTGGTTCTGCACCGGCCACTGCGCCTGCCTCCGCACCGGGTACTGCTCCTGGCTCTGTACCGGGCACTGCACCTGGAACCGCTCCGGCCACTGCTCCAGGAAGTGTACGTGCCTCACGCACTGAACTGGATGAGCAAAGATCTGCACTTGCAGTAAGGACTCAAAGGTCCAGAATAGAAGAAGCACGAACGCAAGAATTGGAATCAAATGTTAATACCATGAATAATTATGTAAAGCTAACCATTGAGCAGCTTAATAATGTAACGCATTTATTACTGGATCGTAAGCCGGATCCGGAACGTGTGAAACATTTGCGTGAGTTAGCAATTGAACTACATGCTTTGCTTCGTCCTGATGTGGAAGTTTCGAGCTGGGTCAGCATGGAACAACTTTTCGAAGAACATGAGGCAGAAGAGGAGGAAGAACTAGAGTTGTTGCCGAGTAGCAGCTCTAAGGAACCAGTCAAAGAAGAAGAAGAAGAAACACTTGAGCTGGACCAACACTTGTGTTATACAATGGAGCGCATGCTTAATGAACTGCTTGAACTTAAATCGGACTTTTGCGCTCTAACTAACAAGGTCAATGAGCTGGCCGCAGCGCTTCTAAAACAGGATTGTCAACGAATAATGAATATGATGCAAGAATTGCAGGAGCAGGTTCGAGACTTAAGGCAAGCCAGTATCACTGCACGTGAAGCATTCGATGGCATAGTCATCAAAGTCACTAACAATTCAGTTGAAATTCAGCTTTTAAAAAAAGCAATTACTAATTTGGACGATGTTAAGATCGATAAAACTGAGGTCGAAATATTGCTTGCAGAAAAGGTTGACTTTCAACAACTGCAAACCAAAGTATCTATTGAACAACTAGAAGAGTTTAAATCGAAACTTGAAAAGCAATTTTGCGAAGTTCGGGCCATTATGAATGCTAATGAAAAAAATGTGTTGTATATAATCGATAATTTAAGAGCCACGCTCGGACTAGACGCTCTTGAATTAAATCTTAAAGATTTCCGTGACGTTATTGAAAAACGTGTTCAAATGCTGGCTGAATCATTACAAAGATATATGGATATGACAAACGACGACTGTGCGGCTGCTGCGGGTCGTGTAAAAGTATTACAAGATCTAGCATGTTTATCTTGCGATACGCCATGCGTCATGAGAACTGTTGAACGGGCCAAGGTTGGTAAGCTGCCTAATGCAAAGGGCTCCACATCCATGGGGCCATTAGTTACCTATGAGCTTGGATCAATTCGTAAATCAGGAATAATGGGATACTATCGCAAAGACGAGTACCCACATTCTCAAGATGCCTGGTTAAAAGCACCTAAGGCTCCAATGAGTACTTGTGTACCACGCCATGCCGGAGGTGAGCACACTATCCATACTGCAGAAGAGCATATGCAAAAGGTTGTTTTATCGAAACGCAATGCTGGGTGGAAACAATAAACTAAAACTCTTGTAAAGAGATAAATGATTGTCAAATATATTTTGTGATTATTAGGGAATTAATATTGCCCTTAACTTTTTTAGTTTTGAAAAAAATTAATTGATTTGGCTTTTTTAAAACAAACTTGTAAAAATAAAGTTATACACAAATTCTCTTAGTACGTGTCAAATGATTATTTTTTAAGGTTCCATACCCAAAGGGAACCAACGGAACTGTATTACTAAGCCTACATTGTCCGCCCGTCCGTCCGTAAGAGAGCGCTATCTCATGAACCGTAATAGGTAGACAATTGAAACTTTCACAAATAATAACAATAAAATACAGACCAAATATTAAATTAATGTTCTTATTAGAAAATTTTTTTTGTTTTCTATCTTATCGAACTGAAATTTGGTCAAGATCATAGAATTCATAGAAAGGGTACCTCCCATGCAAACTCAAATTCAAATTAATGTTCTTATTATCTTTCGTTTCGCACTTTCGTTAATTTTTTGTAGCATACTTTTGGGCGATGTTAATTTTTTTTTTTTTTTTTTGTTACTGTTCACTTTTGCAACAAAAACAAATAAATTTTACATAACTTCAGACAGAGGTTCAAGCTTTACGTCCAACGAATTTGCATACATTGTGTTAAAACCTTGTGTGGTGGTACGGAACCCTTCGTGAGCGAGGCCGACTCTCACTTGACCGATGTTTGTTTATCTTCAGAAGCATATTTTTGCTGTCAGTTTAAGAATAATGAAAAGTTTGGCGCTCAATTGTTGAGAAATATAGCTCCTGGGTTGATAAGTTGTGGGTCTAACAACATACTTCTTAACATAACTTTTAGCCATATTAATAACATTCGACATAACGATATACCTGTGCAGGTCTCCATTTCTTTTGTATCATAGATCGTTTAGAATATGTATGTATTCACTTTTCACAATATAAAAGAGCGGTGGGTATGTACATGAGTATATACTTACAAGTTGCTATATGACTTTGCGCACACACTCACTGATCCAAACAAAACTGTACTCTTGTTCCCAACAAAAACAAGACTATTTGTGATTACGGTTATATGACAATAAACCGTCTTTCGCACTTCAAAAACTAACGACCTTTGAACGCTTCAGTTATTTAAATTATTTTTTAATTATTTCAAATTATTACTGTACACCAGCACAATAATTTAATCACTGCGCATAAAATTATTTAAATGCTGCGCACCAAAATATTAGAAATCAAATTACCGAAATCGACTCACAATTAGCTTGATGTAACGCTGATGCCTCCAGAATCCGATTCTCCAGCAATCCCGTCTTCCTATTGTGGTCTGATAAGCAATAGAGTGCAGTACAAGCTTTGGAAAGAAGAGAACACAAGCAAGAAGCAAATGCATTCTTCCTCTTCTGATCTTCTATTACACTAATAAACACGCTTTCGACTCAACCACAAATGAACGGAATAATAATATAAAACCAGAAAGAAGGCTATCATTGGCTATGCCATAGATGCAATACTCTTCACGCTCCGCCGAGTTGCATCCAACCTTCCTTTCTTAGCATCACATCAGTTTGTGTGGCAATTTTAGTACACTATTTTATTCTTTTTAAGTTTCTCATTTAATTTGGGTTTGTATGGGAGGTACCCCTCCTGGTAACCCTAGGGTCATGAAATTTACATGGTTGATAAATATGAATCAGAAACTTATAGTGTCCAAATTTCAGTTCAACAAGTCAAAAATCAAAAAACTTTTTCTAATAATAACATATATTTGAAGGGGGTTTGTATGGGAGGAACCCCTCCTGGTAATCCTAGGATCATGAAATTTACACGGTTGATGGATATAGATCAAAAACCTATACTGTTCAAATTTCAGTTCGGTACGTTAAAAAACACAAAACTTTTTCTAATGAGAACATTAATTTAAAGGGGGGTTTGTATGGGAGGTACCCCTTCTAGTGGTCCGATTCGGCTGATTCCGACAAATGTGCAGCGTATGATAAAAAGAAACCTAAAACCAAAAATACTTTTATCAATTATTATCTCGTACACCGTTCAAAGCATCTGTAATTTCTTTCTCTGATAGTAGAGATTTCCCGAAGTACGAGTATCTACATCTAAATTCACTAGGTACCGGACATATGCCAAGAAAGTGGCGTATATTTTCTTCTTCTTTCATATTGCATAATGTGCAAAAGCGCCATGGTGTGTGTTGGTTTCGGGAAGTCAGTTAAATTTCGTGACATCAAATTTAGCATCGAGGTTACATATTATATAGAACAGAGTACGCTTGTGGTACATGCCATTGGATAATCACAGGTATAAATCCTGGGTCAAGTTACGCTACAAATTAAATCTAGGTTGACAAATTTGACGTTCAGCGTCGTGCCACAAATAACTGAATATGCACTGAAGGCACCAACTAATGTGATTAGTTGAAATCTCTCAAAGAATGTCAAACTTGGTGACCCAGAGTTTCACTTGGCACGAAGAATAGATATGTTATTAGGCGTTGATATATTTTTTAAACTTCTCGCAGCCAGAGAAATTAGGCTTAGTAGAGATCTCACTTTGTTACAAAAATCCCTAATTGGATGGATTGTGGTAGGGGAATGTTAACTCGACAGGAATTATTCTCTATAAGCGATTGTGGATGGGATTGAAGGAAATTGTAGAGCGATTCTGGAAATGCGAAGATATTGGTTCGCCAGTGGATGAATATACTGTAGAACCCAATGTCAGGCGTACGTTATCTGGTCGCTATGTAGCAAAGTTGCTCTTCACTGAAGATTGCGCTTTAGGTGATTTTTATCCAGTTGTTTTAAGTAGATTTTTAAACTTAGAGCGGAATCTTAATCGGTATGCGGACTTAAATGGTGATTATGCAAATTTTATAGAAAACAGTTGGGCCATTTAGAGATTTTGGCTGCAGATCAGTTATCAAAAATTAGGTACTACATGCCGCATCATCCAGGTTTTCAACCCGAGAGTGCGATGAATAAACTTCGAGTTGTATTTGATGCGTCCTGCAAGTCAGGCAATGGGAAATCGTTGAATGATACGTTGTTAGTGGGACCTACAATTTAGCCGGATTTAGTTAAAATCTTGGTTTGATTTCGGTTTTGCAGATATTCCTTAACGGCGGACGTTGCCAAAATGTATAGACAGATCCTAGTTGATTATTAGTTCGGCGCCGTTTTTGGCCGTGCGCTGCCTGAAAGACTTGGCTGAAAAATATGCAAGTAAATATCCTCTTGGTAGCAAGGCACTGCTACACAATTTCTACATGGACGATTTTCTAGGAGGTGTTGATTCAGTTGAACATTTGAAGCTGCTTAGAAGGGATGTTACGGAACTTCTGAACTTAGGCAGATTTGAATTGCACAAATGACGATCCAATCATCGTGAGGCACTCCACTTAGAACAGCCCAAAGATAATGGTCCAATATCGATAAAAGCCAATTCTTTTCGTTTTACCTACTGGCGTTAAGGTTTTTTTTTTTTTTTTATTTCCCAATTGTTTTTGTATTTTTATCTATTAATATTAGACACTTTATACATGTTGCTGAAAGGGTTGACAATAATTTTTTGAATACATCTAGACAAAAAATTTTTTAGATTTATAAACGATTAGAAATTGGAAATAAATACTAAATACTTTATAGTGCTAGATCTACTGGCCTTGTCCTTTTAAGCCGTCTGGTTCTTGTGAGTTCGTCAATAGGAAGATTACTTATATCGTTGTTTACATGGTTTGCTAGTTTTATTTGGTGTTTTCTGCTCATTTGTTTTATTACTTCATTCACTGGTGGTATTCGTAATTCACGATGATTGTCGTCATTTCGGATATACCATTCAGCATTGATTAAGATTCTTAATATTTTTGATTGTTGTCTTTGTAAAAGTGATATGTTTCTTGAGTTTGCTGTGCTCCATAGCTGAATTCCATAAGTCCAGATGGGTTTGATAATGGTCTTATATATTAGTAGTTTGTTGTCAGTTGATAAGGTTGAATTTTTCGAGAGAAGCCAATATAATTGTCTGAATTTTATTTTGACTTGGTCCCTTTTATTTTGAATGTGAAATTTCCAATTTAATTTGTTGTCTATATGCATTCCTAGATATTTTGCGACGTTTTCAGTGGGAATATCCGTCTGGTTGATTTGGAGCTTCTGTGGTTGGTATCTTGTCCTCGTTGTGTAAATGACATGGAGAGTTTTTTGTTCATTTATTTTGATTTTCCATTTATTGAACCAGGTTACCATTGTGTCTATTATTAGTTGCATATCTAATGTAGCTTTCGTCAAGTCTATGTTGGAATGCAAAAGAACGGTGTCATCTGCAAATGTAGCGATCATTGATGATTCGCCTGTGGGGGTAGGTATGTCTGCTGTATATGAGTTGTATAGTAGTGGCCCTAGAACGGTTCCTTGTTGAATTCCAGCTTTGATTTTTCTTAACGATGATTGGCAGTCTTTATATTTAACATAAAAGTATGGTCCAGTTATATAACTTTTTACTATGTTATATAGAGGTTGTGGTAACTGGAATTGTAGTTTGTGCAATAAGCCTTCATGCCAAACTTTGTCGAACGCCTTTTCTACATCAAGAAAAACATCTACGCAGTATTTTTTGTCGTCTAGATCTGATAATATTTTTTGAGTCACCCTATGGACTTGTTGTACCGTCGAGTGTTGTTGTCCGAATCCGAATTGATGATCTGGAATTGCCCGCCTGTCTTGTAATATTGGGTTTATTCTGTCGTGTAGTAGCTTTTCAAATATTTTGCTTAGAATCGGAAGTAAGCTAATGGGTCTGTAAGATAATGGTAGTACTGGATCTTTATCCGGTTTAGGTATTGCGATTATTTCTGCGATTTTCCAAAGTAATGGAAAGTGTTGAGTTTTTAATATAAAATTAAATAGTTTGCAAAGGAGACTTATAGCTTTGCTGGGTAGCTCTTTTATTATTTTACCAGTCGGTTGATGATATACGGGCGATTTTTTACAGGTGACTCGATTTTTTATACAGAGTAGTATTTCTCGTGGTGTGATGTTTCTTATTATATATAATTCGTCGATATAATTGCATTAAAAGTTGGCAAGCTAGTGTTGGTTAGAATATTCAATGTGAATGTGTCTTCAAAGTGGTCAGCTAAGATAGTGGCTTTCTCCATATCGGTCCGTGCCCAAAAACCATTCGTTTTCTTCAGCGGAGGTTGGTGCGGTGTTTTTGATATTAGTGATTTAGTTGCCTTCCATAATGAGTAGTTCGTTTCAGATGTTGGAGTAAGGGTTTGAAGGTAATTTGTTATCTGATTGTTTTTTTCTTTAAGAAGTGTGGTTGTAAGCATTTTTCTCGCTCTGTTTAGTTTTTTTTGTCTTCGGGGTATCTGGTAGTCTGCCATATTTTCCGGAGTCTTTTTTTTTCCTCTACAAGTCTCCTTACTCTTGGGAATGTGTAATTTCTATGTGTTGTTTTTATTAACGGTGGTGTCGATTTGTATAAGGCGTCATTTATTATGTCGTTTATATGGATTATAGTTTGTTCGATGGTTTCTGTTGTATTGAGAGTGATTTGCGTTTGAAGTGTGTTGTTAATGTGTTCACGGAATGTTTCCCAGTAGGTATTTTTATTGTACATTTTGTTATTGATATTTTGTCTAGTGATTTTGAAATTATAGTCAATTTGGATTGGAGAGTGATCTGATGATAATTCGAATTTTGATTTGATTGTTAATGCATGCTCATTAAGGTTTCGTGTTATGCAAAAGTCGATTAGATCCGGGACTTTACAGGGGTCAGTTGGCCAGTAAGTTGGCTCTCCAGTGCTTAGGTGTCTAGCTTTAATATGCTGAATAGCATTATATAATTGTTTGCCTTTAGCGGTTGTTGTTCTTGATCCCCATATTAAGTTTTTTGCATTGAAATCACCTGCGGCAAGGAATCTATGTCCGAGATTTTTAAAATAGTCCAGATATTGGTCACTAGTTATTTTGTGCTTTGGTGGACTATATAATGCAGCTATATTGATTGGTCCAACAGTGTCATTTATTTGGATAATTGTTGACTGGATGTGATCTGTTCCTTCGTGTCCTGTTCCGTCTGGATGGTTGGTAGCCAATATATCGTACCCGTGTATTTGGGTGCAATGCTTGTTTGTAAAATGAGTCTCTGATATAAGTGCGATGTCAATAAGATTGTCATTTAAAAATTATTTCAGTTCAAGAATATGGCGTTTTAAGCCGTTAGCGTTCCATACTATTATTTTTAGTTCACTGGTCATTTTGATTGCTTAGTAAGGCTTGGTTAGGTAGAAGGATGGTTATGATTTTAATTAAGTTGTTTACTTGTAGAACTAAATCTTTTACAATAGATTTCCTGCTTACTTTCTTACGTGTTGTCAATGGTTTTCGTATCATTGTTTTTGTTTGTTTGAGTGTTGGCCATGGTCTGGCGAACAGTAGGTTGTGATCGATTGATGATTTGGGCATAACTTATTCCTGATTGTGTTGGTGTGTTTATATCTTTAGTTATTGGTTCCTTGGTTTGTGCAATGGGATATTTTTTTCTTAGTTGGGGGAATCTTTGCATTTTTAGTGTTTTGTAGATTTCGCATCCTTTATAATTAGCGGTGTGGTTGCCGCCGCAGAGTGCGCATTTGGGTTGGTCGTTGGGTAGTGTTTCGTTGCATTCCATCGTCTTGTGTTTGCTAGCACACTTGACACATATTGGGTCTCTAGTACAAAAGTTTTTTGTATGTCCGTATTTTTGGCAGTTTGTACATTGTGAGATTTTCCTTTTGTGGTGTGGTGGTTCAAATTTTATTTTGGTTTGAAGCATGTGTGTTAAGTTGTAAATGTCTGCATTATTTTTGTTGGTTTTTACCTCTATTAAAAAAAAAAAAAGGAAGGGGTGCCTTACTAGTTTTATGCTGGATATTATGAATATTTATAACTTCGTGCCCTAATTCATTGAGTTCAGTTTTAATGTCTTCTTTATCGGAGTCGGGATGTAGGTGTCTTAATACCACTTTGAATCCTCTTTCCTCTTTTGGTTTAAATGTGTAATATTTTGTACTTTTTTCGCGAAGTAGTTTCATGATTTCACGGTAGTATTTAGGTTTAGTAGTTTGAATCCTTACTTCATAACCAAAAGAACGGCAGTGTTGGATGTAACGCAGCTGTTTGACCCTGTTGGGATCTTGAGCCCGGTGATTGTCCAAGGGAAATAGTTTCTTCAAACGTTATGGACTTCGAAATTTAGTTGGGATGAAGAATTACCAATAGAGTTACGAACCCAATGGATAAAGTGCCGAGATGAGCTTGCAATGGTATACAAAATAGTAATTCCCAGATGTGTGATAGGTAACGAAAAGGTATACTTGCATATGGGGCAGTAGTGTTCACGAGGTCAATAGACGACTCGGGAACATATCGGTAAGATTCTTGGTTGCTAAGTCAAGGGTGGAGCCTATTAAGGCAACGAGCGTGCCACTTGTTGGTGGCAAAGGTGGTCTGTTGCGTTTCCGAGCACTTAAAAGGAATCACATAATGGACTGACTCAGAAATTGTACTAAATTGGTTGTGAGCTCCTTCGAGGCGCTGGACCACATTTGTAGAATCGAGTGGCAAAAATTCAAGAGCTGTCAAACGAAGCTGAGTGGAGGAAGGCTGCTACGAAATTTAAACCGGCCGATGTGGTATCGCGTGGGATGGACCCGATGGGTTTAGCAAGCAATGACCTTTGGTTCAACGGTCCCTGATTCCTGACTATGTCGGAATGCGACTGGCTGGAAGACAGTTGGAAGGGTAGCACGGATAAGGTACCAGAGCAACGAATAATAAATATGTAAACAATTTCTTTAGGTTGCAGCGAGTCTTTAGCTTCATTTATAGGTGGGGATGTAGTAGCGCTTACTTCAAGAAATCGGAGCAACGGAAGGTTCCGACTGTTTCGGAGTTACGAGGCGGGTTGCTTTATATACTGTTCAATGTCCAAGCAGTGTCGTTTTCAAAGGAAATCGAGGGCTTAAAGGCAGGTATATCGTTAAGGGCAGAAAAGGTTCAAAAATTATCACATTTCATTGATCCAAGCTCAAATGTCCCAATAGTTGAGTTGGTGGAAGGTTATCTAAAGCTAACGTGCCCTTTGTGGTAAAACATCCAGTTTTGTTACCTGTCGATCACGCAGCTGGTAAGAGAGATATATGCATCAGATTAATTTCCAAGCAGGCACGCAAGCTTTATGCGCATTTGTGCGCCAAAAATATTGGAATTTGAATTGCAGGAATTTAGCTTGCAAAACGGTAAGAAGTTGCGTTCCATGTTTCCATCAAAGGCCGCATGTCGCTCAGCAGGGTATGGGATACATTCCTTCATATTGGGTACATGGGAACATTCAACCATTTTGCTGGACCTATCAACATGCATTTCAGCATCCGATGAAAAAGGCCTGTCAAAGCATACATATGCCTTTTATGTGCTTCATTACCAAGGCCTGTCACCTTGAGGTCGTGACGGATCTCACCACGAGTGCTTTCCTTGCAGCGCTTAAACGATTTTTTGCGCGACGAGGACTAAGCAGTGACATCTTCCGTGAAAATGCTATTAACTTTTTGAAAGCTTCTCGAGAGTTGAAGGCGTTGGTTAAGCAGTTCCATGATGAGCCAAATCGGAGTTGCATTCCACTTCATACCACCACGACCACTCCACTTCGGCAGTTTGTGGGAAAGAGCAGTAAAAGTGGCCAAGCGTCTTCTGGTGCATCAAATTAATGGAATCGCACTTAACTATGAGGAGCTTATCACCGATGTCGGACGCCCGCTGAACTCCTTCCCAAAACCATGTGATGAAAGTGTTATCAAGTTGTCGTTGGTCAACCGCTGGAATCGAATTTTGGTGGTGTTGCAGGAATTCTGGCGCCATTAGTCACACGAGTATTTAATCGAGTTACAAGAGCGAATCAAATAGTCGACGACAAGTCAAAATATTAAGAATGGAACGTTGGTTTTGATCGCCGAAGACCACATGCGGACGGCCAAGTACGAGTGGTGATAGTAAAGACGAAGGCGAAGCGAAACATCCATAAGCTTTGCCCGTTACCCATTGACGAAGACGACTAACTAAGTTGGAACGGAGTTCCACCATGGAGAGAATGTTCGCTCCGTTCATTAGTGGTTGAGTCGAAAGCTTGTTTATTAGTGTAATAGAAGTTCAGAAGAGGAAGAATGCATTTGCTTCTTGCTTGTGTTCTCTTCTTTCCAAAGCTTGAGTTATGTATGTATTAGTTTTTAAGGTATATGTATTATGTATGTTAAGCTAAACTGGAATTATTAGTCTGTAAGATATACTAATAGAGAATATGAATACGAGGGGTGCTATGTATATTTCGAGATCTGGCAACACTAATGTCAATAGCTAAAATCTGCAACACCATAATAAAATTTGACATTTTTTAGCCTAAACGTGCTCACAACGTTTTGATGTACAAGTGCGATTTGTTTCGTTTAAAGTGAGTTAAGAAAATCACTTTGGCCAAAAAATGAAAATTTCAAGAAAAGATTTTCGTTGGATAATTTTTCACAACTTTCGACGTTAATTATCTCAACAAGAATGTGTCAATGGACTCAGTTCTTTGTATGGCGATAAAGCACAGAATATCGTTGGTATTGTGAATTCAAACGTGGTCGTAGTTCGGTCGCAGACGAATTCCGTGAAGGTCGTCCAAAATCGGTTGTTGTGCCACAAAATATCGATGCAGTGCATGAACTGATAATGCAAGATCATCGTGTAACATATCGTGAGATAGAGGCATCCTTGCACATTAGTTCCACTTCAATACATTCGATTTTTTATGAACACTTAGTTGTAAAAAAAATTTGCAGTCGTTGGATACCGTATAATTTATCAATAGCTCAAAAAAGGCTCGCTTCGATTGGTGTAAGGAAATGCTTAAAAAGTTCGACCGTGGTCCTTCAAATGACGTGTATAAAATGATGACAAGTGACGAAATATGGATATATGCGTATGAACCGGAAACAAAACAGCAATCGACCGTGTGGGTGTTCCAAGACGAGCCAAATGCAACAAAAGTTTTTCGAGCTAGAAGCACTGCGAGGCAAGTGGTCGCCTGTTTCTTTGGCCGAATGGGTCATGTGGCCACTGTTACGCTTGAGCAACGTAGGACGGTCAATTCTGAGTGATACACGACCATTCGTTTACCGAAAGTCTTCAGAGAAATTCGCAAAACCAACCGCCAAAGACGAATCATTCTCCATCATGAATATGCGATCTCTCACACATCTCGTCAAACAGGTGAATTTTTGAGCAGTCAAAACATCGAATTGATGTCTCATCCTTCGTACAGTCCTGATTTGGCACCCAATATCAAACGATTTACGAGCGCCGTAGAAGCAGTTGAAGCGTTCAAAAACCATGTTTTAGAATTGTCTCAAGAGGAATGGAAAAACTGCTATACCAAATGGTTTAAAGCCGTTTTCATTTAAAAATGTTTGTTATTATTTGCTATTCCCGAAATATAAATAGTACCCCTCGTATTAAAAACAAAGGCGACAATTTTCGTTAAATTCTGAAAGAGCGGCATATTGTGACATCTATACCTATACATCTATACCCTTTTTAAAAACGTTAAAAAATATTAAATACACACAAATATTCAACAAGAATTATTCAAATTATTTAAACTTTATGACAACCTCAAAAGCCTTGGTAAAATTTTTCAAAAAGCTCGCGATTCATAAAAAATCGTGCACCCAAGAGCGTACTCACATCACTCTATAAATTAACAATGCCACGTTGCAAGTGATGGCCATCTCAACTATCGAAATGCAGAATTTAATCTCTTTATCGGTTTTATTTTTATCTAAAAACTACATCCATATGTACTTATTAGGCACAATCTTGGTTTGTTTCCGAATAGTTGACAAGTTGACATTTCTACTTTGGATCCCTCGCAATAGTATTAAACTCAAAAGAAATAATCTAAGGCATAATTCCATAATTTTTTTAGATTAATTTTTTATTAAAAAGATGATAAAATATACAAGTTTTCCAAATATTTATTTTAACGTGAAACGTTTTTAAAATGGGTGTACAACAATTTAAAGATAATTGATATACTGTATTATTTGACTTAATATTATACATTGGACTAATATCGAAAAAATCTGGACTTTCGACCTTTAATAATAATGTTCATAAAAAACGTTTTCACGCAAAAGCCCCGTGGACCAGTGTAATTTTTTTTTTTTTTTTTGTGTGCCTAAGTTATTTTTGCACAAAACTGGTAATTTTGAAATTGAAAGTTTTTTAATGAGAGAATTGAATTTTATTTTTATATGTTTGCAGTCCAACACAGCATTTTAGAAAATCAATGGTGGAAATATTTTGATTTATTGTAAATAATACCAACATTTTTTAAATTTCACTTTTATAGGGCGTCAATGGGATCTTCAGCTGACAGAAAGCTAGTGGATGCGAAATACATTATTATTGTATCGTAACAACAACAACCCGCAAATATTAAGACCCGATTTATACGACACTTTTTGACAAACATTTTTGCCAGACTTATTGTAAATTCTTCTGTGGTGTCGTTTTCCGTTCAGTCATACTAAGTAGATTGCAAGCTGAAAAGTAACGAATATACAAACGAGCGTACCGGATAAGTCGCGTTTTACATTATCCAACTCGGTGTTCGAACTTATCGTCGATTTTTCTTTGTTGTCTGATGGTTGTGTCTGGCTTGCTTATAGCCGTTTTAGACCACAAGGAAAATGACGTCATTCAGGCGATGTTGTTGTAGAATGTGATGTGCGTCTGTGTCGCATCACGCATTGATACGCCTTTGATGCAGACCAGGGCTAGGAAATGTCTGATAGTGTGGCCAAGTTTTTTGCCATTTCCGGTTAGATATTGTCAGCCTTCTTCTCTTTTTGTGTTTTAAATTTGTATGAAAACGTACCAGCGTGCTTGCAATTATTTATAATTCTTTTAAATAATATATTTTCCATTTTAAAAATGTTTTTTTTATTATTTTTCTTATTTACTGTCTCTCAATTCAACAAACGTTTTCTTCTTTTTATGCACATTAAAAACAAAAAACAGTTTTAAATGATACGAAATGGCTTGTCTAAACACCAAAGCGTATCATCGTGATGCAGAGCCTGTCTAAATCGACTATTATACATTGTCAGACTTTCGTAAACATACTTTTTCTCATTTCTCTTCATTTTTATTTTCGTATGCTGGAGTATGTTTCATCGCAAAACACTTTGTTTACATTTTTGTTTGTATATGCATTTTATTTAGATTTAAAATGAGTTTTAAAAAGGCAAATGAAATTATAGATTGTGTGAAATTAATTCTGCGCATGGATGAGAGTGATAGTGATGACGATGAAATTATGCTTAAATTGATGGAGTGCTACAGAGTGGAGTTAATTTTCTAACAAAAAATTGTTTTCTTTGTTAGACTGGATCATTTATTTATTTTTTTATTAATTAGAACTATATAATACATAATAATCTATAATCTTATTATAGTTATAAATTATAACCTAGTTGTATTTATAAGCAAAAACGACAGAGCAAAGCAAATTTCTTCACATTCCGTGCTATATTTTTCATTTCTCATGCATTCGCATGCATCCTCACTCTACGAACGCTAAACGAAATGAAAAACACACGAAAGAGGTAAAAAGAAAACAACGAAAAAAAGGCAGCGAAATTTTTGTCCGTTGTACACCGGACACGGCTGCATAACCAACCCCCGCGCACGCTTGTCTTAAGCAAAAGTCCGATGAGTGAATTCCGCCGCTAAGTTGGACAATGTAAAAGCGGTCTAACGATTACACACAAAATTTTTTACTTGCTTAAACTACATAGCATCGTCAACTGCGTGCGTTCCGTTTTATGCAGTGACGTAGAAAATTGAATTGTATTGATTCGTATGAAGCAAACTACATAGCTGACGCAGTCGACGGATACTACGAAAAAGTTGGTCAACTTCAATTTTGCCATCCCTTGACTGCGTTCTGATTAAAAAAATAAAGAAACACAATTGTATATTTATTTTGTTTTTTTTTATGAAACTGACTTCGAATAAAACATACCTTTATATTTACTATTTATGTAAACAAGGAATTCAAAATTAAAATTAGTGGACGTGATGAGTAATTGCAATTTGAAGTTCCCACTCTTTTCTGTTTACACAGTGGACGGCTGCCGTGTAGTTTGACGCATGCCCCGCACGAAACGCAACATACGTGGACGCAGTTGACGGATTCCATGTAGTTTGGATTAAGACACTAATGTTTATAGGAGTATTAAAAACATTTTATATTTCTGGAAATAAACATATGTATTTAAAAAAAAAAAAAAAATTAAATACCCACAGCTGCCTCTTTGAAAATAAGAAAGAGTGTGTGCCGGTGTGAGAGTAGTAACAAGAAGCGAGTAGCAAGAAAAGTTAGACGGCTGTCAACTTTCTGTGTATTGTTTACACTTTACTCGCAACTAGAGAATATTATTACACTAAGCGAGTTCGTTTGCAATTAGCCAATTCGCTAGCTTGTAGCTTGCCCACTCGCCAAGTGTAAAAGAGGCTGTAGTTTAGAGGCACATAAATTTTGTCCACATTCCTTATCATTTTTGTTCCTTATTGAAGCAGGTGAGAGATCTGTCAGTGAGTACATTTTTTTCCAATTGCGCTTCCATTGCCCACTCTTTTCTGCATTATTCAAAGAATAATGGCAAAATACGTACACACGACAAAAAACAGAAACAAAAACATCGGCACTGAAATTTTAATCTTCGGTACAGCATACAAATTCCTCCCCTTTGCGTCATCCGTTTATTCTTAAACAAGCAAAAATCTGAAGAGAGAAATATGTGGCAAAATATTTGTGTGTAAATTGCGACTAAGTGATTTTCACTCTCGCAGTTTGATTGACTGAAATGCGTCGAACTCAAACAAATCTGTTCAGTTTGATCGGTGCGGTGGCGGTGTTTGATGACAACATGTTATTTTGGACTTTTTGATTTTTCAACAAATTTTCACTAAGAAACAAAACTGTAAGATTCGTGGTTGGTTTAGCGGACGCCTTAATAATTAAATCTTGTTTGTTAATTATTATTTACTTTAAGTTATCTTACCAAATTTAAAGCATTTTTTACGTGTCTATTGAGTGGTATATTCGACGGCAACGGCGGGTTTTAATCTATTAATTGGGAAAATATAAAAAACATAACAAACAAACAAAATATCAAGATAGTCAGTCTATGATATAAAACTAAAGTAAATTGTGTTAGTTTCAATAATAAAATAAAATACGAGTAATATCAAAAAAAAAAGTCGAATCAATATAGTTTGCCGAAAGTAGAGGAAGACTGGCAAGAAGCAAAAGGTGGCGACATATTTTGGCTATCGGATAAACGCAGAAATACACGCACGCCGTTCGCCCTTTTTTAAAATATCAAAACAACGTGTACAATAAATAATGCATAAATTACTGAAACTTAAATTATTTTTGTAACTTCACCAACTTTAAATTAACGTCAAACATATGTATATTATTCAAATCGTGTCATTATTTACATATGTATGATTGGTGAATATATACAACATATAAATATACTACTCACATGTAAATACATATATATTTGTATATGCACATTTATAGTATTTTGGGAGTGTTTGTGTTTTGTTGTTTTAACTACATTCTTTTGTTGTTGGTCGCATAATTGCAGTTAATACTGTTGAGACTGTCAACCTTCACGATCATCAAAATTTATACCCTGTTGCAGTTTCATTATTGACAAAAATGGCACAGCAACGTGGAGTCGAGGACTTTGTGCTTTTGGATGCAGTGACGATTGACAAGTTTATGGGCAACTTACAGAAACGGTAAGAGATTAAGAAATCGTTTGTTTTAAACTTGAATAAGTTAATTTGTAAAACCTTTACCACTAACGCATGGAAGTGTGCATTATTTAGTACATATATACGGAAATTATCAGGAGAGCAATGTTCTCACTTTTTAAACCATCAATCTGATCTGAATTTTGGTGCGGACACAATTAACTTCAATTTGATAATTGTTGTTAAAAAAATTCCAATTTTTCTTATTGGATGGCAGTCACTGAGTATGTTGCGTCTTGGATCTTCAGGATATCATATCTACTACGAACCGATATCTTTATAAAATTTTGGATCTAGTTTTCTCTTGCGGGACTCTGAAAAGAGTGAGAAAGTAATTTTAATGATTGGTTTTCTTACAAACCCATATACCGAATTCGCACACTTAGTTATATAAAATACTTCCTCACAATATTGATAAAAGTTAAATTAAGGAGCTCGTTTGTTTACAAGTAGATATACCGCTGGAAGACAGACTGTATTGATTTGTCCTATAATGCTGAACAAGGGTGAGGTGACAGGGATCTCATTCCCAATACTAACTTCGATTTTACTAGTCGTGCTGATAAATAAATTTAGTGGGCCAAATAATTGATGAAGAATATAAATCGATTTCTTCTCACATAGGACTTTTCCACTTTTCATCTTCATTTATCAATTTGTCCATTTTGCTTTAATTACACAGCTGTATTCCATCATTACTTATGTTTCTATAGTGAATGGGTTATGGGTTGAGTTATTATGCTGACTAATAAGTTTTCGTTGTCTTATTATTATTATTGTAAAAAGAGTGAACGATGAATGTTTCCAACGTAATTGTCAAGAGCATTCTTATTCATAATAAAAATGAATACACATGCATACATACACTACAGCTTTCCAGACGAAAATGAATCACCAACAAATTGTTTTTATGGATAAATAATACCTTATAACTAGACGCTTTGCTTTTAGTTAGCTTTAAAAATATTAAGTTATATCATTTTGTCCATTGTTGATCCAATGAACTTCATTTGTCCTACTCCTTAGCTAGCTATGCACCTTATATCGTTACGCTACCACCGCCATGTTTAATCGTGGCCACCAAGTTTTTTATATGTAGCGTCACACACTTTTTATACTCTTCACGTAATGTATAGTATTATGAGTTTGTTTGCAAAACACAGAAGGAGACATCGGAGACCCTATAAAGTATATACTTCTCGACGAGACGGGTTAATTTAGCCATGTCCGTCTGTCCGCCTGTATGTATACAAACTAGTTAGTTTGTGAGCTAGAGTGCTTATACTTCGCATGAAGTTTTCTTTTGACCAGACGATGTACATTTGTCGGAATTAGCCCTGATTTTGCTAATTTGGCCACTAGGAGTGGTACCTTCTATACAAACTCAGATTCAAATTAATATGTTTATTTGAATTTTTTTTTTGCACAATCACAAAACGGTCATGTATGCATGATCATGCGCTAGGGGTATGGTCATGTGTACACGGTCAAAAAGAAATTTGCCATATAAATTGTTGTCACATATTTAGTATTGGTGTATTGAAATGCAGTATGAATACTGACTGGACCCTAGATGCAAGTCAAATCAATAATATATTTCTGTATGCTCATTCACAAGAGCGGGAAGATACAACTTTGGCATAGCCATAGATAAGCTTCTTTCTGGTTTTTCCGTACGCCCTTTTATCCCAAAAATAACAAAGTTACTCTCATTTGTGAAAATTACCTTCACGAAAAATTGTTATTTCCCGATATCCTTTACCTTATTTAGTACGCTTATTTTTTTCTCTTTTCGGATTGCTAATTTCTAACGCGCAAATCGATAATTTTTAATAGAGACAAAACTTCTTAAAACAGCCATATTTCTGGCTTTTTACTATGTGAATTACAAATTTTTGACATTCCCATTACCACCGATAACAGAAAAACGTCAAAAGTTTTTGTTTCTGGGTTTGTTGCAAATATGTCCACTGAGTTCTGGCTCAGTTGATAATACATCCTGGCAGCACTATTTTGCGGATCAGTTTTTGTTCTGTTTCTGTCACAAATGTGCTGGATTCTGGTTATTTTGTGTTATATGCGGCAACATGGCTTAAGTTGAAAATATATCTGTAACATAATATTTTGATATTTTGCATATAATCTTTTTTTAAGCATTATTAAGTTATATCTTAGAGTATACTAAGACTTTTTCTGCAAGTGTATGTCTTTTCAAATTAAGTTCACTTCCGTTCAATAACTTACCCGATTTAGGTAACATAGGAAGAAGTGTATGTCAAATTTAATATTATACCATTTTTAGAGTTGCGTACACAAAGTGTGCCAACGGGCCTCTATTTTTCAGAGACTGTGTAATTCAAATATTGGTATAACTACAAATAAAATAAAGTTAAAAAATTAAAGGGGTTTCCATACAACCCAAATTCAAATTCAAATTAATGTTCTTATTAGAAACACTTTTTAGTTATTTGTCCTATTGAACTGAAATTTAGACACTCGTGTAAATTTCAAGATCCAAGAGTTACTAGAAAGTGTACCTCCGAAATAAGCCCAAATTCAAATTATTGTTCTTATTACCATGTTTGTCATTTTGGCTAATTTTTTTTTAGTATACTTTTAGGCGCCGTTTAAATCTTTCATTTTCGCGACATGTACAAATTGATTTTAGAATGAGGTACAAACTTTACGTCCAAAGAATTTGCATACATAGTGCTACACCTTGTGCGGGTCCGACTCCCATTTGACTATTTTTACCTTTTTACCATGCATCACGCGTCACGATTTATGTTCAAAATTCATCAAGCCGTTTACACAAAGGTTTTTGATTTTGAACAGCTGTGTTTCGTTTTGGTTATACATGCACATGGAACGCGGCATTATGGAAAAATACACATTTCGCTCCGTGTTAAAAGGGTATAGAGCTATACTGGGATAATAGGCCCTTCATCTGGGTTCGATTAATCGATAATCGATTTTCCGCTTTCGGAACGAAATGGTAGATCTTACGTATCATTTTATCCATCCACTAAAACGTTCATTGTATTTACTACAAAAATGTACACTTCAGGCCCTTATAGACTGTCTGTTCAGTCTCAGTACATTATCGACTCAAATCCACACTGATAACAGAAACGATGACAGAGAAATGGATTGCTTATTTGTCAGTCCATTTCGATTCCTGAAGCGCTAACATGGACTGAGACTAAACTGCCCCTTTTAAAGGCCCAATATGATTAATCGATGTTTTAAGCAGCAATTAATTAGTAATAAATAATAATCGATGTTTTGTTGGTCGATACCAATCCGTACTGAAGATTCTAACTTATAGCCGTTTTAGACAGGACTGAATCACAATGATACGTTTTGGTGTTTAGACATGCCATTTCCTATCATTAACAACTGTTTTTTTTTCTTTTGAATGTACATAAGAAGAAGAAAACGTTTATTGAATTGAGAGACAGCAAATAAGCAAATAAATAAAACAGCATTATTTAAATGGAAAATGGATTATTCCAAAGAATTATTAATAATTGCAAGCACGCTGGTACGTTTAAATACAAATTTAAAACACAAAAAGAGAAGAAGACTGACAATATCTAAACGGAAATGACAAAAAACTTGGCACACTATCAAACATTTCCCAGCCCTGGTCAGCATCAGAGGCGATCAATGCGTGATGCGATGTTGATTCGCATCACAATCTGCAACAACAACCCCTGAATGACGTCATTTTCCTTGTGGTTGTTGTTGAATGTAATGCGAATCATTGGTCACATCATGAGAGATTCGGATTATGGCCCTGTCTAAAACGGCTTTTAGAAATGTGAATAATAATCTCGATTTTGAATTATCGGTTAATACTATACTGACTATGTTTTCCAATTTATTAAATTTCTCTGAACTCCTCCTACTTTATGACTATTATTGATAAAAGCAATCAAAAATATTCTTAAAAAGCGCCAAAGTGGACAATGGACGTGCTTACACCATGGCAAAAAGTGTGCCTTGAGTTTTGGAAGTTTAACAATATGTTAATTATTATATTTGAAAGGGTTTTTAAATTTTATTTTCTTGTTCTTTCGAATGGAAAAATGTTTATTAAAGTTGATGCAATTGATTCTAAAAACTGCACTGAACTTTATATATTATCATTTATATTAATCAATCCATTCAGGAATAAAAATTTAATTCTACCTATGTCATAAAGGGAAAACAGCCTCATCTGTCCAGTCGTTTATCACATTCTAGTAATGTTTGTAACATATTCTATACAAACTAGTCTCTTATACAATTTAGAGCTTCGAAAATTCACAAACGAAAATTAACACATCATACCCGAAATTTGGATCGATGAGTCCAATATACCGTATACATATGTATATATGTCTTTATAAACCTATTCGGAAGAGTAGTTGTGAGAAATATAATTTTGTGAGTACTCAATGACGTCCCTGATATAATATGAAATGAGTCATTAGCTAAACAAAAAACGCTTTCGTACAAAACAATCGCTGCCGCTGAGACAAAGCAGAATATTTCGCTGTTGAAACTGGTTGATGGCGTCATTTCACAAAGTAGCATTAAACAAGTTCTTCGAAATATGAAAAAATATCTTTGAACCTCTTGAAATAGTGTGCTTAGTTGAAAACACATATGCATACATAAATACACGAGGTATACCCCAAGAGTATCTGACCTGCGTTCATAACTCCGCGCCAATTGCGTGATCACAGTGGGGTATACCATTGACTTATTACAAACTCAACCCGTGTATTACACTGCCTTTTTTTACGTTCGTCGGATTTTGTTATAAAGTTTTAACGAATTTACCTTAAGTTTTGCTTTAAAATCGAAAAAAAAATATGGTGAAACTATTTTATTGATACAGAAAAACTTGACCAATAGATTTTGAGTCACTTTTTCAAAACCATCAACAAATTTGCTATCAATATGTTAATGTTGTTGGATAACAAATTCAAGTAAATCTTCAAGAAAGTTGGCATCAATATTTTTAACCATGTTAAAGCGCAAACTCTTAAATATATCGATTTTAAAAAAAGTGACTTATGCTACTTTCAAAATAAACATAGATAAAAAAATGAAACAATCAGTTTAAAAATGGACACACGTCTCGAACATTGACTTGAATTCTGGCCGTCCTCCGGAGTTGTGAACGGTTTTTAGGACACATAGTAATGAGTCTGTTTTCTGCGGTAAAGTGCTGCACTTTTTGAAACTAAGCGGCCTTACAAGTTGTCACTTTTTTGATTAAATCTTCATTTTTGAAAATGGTTATGATGAGTTAAATAGTTTGAAAACTCTTGTATTTTTTTTAAAAAATATGAAGTAGAAATTATTAATCATTGAGGTAAGAGGTTGTATAAGGGAAAATACTTAATCTCTGGCTCAATCGCCAATTTGGAAATTCAATAATATTGTTATTTAACCTGTTGACTGTAGGCAATACTGCTTATCTTATCAACATAAAAAGAGTTAAATTATTACGATTTGTCCAATTGCAATTTTTACTCTATTATCGTTGAACATTTTGTATTACTTGTCCATACACACATGTGTCTATGCATATAAGTATGTACTTTGTCGAACGCCGATAAGATTGTGGGTGCGTTTAAATTTAAAGAATACCTTTACTCACATACTAATTGCGAAACTGGAATGTTAAGTTCTATTGCGATAAATTAAAGTTGATAGAAGTGCTTCTTTGTGCTCATAAGTACTATATTATGATTCCTTGGTAGCAATCTTATTCTGTAAATATTTTCTAATAAATAGACAACATGAAGATAAATAGGATATATGTATGTATGTAACATTATATTTTTAGGATTACTTGTTAAAAATTTCATATTTAATGGTCTTGTGATATAGTTCACCATGCTCTTATATTTTTAAAAATATTGGTCAAATCTCATTAAGATACATTTTTGTTGAATTGTTAAGACAAAAACTATCGCTTAAATCAAGTGATAAGAGAATTTAACAATGTTTGGTGAAGACGTTAGTTTTCAAGTAAATTTAAACCAGTTTTGCAATATAAAACTGTGTCCCGAACAATCCAGTCGACGTACGTTATCTTATATAGTGATGGTTTTGATGTGCGTCTTAAAACCTTTAAGACCTTTTGGTATTCTGTTGATATAGTCCACAATTTTCGTTGAATGCAAGTTGCTTAACCTATTGCACTCTTTTGTTGCCGTATCAAACTCAAATTAATGTTCTTATTAGAAAAACATATTTTTGCTTATCGAACTGAAATTTGGACACTATGAATGCCTGAACCATATTCACCAACCATGTAAATTTCAATAGCCTAGGATTACTGGATCGTATAGTTCCCGATATGTGACTCAATACACCAATATAAATGACGCCATCTACATATATGACACATATTTTACTGAGTCAGTATTAGCGCCATCTACATATGACTATTGGTGTATTGTAAACGTAATTCAAATCAATAATATAATATTTCTGAATGCTCTTTCACAAGAGCTTGAAAAGTATTAGAACTTTGGCATAGTCATAGATAACCTTATTTCTAGTTTTTAGGTCGATTCACGCTGATCGAATTCTGTACTTGTACATTTTTATTGTTATGCGAACTAGGTTTGTAATGGAGGTCATTTTAGCGGAGGCGGAAGTCCAAAGTTTGACCTCCGCGGATGCGGATGTTAACGGAGGCGGAGGTGGGCTAACAAAGAAAAAAAAAACTACCAATAAGTTCTACACTTACACTACAAAGTAGAGCTGTACGTGAATCGTGCGTGAACGTGCGTGATCGTCAAAGACCAAAAAAACCGTTATTTCGTGGTCGTGAACGAGTGGCGAATTTGCGTGCAAATCGTGAAACGGGGTATTCACGACATCACGAAAATTCACGACGTCACGGTGTATATATGTACATCAATTGTAAAATCAATTTGTACATGTCGCAAAACTGAAAAATTTAAACAGCGCTTAAAAGTATACTACAAAAAATTAACCAAAAAGAGAAACAAGAACATGGAATTAGTACAATATATAATAACAATATTGATGTTGCTACAGTAGAGCTATCTATGAATGCGTCCAAGTCGTACGGTCTACAGCTGTGTAGCCGATTTTAATTGCCGACTCTTCATTATTTGTGTAAGATCTGTTTTCTTTTTATTTTAATAGGTGCTTTAAAGCAGGAATAAACTGTCTTCATATAGGGTTAGAGAACAGATACTGAAACTTATTTTTTATTAATAGAATTACATATCTCTCATTTACTGCAAGACAGTCATATCTCAAAAAAACAATATTTCGAGAAACGCGTTTAAAGTTTTCAATTTACATACAAATTGGCTAATTATAGAAGATATATTCTCTTCTCATGCGGAATCGATGTAAGTTATTATCATGAAATTTATATACAATTTAACACATGATGTAACGAATATTTCTGCAGGATTCGGGGGCGTGTGGTTCAGCTTTTTCTTATTTTTGTTTATACCGGGAGCGGGGGATTACCTAAAACCTTCGTAAGATAAGAAACTTACGAAATAATGATAATAATAAACGATTTTTAAATTTCGGTTTCTGTAATATCATTTGGGTGAGGGAGGGTTCATTATACTGTTATTTTTGCTTATACAGGGTTGGTAGGTTTTCAAAATCATCGAAAATTTCCTTATGGAACACATGAAAGGGAGGTTGTGTTTTTTCCAAAATTAAAAAAATATTAAAACAAAATGAAAATTGGTGGAAGCATCTAATCGTTTCTATGTGCCTCCAAAATATTAACGGTTTTACTGTAATTTTTTTAAACAACATCATATATTGCCCTCAATATTACGTTAACACATTATTACTAAAAAATTTGTTTAAATATCTCTGAAGTACTTGGTATTCCACACACCCTATAAAATGGTACTGTATTTGAGAGATAAATGCATTATTAAGAATTTGTTTGGGCGCCATGTGCAACAAATGAAATCAAAATAAACAAAGAATGTATATATGAACATGTACTCAGACCATCAACAATTGCAGCTGCCAATCATTTAAGTTCAATTCCAATTGCATTAAGTTTGACATGTAGATACATATTTTGTATACAATACAGATATGCCCTACACATTTGTTAAAGGTTTCAAAGAAATCATTGAACATCATTTTGTTGTATTTTTTATTTTTCAACTCAGAACACCTGAGTGGACGTAGTAAGTATCATGCTATAAATAAACTCTTACAGAGTTCGAATACCAAGTTCAATAATAATAATAATACAGACAACAGATGCATTATGTATTTCTCATTTTCATATGCTTTTTAACATAAATATATGGAGGTAGTGTGTTACTACATAGCAGATTCAAACCGTATAGCTATAGCAATCAAAACCAATTGTTTTGATAAAATTTGTAAGAAATAATAAGAGCACTGATGGAAAATGTAGCTTGTAAAGTTTTCTTTATTTTATTGTAAATGGCATTCATCGAAAATATTGCATTATTGTATAGCTTTCAGGTTGGCGCCATTTACACCTATATTGGTGAAGTTTGCGTTTCGATTAATCCGTATCGTCAGATGAATATCTATACGCCGGAGATCATTAAGAAGTATAAAGGCCAAGAACTCTTTGAAAATCCACCACACATCTTTGCTGTCGCCGATGCTGCTTACAAGATCCTCAAGCAGCAACATAAGGATACCTGCATTCTAATTTCAGGCGAATCTGGAGCTGGTAAAACAGAAGCGTCAAAAATAATAATGAAGTATATTGCAGCCGTCACAAATGTTCATGGACAGAATGAAATTGAACGGTAAGATATGATAAGATATGTATCTATGTTCTGATTTTCTTTGCATTCTTGCATGATAAAACGAGTTTATTATATTTAAACTGATAAAATGTATTTTAACCAATTTTATCCTTCATTTGTTTCGTAAATATTGTTTTTTTTCTTTGTTGCCTTTTTGTGACAATGGACTACACACATGCGATATAAATACATATGTGTATATATACTCAAAAATGTGTTGGGGAAATTAAATTTTAATGATTTTCATTTGAAATTGATGTTAAGTTAAAGCAATAATTATATTTATATGGAAGCTTAAAAGCAATAATACTAGAATGTGCCTTTCCTTTCGTGCAGTGTTAAGAATGTTTTAATCCAAAGTAATTCAATACTGGAGACGTTTGGCAACGCGAAAACTAATCGTAACGACAATTCAAGTCGTTTCGGCAAATATATGGACATCGAGTTTGATTACAAGGCAGACCCAGTAGGTGGTATCATCACAAACTACCTACTTGAGAAATCGCGTGTGGTGCAGCAACAATCTGGAGAAAGAAATTTCCACAGTTTCTATCAGGTAAGTGGTCATTTGGGTGTGTCTAAAAACTTTATTCCTCGTAGTGTTTATGTGTTTTTTTTTTTTATAATTCACGCAGAGAATAGTATTATAAGTTTAGCAATAAGTTTGTAACACACAGAAGGAGACATCTGAGACCCCATAATGTATATATATTTCTGATCAGCTCGATTGATTTAGCTATGTCGCTCTGTATGTATGCAAAGTAGTCCTTTAGTTTCAGCTGGGGAGCTGAAATTTTGCACGAAGGGGTCTTTTGTCGAAATCAGTCAAATCGGAACACTAGGATGGGTACCTTCCATAAAAACCCAAATTCAAATTGATGTAGTTTGTTGATTAGAAAAACTTTTTGATTTTTTGACTTATCGAACTGAAATTGAAGTAGATACCCTAAGTTTCTCATCCATTTTCACCAATAATGTAAATTTTAAGATCGTAGGATTACCAGGACAGGTACCTCCCATACAAACTCAAATTTCATGTTCTTATTAGAAAAACTTTGTTGTTTTTTGTGTTATCCCACTGACATTTGGGCATTATGAGTGCCTGATCCATATTCACCAACCATGTAAATTTCAAGATCCTTGGATTACAGGGTCGTATAGAAACCGATATGTATGCTCAATACACCATGGCCATCTACTTGTGACACATATTTCACACTAATAGTCGTGCGTTATCTACATGTGACTATTGTTGTATTAAAATGAGTATGAATACTGACTCGACCCTACTCGTAAGTCCAATCATTAATAAAATATTTCTGCAAGCTCATTCACAGGAGCATGAAGAGTATTACATCTTTGGCATAGCCAAATATAACCTTCTTTCTTGTTTTTTTTTTTGCTAGTTTTATTAGCTTTACCTAAACACTTTAGTAGATAAGTTTCACAACAATTTAATTTTTTGTAAATACCATCTTCATTGTGCTTTTAAAACTAGTATACATGTACATTATAAAAATTATATCGAGGGCCTAATAAAGTACATATAGTAATCAACATTTTGCTGACTTGTTTCTTTCCTTCCATGTTTTCATCAAACAAAATTCAAACTTATTGGAAGGTAAAATATTGTTAATGTATTGTATGTAGGTTTGATTTTTAAGTAGTTAGTACATAGATTTATTTATTTTTCTGCTTTAAATTTATTCCATTTAACCATTCCAGCTTCTCCGGGGAGCCACAGAAAATGAATTGCGTCAATATGATCTCAGTAAAGATCCATCAAAATATCATTATTTAAATCAGGGAAGTATGGATATACTAACAGAAAAAGCAGATTACAAGGGAACAAACAATGCTTTTAAAACTCTTGGTTTCTCGACCGACGAAATTTCAACCGTGTGGCGAACGGTGGCGGCAATTGTGCACCTTGGCAATATTGAATTTCAAAGTAAGTTTTGATTTAAAATAATTACTAATTCTTCTTAATGAAATAAATATTATAAAAATTATAAAAACTTTAAGCTATTGAAGATGATTTGGTTATAAGCAATAAGTCCCATTTGGAATCGACTGCTAAACTTCTGCGGGTCACCAAAGACGAATTGTCGACGGCACTAACCACACGTGTCATTGCCGCTGGAGGTACCGTAATGCAGAAAGATCATAACGCTACGCAAGCTGAGTATGGCAAAGACGCGCTTGCAAAGGCCATATACGATCGATTGTTTACTTGGATTATCTCGCGAATTAACCGCGGAATATTATTCCGCGGCAATAAGTCCCAAGCGAGATTCAATTCTGTTATTGGAGTTTTAGATATATATGGCTTTGAGATTTTCGATTCAAATAGCTTCGAACAATTTTGTATAAATTATTGCAATGAGAAGTTACAACAGTTGTTTATTGGTAAAGTTATTGTGGATAATTGGAATTTATTAATAATAATTTTAATTACACACAGAATTGGTATTGAAACAAGAACAAGAAGAGTATCAACGTGAAGGAATTGAGTGGACAAACATTACTTATTTTAATAATAAGGTACGTTTAAATTTATTGGGTGCATACGTTAAAATCCGGGTTCTTTTATAATGGGAACAGGTACTATTACTTTGATGGGAAGTTTTGTTACGCATAGAATTGCGCGTCAAAGGCCTAATAAAGTTTGTATGGAAATGGTCAGTTTGATGGGTTTTCAACGTATTCACCAAATATTATTAATTAAGATAAAATTGGTTATAATATTAACATGGTCAAATGTTTCAGATCATTTGTGATTTGGTAGAACAGCCACACAAAGGAATCATCGCTATAATGGATGAGGCGTGCCTCAGCGTTGGCAATGTCACTGATGAAACTTTACTTAACGGCATGGATAAAAACTTAAGTAAACACCCACATTACACTAGTCGTCAATTGAAGCCTATGGATAAAGAATTAAAACACCGTGAAGATTTTCGAATAACTCATTATGCCGGTGATGTAATTTACAACATCGGAGGTTTCATAGAGAAGAACAAAGATACGCTTTATCAGGATTTTAAGCGTCTTTTACACAATTCGAGTGATGGCAACCTTTGTGAAATGTGGCCCGAAGGTGCACAGGATATCAAGAAGACCACAAAACGTCCATTAACCGCAGGTGCACTTTTTCAGCGTTCAATGTCTGATCTAGTAGCCACTTTATTAAAAAAGGAACCGTTTTATATACGATGTATCAAACCAAATGATATTAAAAGTTCGACAGTGTTCGACGAAGAGCGCGTGGAGCACCAAGTGCGTTATTTAGGTCTGCTGGAAAACGTACGAGTACGTCGTGCTGGCTTTGTGAACCGTCAACGCTACGACAAATTTTTATTGCGCTATAAGATGATATCGCAGTACACATGGCCCAATTTCCGTGCTGGCAGTGATCGTGATGGCGTTCGTGTTCTCATTGAAGAAAAGGGCTTTGCAAATGATGTAAAGTATGGTCATACAAAAATTTTTATACGTTCACCAAGAACCTTATTTGCGCTAGAGCAACAACGCAATGATATGATACCACACATTGTAACTTTACTGCAAAAGCAGGTCAGAGGTTGGATTACACGACAAAACTACAAGAAGATGAGAGCTGCTGTAACAATCATGAAAACTTACAAGACCTTTAAATTGCGTTCTTACATTTCGGAATTGGCACAACGTTTTCGTTGTGCAAAGAGCATGCATGACTACGGCCGCGCCATACAATGGCCAAGACCGCCAATCGCTGGTCGAAAAGTAGAGAACAAGCTACACCGTATATTTGATTATTGGCGTGCGTATATGATACTGCGCAAGTATCCAAGATCTGAGTGGCCACAGTTACGTCTGCAAATAGTAGCTGCGAGTGCAATAGCCGGTCGGCGCCCAAACTGGGGACAGCAGAGGAAGTGGACTGGAGACTATCTGGCTAATTTACAGGACAACAGTGGCTATCAAGCTTACACTGCAAATTTAAAAAATTTTAAGAATGTTGACAACTTTAAATGTGTTCTATTTTCATCTTTTGCCAAAAAGTTCAACAAACATGGTAAACAAGCGGACCGAGCGTTTATTATCACAGAATCTACAATATATAAGTTAGACGGCGCTAAAAAGAAGTTCAAGGACATGCAACGCTCTATTAATATTAAAGATGTTAGTGTGCACAATTTGTATAACCGGTAATCAAACCAAAACCAAAACAATCATGACCGACCATCAGTACGGAACACCTGCTATGATAGCAGTCCTCATCAAAACAGGTTTTATAGCCATAATAATACCTCGCCCTCCTAGCTTCATAATATTAATTCTTTATTTTTCAATGTCTCCATTTGTCGATCCTCCATGTTGGTTCTAAAGTCGGAGGATGAACTTTGAGACCAACTGAGACGTAAGGGTCCTGGGTGAACTCGGCTTTTGTGGCAAGCAGCCTGTATATCCTATTCTACCCTTTACTTTTCACATTAATGATGAAATTTGATACATAGAATGGCATTTTTCCATTTTCAGAACACACAGTTTCGTATATATCTCCAATTCAATATTACTTCCTAGTCTTCCGATACCTACGAGTGGATCGATTTCCTTCCCGGAATCATCCATCAGTTGGACAAGAGCCGCTTTACTCAGCCGTGAGGCTGCAAATTACCTAATGATGCTTGCATAAGCATTGAACAGAATCCAAGACTTAATGTCTACTCAATGTGCAACGAGTATGCGACTTGTTGTAACCATTAGATCAATGTAGTCTAGGAGCCATCCATCATCTGTTGATATCAGCGGAATAAGGCCCTTAGTGTTATGATCCCTTTAACCCAGCTAAGGCCTTTCCATATAAAACTGTTGACCGGTTCCCACTCAAATGACGCTTACTAAATTAATGTCATTTCTTTAACAGAAAGAGGTGTGAAAATAGAAGTACGCATATTATTAATGAGGAATGGGGAATAAGTAACGAAAAACGGAGATTTTTGTGCAGCACGAAGGAAAGAAAAATAAAAAACTAAAGAATTAAACAAAAAAAAAGTATTTGAGCAGAGTCTATGTAGAACCCAAGAAAGGCAGCCTGCTCCATTAGACGAAACCATAACTCTATATGGATCAGTTGGGTCGGCTTACTAGGACAGTTACACATCAGTTGGTGTTGTTGCTATGCTCTATATAGCACTGTTGAATAAGAGACCAGCCCGACCTTAACTGAGTTAAGGTGGACGGAGTGTTGCAAGATAATCTTATTTTGCTTTTATCAACAGGTGGAGGAGGGCTCCCTATCACAACACTCTTCTAGTGGGTAACCAATGCATTCTATACTGATCTCCGATGAAACTCTTCACAACCTACCTTATACTGACTACTATTAAGAGAATAGTGACTGATATGTCTGTGGGGTAACAACGACCACAAGAGTGCAAGCAATGCTATGCCTCTTCCAATAGTAAAAACAATTCTATTTTCAACACAGATATGTATTTATAATAAACGAAAATATGTTCGCCTTCTTGAATCCAATCCAAAGAGGGTTGGAGTATATCGCTCTTTTATGTATAAAAATTATTCATGATGAGATTAAAAAAAACTTATTTACAACTCATTTTCAGTTAAAATCCGTTAGCATCAGCCCGGGAAAGGATCAGCTTATTGTATTTCACTCACCGATCTACAACGATTTAGTTTTTGCTCTGCAAGGAGAACATGGATTACTTAAAGAGGATCGGATTGGGGAACTTGTTGGTGTCGTTTGTAAAAAATACTACGAGTGAGTAGTCAACTCTTCACAATATTCACTATCATTGTACAATATTAATGTATTATTATTATTACTATTTTATTGTTACAGCATTTGTTCGCAGGAGTTGCCAGTTAATGTTAGCGCTAATATACATTGTCATTTGGGTAACAAACCACGTACAATTGTCATTGAGGGCATTGCAGGTGTTGAAAATTCAAATTTTAAACAAACTGCTGGTAACATTATATTCGAGGTGCCTGCATATTACTGCACTTAGGACATCCATACACAGCCATACAAGAAGAAAATGCGATAAATATTTTTGTACATCAAAATTGAAGCCAAATGTTTTAATAAGATACTTACTTAATAATTAAGACGAACAATTTTTATATATTTTCTATGTATTTATGAATGTATACTTGTGATGTTACAGACAGTGTATGTTGTTTAAATATTGAATTTATTTTCTTTTTTTGTTTAATTTTACTACTATCATCTTCGCTGCGATCGTTTTGTATTGAATGTTAAATACTTTTAAAATGTGTTAAGGTTAAAGTGATTTATTTATTAATTAAAATGTGCAAAGCGAAACTAAGAGTATTAAAACTTTGTTAGGAAAAATAAAACAAATACCTTTCTTATAATTTGTTAAATAAATTTTTATAAAATTCATTACTAATTTGTGAATGTGGATTTTTTATTTTAAACCAAATGCGGACCACATAAAAAGGAGACATATGTTTTTATATAGTTACTAAAATGTGCCAGCCTAATATCGCTAATTTACTTTAAGACTGTCATAACTCAAAACAGGCCATATCGAAAAAAACGCATTTAAAGTTTTCAGTTTACATACAAATTGTCTAATTATAGAAGAAATATGCTCTTCTCACTAAGAGAGTATGTAAGCTATTAACATGAAATTTTTACACAATATAGAACTTGATGCATCAAAAATCGTGTTTTTTGAGTTATGAGAATCTTGAAGTAAATGAGCGATATGTAGTTATCTATGTATCTTTCTATATGTACATATTTATGATTGTATGTGTTATGAATATAAAATCATCATTTAAAGAATTTGTTAGTGCATGATATTTTAAAGAGAGAGCAATGTTAAACATAATGTTGAAATAAAACTTGTGTACTTGTTAAATTATATATTTTTTTTATTAATAAATGCAAAAAATACATTCTATTTACATATATTTATATATAATTTTATTACATTATCTTTGTAAAATGATGTATGTATTTACTTTAGATTGGATACTTAATTTGGTATGTTTTTTAGGTACTTACTTTTTTTTCTTTTTTTTTTTATATATATGTATTTATATATATGTATATATAAATAGTACCCATACATAAGTATAGATACATAAGTTGAAAAGGAACGCTGTGATTATCGTCAGCTAGGAGGTGTAGAACAAAGTGAATGCAAAAAATGTTGTTGAATTGATAAAAGATATAAATAAATGCTCATGTAATTGGCCTCTGCATTCGCCGGCTGTAGAGCACTAATGTATAGAACGAACAGTGCGAATGCAGACGTTAAATTGGAGACATACACAGAACACGAGCGAGCACATTCAAAGTTTACGTTACATAAATCAATTTAGAAAGTTTTATTTTTGAACAGGAAATGCAGAAAACCGCTAAAAAGGAGTTAAGCTTTTCATTAGATACACTAGAACGTTACAAAACAATACATCCCGACGAACTGCCAAATAAACAAGTTGTAAGTGCATCTACTCAAACGGTACCATCAGATACTATGGTGCAACAAGAGTTCCCTCCAAAATTGGGAAAAATAGCGATATCTCATGGTCAAACTGTTCACATCAAAGAATCAGCAGACACAGAAATTGGGACCAAAACTAAAACAGCTATTAGTACAGAAACTACGACACCTGCCAACGGTAATGGTGGTTCGTATGTTAATTGGATGAGCATCCACGCCACGTTGGCTTCGCATGCCTGGTGTGCCATGAGTGATCTAATATATTTCTGTGACAAATACGAATTCAAGCCACTGAGTGTATATGATACAAAATCTCATCAGCATATTCAAGCCGAAGTACGTGCATTGCTTGCAGGCCAAGCACCATTTAGCCAACGCAAACGGTTCCCAAGCGATATACGCGATCCGGAAAACCTTTGGGTATGTATAGGACGATGCGCAGGTGTTGAGTACCATCTAAATCGCATTTTGAGCGCATTCCGCAAACCCCTAGATCACCTGAGTAGTGATAAGCAACGTGTGGTTCGCCAAAATTTTCATTTGGCTATAAGTGAACTGCGTCTGGATATTTCAGCGCGCATCAGTGAAGTAAAACTCTACGATCAACTAATATTCGAACGTGAATTTCGGCTTGTGTGGCAGGATGCAAAAAATTTGAAAAGTCTCATCAATCAACAAAAAATATTAAAAAATTGATGTTTCGTTAACATTATGTTACATTTAATTGCGTATAATAAATATTTCTGTTTATTTAACAATTTCGTTTAAAGCCTTTCATTAGTTTTTAATTACAATATCATTTGTATTTAATTGAAATAAATACCTTTAATTTTACTTAACAAGATTTTTACACCAAATAATTATGAGAAAATTTCAATTACCTAAGTCGATCCGATCCGCCCGCTTCAATAGAAAATACTTATGTTTGATACTTCTTATTACCATAACTTTGTAATCCTCGATTGCTGGAAGAAGTTACCTTCATAGAATATTTAAGTGAATTTTCTTGTGATAAATTCTGAATTAAATTTTGGTAAAAGCAACACAAATTCACAAAATAATTTTATGCGACAATTCCCTACATTTTTGATAAAGCGGCTATATAAAACTATTAATTGTTAACCGAAGTTGTATGGAAAACTTGAATTTTCCAACATATCTGACTTAAACTTATTGAATTTCATGTTGGAAACTTTTCATTTCTTTAGCCAATTGTAATTCTTTCTTTAGAACAAGAACATAAACACAATAGTATTTGTTGAAATTAAAACGATCGGCTTACTATAACTTGTAATAGACTTTATATTTACTTTGTATTTCGAACGCGTTTCATAGATGTAGTTCTAATTTTAATATTTTTCTTATTCTTTGTGCATAGACAATATTGCAGATCAGAATTTTTGAATGCAGCAGTTGCGAATAAATAATATTAATAAATGCTGATAGGTTGGTTCGTCTGTTTTTATTTAACCATGTGCTAAAACAAAACATTATTATTTTCAATTTTGAAGCATATTTGAAGGAATAATCTTCCTTAAAATATCAACATCGATTATTTGCAAATATTTTTACATCAATGAAATAAAAAATATATTCAATACATTTTAGCCTTTTTCCGGACAGATCTGTCCTTTTTCTAACTGACCTATCCGGAGAAAAAACTCAAACATCCCCTATCCGGAAATCTATCCTTTTTTAGTTTTAATGTATTATTTATTTTCTTTTTTCAAATTTTGTGAATTTGCTAAAATTACGCAAATAATAGAAATAGTCGACATGTATTGGGTTGTGCTCATCACTAATACCATAACTTAACATTGTGGCTGATCACCGAAAACGGCACATGACCCGAAGTCATGATGAAGTGATGACAGCCCTTTAGGAACCCGAAAACAAGTTCGAGTTGACAAGACTACAAGTGGACTCTGGAAAAAGGAATTTAAACAAGTGAAGAAGAACAACATAAACAAACATGCCGAAAGAAATATATAAACAAAATTTTCGCGAGTCGTGGCTAAATCAGCCTGATTTAAAAAGTTGGGTGAGCCGCGATCCAAAAGATAACAATAAGTTTTGAAAGTGTGGGATTAACTCTAAAATTGATCAAATACGTGCGCACATGGCCACAAAAAAACATGTGGTTAATGCCCAGCCATTCGCACAGACAAATAAATTATCGTTCCCACCTAAACCAAGGAACGATACTGCTGTCCAGGAGGCGGCGCTAGTAATGTTCATTGCCCAGAATGCTGCGATTGAACAAGTCGCCCATTTAAGCGTCTTGTGCAAACAAAAATTTGGCGCATCGCAATTGCACTTGCGCCTGACGAAATGCACACATGTTATTAAAAGCGTGTTAGCCGAACATTTTAAAGAAGATCTTCGGAAAGATATTGGTGATGCAAAATACAGTCTGCTAATCGATGAGACGACGAATGTAAGCATTACTAAGATTATAGGTAGGGCGCACTTATTATATTATAGGTTGGTAACACTTATGAGGTTCCAGATAAATATCTCAACATGATTGGCACTAGTGCCTCCTGCAGTAGTGCCGTAAAAGAAAAAGATTATGTCCTCATAGATGAGGCAATAAAGCTCATTTACTATAAAAAAATAAATTTATAACTTTGAAATTAAATTAATTAAGATAAAAATAATAAGTCAAAAAATTTTGCCCAGTTTTCTGTCCTTTTTTAAATATTTTTTGTCCCTTTTTTCCCGCTTTTTTGAGGTCGGTCTGTCCTGTTTTTGTGATAGGTTGATGGCATCACTGACTGGTACATACAATATTTATACATAAAGATATACATACTTGTGTTATCAAAAGAGACAGTAGTTAGTACATACATACATAAGTCGTCTATAGGTGGTTTTTTATATAGGCAGTTATACAAATAATCTGATTTAATTCATATGTTGTCCCATTCAGTGGGATTTGAAGCTAAGGAGGAGACGACATGAAAATCCAGAAATCAGTCTAAAGGAAATTCAGCTTCATCTTACTTGTCTTGGGAACGTTTCGAATAGTAAGAGAGATGCGGGATGTGCGTCGATGGAGATTATCCCCAATTTTATATGTATTTTCGCACAAATCATAATTGCAAATGCGATCACAAAGGGTATCTGTGTTCACCTCACTTATCGAATGCAAATAATCGGTATAAACTGCGTCCTTTTAAAGAAACATCAAAATAGTCAAAAAGTCAGGCCAAATTTTCAATCAATGTATATTCTTACCTTTAGAATTAGTAAGCTACGCGGCTCTAGAAGTATTTTAAATATATCCTTTGTAGTAGGTTCAATGTCTTCTGTTGAATTGTTGCTTTTCGTAAATTCCAGCACACAATGTGACCCACAAGAAATTGTCGATATTATAGGATAAAATATGGGGCCGTCAGTATGTGGCATTATTCCCTGGCCTGGTTTGTATTCATTTATTAAAATATGGTTGGCCTTCTGAGATTCAAATATTCCGAAGTTGTTTATTTTATCGATATACGATGATAACCATCCTGGAATTTCTTCTGCAATCATACCATTTGAATGCGGAATGCCACCATAATTGATGAGACGCCTATTTAAAAGTTGAGTCCATTTGGGCTTAGGAGTACGCTCAACATGTGATAATATTTGCTGCTCCTCTTCTGATGTGATGAAATTTGGAATATACATGACAGTCGGAGGACACTACAACAACAATAACATATGCATACAAATATACTTACTTACATATCTACCAACAGTTTGGTATAAGAGAGAGAGAGCTCAGCCCTAAAACTGCTTAACTTAGTCTCTACTTACTCTGCGAACTTCAAAATCGGTAAAATCCATATTAGAAATCAGTTCAGTAATCAATATTTTGTTTTGCACTTTTGGTTGAGGTTGTTTTCATTAGCCTTGAACAAATACAAAATCAGCTGATCATTTTCAGTGCTGCTAAAAAATAATTATTGACCGTGTTTATAGCACTACGCGAGAATGCTTAGTATTTTGCAACATTTATTTTATTATTGTAGCATTTTTTTTGTTTTTAACAAACAAAGTGAATGAATTAGTGATTAGTGATTGTTTAATGCATTAATTATCAAATTATTTCCTTATTTGCCCGGGAATTTGATTTAGAAATAGAAAAACTTTCTCTCTCAAGGTTCTTGTTACTCTCTCAAAGTTCTTGTCACTCTCAAATCTAGAAGTTATTCTTCCCTCTTCACCTTCCACCAACCCACAAAAAATTACCTTAAAGGTCAAAAATAAATTTCGCTGCATTGCAAGGTTAAAAGGTTACAAAATATAGAAATTTAATTTGATATCAATGATAGTCGCGCCAAATAAGTGACGCCAATATCGAGAAAGAAGTACAATACAATATTTAATATTTTTATTTTTGCGACATAGGTGAGTTGGTTTAGTTAGTATTCTCATTTCTTTTATTTAAAAACCGCACGATTTATATTGTAGATGTCACTAATTACTGAAAATCAACAAACAATCATTAAGAAAATGAAGTTAGATACTAAACAAGTGCTCCGTTGGGCAAAACTAACTGATCAGGCCTTTGAGCCGGTACGTGGATCAAGTCGTGCTGCCGGATTTGATCTCCGTAGCGCTTACGATATTATTGTTCCAGCGCGGGGAAAGGCTGTTGTTAAAACTGACTTGCAAGTTCAGACGCCGGAGGGCTCATACGGCAGAGTGGCCCCACGTTCAGGTCTAGCTGTGAAAAACTTTATTGACGTTGGAGCTGGTGTTGTGGACGAAGATTATCGGGGAAATGTTGGTGTCGTACTATTCAATCATTCGGAGAATGATTTCGAGGTGAAACGCGGCGATCGCATAGCTCAGTTTATATGCGAACGTATTTTTTATCCGGACTTGGAAGAAGTCGATAATTTGGAAGATACTGAACGTGGAGTAGCCGGCTTCGGTTCAACAGGTGTACAGGATTTACCAAATAAAAAAGCAGTAGCCGATGTTAACAACCCGAACTCTGGTGTTTAAATGTTTTCAAATATTTTAATTTTTAAATAAAAGTACATATTATGTTTTTCCAATTAAAAGAAAAAAGAAGTGGATTTAAGGCTATATTCAATTGAAATTGATATAATTTTTTTGATGAAGGTTTGTTTATCAATGGAAACAAAAAAAGAATAAACTGATAAAATAATCCTCGGCAGAATTACGCGCATATGACATAATTTTTGAACTAATCTTAATATGCACGGGTGTATAATATTTCATGTTCAAGTTTTAATCAATTTGATTATCATAATGAACGCATATGAATGCACTGCTTCGGTTCTGCGTGCTACTAATTGTTGCGCATCCTTGGCTGCGTTTTGGCGAAACGGTTCTGCTTGACCCGGTCTAGTATAAGTAAAGGTCAATTTTTGCATTAATCTAAAGTAACTACTGGAATCTATTAGAAGTTAATTCCAGTAACGCTTTAACACACTTAAAATGGATAAATATAAACAAAAAATCAAAAAGAAGGTTATCTTTGGCTTTGCCACTCTCCACTCTTCACGCTCCTGTGAATGCAGAAATATTATATTAATGATTTGACTTACGTTTAGGGTAGAAGGCGCAGTTCATACTAATTTCAATACACCAATAGTCAAATGTAGATGGCGTGTGGCTATAGTGTATTGAGCACACATTTTGGGAGCTATATGATCCAGTAATCCTAGGAACTTGAAATTTACACCGTGAATATGGATCAGGCACTCATAGTGTCTAAATTTCTGTTGGATAAGACAAAAAACAAAGTTTCTCTAATAAGAACATTATTGTGAATTTGGGTTTGTACGAAAAGTACCTCTCCTGGTAACCCAAGGATCTTGAAATTAACATGGTAGTTGAAAATAGATCAGAAAGTTAGAGTGTACAAATTTCAGTTCGATAAGTCAAAAAAACAAAAAAAACAAAATTTTCATAAGAACATTAATGTTTATTTGGGTTTGTATGGGAGGTACCCCTCCTAGTGGTCTGATTTGGCTGATTCCGACAAATGTGCAGTGTATGGTAAAAAGAAACCTATATGCAAAATTCATCTTTCTAGTTTAAAAACTGCGGGAGTAGTTTGCATACATACAGACGGAAATGGTTAAATCAACTCGTCTCGTCAAAGTGATCAATAATATATGTATATACTTTATGGGATCTGCCATGTCTCCTGTGTGTTATAAACCTCATGACAAACTTATAATACTATTCATTTCGTGAAGAGTATAAATGTACAGTGAATTATTAATGTTTTATTTATTTGCAATGGAAGTAATGTTCAAAATATTCCTTCAATTAAACTAGGTGATCATTACAAATAAAGAGTATATACATACATATTTACATATGTATGTATGTATGTTGTATGTACATATACATATGGTAAATTTGAAAGCTATTAGTATAGTGTATATCGATAGTTCTGTTTTTTAATAACATCATTATAAATCTATCTTTCTATTTCTGAGCGCATAACTCAATACGGCTGAAATGATTTTGATGAAATTCTGGGAAACTTTAGCATAGTTTGGAGAGTGTTCCTGTGAAGTTTGGTGCGGATCGGACTCGTAGTTATCGAGAAATGGGTGGATACAATTTTACAGAGACATATTTTAAAATCAATTAAGTCGCCTTTGTCAAATATATCAGGTAATAATGTCAATATTAATAATTGATTCGTCAGATTTTTCAAAAGTATTTCAATTGCTGCTCAATGTACGTTCATAGAGTTGTCGAAGTCTCAAGCGAAGAAATTTTGGATATCATGGCAGCACTGCCCAGAAGAGTCAATATCGTTTTATAAGGAGTTCATGCATTTGTGAATGTATATAATAAAATAAAGTACATATATCTAAGTTAGCTGCACTATTTTCGCAACCATTTCTTAATCTTATGCAAAATTTAAAAGGACCACTAAAAAGGTACAAAGGCAAAAAATACGGCCCGTTTGTCAAAAAATGAGTCATGGTGGAGGCTCTGTCATGTTCTGGGGATGTGTTGCATATAATGGGCTGGGTGACTTGGTTCCTATCATCGGCTCGATGAACCAAGGTCAATATTTTAGTACCCTAAATGAAAATGGCTTTCCTTCCGGAGATTGGGGAATCATTTATCCTGCAACAGGATAATGCACCATGCCACAATGCACGGATGATAACTAACTTTTTGAAGAATGGTGGTGTCACCACTTCGGACTGGCCACCTCAAAGTCCAGATTTAAATATTATAGAAAACGTCTGGTCTCTTTTGAAACTCAAAAGAACAGTTTCGTTACATAAATCAGAGAGGAGACAATTTTAGAGGTCACTTCCCTTTGGAAAGAGATATCTCCAGTACATCTTCAAAATTTAGTAGTTTCAGTACCGAGACATCTTCAAAAAGTTATTGAAGCCAGAGGAGGTTATACATTTTACTAAAATCTTCTTCATTTCTTACTTTTCTCAACTTTAAACTTTGTTTTCTTAGTATTAGTATTCGTACATAACTCTCAAAATACTTATGCCAACACAAAATTACTAATTAATTTATATCTTTTTAGGTTTCTATGAAAAAATATTTGTTTACTTATTTTTAAGTTTGTATTAGTTATATGTAAAAAGGAAAAAATAAACAAGAATTCATTATACAGCCACTTAAAAGATAAACTCAAATATGCATGATTTTTATTGCATCAAGTACTTGTGCCAACCAGTGTATGCTTTGACGCAATATGTACTGAACCGATTTTAAATATATTTTTTTAAACATCAAATGTGTGCTTAAGATGCGGGTGGCAGAGAAATGGGTGGATAAAACATATCAACTAGGATCGCCGATAGGTCGAAATTCGACAACCCGCCAGCAGAAAAAGAAATTTCAGGACAAATAGAAATACACATTCTATGAAAATTTCAACTGTCTATCTATTACGGTTCATGAGATACAGCTGGAGGCGGACGGACGGGCGGCGGAAGCTTAGTAATAAAGTCAAATTCAGTATCTCTATCTCATATATACATTTCACATTCGATGAATATGACCCGACAAAATTCTGAAAATAATAAATCGAAATAGAAACTCAGGAAGGCAAGAGGTACGAAGCACATAAAGTCAAATTCAGTATCTACCAATTAAATACTTTTTAGGGTCCCGTTAGCAATCTTTGGGTAGATACTGAATTTGACTTTATGTGCTTCGTACCTCTTGCCTTCCTGAGTTTCTATTTCGATTTATTATTTTCAGAATTTTGTCGGGTCATATTCATCGAATGTGAAATGTATATATGAGATAGAGATCTGATACTTAATCCGTAAGTCTGGCACTAAATACTCAATTACTTAGGGGGCGATGAAGCAATATCACTATGCAAACTTTGAATGATAACACCCATTCTACCACACACATACACCACCTTCTTCACCACTTCCCAACCAGCACGCCACGAACGTTGCCTTTTATTGCATGAGAGAGAGAAAGAGAGAGAGATGAATATAATTATTTTATGTCGCATTTTCCCTTGCTAGCGAATCAATGAACTTTGTTGTCGATTTATTAGAAGTGATTGTAAAACTTTTTTCAAATTTTTATTATTAATATCATTGTAACTCGTCAATAGCTGCAAGAGATGTGCAATGATTGAAAAATATGTACATTTTAATTATGTACTTTGATATGCGTAGTAGTACTTTTACTCACTTATTTCAAATGATTAAAAGTATTACTCGTATTTCGCGCAGTATAAATAGTACTAATATGAACCTTTGTATGTACTAGAAGGGTACATTGAATAAATCAAAAGCCCTTTTGATTCATTCATTATAAAATGGCTACTTGTTCCAATCAAATTCATTGGAATTGATTTTGAGTTTCACTTATAGTTTACTTCTGTAGTATGAATAACATTGCATTAACATGTTGATTTACTCACTGATAATGAATATGAGAGAAAATCTAATTCATTATAATGAATGTGATTAGATTATATTTACAAACCTATTCATTATTTGTTGAAATATTTTCAAGTGTTTTGTATATTGTGAGCGAGCTGAAGTGAGCGCACGAGTATATATATCAGGGCTGGTGGTACATGAGGATTTGCATGATGGGCTGCCTCAGTAAGAATTGAACTTAGGTTATCGACGGATTTTTCAATATCATACTCGTTGCTTATCATTGGGCTCAGCTCGATATGAGTACTAATGTATTTCCTGTATTTAAGCCAGTTGGTCTTATTTGCAACTGCAAGGGGTACTCTTTGATTTGAGGGTACTCTAGTAAGCTGAAGAGGATTGGAGAGTGGTCCGACGACAAATCTGCGAGAGCTTCGGCTGTTACTAAGCTGCTAGGAATCCTTCTGGTAATGGCGATGTCTATCAAATCCGGTATTTTTTTAGGATCTGCTGGCCAGTATGTAGGCTTACCCGGGGAGACATAGTTTAGTTTGTTATGTGTACAAATAAGCGTGTTGCACAATTTCTTTCCCTTGGGGTTTGCTAGTCGGGAACCCCAATGTGGGTGTTTTGCATTATAGCCACCAGCGGCAAGGAAGCGGTCTCCTAGGGAGTTGAATAGCTGCATGAATTGCGCCTCTGTTATAGCAAAACGTGGAGGACAATAAACTGCCGACAGTGCAATATCTCCTCCTTTTGATTGCAGACGTAATTATGTAGCTTGCATATGTTTTTCCGTAATTCCTACCAACGGATAGTGCTTAATACGGTTTTTTGATCAGAACACCAGTTCCACCGTGCGCTTTTCCATCCGTGTGATTCGTGTTATAGAAGACGTACCCTGGTACTTGAAAATTATTTTTGTCCGTAAGATGGGTTTCAGCAAGGAGCATAACATCAATATTCCTGTCCTTTAGAAATTTCAAAACTTCTAATTTATGTCGAGAGATTCCATTTGAATTCTAGAGACAAATGTTTAACAAACCCATTGATAGTCTATTATGATCGTTGCTCAGTGAGCATTTGAAGCAGTTTGTTTTGATTCTGCATTAATTCTTGCATTGTACTCAGCATATTGCTGCATTGACATTATCATTGCTTCGATGATTTTTGTCAAACCGTGAGTGTTTTCGGGGGTGTTATTTTGTTGATGTTGCTCACCTGTGGGAGCTGTGCGAATAGACTGAGCTAATATACCATCACGTGAGGGGAGAGTATCTTTCCCAATCACGGGTCCAGTTTTCAAGGCATTAGCAAAGGATACCCCGGGGACAGCATTGCCGAACGGTTGTGCTTGGGTGGAATGCACAATATTATTGCTAGGTCGAGGACCAGCACTCGTCGTCCTATTGTTCAGCTGACTCTTCAGGTTTTTAAATACTATACAACCTCTATAGTTTGCGGTGTGGTTTCCGCCACAGTTGCTGCATTTCTTCATTTTTGGATCCATTTTATCTTTGTTACAAGTGGTGGAATTTTTGCAGTTCACCGCAGGCGACACATACAGAATGTAGCGTGCAGTACGCTCTTGTGTGGCCAAACTCCTGGCAGTTAGTACATTGCACAGGAGTGTTACGCTTGTGCGGCTCCTCCACAGTAATTCTACGATGTAACAAGTACTGTAGATTGTAAATAGGATGAACTGCATTTTTCTTTAGTGGCATGCTTTCTGGCTCAAGTTCAACTTTAAACATGGGCTGCGGTACTTTTTGCCTGTTGATGATGTTTATCACCACTTTTGGTTTAAATTTTTTTTCTAGTAGTGCACTCTTTATTTCGTTGTTATCTACATTAGCTTCGATGCCTTTGATGACAACTTGCAGGCCCTTCGAACTTTTAAATTGGTAAGTATAATGATTTGTTTTTGACTCAATTAGATAGTTATGTATACTGGATGGATATCTGAGTTTACACTTAGCAAATGGAACTTATTTGTACTGAGTGGATTCTCTGCTCTGCTTGTTTCATTGACGCGGTTTATTTTAGCTTTGTTCCCAGCCTTTGCATTTTGCGTGCTGAGCTTACGGTTTATTTGGACATATCGATCGATCCCAATTTGCACTGCCGGTTTGATTTTTGAAGTTTCCTCTATCTGTCGCTGACCACTTTTTAATGCATTTGCCTCAGAATTTGGCGGAGTTTCGATAGGAGTATCATTTGAAGCTAGGTTAGATGATATGCTTAAGGGGTGAGAGATCGCAGATTCAGTGCTCCAAGTCGTACTTTTCATAGTACCTAATGAAAAGCTTGCGGTACTCGTTATAGCGGAGTTAGTAGTTGTTGTTGTAGTTGTACTTGTTTGTGCTGTTCTTGTAATCGGGCTTTGTAAAGAGATAAGATTCGCAGTTGAGCATTGTTGGCTCCTTGAAAGCATTACATTAGAGTTTAAGTTTCCCAATTGAGATTGGCTGCGTGTTCTTGGTGGAGTTCTTTGAATACTCATATGCAATTTTAAATTAACTTTCGTAATTTTGAATCGCTTTGCCGTCAATTATCATTGACGTCAATATTTTAAAATTATAATTTAAAAAATCCGTTGAAATACAATAAGGAAATATAATCTGGTCCAACTGAGTCACCCTGTGATGATCATATGTGCGACAGGAACAGCTGATGTGTACTCGGAAAGAAAGACTATAGAAACACCAAATGAATTGAGTGTTTTTTGTTTTTATTAAAAAATTTTTTTAAACTTAAACTTGCCTGCGTAAAAAGCCGCAATATGGCATACTACCGTGGGATATTCCTATTGCAACCGATTGCAGGTAAGTCCCCGGCAAATTTAGAGCCAATATTAATATTAGTATACTTTGGCTTTTCACTAATTTGTATTTTCTTCTAGGAGCACAGAAATTCACTAACACATATCGGCACATATACAAACGACACATAACTGTAAAATATTGGCGTGTATTCAGTGTATTTCGTATTCACAAATGTAAACAAACAATAAATAATGGCTACTACTGGACAGTCTTGGAAACTCATCATAAATTCACAAAGTTGGCAGCGGTTTAAACTACTCAAGTGTCGATTAAGTTTACGTTATCGTGTAAACTTTTTTTTGTATGGAGTTAGTTTAAACAGTTTAAACTATACGTGGGTTTCTATTGCTTGCTCCATAGCAGCAATAGCAACAGAAAATATGCTTTGCTCTTGCTCAGAGCAAACGAAAGAGTTTTGTCTGCTATTGCTCCGGCTACTGCTCTTGATGCTCCGCTCCCGTAGCAAATGTTCATGCTCCGAATAGCATTCTACGTTATTTTTTAGTAGTGTTCCCAAATAATTATAATTGTCGATTTTAGGGATTTTTGACTAACTTTAGCGGTAAATATTTCTGAGAGTTGGCAGCCTCGCAAATTAAAGTAAACTTGAAAACGAATAAAAATTCATATTTGCAACTAAATTAAATTAAAATAACGAAGAGCAATTAAAACAAAAGAAAAAAGGCACCGAAAAGAAGTCAAAAGTACTTGTTTCTGGTGCTGGTGCTAATACACTGAAATCTGGTGCCAATCTGTATGCAATCTGGCCGCACTGTTTTCCCAATGCGACCCTGCTTTTTTTCGTTTTCTGATGCAAATGTACTGTAATCTGGCCCTGGTGCCGTTTCTGGTCTATGCGACACTGGGCCATAAAGTGTATTGTTTTTCTTTTTGTGACAATTTTTACCTGAAACAATTTACAATTTATAAAATATCACACAGTTTCGGCCAGGCCGAAGGTTCGGTCAATTTTTGGCCTAAACCGAAACTGTGGCCGAAAATAGACTTTTTAGCCGAAAGCGTAACCGGAAGCGAACCATCGGTCGGTCTCTAAAAATAATACATACTAAAAATTTAATTTTTTAAGATGAAGTAAGAAGTAATACTAAAAATTACAAAATATTACATACTATAAATTGATTTATTTGAGTAAAACACTTTCTTTCAAATTTTCTGTGTTTTAATGGAGGAACATTATTTGATTTATTGCATCGTCTTTCGATGTAATTTTCGTGCGTTTTTCTGTTATAAGGTTCCTCGCTGTGGAAAATGCTCTTTCTGAAGCTGCACTAGTTGCCGGCGCAGCAGATATGGATAATTTTCCTTTTTGCAATACCAACATTGCACAACCTTGAATTCTTCCTTGAAAGGAATGTTCACATTTTGATATAGTCGTATCTGATTGTTGATTTCGTCGTGTGCATCATTGCTTCGGCAAAGTCTGCAGAAATCATCATAAATGGATTTTCTTTGTGTTGTAGACTGCGATGCCTAATCATTATTTTGTGTTATTACATCGTTAATAAAAGACTTCATAATTGACAATTGTCAATGATATCCTTCTTTTCACTTTCCGTGAATTTCGAAAGATTATTTGTTGGCGGATATAGAAATAAGGCAATGTTATGAAACTTTTTTAGTATTACTTCTTACTTTATCTTTAACAAATGAATTTTTAGTATTATTTTATAATTTTTAATAATCTCATCTTAATTTTATGTTGGGGGATTCGCAGAGGTGCATAACTGCGGAAAGCTTCCTGACCGCTATATACTTGAGTATAGCCAGGGGCGATTCCTTTGACGAATAACTCAAGCAGCTCACAACCTCCAGCTTCGGCACGGTATCCCCTGGATAGCTAAGTGGCTGCCGCCATTTAGTGAACTAATGTGAGAAGGCAACTGGTCACCACGGTTTCCAGTTCATCTCCTTCTGATGCATAGAAGGTTGCATTGGACCAGTGACCCGATCTTAAAAAAATATACACTCCAGAAACGGAAACAGGCCTCGGATATAACAACCCCTCCACGACGACGACTTTTAGCTTTAAACACATGACACGAATGGGAACCTGGAATGTACGCTCTCTCTCTGAAGCTTCAAAGCTCGCTCAAGTCTGCAGAGAGATGGAGCTCTACAAAATCAAAATTCTTGGTCTATCTGAAATAAGATAGATCGGGCAAGGCGAAACGAATACCCTTGCTGGCCACTACTTCATCCATAGTGGTAACTCACACAGAATACCAAAAGCGCAGAGGTGCTGACATATACAGTGATCATAATCTGGTTACCGGTGAACTCCGTTTACGCCCGGAAAGCGTAAGAAAACGTGAAAGACGACAACAGTCGTTTAATTTGGACAATTTCAAAAACCCTGCATGCATAGAACTCTATCAGCAAACACTTTCCAATGAAATTATGAGCTTAAATCAACCGCCCACGATATATACAATCACAAATGCATGCTTTAAGGCAGCTGAAAAGACGGTTGGCAAAAAACAATGCAAAAGAAAACCATGGATGAGCAACACCTCCTGGCAACTCATTGAAGAACGAAAAAAGTTAAAGGCTCAGCTTAACGTAGTCGCTATATTTGAACGAAGCCAAACACTCGATGCCTACAACACAATAAACAGACAAATAAGACGCTCTATAAAAAAACGATAAAAGACTATATACTGAAAATAAAGCCGGTGAAGCAGAAAATGCAGCAAACTGTAATAACTTGCGAGGTGTTTATGCAGCCATCAAAAAGTTATCGAATACTATGCCGAACATTCCTCCAATCAAGGCAAGTGATGGAAATCCATTAACATCAGAAAATGACCAGTTAAACCGATGGAAAGAATTCTTTGAAGACAGCACATTAGAGAACACAGAGGCATCTGCACATGCAGACAGCGTTCGACGCAGAAATCCAAATAGGAGTATCTCTATCGAACCACCTTCTGTTGAGGAGATCTGTGTAGCAACAGAAAAGCTCAAAAAGAATAAGTGGGCCAGACTAGCTTCCAGCTGATCTTTTAAAATACAGCAGTCGGCTGAATTTCAATCGCCCTTATACCTTCTCTTCGTCGGCTTTGAACGGGCGTTTGTCACGTTAATAAGAGATGAAATATGCAGATTATTGCGAAACGCTGGTGTACCCGAGAAGATCATCGATATTATTAAGGCCATGTATGAAGATGCAAAGCTCACAGTGCGTTTCAAGGGCAAAAATAGCACTGAGTTCAAAATAGAGAGAGGTGTATGACAAGGCTGCGCACAAACATCGACGCGCCGTCAGGCCTACAATGGAGACTAAACCAAGAATTGAGCGATCTAGACTATGCTGATGACATATGTTTTATGACACACACGTTAGCCGATGTCGCAGCAAAACTGCGTCAACTTGAGATCAATGCACGTGCAGCTGGTCTTAAAATAAACTATGGAAAAACCAAGTTAATGCGCATGCAGACAATCAACACCTCGCCTCTCGAAATCCACACCTATAACAGTACCATTCAGATAGCTGATGTGGATGAATTTTGCTACCTTGGTAGCCAAATCACGAAGGATGGTGGTGCAGCGGCAGATGTGGCTGCTCGCATATGCAAAGCGCGTACGGCATTTCATAAACTCTATAAACTGTGGCGCTCCCGTACACTGTCGCTAAAACCAAAACGCAGAATTTTCAACACCAGCATAAAATCTGTTCTGAGACATGGCTAGTATCAGAACGCATATGCCGAGCCCTCCAAACCTTCGCTAACAAATGTTTACGGATTATATACCGTATTTTCTGGACCAGAACGGTCACAACTGAACAACTACTGCTGCTAACCAACAGTCATCCAGTTAGTGCCGAAATAAAGGAGTGGAAATGGAGTTTGATAGGTCACACTTTGCGTGGAGAAGATGACAACATAGCAAAGAATGGAATCCGCAGATCAACCGAAAAAGAGGTCGCCCTCGTCAAACATGGATACGCACCGTCCACAATGAGAGCAGAGCCATAGCTACTTGGAATGAGCTAAGATACTTAGCAACTGATAGAAACCGTTGGAGAGCTTTTGTTTCCGCCCTATGCTCCGATTAGGAGCGATATCTTGTATTCATACGTTATATCAAGGAATTAAAAAAAAAAAAAAAAAATTATGTCACAAAAATTTTATTTGAATAAAATACACAAAAATGAAGAGAACAAAAAAGATGTACATACATTTTTGATTATAGTACATACATAAATAAAATTGCAGTACCTACCCTGCAGTATGCTCGGTGGCAATTGTAACTTTTTCGCTAGTTATTGATCGGCCCCTTTTGTGCTAGCAACTTCCTAGTCACCTGGTAAGCTGAGGCGAGCCAGTAAGAGAGAACAATTGAGAGTCAAAGTTCAGTGAACGTTCATGTGCATTTATGGAAAAAACCCAAAAGACTACTGTCTTCTTATTTGCTGTCGGCGTTATACAAAGTAAGTAAAATAGTGAAAAAGTGAATTTGTATAATATAATAATAATAATAATAATAACGGGCCCGATAGCACAGCGACCAGTAAGATCTATTGTACATGGCCCTATTTTAAAGAAACCCTCTCCCTTCAAATGACTGTGACTCAATCACAGTTTAGAATCACTGTGTCACTATTTAGCTCATCTCTAGTATATATACATGCTACTCTTTGACAGAGTGTTAGAATTTTAGAGAATGTGAACGATCGTGGTTGTTTTCTTTGTGTGTTACGTCCGCACACATCGCACCGCTCATACTATGTACATACATTTCTGCTTATAGTACATAAATAAAATATGTATTACGCAACATGTCGTAAGATTACTACTAGTAAGCATTTGCAGTTAGTACAATAAAAAGATGTACATACATTTCTTCTCGAGTATGAATTTTACTATGTACGATGAACGATGGTGTATTAAATATGTAGTACATATTAAGAGTAGGTACATATAGTAATACGCAGTATGGTTATAAGCATTGCACATCTCTATTAGGTACCAAACAAAAAAAAAAAAAAACAAAAATCGGTTGACAAACAGAGGAGTAAAAGTTGTAGGTTATTCTGCCTTTGCCTATTTATACTTACTTATGTAGATAGAGATATTAAAAATTGATTCATCTGATTTTTTAAAAGTATTTCAATTATATAACAACATTAACCATGTTATAGTTAGTGCTGAGTTCACAAAATTAAATATTTTAATCGTGATGATTTATTGGTTTCTTTATTGTATTGTATTTGATACCGTAATTAAGTACAAACAAAACGTTTTCGTTAAATATAAATTAGATAGACTAATTGTATAAGTAGTATTTCAATAATATTTACATATCTATTTGTATGTACTTGCGCACATATATACAAATATACTTATAAATGTAAATTTGGGATCGTTCAAGTATTACGTAAGCAAATTTTCATTGATTTTAGATCCCCGCCTCCTGTATAAGCAAAAATAAGAACCCTCCCCTTCCCAAAATGATAAGACATGAGACATGACATTATTTTGTATTTTTTTTTTTCTTACGTAAGTTTTAGAATATCTCCCCGCTCCCTATATAATCAAAAATAAGAAAAAGTTGAACTCCCCCTAATCCTACTTAAGTAATATGTACTTGAACGACCCCTATATGCAATTGATTTGATTTTACACCTAAGTCTGTTTTTGTACGGCGTTTCTTGTACGAACTCAATTTTAAAGGTCTGTTTTGTTTTTGTCTTTTGTACACAGTTTTTTTTTTTTGATGTATACGGAATAATAAGAAATAATGCATATGGCATATTCTTTTCCTTATTTTTTAAACATAGGTATATAATAGAAGCGATAAGATGGATGCTTTTATGAATTTTCAATTGATTTAGTAATTTATTTTTCTTATTCATATTTATCTATTTTTTCATTAAGAAAAACAGACTTAGGTGTACTATGTTATTTGAATAACTCTAGATTATTTTGATGGATGACTTTTGTGATTGTTGTTGTTGTTTTTAAAGCTTTTAATTTAAAATATTTATAAAATGATTTATTTGAAATAAATGTATGCAGTATGTGTAATTTTATCTGTATAAATATTTTAATAATAAGTATTTCTTTACTATTGTACGGTACCATTTGTACCATACTAATATATATGTATGTATATGATTTGTTTAATGGTATTTCTGTACTACTACTTATAAAAATATATAATAAGTATAAATTATAAAATAAAAACTTTACAATTTGAGACATTTAGAAATGGAGGTCTACTCATCTATTTTATCCATCAATCAATAAATACTCTTAATCATAATTGTCTTATTCTTTTTACTTACGGAGTAAGTCACCAGTCAGATGTATCCTGATATTGATAAAAATAGTTTATTGAAATCCTTTTACTTATATAAAAATTAAAAAACAACAATAAATGTAAGTGAGGTCATTGGGGCTTGTAGTTTTTTTTTTATATCGTATCGGGACTACTTTTGCCGTCTTGTTGGTCTTGTTGGTGCTTAATGCTGTCACTATTCCTCGATATTAATGGATTTTTGTTAGACTTTCGGTTGATTTTTGTTGTATTACTTGCATAAATATTCAATTCATTGTTATTATTGTTTTTGCAAATATCGAGTTGAAGTGACTTGTTGTCATTAACATGAACGTGATTAATATTATTGGAAGCAGATTTAGTTTCAGAAAAGATTGGACTATTGGGTACGACATGGGCTATTGTAGGTTTGGAAGACGTGGTCGATGATGAAGAATTAGCTGTTGTAGTTGTAGTCGCTATGGATGCATTGGATGTTTGCAGTGCAAGTAATTGTTGCGTCTGTGCAACGCACGTAACACATGGACATGGTCCTCCCAATTTCTTCACCAATAAAGAACGTAACTTTAGTGCTGGTCCCAATTTCATGCCCAAAGAATTTACCAAATGATCCTCTGTAAGAAGCGGCAACCCTGCACCATCTATAGATTGATCACGAAAGTGCTGTAATGCAAAGAAAGAAAAAAAAATAAAGCATTTTAAAAAACTATTACCAATCATTTCATTTGATAAAAATTCGTGTTTGGCTGTGATTTCATGCCTTACCAACCCTAATGTCATCATAATCATGAGTAAATATAACTCCTCCAAAAAGGCGTTTTGGGTATTAATGGGAGACTCTCCAAGTTTAATTCAACCAAAAAGGTGTTTTTCAAAATATTGCCAGGTCGTCACATTCATTTATTGCACATCGCAGTACCATTGACTATTTATAACGCTAAAGAAAAAGGAACATCAACTACAAATTGCAGCTTGTGACCCACGACAATCGAAGTGATTAAACATCGGTTTGGTTTTTTTTGGTGGCTGAGTGTGCAGAATAAAAAATTGTATACACATACCTACATACATATGTATAAGGAAATTCGTAGGAATATTTATTATGATTGAATTGTTATCTATGGACATGCATGTGTTTATACTTATATCGCACATGTTTAACTAAAGTGTTACAACTCCAAAAGAACATTTCGAGAAAAACGCGTTTAAAGTTTTCAATTTACTAACAAATTGGCTAATTATAGACGAAATATTCTCTTCTCAAGCGGAGAGTGTGCAAGTTATTAACATGCAATTTTTACACTATATAATACATGATATAAGGAATAATTCTGCTTCATTAAGTCTAAAATCGTGTTTTTTGAGTTGTAACACTTTAGTTAAACATGTGCGATATGTATGTGTATGAATGTTTTGTTGAGTAAGGTGGAGTTGTGGTACACTTTATTTAGATTAGATTTGTTTCGCGCTTTGAAATGCATTTTACTACGAGATCGATTTTTATGAACCTTGCTAAATTTCTCAATTACTGTTTGTTAATATTATTACTGTGCTAGTAATGGCTGGTCATCATCTATATAAGGAAGAAAAATAACTCTCCTTAAGTTAGTACACCGCAGATCGTATGAGTTTTCCACATCTTGCTCCTGCTCGTATCAGTCCTGTCCAATAAAATAGGATGCGAAAACTTACTTTGTTTGTTGTGGCCACAATAGCTTTATTGCATGTGCACAATGCTGTCGGCCAAAAATATTATATGAACTTTGCATTCAACAATAATAATCCAGAAGGGGAAAACGAATCGGGGAAACAAAAAGGAATGGAAGATGAAGCCAATTCAGAAAATGCCAGCGGCCTAGTTGGAGAAAGTGGAGAAAGTGGAGAAAGTGATGATGATGGATCAGATACCAATTCTGACAGCAATTCAAACATATCACCCGGTGCCGATAACTACGGCGGTGACAGTAGCATTGCTAGTCGCAGCGATGATGCTGACAGTTCTATTGATGATAGTGCTGATAATAATGATGACAGTGAAAACCTGCCAATGAATCCCGGCGATGGTACTGATGACGATGACGATGATAGTGACAGTATGGATGGAAGAGCACCAGTTCCAGAAAGCGAAAATAATGACGACGAAAAAGAAGGTGATCATAGTCATCACAGCAGTTATGAAATCAGCATTGATGATAGCTTCGGAGGACGTTATGTTCGATCATTGTATGAAAGTTCCGAGAGTCATGGACACTCGGGTAGCAAAGCTGGATCCGGCAGCCGCGGAAATGATATCAAGGAAAGTTCAGAAAGTGGCCAAAATATAGATGACGAAATAAAAAATTCAGAGCAGGCCGGTGATGAGGAATATGAAGAATATATCGAGCCGGGAGATGGGTACAATTAGACTTGATACAATTTTTTAAACACAACACAATGTCATGAAAGAACAGGACCACCCTTTAAATGTGGAAACCTCAAAGTCACATGATTAGTATGTATCTCTACAATAGCCAATTCATTAGAAATATCGGAGTTAACACTTAACGTGTGTTAAATAAATGTGTGTTGAAAAAGTAAAATCGTGTAATGTTTTTTATGTTTTAATAATATAAAATAAATATAAAAAACTGTCACAAATGAGGTTTTTTTTTTTTAGGATTGGTTCAACGAAGCTAACATATTACCTTTGGGGTCGTTCAAGAATTACGTAAACAAATTTTCAATGATTTTATATAAGTAAAAATAAGATTATCGTGAACCCTCACTTCCCCAAAATGATAAGGCTTTTTTTAATTTTTAAGATTAAAGTAAAGAAAACAGAAATTTAAAATCGTTTATTATTATCACGAAATACGTAAGTTTTTATCTCACATAAGTTTTAGAAGATCCCCCGCTCCCGGTATAAGCAAACATAAGAAAAAGTTGAACCGCCGGCCTCCAAATCCTGTTTACGTAATACTTGAACGATCTCTTTCACACCCTTCGTAAATTTTTCCACCTTATTCACATAACAAAACACCAAACAACTTTTTTTTACAATAATACAATAGAAATAAGCTATGGGAAAATAAAACAACAACAATTATGATTTTTAAAGGTACTATTCCTCGAACAAATTTTTTGCGCAAAAACAGGAGAAAGATGCATTTTTATGCGTGGAAGGCGCTTTTTGCGTGTTTGCATAAAAATTTGTGTCAAATTCAAAACGTTTTGATATAGTACAAATTTCCAACAAAATTTTGTAGCATGGATGGCGAAATCATCTCATTATTATGAAATTTTCGTTGTGAGTAGACCTGCGGACTATGAAAAATTGAAGATAAATGCAAATTGCCGTCGCCAAACAAACAAAATGTAAATGATTTATTATATTAAAAATGAATATGGGAATTTAGTAATTATTTTTTTTTTATTAACATAATTAAAATAATAAAATTTAATAAATGCTTTTATTTGTAATTCTATTGTTTTTATTGAAATATAATATTAATAATCTAATTGAAATCAATAATAAAAATATTAAATTTAATTTTTAAATTATAAATATGTACATATATTATTGCGATTGCAAGCAATATTGCCGCCGGCGAACACCATAAATACATATGGTTAATGGTCCTTGCCGCCCAACTTTCGCTGTCCGAACTCATTCTCGTTCAAAGATAGTCATCTCGAAAAATTTTTGTACAAAATTTTGTAGCGTGGAAACGCAACACCACAGAAACTTTTGCGCATAAATTTGTACGTGGAATAGAACCTTAAGTGAATATTCCAATAATCGGAGTATTCTGATTTTAATATACGAAGCTTCGTATGAAAATAAAACGCGTCTCGATAGCATACATACGCACGGTCAGACATTCTTAATAAATTTTACTCGTCATGCTGATCATCTCCATTAATACTTTATGAGATCTCCGACTTACGGTTCCAACTATGCGTTACAAATATCAGCCCAAGTGACACACTCACACTAGTATTATCTGGCATACAAAGGGAGATCTATGCGGTGTAAGTATGTCGAGCTTGCTGTCTTCCAAACTCTCAATAGAATGCTCGAATCTAAACGGATCGTTTGCTTTAGTCATTGCGCACAGTAGTTTCTATACATTTCATATTTCTTGCTGTTTTTGAAATTTGTAGTGTATTGAAGGATTCGTCCGCCACCTCAATAAATTTATGTAAAAATAATGTATACCATGTTCGTCCGCTTGTTTTTTGGCTAGTATTACAAGGCATACAACCTTATTTTTAACACTCTATATCCTATAATTGGATCGATTGGATAAATCATCTTAAAAAATTTAATTTTTGAAACAGTCGACTATCTTTAATCTAAAACAGTTAAGTATTTACTTGAAACCACCATATCTAAAGCAAACTATTAAACCTATAGACTTATGATTTTGATTAAGGATTTGAAGTTATAAAGACCTGGACCAGTTATTTATGACTTTAAAAACTTGAAACTTGTCATCAGGTTTAATTATAATGGCCAATTAAAACCAGAATGCAGGCTATCATTTGCCAAAGATGTAATACTCTTCACGCTCCTCCGGGTTGTATCCAACCTTCCTTTCTTAGCATCACTATATTCTCTCTGTTACAGTTTGAGTATCAACAAAGAACACATTTTGAGTATCTACAAAGAACAGAGTTTGATTGGCATTGTATTTTTAATGTACTTCTTTCTGGTTTCAGTTCAATTCACACTCTGTCTTATCATCTATGCAATAAATTTTAGATCAGAGAAACAATAAATATATTTCTTATATATAAACAAGCAATTCTTGTATATATATAACTTATGTATCTCGGAACGCCTCTACAGATTTAGTTGATTTTTATACTCTTCACGGTCGCGAATAGTATTATTTATAAGTTTGTCATGAAGTTTGTAACACACAGAAAGAGACATCGCTGACATCATAAAGTACTATATTTATTCTTGATCAGCTCGATGAGACGAACTGATTTAGCCATATCCGTCTGTCCGTCTGTATGTATGCAAACCATACGCTGCACTTTTGTGGAATCAGCCGGATCGGACCACTAGGAGGGTACCTCCCATACAAACCCAAATTCAAATTAATCTTCTTATCAGAAAAACTTTTTGGTTTTTTGTCTTATTCAATTGAAATTTGGACACTATGGATGCCGTATCCATATTCACCAACCATGTAAATTTCCAGAACCTAGAGTCCTGGATCGTATAGCTCGCGATATGTGTCCTCAACACACCATGGCCATGCGCCTTCTACATGTGACTATTGGAGTATTGAAATTAGTATGAATACTGCTCTACCATAAACGTAAATAAAATCAATTATATAATATTTCTGCATACTCATTCACAGGAGCGTGAAGAGTTTTTCATCTTTGGCATAGGCAATAATAACATTCTTTCTGGTTTTTATTTTATATTTAATTTTAAATTTAGTTACGCAGACCTTTAGCAAATATGAATAGTTGCATATTATGTCTCAGGATCTCAAATGTTTCCTTTTATTTAGCAAAAACATTTTCCAATAGCAATCATACGCTTTTACTAAGTATGAAGTGTATAAACAGATACATATGTATATTTCAAATGTATTTAAGCTTTTAAAGTGTAAAATGAATGTTTAAATAATTGATTTGCTATGATACTATTCTGAGTAATTCAAAAATAGCAATTAATTATTTTTATATTCAATAACAATTCTTTTGTGTAGTATATCAAATTTACCCGATAAAAGCAAATAGAAACATGTCTATATAATGAGGTAAGAAAGTTTCATCCGCGTTAGTGAACGTATTCGTAAAGAAACATATGGAATAATGTTATTGTTTAACATACTGGGATGTTTTCCCGTGCTGGTGCTCACTCAAAAATATTATATGAACTTCATATTCAACAATAACAGGTAAGAGTCAAAAGACATGTTAATACAATGCAACCTGATTCAATTAACAAAGTTTCAACGTCGGACTTATAGTCGGATATTTCCGACAGCAGTAATTATTAAAAAGTATTATATGAATTTCAAATTAAACAATAACAGGTACGATTCAAATGGCACGGTAACACCACTTGGTTCAATAAACAAAGCACTTACACCGAACTTACAGTCAGATAAATCGAACAGCGGAAGTAACGACGACTTTTATAAAAGCCGAAAGTTTGAGTCTAGTGATATTCAATCGAAACTCAACGGGCGTGATCATGCTCATAGCTTTAATCATAGGCACTCGGATAGCTATGAAGTAGTGCATGAAGATGAATTGAATTCCATGGTGGAAGAATCTATACAATTTGACTCTAATTCCGACAAGGACAGTAAAGAATTAGATGATAGTCTAAACACGGATGAAGAGGAGCTCATTAGGTTATTTGGAACCACACCTCGTAAAAAAAATTATTCTTCTGGCATAAGATCCCCTCCAAATTCACCTGAAAATAATACTGAAACTGATGAAAAATACAATTTCGGTTATGTGACAAGCCCCGGATTAAATAAGAATTCTGAAAAAATTGTAATTGAGCCTCCAAGTTTCGAAAATATCACAAATGCGAAGGACGTTATCAACTGTGAAGAAGATCTCAACCGAAATGAAGTATTTGGGATTAAATTAAATATGAACAGTTTGAATGTAAAAATTCTATGTAAGATTAACGGTTTTAAAAACGATTGGTTACTAGTTATCCGTGAAACGTTTCCGTCACTTAGATATTTCAAAGATTTCAGTGCCGGCTTTGTTTCAGGAAGAAATTGGATGGACAGTACGGATATCGCTATTCGGATGGACTCCCTCTCCTTCATCACTTCAAATGCTCCAATCCAAATGTTGCTTTTAGGTCGAAATAGAAACGGCGATGTGGTTTTCAATAAATACGATCGCTTTGTTATTCAAAATGTTACAAACTATTATCGACTTAACAATTTGGGTGCATTCGAGGGGAATACAACGAATTGGTTTTACACATTTCTTAATGAAGATTTTGTTGACTATCAGAAATCATATTTAGAAAAGCATGACTGTGAGATAATGAAGCGTGGTGGTTGGTGGTCTCTTCAAACAACACATTGGTAAGATAATTCGATTTATAGTTCTTTTACTTAAACTACGGTAAATAATAATAAATAAATAAATAATTATAACAATAACTTTTTTAATATTATTCCAGTGAATTTCCTGAGGATAGAAAACCGGGAAGACCCGGAATAATTGAAATGTTTATTCAGAAGGTCTAAACAAATGGAACGTAAATGGATGTGTTCTACAATAATATTATTCGGCTAAGAAAACTCATTTGTAGAATAGCTTTTATATTTAAATAAGTTTAAGTATCGTAACTAAGTACACGCAGAAAGTAGCAACATTATGATTAATAAACATATGTGCATATGTTCATTGTTCAGGAATGAACTTGAATATATGATAGTCGCCTTGCAGCGTCTGTATTATTCACAATTGGCACGTAATTAGAACCTTACACTAAGGTTCGTAGGAAGTAAAAGATGACCATGAGAGTTCTCTGTTTATCTTCTCAGATCGGCCAGCGTAATGGCTGACCAGAAGATAATATTAATCAGACCACAATGGTAGATTAAGTAAACACAAAACTGTATAAAGAGTTCAAGAAATCTTAAAATAAATCATAATAATATGGATTTAATCATAAATCGGTATTATATTTAATATTTAATGTATTATTATTATATTATCTTAACAATTTTTTTAAATTTATACCACTTTAACCATTCCAAAAAATGGTTCGATTCGGTTCATGCTAAAAATGCAATTCCTTTGATTAATTTATGTAATAACTTATGTTTTTTGAAAAGTTTTCATAAAAGTTTTGATACTCGTACATATTGTATTTGAATGTGATGTCAATAACAAAGCCTTTTATTTTATTATCATATTTGTATGGTATTTCTATGACACTTAGTGCAAAAATATTGGACCATTTGCAACCCTATTTAAACGTAATGGGTTTTAGCAAATATTCTCTTCACTTTTTTTTTTAATAAATTTCAGATATTTGAATTCTTAGAAGGCCTGTGTATATGTACTATATATGTACATATGTATATTGGCCCAACAGATGCAATTTTTAAATATGTACATATCTATTGTATTTCGAATAGAAATGGAAATGTTTTTCTTAAGAAAACTGGGTTTTAAACCATTGATTTTTAAGGATGCTGACTATTTTACAGATTTTCAATTTATTTTTGAATAGTTTCGCCAAAATCTCATAAGAGTATTTATTATGACATATATTGACAATCGTTAATTCTAAAACTAATTTATAGGTGTTCTTATATTGTGATGCTTATGGGAGGATGTTCAAACAGCAAATTTATTGTAGGAAACCATGATAAGACACTTCTATCGAATTTAATCCCTTTAGGATGTATGCTTACTTCTATTCATTATTTTTATTTATTTATTTATTGGTTTGGTTTAAAATAGACGTAATTAGAGAAAGTAGGAACAATTTAAAACTGCAGCTATCTAACTCTTATAGTTTTAGAAATACAGTTGCTCGGACTGCCAGACGGCTCAATTTGTCATATGAAACTGGTTAAAAATAATTTTATTTTACGGGTAAAGGTTTTAAATTTGAAAATTAGATTTATAAAATTTTGAGAAATGTTTACAATAAGTCTTAACAATACCAAAAAAAAGCAAAAAGCGGGATTTAAGATAAATGTACTCATATACATACATTGATATAAAAATTTTGAAGTGTATAAAAAACCAGAAAGAAGGCTATCATTGGCTATGCCAAAGATGTAATACTCTCACGCTCCTCCAGGTATCATTCAACCTTCCTTTCTTAGCACCAATATATTGTCTTTGTTACAGTTTGAGTATCAACAAAGAACACAGTTTCAGTGGCACTTTTATTGTACTTTTATTCTTTATAAGTTTGTCATTTAATTTGGATTTGTATGGGAGGTACCCCCTAGTGGTCCGATTCGGCAAATGTGCAGCGTATGATAAAAAGAAACCTATGTGCAAAATTTCAGCTCTCTAGCTCAAAATGAGAGACTAGTTTGCATACATGCAGACGGACATGGCTAAATCAACTCGTCTCAACGAGCTGATCACAAATATACTTTATGTGGTCTGCGATGTCTCCTTCTGTGTGTTACAAACTTCATGACAAACTTATAATACTATTCACTCCCGTGAAGAGTATAAATGACATCAAGACTACAAAAACTAATGAAAGTGCCCCGGGTTACACGCGAAAGATACTATTTGAGATTATGAGCCCATTGCGCTCAGGCACATAATAATACACGAGTTGGCATCAACAACAAAAATAATGTCGACACCAATAACCACTACTAGTTACAGGAACATCAGCTGCGGCAGAAGCAACCAATTTCAATTGCACCAACAGACGACCATAGACTGCATTTACTTCGAATGCTTGTACTTCTGCTGCCGTCATTGCCAACAAAGTAGGCACAAAGAGGCGTAGAAGCAGGTATAATCATCATCAGCTATGATAATACACCACGGCGAGTGGTCAAACAGGCAGATAGGTCTTAAAAAGGCACAGAAAGTGGTAGAAGCAGTAGTATAATCCTTAATGCCAGCTATTTGACTTTCAGACTGACTTTTGCTTCTAGCCATGAGCTTGCCTTTGCTTGTATACCCTGTACCTAAGAATTGACAAGAAGGCATATTAAGTTTATGCATATGTTACTACATATGTATGCAAATGAAGTTCTTAGCAATACTATTTTTTAAGGATCTTACTAACGATTGTTAGTTTGAATCATTACCTTTTTTTTTTTTGCATTTCTTATTTGAAGATATCATTTGAAAAATCGCCCCCTTACGATTCGGTAAAACTCCATAAAGTGAACTAAACAAATTTTTTTTTGATTTTGTTTGTTCAGAAATAAAAAATGCAGTTTTGTACATCCTCTAACCTTTTATTAATTTTTGGACCCACAAAAGCACACAATTCATATAACCTCTGCCCCACAAATTTTTTTTTTTGTTTCATGTAGTGTGTATGATAAATGGGAATGGTACAGTCATGTTCCCATGATATTTGTGCAAAATAAGAAGTGAGATTGATTTAGCAAAATCGGCTTTTATGAAAAGTATTATCTCAGGTTTCAACAAACATATTCATAGTCAGTAATGACTAGCAGATTTTTCTTTTTTTCTTTTGAATAAGCTGGTAAAAAGTTGTTCAAGTTCAATTGTTTTTAACTCACAGAGATAGATAAGCATGTGAAATATGTATAAGAATATAATCGAACCAATATACTTACATATCGCACATGTTGTTACAACTCAAAAAAGGGCATTTCGAGAAAATCGCATTTATAGTTTTCAATTTACATACAAATTCGCTAATTATGGAGATTTATTCTCTTCTCATGCGGACAGTTAACAAGTTATAAAAATGAAATTTTTACACAATATAAAACATGATATAACGAGTAATTCTGTAACACTTTAGTTAAACATGTGCGATATGTATAAATTATTAAATGTTTCGTTAAACGATTTAATAATTTTTCTACTTATGTATGTATAGGTGCCTTATCCGGTAAAAGTTATTCACTTTTCGTTGAAACCGAAGATAATTTGTGATTACTTTTAATTTAATCGTTGTTGCCACTGGAGTCACCTTTTTTGTCTGTGAATCGCTGGATTCAACTAATATTTTTTTTTTTTTTGTAAATTGAAGGCAAGTCTGTCTGTTTTTTTCGCAGCCTGTTGCAAATACAACACAGCGATTTATTTCCAAACTAAACATAGTAAGTAAGCAGACAAGTTGGAGAGAACCGACATATTGGGCGACATCATTATCATGAAACATTATCGAGACAGGCCTGGTTCAAAGATACTCGTATCCTCTCTTTTGTGCATTCAACAAGATAGTACAGGGGTACGGGGGCAGTTTTATACCAATTTTTCTCAATCATGATCCATTGGATTGCTGTTTAGTTTACTGCACAAAATGTGCTTTTATGTAATTCGTTGCTGTAGATTCTTCCTGTTCATTTAGTTTTATACGTTTAAGGTGGTCGAAGGTGAGTGCCAATAGTGGGAGTTGCAAGCGTAACACGTGCCTCTAACTTTTCTTATTGTTCTGTTATGTGTCTATCTACCTTCATTTATGTGTATTTGTGGAATTAAAACATTTTTTATTTAGAATTGAAACAAAAATAATACAAATACATACATACATATGAACTTATTCGCATACAAGTTTCTATAATTAAACAAAAACATACATATTTGAGAATAGGATACCCTACATTTAGGCGATGGTTGCAGCATTAAGATACTAAACTAATGTGATTGACATCTATGTAACCTAAACATCAATAAAGTAAGATATTCTCTGTCAAGACAACAAGTAAAAATCCGAATCCGAAGGTTACTGAAATCGAGTAAGCCAAGCAAAACAACAAAAGATGACATGACGATATGGATAAATAGCAGAAAAAAAAAACAATTTGAAAGCGGCCAAGCAAACAAAAAATTTTAATCTTTAGACGCCTACGTGCACTTTTTACATTTGTGATGCCAACAACTATAGCATGCATACTATTGTAAATTCGTCAAATACATACTTATATGTATATCCATACATATGGCACATATACTTGGTAGAATCAAGAGTAGGCACTAATAGAATTATGTAAGAAAGATTTGATTTATAGAATCAAAATTAAAAACACAAACTAAACTAAGCTGATCTAACGGATACCCAATGCTCCTAACCATTTCGATGCTTAAACCAGAAAGAAGGCTAACATTGGCTATGCCAAAGATGTAACATTCTTCACGATCCTCCGAGTTGCATCCAACCTTCCTTTCTTAGCATGACATCAGTTTGAGTTGAAATTTTATTGTACTTATATTCTTTATAAGTTTCTCATTTAATTTGGGTTTGTATGGGAGATACCTCCTAGTCCGATTCGGCAAATGTGCAGCGTATGATAAAAAGAAACTTATTTGCAAAATTTCAGCTCTCTAGCTCAAAAACTGAGGGACTAGTTTTGCGAACAGACGGACATGGCGAAATCAACTCGTCTCATCGAGCTGATCACAAATATATATACTTAATGTGGTCTGCGATTTCTCCTTCTGTGTGTTACAAACTTTATGACAAACTTATAATACTATTCACTCCCGTGAAGAGTATAAAAAGGACAATATACTACAAAGACAATATTTAATACTGAAATGATTCTAAGAGTTGTATGTAGTACATTACGAAATTAAATTAATTCATTTTGGATGTTACATACGAGGGGCGTTGATCAAGAACAAAGAGGGCATAAACGCCTTTGGAAAATCCAATAGACGACAAGACAATATTTATCACTTTGCATTCATGTTTGTACCACATAGAATCTTTTTGTCGGAGACCCAATAAAGTACATGTGACATGTGACATGAGGTGAATCTATCGAACCATGTCTCTCTGTCTGTCTGTTATTCCATGTGTATGCTGTGCTTTCAGTTTTTGAATTGGGTATAGAGTAGGGATAGGTATCGACCAACAAAACATCGATTATTATTTTGTATTAATTAATCGATGCACCGATTAATTGTCGTTTAAAAAATCGATTTATCGATGGGAAGATGACAACAACAAACTCTAAATAAAAAACAGCCTTATTTATTGTCGAGCAAAAAAAAAAGTCTTTCCCCATTAAACTTTATTGGCGAGCAAAAAAGAAAAAAAGATTGCGGAAGAGCGGGCCAAAGAAATTAATGAAATATCTGTCACTTTGGTCGCCACTGTGCCAAAATACCAAGTAAGGGTAAAAATCGATTATTTGAAGCAGAGAAATTGATTATCCGATTAATCGAACCCAGATGATATCGATTAAAAAATCATCGAATATTGCAACGAAACATCGATTATTTCGATTAATCGATACCCATCCCTAGTATAGACTCGTTTTATTGTCAGACGCAGCTAGTATATTATATTAATGTACTGCAGGTAAAAGATGAGTGATCGAAGCAGAAACGTAACTATGGGGATAAACTCATGCAGCATGTCAATTTACTAGCCAGAACTCTTGTTCATACAAAAAAGTTTCCGTCGTAATGATCGGGCTGGACTATTATGTTATAGGTATGTAGTGAGATGTTAACTCCTTTCTTCACTTTTGGGAAAGGTAAATAATTATGTAGTACCTAAGAGTCTAAACCATTTTGTTAGTCCTACATTATAATATTAGGAAAAACAAAAATTCCTTAAATATATATTACAAAACAAAAAAAATTAATAAATAAATAAACAAATATTCTATGAACTTTTTATTCTATCTATTCTATTGAATATATAGGAATGTGTATTGGAGGGTTATAGGGATAATATCAACTATGTCTTTCCAGTGTAAGAAGGGAGGTTATAGGAATTGCGTATTCGAAATATGTAAAGCCGATATCTCAACAATGTAAGGGACTCTTATGTGGATTGTGGTATCTTAGAGTGTTTTCTTATACAAAGGTATATTCTACAAATCAATACATATCTCTACAACTTTAGGAGCACATATACTATGTACATATAATGTCATGAAATATGATCAAAAATTTGTAACTCATTTAACCTCAGATTCATATGTACATATTTTTTCGCAATTCAAAATGATATACAAGGATCATGATTGTTGCACATCGTTACTGAATGATACATTTATGTACAAAATATGAGTATGATCAATATCAAGAGGGGAATGAAATGTGACTAGTCTATTTGTCTATCTGAACTTAAACAAATTATTTGATATATTTTTTTTACAGATCAGGTTTTGTAGCGGAAGTAATTCGACCACTTGAAACCCTACTATGAAATTTAAATTACTCAAAATAAAATTAACTATTGTATTATCAAAAAAAAAAAAATATAAGAGAAATGTTCACAAGCTTTGTTGTTTTTTGACTTTATTAAAAGTGTCAGATAGTAAAGCAAGGGCGTATACAGCTGCCAATGTAGGGGGGCACCTTCTTTTCTTTTTTGTTCAATTTTATAACTTTTATATTTCATAGTTCAATGAAAGATGTAGATACTCTACTTATTCACATACCAATGATATTATAAGACATTATTAGATTTAAGTTTTAGTGTAAAGTTTCAAAACCATTTTAGGTGAGTTTTTGATACATTCTCCACCGAAAAAATAGCGGTATTAAGTTATAAATACGCTAAATACGTCCTTGTTACAAACTTCATAATGCTATTTCTCAGAAACTATAACGTCCACATAAACGAATATCAATACAAACACTCTACACTATTTAACCTACTACAATAAATCAGATTCGAAAAATCAATAGAAGCCTTGAGCCTTGAGGTTAGATGAAGCATCACTTGTATTCTCAGAATTATACGAAATTCTGTTACATATTGTATTTAAAGGTAACAACTTTTTACTTTACGAACTTTATGCTCACCTGCCTGCCTGACAGCTTATTGGGCCACTGAAGCGTTGAGGACAAGTAAAAGATATCAATATGTGGTATTGTGGTTGTTGCTGTAACGTTGATGTCACAGAACCAGTTGTAGATTTCAATGTCTTTATATAATTGCATTCTGATTGGCTATATGCGAAAGCTTAAAAACTAGAAAACCTCTGGACTAAATATTTATATACTACGACCTCTACATACTATCTCAACACAATCACAACTTGGATAACATTTAGCTATAATATCAACTACCAAAGCACTTCTCAACCTTATATTTGCCTTTCAGCTGCTTCCAAGTTCTTTGTAGAACTATCGTTAGTATTCACATAAACGATTTCTAACGATCAACATTGATGGCTAACGCTTTTCATGGTTGCTTCTTTCGGTCATTTCAATGATATTCCGTTGCTGTACAGCAAGCATGCATGCGGAACAAGTTCATGCAACTGCAACAGCAAAATGAAACTAACAATGACACCAACCATAAAAACAAGTCCACAAAAGGTGTAACATTCCGGTTAGGCAGTGAACACTATTGCAAATGAACAAGTAGTCTATTGAGTGGAATAGCGGCAGTTGGAATGCTCACCAAAACATTCAACAATATTGGTTCTTCACCTCCAATGATTTTATTTTTACTGACTAAAGTTGCTTGTTGTTGCCATAAATTCAATTGGATATTAGTCCAATTGCACACACAATAAGTAATAGGGGACAGGGCCAAACACAGATCTAAACTGGTTCAGAAACAAAATCTTAAATGAATATGTATAAATGAATACGGACAACAATGACTTAGATTGGTCGCATTTTTAACTTGTTGCTGGTTGTTCATCGTCCAGAGTTTCAGCTCAGCGCGTCTGAGAATCCATGTATGTGTGCATCTGAACCTGATGTAATAATATGGTATGTATAATGCAACCAACACTTATACGTATTGTATTTCCAACTAAGTTTGTTTTATGAACTTAAAACCACTTCCATCTATTTTTTCCCTTATGAGTATATTCTCAAATCTATGAATGCTGTTATGCAACATGATGGGACACTATTCTTTCCTCTGATTTGAGTTATCATCTGCAACGCGTATTTAAATACAAATCCACCTAGCGCACGAACAAGTTATTGATGGTTTCTTTTCATGATTGCATTTACAGTAGCATCAACATAGGCATTTTCTGGCTTATACAGTCAGATTAGACGATTAGAACAATACCACTTGATTTTATTATATTGATAGTCGTTAGCCGATTATTAACCACAAATAATTTATCAATCAAGAATCGATCTAGTAGAGTTCAACTTGCATCAAAAATTCAACCGCTTATTGACTTACCTGGGTATATTCGGCGCATATATCGATTCCGCTCACAAATTTGCAGACTTCATCCACGGACCAGGCGTTGACTTCATCGTTATGTGCTTGACACTGACGTAAGCTTGGTCTGCTTGACGTGATTATTGAACAACCAACACTAAATTGAGCTCCTTTCGAATTGTATAGGGTTTCTGTTGAAAGACCCTTGTGTACATTTTGCTTGCAAACATCTTTTTCGGTAGGAGGTGGTGAAGGTAAAGTTGGTGTCAATGTGAAAGATTCATGGCACATGCGAAGCTCTTCTATGCTTGACGCATAAGACTCTGGCTTGAATCGTTTAGCTGAAGGCGGTTGCGAGCTTAAATCTAAAGGTGCAGAAATTACTGAACCTTTATCATCAAACATTTTATTGGTATAGTTGTGATTGTGGCTACTATTGTTGCTGTAACAACATGGACTAGACTTAGACTGATGTACATTTTGTGACTGATGTTGTTCTGAATAAACTAAAGCAGGGGAAACAAATTGTGCCACTTGCTGAAATGCGGCAGTGAGGTTGGGTCGTGGTGATGTAACCATTGCCTCTACTCCCGAAGTCGAAGATCTTGAACTGGGGCGGATGGGATGTTGTGATGCACGCAGTATTTTTTGGATTTCTACCTCTTTGGCAGCACGTGCCTAACATAATAATATCAGAAAAATTAAAACCTAAAATTATGAATATTTTAAATAAACTTACCAAAGTAAGTAGTGCTTGAGTGCTACTCATGTCCATTAGTGGCGGTAGTAAGCCCTTTGAGAACGGTAGATTTGATAGAAACGTAGTCATGAAGGGTGATACGCTCGAGGCAGCAGCAGCAGCCGCCGCTGCAGCAGCAGCAACACTGGTAACGACTCTGGCAGATGTTGAACTCTCTGATGAAAGCTGCGAAGTAGAAGTTTGAGGTAGTAATGGAGAAGGTGGGGGTGCAGAGCCTGTGATATCTAAGTTAGGCGACGCGTTAGGTATTGCTGACTTTTTTGATGGAAATATATTGCTACTATGCAAAACTGAAGCGTTTGCTTTTGCCAAATTTTCGCAATACGAATTTCCCCGCAAAACATAGGAACTTAGGATTAAAGAAAAATTTTTCAGAAGTGTCTTGATTAATTATTGTACTATATTGGGCGTAACTTACTCTGCATTCGAAGAGTTGTACTTTGCCGCCAGACTTCGCATAAAATCAGAATAGTTGCGGGCAGAGAAATCCGTTGGCACCGATAGTGTTGATGGGATTTGTATAGAGCTCTGTGGTGCTGTTGATATCGCCGTCCCCGTATCAGAGGTCCCTGCGGTTTGATGTATACTGTTCAGCAAATTGGTTGACAAATTGTGAATTGCCATAGTCGATGAAGGGGAGTTGTTTTGTTGCGGTGACATACCACAAAACGAAGAAGGAGTAGCGCTGCGAGATCTTAACAAAAATCAATCGAAAATAAAGTTTCTAAATTAAAATTACTATCAAAATTGTCTCCTCTTAGATCATAGTATTTGTAAACACTAAATGTAGGTACAATTAGAGATAAGAAAGGTTTTTTTTTTATATTCTATGTTTTTCATGAATTCATTCAATATTTTAATATCGCTTTTGTATTGACACACTCCCAACAGACATATGAATGAATGATTTAAAATATTTGTCAATAAGAGAAAAATAAAAAAGGAACTGAGAAACATTTATGTATATGCTTAATTGAGAAATATATATGCTTATGTAAATGTACGATTAAAATATTAAATATTAGTTTTTTATACCTTATTCTTACACTGAAGAAGCAGCAGCAATCGAAGAACGATATAAAAACATATCAGTACCAAATTACAGATCAATAAATCAAAAAAATCTGAAAACTTAGCATGCATAAGCATGTGGTTAATTCATTCTCATGGTCGCGCTGCTAATATTGGATAAGGAACGAGCGGGAATGGTCACCAGGTTACTGCGGTCTCAATGAGCCCATTATAACATACCTCACAATTATTGCTGGTCCGAGACTCTGGTATTCACAAAGAATTTCAATTCTACGGAGATAATTCAGTAATTTCTGTTAGTTTTAGTTAGTAGTTCCCTTGTTGTCAAAGTCTAGTCCATATTAGACCACCACAGTGGCAGAGTAAACCCTGATACTTCTGATGTATGATCATTACATAATAATGTTTCATAACTGGCCAATTGAGGCCAATCTCTATTTGAGTTGAGTAGGGACACATTTGTTTATCGTAATGAGTAACCAAAAAATAAACAGTTTAGTCACAATTGAACATGAATTCACAACGTTAAATCAGAAAATTTTATATAATTACTGCAAGTGCGTGCATTTGACGAGATATTCACTTCAATATTCAAAGAAAGTTATTGAAAATCTTCTTAGTTTTTAAAATAGAGTGTTAAAGGTGATTGAACCATAAACATAGTATATGGATCCAAAGTTAATGCTTTATATTTTTTTATGACTTCGACCCTGGTGGTTGGTCCTAGTCCGATCGTTGGATTATATGTACATATGTATAATAATTAATTTGAGTTATCAAGTTAAAATATTTAAACTTGAGTTCTCCGATTAATCGATGTTGTTTAATAGTGGACAAGATCTATATTCATCGACCATGTAAATTTCATCATCCTAGGGTTACCAGGAGGGGTACCTCCCATACAAACACCCATTTAAATAAATGTTTTTATTAGAAAAAAGAGAGTTTAGTGATGCAAATAAAGGAAGGTTGGATGCAACCCGGAGGAGCGGGAAGAGTATTACATCTTTGGCATAGCCAATGATAGCCTTCTTTCTGGTTTTATTTATGAGTTGTTAAGTGACAAATTATTACTTTTCCTAAGATACGATATTAAAAAAAAAAATTTGACGAATCGAATTAATACACACAAAATATGTAAATTTTGACTGTGAACGTTATAAAAGTTTTGAAGATAGTCGGAGTTCTTCTGCCTTCTTTTCATTTTTTACAATACATTTACATATCATTTAAAAGATCAGCAAAAATTGCCCCAGGTTTGACTTCATTTCTTTCCTGCTTACTAATGGCAAGTCATGAACATAGAAGCGATAGATAATTAATATTTCTTAATCTCTTCATGGTTGTGATGCCATTAATTAAGTTTGTATATTAACTACTACGTTTTATTAATGATTCATTAATTTTATTCAAATCACCACTCGCCGACGGTTGTTTTAGTATTTTGACAGCAAAAGCGTGCTGGATTTTATAAAATTAAATGGTGCTTGTGTATTTCATTTTTTTCGTATATTTGTGATTAAGATGGTGATGAATAATTGATGAGTGGTTGGATCAGGTGGAAATGTAATGATAGAATAGTAATAGTATTACCTTGAGAATGTTTTTGAGACTGATTGTAGTTCACCATTTGTACTGGGACTGATTTTTATGATGTTGTTCCCTCTTGTATAAAGAGGGTTGCAATTGCTGCTGCTGATGATAGCGGTACTATTGTTGTTTGTCTTATCAATTTTGTCGTTTTTCATAGTATTATTTATTGTTATAGAAGACTCCATTATTCCAACCTTCACAGAGTCTTTTTGAGTAGGAGTCACACCCACTCGCGATTGTTTCGCATTTTCGACTCTCTCCAAATAGAATGCAGCGTATGAAGTTGCACAATCCTCTATTGTAGCTGCTGTTGTTGTGAGTGCTGTTACTAGTTCGGTCTGCGTATCTGTGTCGTTTTGTAATTCGGTTTTGGTTTGACTTTCTGTTAATATAGGTATTTGATTATCAATTGTATTACGCCGTTTTTTCAATTGATTTTTGTTGACTGAAGCACTAAATCCAGTCAAAAGCAATGAACGCTCACTGAGCATTTTCTTCTTATCAACAACGCTGGCAATGACTGTGTTCTTAATGTCCCTAACTCTTTGATGCTTACGTAGGTTCGTTGTAAAGGATCCAATGCCTTTGTCGTTTTTTCCCGACGCCGTCGGGGGCAACAAAATAGTACAATTAGATTTTGGTGATGGCGTTGCTGTTGGCGCTTTTGTTATGTCGGATGGTGTATAAGCTACAAATAATAATAAATAGAAATCATATTTAGTGAGAGCATTGAACAAGATCGCACATTTCTTATTTTGTGTGGTATGAAATGTGTATTTATATGCTGTGTGCTTTTATATGCAATTTACACCAAAGCACATCAACATCAACATTCATGTGCCTACTGATACGTATCAGATTCGACAACAACCACAAGGAAAATGACGTCATTCAGGGGTTGTTGTTGTAGAATGTGATGGGGATCAATAGTCGCATCAAGAACTGATGTGCCTTGATATGAAAATTAATAATGGTCTCTCTAGACATTTTCTGCCAGTGCTGCCAAGTTTTTCCTAGTGCTTCCAAGTTTTTTTTTGTGTTTTTCCACCTGTCGCATCACTAAACAGCAGCTGATGGCTCAAAACATTGTTAAGTAAACCATTAATTGTGAATTTTTTTTAAAAGAATTTAATAAAATAAGTATCAGGAATGAAAAAGGGAATTGCAAGAACTATTTGCATATGTTGCAAAATGTTCTAAATCATGTATTTTTCACAAATTTTTAGTTTTTACTTAACCAACGTGCTCGCAAGTTTCACGTGTGTGTATAACCAAAACAAAAAACAGCAAAATATCCGGTGTAAACGAAAAACCCCATCAACGTGATGTACTTTGGTGTAAATTGCATATTACATTTCTTTGTTGTTCCTTTTATACACTCCACAATACTAGTTTGTAATGTTTAGATGAGTTGGATGACAAGACATTATAAGAATTTAGTACATTTAGTGGAAAAGTAGAATTGAATAACTTTGCATCTTGGACTTATATTTTCACAATTTGTTCAGTAGCAGGAATTTTTGGATTTGAGAGAAAGTTTTTATCATAATGATATGTTACCGTCTTATATGTGAATGAAGCGACTAGTTCTCTGATTGCTGAGAGAAAAAAATTACTAAAAAATCATGCATTGTTCATTATTGTGAAAACATTTCCATTTCATTTTTTGCCAACAAAGTAGGAATAACTTTTAAAGGCGATGTGGTTAATATTCTGTCTGGTTCTACCTTTCTTACTACGGTGAAGAGCTAATATCAGGGTTGCAAATCGGTTCTGAACCGAACCGTCACGTTTTTTAGGTTTCGAACCGTTCCATGAACCGAACCGTTTTTATTTTAAAAACAGAAAGAAGGCTATCATTGGCTATGCCAAAGATGTAATACTCTTCACGCTCCTCCAGGTATCATCCAACCCTCCTTTCTTAGCATCACTATATTCTCTCTGTTATAGTTTGATTATCAACAAAGAAAAAAGTGGCACCTTTATTGTACTTGTATTCTTTATAAGTTTGTCATTTAATATGGGTTTGTATGGGAGGTACCCCTCCTGGTAACCCTAGGATCATGAAATCTACATGGCTGATGGCTATAGATCAGAAACTTATAGTCTCCAAATTTCAGTTTGATACGTCGAACAGCAAAAAACTTTTTCTAATAAGAACTTTAATTGAAAGGGGGGTTTGTATGGGAGGTACCGCTCCTGGTAATCCTATGATCATGAAATTTACATGGTTGATGGACATAGATCAGAAACTTATAGTATCCAAACGTTCGATACGTAAAGAAACAAAAAACTTTTTCTAATAAGAACTTTAATTTAAAGGGGGGTTTGTATGGGAGGTACCCTCCTAGTGATCCGATTCGGCTAATTCCGACAAATGAACTGCGTATGGTAAAAAGAAACCTATGTGCAAAATTTCAGCTCTCTAGCTCAAAAACTGAGGGACTAGTTTTGATACAGACGGATATGGCTTAATCAACTCGTCTCATCGAGCTGATCACAAATATATATACTTTATGTGGTCCACGATGTCTCCTTCTGTGTGTTACAAACTTCATGACAAACTTATAATACTATTCACTCCCGTGAAGAGTATAAAAATGGTTCGGTTCGGTTCAGGATAAAAAGGTTATTCTTTATCATAAATCTATTAAAATTTATTTAATTTGACATAAGTGCAAATGGAGATGAAGACCTTTTAGAAGACATTTTTTGAAAAATGTTTATAATAACCTATGTAAATTATTGCAAAGCAACTGAAGAACAATGCCTTTTAACTTGCTTTCATAATCAAATGTTTCTTGAAATAATAATTTTCATAAAGGAAAAGTTTTGTTACATAATATAGACCGGGGCACCCGCTACGGGCGGCATTTTCAGGGGGCGCCGAAATCATAATACTTATAATATGATTGAAAATAAAAATCTTACTCCACAAAGCGTCTAACCTGGTTGGTCACCGTTGACTTGTAAGAAAATACATACCATTGTATATTTATATATTTGTGATTTTTTTTTAGTAAATTATCTTAAACGCTGGAGAGAGGGGCGCGACTATCAAATTTCTGCCCCGGTTCGAAAAAAACGTAGATGCGGGGCTGGTTGAACTTACACATCTAAGGATGTTTACATTTAGCGGTAAAAAAGTTTATTTTATCAGGCACCAGTGGCCGAAAAGAATTTTTTAGTTTGTTTCTTCATAGTTTAAACTCTTGTTTACAAACCTAAAAAGATCGGATATATATTTTGCTTATAGTACTTTTGGAAGTAAAGCTACTTAATTGCTTGAAAACTTGGAATAAGTAAAATAAGTTTCTGTAAAAAACTGTCAAATGTGCCTAATATATTTAATCAATAGACAAAGTGTTGTAATAAAAACAACCATACATAACCATTAAGACTCATAATATCTTCTACGATTAATGCAAAGTACATTTCCACTTGGTATGACACCACCCCAAGCCGCACCGTTCTTTTACTAACCCTCAACGCTGGAACTGAACGTAACTGTATGAAATGAAATAATATTACGATGTTATGTGACAACGAACACAGCTGTCATAGGGCCAACTGTTTTCTAAAAGTTTTTTTAAAAAAGGTTTAATCATTCATCTAATTGATTAATATTTTATATAGATATAATAAAGGTTATTTTGTGTTTGTGACGGTAAATGTATTGTTCTTGACACTTTGTTTTTAGACTAATGATTGTGAACCAAATGTTACTTGCAAAAGTCTAGACGACACTGGCCACGCTATTTTTTCATAAGAACCTTGACTTCAATGATGAATAAGGCGAAAAAAAACAGAAAAAAGGCTATGATTGGCTATGCATTGTACATTTATTCTTTTTAAGTTTGCCATTTAATTTGGGTTTGTATGTGAGGTACCCCTCCTGGTAACCCTAGGATAATGAAATTATATAGTTGATGAATATGGATCAGAAACTTATAGTGTCCAAATTTCAGATCGATATGTTAAAAAACAAAGAACTTTTTTCTAATGAAAACATTAATTTAAAGGGGGTCCGATTCGGGTAATACCGACAAATGTGCAGCGTATGGTAAAAAGAAACCTATGTGAAAATTTCAGCTCTCTAGCCTCAGACATCGTAGACCACATAAAGTATATATATTTGTGATCAGCTCGATAAGACGAGTTGATTTAGCCATGTCCGTCTGTTCGCAAAACTAGTCCCACAGTTTTTGAGTTAGAGATCTGAAATTTTGCACATAGGTTTCTTTTTACCATATGCAGTTCATTTGTCGGAATCAACCGAATCGGACCACTAGAGTGGGTACCTCCCATACAAACCCACCTGAAATGGAGGTGGTGATAATAGATTTCATATTTTCAAAAGTACATTATTTTAAGATATAACCATTTGAAAACAAGAACTAGAAATATTTATGTCTGAAATTCTACAGAAATAAATAGGTTCTACGCATATATAGTATGTACATTTTAAAAATCTTAAATTAGTCAATCATTTCTATAACAAAAATATGGTATATTTGGAGTTCTTAAATAGACAAATGTGGTTAACAAGTGTTATGGATACTCGGATTCATGGGCAACAACCAACTTAGTTATACAAAGTTTGTTTAAAAGTTTTAATGATGTTTTGATGTGACCTCGGAGCATTTTTAAATCTAAATATATTTGTGTACACTATGAATGTAATTGTTCATTCATTAGCAACAGAAGACAAGCCGGTTAAAGTGTTTTTTTCAGTTTATGAAAAGTTCCACCTGTATCCAATGAATGTTGTTATTAATTGAAAACATTAATATTAGGATGGCCGAGTGTAGAAGAGAGGCACTTACATTTTTATATTTACAACAACGCAAAGATAACAGCATCAGTGAAAACCAACAACACAAATATCTAACGAAGCATCAAAATTAAACATGCAACAAATTAAATTTTAGACATGAAAACTCAGTGAATCCACAAATTTATGAACCGAAACCTGGGGCAGACTACGAAAAAAAATAAATGAGAGCAAACATGAGTTTCTAAGGAAAATTTCACCCATACATGAATCCATCCATAGCAGTAACGTAAAAATGCAACAGCATCATAAGTTTTAACAGTAACAGCAACAGAAGCGAATACAGGTAACACAAGTTTAAGTAAAAACAGCAAATATAGCGTTAATAATGACGAGATATTTATGTTGCTGGTTGTTGTTCATTTTGCAGTCGTTGTTGCATATTGCAGTTGCCGTTGTTGTTGTTTTTGCTGTGGCTGGTGAATGACCAAGAATATTAACTAGAAAAACCTGTGCTAATTATTATTTAGTGCAGTTCAAGCAGCATGTTAAAACAACAATAACTCCACACAACATTTGGCTTGAACTGAAGTGAACCGAAGTAAAAGCCACAGCCAAGCAACAATAAACCTGCACACGAACAAGCGACCGAACTACAATATCTAAACCAATTCAGCCAAATAAGGAGCTTGAAAACATTAATGCATTGCAGCAATCAAAAGTTATCCACAACAACAACAACAACAAAATACTAGACGAATATGTAGTCGTCTTTGGTATTTGTTACAACAGCAAGGACGGCATAGCTTAGCTCGTTAACACTGACTTGGTCGAAGAAGCTGATGTGTTTGCTGCCATGAAAGTCAAATCAGCGCCACAAGACTTGGTGTATTCGTATGTGTAAAAGAAATTGTCGAGGCTGCACCTGTTCTGCAGGAATACGATCGACTGAGGTGGAATAAACGTGTCTTTCTGATAATAAACTTAAATACTAATAGTAGTTGTACATCATCTTCACCATGACGATGCTTTTCAATGACGACTACGCCATTCCAACAAAAATAAAATGGTCTAAGCACTTAATGCTGATGTGACTGTTGCTTTTCTATACCCGATTTAGGTTGGTAAGCAACTAGTCGCGGGACAAACCAAACGGCCATCATCTGGGCTTAAGCCAGAGATATTAGATGTGCAAAAGTTTTGATGTCTTTCACTTGCCTTTTAGATTCTTTGTTTGTCTGTTAAATTTTGATGCTAAAATCAAATTTCAGTAATTATTTGTTAGATAAAATAGCTATAAACCAATACTCTTCAAGCTCCTCCGGATTGCATCCAACCTTCCTTTCTTAGCATCACTATATTCTCTCTGTTATAGTTTGATTATCAACAAAGAACACAGTTTGAGTGGCACTTTTATTGTACAATTATTCTTTATAAGTTTGTCATTTAATTTGGGTTTGTATGGGAGGTAACCCCTCCTCGTAACACTAGGATCATGAAATTTACATGGTTGATGAATATGGATCAGAAACTTATAGTGTCCAAATTTCAGTTTGATAAGTCAAAAAAAAAAAAAAAAACTTTTTCTAATAAGAACATTAATTGAAGTGGGGTTGTATGGGAGGTACCCGTCCACTCTAGGATCATGAAATTTACATGGTTGATAAATATGAATCAGAAACTTATAGTGTCCAAATTTCAGTTTGATAAGTCAAAAAACAATAAACTTTTTCTAATAAGAGCATTAATTTAAGTGGGGTTTGCATGGAAAGTACCCCTCCTGGTTACCCTAGGATCATGAAATTTACATGGTTGATGGATATGGATCAGAAACTTATTATGTCCAAATTTCGATATGTTAAAAAACAAAAAACTTTTCTTTATAAGAACATTAATTTAAAGCCGATTCGGTTGATTTCGACAAATGTCCAGCGTATGGTAAAGAGAAAGCTATGTGCAAAATTTCAGCTAGTTTAAAAACTGAGAGACTAGTTTGCATACATACAGACAGACATGGCTAAATCAACTCGTCTCATCGAGCTGATCATAAATATATATACTTTATGTGGTCTGCTATGTTACAAACTTCATGACAAACTTATAATACTATTCACTCCCGTGAAGAGTATAAAAGCACGAGAACAAAAATTTAGTTATGGACATTAAATTATGGTCACCGAATTATTGCAATTTTAAAAGACCTAACCTGAGAAAAGTATACTGTATACAATATTATTATCTCTGTTCTGGTTGTTTCCAATGTACGCCCACAGAAATATAAGCGGTAACATACAAGTGCTAACAAACAAAGTTTTATACAAGGTCATACCCAAGGTCAGTCTCCAAAAAATTCAAAATTCATGAAACCAGATTTTTTGCAGATAAAAAAGAAAAACGTTGCCGAGGTGAAGCGAACTGCTTCACTGGCCGTTTTTCTTAAGAAGAATGTCTTTCACTAAAGCCCATACCTTTCGTAGCCAAATAATTCTAAAGTACAATATAATTTAATGTTATAGTTAACACAATATATTGTACTTAACAATTGTACAATACAATACAGTTGTACAATACAATACAGTTAAGTACAATATATTGTGTTAACTATAACATTAAATTATTGTAGTATTAGCGTGAAAACGACCAAATACGCATCGAATTCATTTAGAGTGAGTATATCAAAAAGTGTTACTCTTTCGCTTGTAGGTGTACAGATTAGTGATGTAACGAATATTTGCAACATCACTCGTACAGGGTACAATGAGCATAGTGTTTAGTAAATTTGAGTGCAGTGCAGTACTGAAAAATGTGAATGAATTCATGCAGGTCATATATGTATGTTTATATCTAAGTGTGTGTATATATTGGTTATAGTTTTAATTGCGAACATTTAAAAAACAATTGTTGTTGTACCTTACGGGCAACTTTGACCTTTTGCTTATTTATATAGATGTTTGTACATACGCATGTATATTTCTATACGAATCAATATGTGCACATGCATATATGGTACATATAAACTTTCATATACGCTTGTACGCATACGAAATCATTTACTAGCAAACATAAATATGTACATATGTACGTATAGATGTGAGTATATATCATCGAAGTACTCAAAAGCAAAGCGACAAAGGCAAACGTCAAAAAAGTCAACTGCGCCGCTGCCATTTGATAAGGGGCCACTAGTGTAAATATAGACGACGGATCTTCACACTGCACACCTCCTCTACTATCCAGGTTCATCAAATGTTCGTTGTTCGCCCATGACTATACTCACAACACGAACCGCCTGCGCAAGCCACGACCACGACGAAGAGCGAATATGTCGCGACCGACAACTACACAGCAGCATTAACAACGAATTTTTTGTTGCTTTTACTCGAACGAAAAGTATCGCAAGGCGTTGTTATGTGATCGATAGCAATGCGAGCGAGTGATGCCAACGATACCTTGGCGAAAGGTGGGGTGGGTTTCGGTGTGTAAACTTTGGTGCTTGTTCACAGACTGTCTGAGTTCAAATTCACATTTATAGGTAGTGGTGCGGTGTTTAGTTTGTGTGACTGTGTTCACTGGTATATTGACGTTATTGACTGACGAGTGACTGAGTTACTACAATAACTCATTGCTGAAAGACTGAGAGTCATTATATTCTCGCATCGTCTAAGTGTGTTATGCTCTTTGGAAACAAAGCCAAAGGGTCATGTGAGTTTGTTGTATTTTTTTTTATTTTTTATTTTTTATTTTTTGAATTAAAAATGACAAATACATACGTAGACAAAAACGAAAGATTTCGAATACTTTCATACCTACTTGCGAGGTATATCCCAAAAGTATCCGACCATCGTTCAAAACAATGTGCCAGAATTTTTGAGTGACTGGAGTATTATTGTATTGGGAGGAAAAGTAACTTACGAAAATGAGAATCATGTTTCATCAATTTTTTTCTTATAACAATATATAATCCCGTCTTTGTAGATATTCTGGGGTTTCTGATCAAAAATCTTGCGCAATACAGTTTCGCAGTCGTTTATCAAATTCATTGTTGCGGCATCAAGATAATTCTGCATGGAGCGAAGTAAATGGTAATCAGATGGTGCTAGTTCCGGACTATATGGTGGGTGCAATAACACTTTCCAGCCTAGTTCCCTCAATTTTTGCTGAGTCATCAAAGATGTGTGTGCCCTACTACAACTTCCTTTCTGTTGGCAAATTCTGGTCGCTCTTTCTTGATTGCTTCATTCAAACGGTCATGTTGTTCACAGTAGAGGACGGAATTTACCGTTTCGCAACGTTTTAGCAGCTCATAATAGACAATTCCCTACCAATCCCACCAAAAACTTAACCTTGTTTGCCATCAATCAAGGCTTTGAAGTCGTTTGTGAAAGGTCACCGGCTTTTGACCATGATCGCTTGCGTTGCATATTCTCGTATTGAATTCATTTTTCATCGCCCGTAATGATTCACTTCAAAAATGGTTCCGTTACGTTTCAGCAGCGTTTCACTGATGGTTATGCGGTCAATTAAATTTCTTTGAGTCAATTCATGAGGCACCCAAACACCAAGCTTCTTTGAGTAACCTTCTCTTTTTAGATAATTCCAAATTGTCATATGGTTGATGTTTAGTGCCTGCGCTATCTCCTTACAGCTTCCGTGCCGGTCTTGCTCCATCAGTTGCAAAACTTCATCGACTTTTTCAGTGACAGGCCGATCAGACCGAGTCGAGTCTTTAACATCGAAATTTCCGGAACGAAATTGATCGAACCATTTTCCAACTGATCATTCTGATAAAGTGCCTTATCTATGATGTGTATACATTTTTTTATGCGCATACGCTGCAGAATAACCTTTATCGAAGAAATAAAGTAAATTGCAAAGAAATTTCTTTGTTTCGGCACTCCTTTTCTTTACGCAAAAACATCTGATTTAATAATCACTTGTTCTTTGTTTTAGCAGCATGGTTTTTTCATTGTTGTATGGCATTCCCCGATCGGATTAATACTTACAGAGATATCGCTTGTTAAATCTAGCTATTCAAATTTTCGGAAGTTACTTTTCCACCAACCCAATAGGTCACGCGAAGCATATATTTCTTTACAGACCTTGTTTGATTTCATCTGATTTTGTTATCATTTTTCAAAGAATTGGCACCAAGTTTTGCGTTAAAATCGACAAAAGTTGTGCGTAAAGTATTAAAATGATACTGAAGGACTTTAGGGCAAAACACAAATAAGATAATGGAACACAAACTGTTTAAAAATGGCCCGATGACTTTTACTGATCTTCGATCCAAAAGGGTAATCGCACATTAAACACTTCCAGAACTGCTTCAGGAGTTATGAATGGAAAATGGATACTTTTGGGACACACCGCGTATATTATATACAGATATACGGGTACATAAAAATGTCGAAATTTATACGTATCAGAATTCACTTCTATTTAGTTAAGTATGCTTCTAGTCAATTTAAATGAATCAATGTATTAGATTTAAATCAATTACATCGGATCCATTAAAGATTACATAAAAAATAATTCATTTTCAAAATAAAATTCTTATGATCTATTTCTATGGAATCATAAACTTATTACAACGTTCCTTTTTTAACAAACATTATGATCACGCTTTTGAACACGCATTATTATACTCTTCACGGGAGTGAACAGTATTATAAGCTTTTTGAGTAAAATTGAAAGTCAAATTGGTCTAAATTGTAGGTACTCATAGAATTTTCGGAATTTTTAGACTAGGGGGGTACCATACGTATCGAACTGAAATTTGAACACTAAGTTTCTGATGTCCATTAACCATGTAAATTTCATGGTCCTAGGGTTACCAGGAGGGGTACCTCCCATACAAATTAATTATTAATGTTCTTATTAGAAAAAAGAGAATTTAGTGATGCTAAGAAAGGAAGGTTGGATGCAACCCGAAGGAGCGTGAAGAGTATTACATATTTGGCATAGCCCATGATAGCCTTCTTTCTGGTTTTTGTTACTGTTCAAATTTGCATATAAACAGCATGAGTAGTATTAAAGTAAGGAGCTGCACTTTAAATTTTAAAAATATATATCTTCAGCTTTCATTTAGAAAAAAAAAAAACAAACCTCTATTGTAGTACTGTATGCACAAGTCATATTATCGAGTTGCATCTGATTGATTGCATCAGTAACTGATTGACACATTTCTGTGACAAATTTATGTCTGTTTTCTTGTTGGTTATCATTGCAGTTTTCAAGCCTAATCTACGACGACGTCAATTTAGGTTGGTTTTGAGTTGAATATTGTACATAAACGCAATTGTTCTTTGTTTATGGGTAAGTGAAGGTAATAATTTGGTAACAGTGAGTGTCGTGTTCCTTACCGAGAGCTAAGCCATGACAATGCTACACAAAGTATAGTCATACAAAAAGGATGGTGATCATCATCGTCATCATTTTGTAACACATCAAAATGACGATCATTTGCATAGGAAATCAATTTAAAAAAAAAATAACACAGCCAATGTTATGCGTCACATTTAAATATGTAAGTACGTGTATGCTTACTTTTGTTGTTGTTTCGTTGTTTGCATTAACGGTTGTCTGACTTTGGTTCCTACAATAATATTAGTGTTAAGAATGTTAGCCATAAAAAAGTAAGGTTTCATTTTTGTTATTGTCGCAAAAACTATGGAATGTTAATAATTATAGGAAAAGTTAATTAATAATTAGATTTAAATGGCGACTATTACAATCCTTTATTTTTATAAAATACATATTCTACAATACATATATACAATAATTGCCTATCAATTTGAATAAGGTTTTCACAGTTGAAATCAAAATAAAACCAGAAAGAAGGCTATCATTGACTATGCCAAAGATGTAATACTCTTCACGCTCCTCCGAGTTGCATCCAACCTTCCTTTCTTAGCATTACATCAGTTTGAGTGGCAATTTTATTGTACTTTAATTCTTTATAAGTTTCTCATTTAATTTGAGTTTGTATGGGAGGTACCCCTCCTGGTAACCCTAGGATCATAAATTTTACATGGTTGATGAATATGGATTAGAAACTTATAGTGTCGAAATTTCAGTTCGATACGTCAAAAAATAAAAGACTTTTTCTAATAAGAACATTAATTTAAAGGGGGGTTTGTATGGTAGGTACCCCCCTAGTGGTCCGATCCGGCTGATTCCGACAAATGAACAGCGTATGGTAAAATGTGCAAAATTTCAGCTCTCTAGCTCAAAAACTGAGGGACTAGTTGTGATACAGACGGATGGACGGACAGACGGACATGGCTAAATCAACTTTCATCGAGCTGATCACAAATATATATACTTTATGTGGTCTGCGATGTCTCCTTCTGTGTGTTACAAACTTCATGAAAAACTTATACTCAAATCACATTCGTTTAAATGATAATTATTCAATGAAATTCATTATAATGATTTTGGATTGCTCTCATATTCATAATCAGTGAGTAAATCAACGTGTGAATGCATGATTATTCATATCACAGAAGGTAAGTATAAGTGAAACTCAAACCAATTTAAATGAATTTGATTGAAACAACTAATTATTTTATAATGAATGAATTAAAAGGGTTTTTGAAATATTCAATGCACAGGCCTAGTATCTATGAATAAAACTTTAAAAGCTGCAAATTATTTCCGTCGCAAAAATTTTCACCAGACCAGTTTAATAACTTTTACTTTAAAAAAAAATGACACGCGGAACAGATATCTAAGACGGAGGGAGAGAATTTGGACAATTATTACCTTTAGAGGTTTCTATAATGCTGTACACCAATTGAAAAGGTTCAACATTTTTTTTTGAAATATGTATAACTACTATTAATTTTGTATTATAGGTCTCAGAGAGTTGCCATATAATGATTTTATATGCTTACATTATAATCTCCGCTTTATTCAAAATACCATATGTAATATTATTTTTATGACATCAGGTGTTTGTATACGAAAACAAAAAAAAAAAAAAAGGTTATATACTTAAACGAGCAATTCCTTTAAATATATAAATTTTGTATCTCGTAAACGGCTCAAACGAATTGTCCGATTTTTTTTTTTTAGTCATGATGTGGTGAAAGACCGGCCTGAACGAGCACTTGAAGTTACAACAGAATTTCTTAGCAGTGTCAACATTTCAGACCACTGCACTAATTGAAATTTAAAAAAAAAATTTTTTAATGCTGTTACGTCATTTGGATGTATCAAAAAGCCTTGTAACGGTGTAAGTCTCATTGTGACAAATCTGAGTAATAATTAGAGATCGACCAACAAAACATCGATTAAAGACATCGATTATTATTTTTCACTAATTAATCGATACACCAATTAATTACTGTTTAAAAATCGATTAAGGGATTAATCATAAGTGTATTTTTCATAGTAAATAAACTTAACCTTTTGAGTGGATCAACACCATTGCGTTCCCATATTTTTTCTCACTTGTTTGTTCAGCCCGTACATTTTTTTTAACGTTCATGAATCCCTAAAAGAACCCCTAAGTGGGAAAATCGATTATCCGACGTGGACAAATCGATTATCCGAAGTGGACGAATCGATTATCCGATTAATCGATCCCAGATGACATCGATTAAAAAACCACCGATTACTTCAACAAAACATCGATTATTTCGATACCCATCCCTAGTTATCATATAATAAAGGCAGAAATCATAACTGGTGAACAACCTGCCGGAGAGGTACATAGTATATCAAGAATAACTCTTAATTCATCAAGTAGGATGTACCATACACCGACATCAATTTGCAGTAAAACCTGCATTTGCCATGTTTGTTCACAAATCTCAAGGCCAAACATTTGAATTTTCGGCGTGGACTTAAGATCGTCAGTTTTGACACAAACTGTAAATAATTCCATTCCACAGTGAGTAAAAAGTTGGTTTCTGAGAACTTAAGCAGAACTCTGTGTTCTGACGACAACAACAACAGGGAAAACCAATGAAAAATATCAGGAATGAAGAAGGGAGCTGCAAGAACTATTTGCATATATTGCAAAATGTTCTAGATCATGTATTTTTCACAAATTTTCAGTTTTAATTTTGCCAACGTCCGCGCAAAGTTGCACGTGTGTGTATAACCAAAACAAAGAAAAGCTGTTCAGAACACACCAGAACACACTCTGGACGCAAAACCAGATTTCTTAACTTTTCACTCACTGTAGAATGACTATAATTGCACTTATGATCTTTACATTCTTCACGGGAGTGAATATTGTATACCTCCCATACAAGTTTCTGATCCATATTCATCATTCAAGTAAATTTCAAGATCGTAGGGTAGGTAGATTGAGAGGTACCTCCCATAAAAACCCAAATTTAAAAAAGTACATACAAAACTGTATTGTGTCCCTCAAACTGTGCTCACATTTGATACTTCAACTGTGAAAGAGAGAATATAGTGCTACTAAGAAAGGAAGCATATCTGATATCTGGCATTTGTGGCCGTTCGGTTGGATGAAACCCGGAGTGGCGTAAAGAGTACCTATTAATCTTTAACATAGCCAATGATAACCTTCTTTTTGGTTTTATTTAAATAACCAGTTATGAAGATAAGATCGAAACATATTTATACAATATTTAATCAGTAATACAAATGTGATTCGTATCTACATTTCCGAAAAACACGAAACCCGAGGAAAGCTCGGTCGCCATGTACTTTATAATAAATAATACTATGTGTATAGTTTTGAGATTATTAAAGATTTCGACTTAAAATGAAACTCGTTTCCTAGCACTGACGGATACATTTTTACTATACAATATATAATAATACACACTTCATAAGTATTCCGATATATAATTCTGCAAATGTGCAAAAAACAGCAAGGTATATTGTTAAAACGTTTTGAACTTAGATTTAATAGTTAACAAATTAATAAGCTAGTTGAGCTTTATGATTAAGTATTTCGTCGTTAAGAGGGAACATAAGTATTGTAGTATGAAATGAATGTCAAAGTGACGGCAACAAAAAAGACGATCATGGCTACAATGAAATAAAAAGAACTATGTATAGATGTTGGAACGCGACTGTCGTTAGCAAAACATGGCGCGACACTCAGTCATACATATGGCCAAAAGAGTGTACGCTACTGTCATCGTCCCACCGCCTGCCAGCACCAATCTGAATTGGCTGGCGATTTCAACAATTTCAAATTCTGTACTGACGCGTGTTATGTGACCTGTAAGTTGAAAGATTCTACCTTATTTCGTATTCTAGGCAGCAATCTATCTCAGAGCGCACATAAGCCATACCTAAATAAATCGAATCGAATTGAATAGCTTGGACATGTCGTTATGTCGCCGTCCTAAGTAAGTCGCTTTATAGTATTACTGATGATGATGGTGATATTGTAGAGAAAAAATGAGGAAAGGAGGCAAACATGGCTGGCGCATGAACAAAGCTAATGATATTATATCTACAGAAGCAAATGTGATGACAATGACGGGGTGAAAATCGTTAAACGTATTAATGTGTATATACCGAAAAAACAAGGTTAAGTTCGAAGATTTCACAAATTTACTAAAGATGTTTTTTGAAATAACGCTTCTAATTGATCGATTGTTTAAATAGGAAGTTTTTATAACCGATTAGGCATTCATATTGTAATAAAACTCGAATTTAAATAGTAGTGTGACAAATATCTGCGTCTCTGACATGATAACCGCTTCTCTGATATTTCTTCCGGTTTTCTGATATTTCACTCCTAAAGTTGATAAAGGATGAATTTAAGTTTAGAAAGAAGCTATTGGAATCAATCGAGCATAGAACCCAATTCGCGGCAGTTAGCTAGAATTTTGTTTACATGTTCCATTTGTCTGATGACCCAATTTTTAGACATATTTGGCTATATTTATACTTCTGACTTGAATCTTTCAGTCAAGATTTTTAAAACTCGATTTCCAACCGTACAAACATCAAGCTAAGGTGATAACAGCATTCGTTCTTGCTGCATACAAATACGATACCTTATTGCAATAAATTGTATACTTGCACATTCAGACAACAGCATAAAAGCGTCATCAGTCACCGCGTTAACTCGTTAATCTCGTCGACGACTATAACTTCGGCGTCGAGAATGATGCATAATAAGCAGAAAACTGTATTTCACGCATGTGTAAATAAACAATTCAATTTGACTGATGCAATAAACCGACTGAATGATCCAGCACTTCTTTGAGTCAACAATACATGAAAGTAAATATTGCAACTTTAAAAAATTATCTATCATCAGGCCAATATCAAATAATTATATACATATTTCAATTCTGCTTTATTTCTCAAATCCCAAACCATTCATATAACTTAATAGATGATATTTATATATAGAGTTTAATTTTAACTTAATGTAAACTTAACTACTGAGATATTTGATGTAAGGATATAAAATTAGTTAGAATATGAACATCTGATAACATAAGGAAAATGGGAGAGAAAACCACTAAGACAACATATACATATATTAAAATCAATTATCAATTACTTTGTACAAGTTCAATTCTAAAAAAAAAAAAAAAAAATTCGGTAAAACCAAAAGAAAACAGCAAACACAAAAAATTCCTTTAGGCCAAAGGGTAATCCAGAAAAGATATTAAAAACATATTCATACCATTTGTACCGTCTAAAGGTAGAGTTGCTGAAAAAGAAGAAAATTTTGAAGATACTAAATGGGTGGTTTGAGAGGTTCAAAACTCGCGCTAATCTACATAGCATTGCTCCTAGCACTGATACTGGCAATAGTTAACGAAGGTAATTATTTTCCAAAACAAGTGTTCAATGTGGAGGAAACTGGCCCATTTTGAAAACGTCTACCAACAAAAGAACATTCACATCGAAAACTGAAAAATATGCACAAGATGGACTTTCATTGACAGGTTTTACGCATTAACGCACATCCACACAGCCTGGCGGCGGAACTAACCCATGGATTAGGAGACGTCGTTTAAAGGGGCTTCATCCTAATTACCTTCTAAACGCCACCTATTTAAATAAACACTGCGATATAATCGCCCCACGTCACTATTCTGAATAACCACAACAATATTTTATGCTATTTTACGATAATATTATCATATATGATTTCAAAAGAAAAAAAAAATCTTTTTAATGTGTATAATTTAATTCCTTTCACTTTTGTTTTATGAATTGATTAACACAATTTCATTTCATTTTTGTTATCAAAACTTCCCCTTCTTTTCACATTTAAAGAAAAACCACAAAGAAGGCTATCATTGGCTATGCCAAAGATGTAATACTCTTCACGCTTCTCCGGGTTGCATCGAACCGTCCTTTCTGAGCATCACATCAGTTTGAGTGGCAATTTTATTGTACATTTATTCTTTAAAAGATTGCCATTTAATTTGGGTTTGTATGGGATGTAACCCTCCTGGTAACCATAGGATCATGATATTTACATGGTTGATGAATATAGATGAGAATCTTATAGGGTCCAAATTGCAAAAGTTCGATACGTTAAAAACCAAAAAACTTTTTCTAACTAGAACATTAATTTAAAGGGGGTTTGTATGGGAGGTGGTACCCCACCTGGTAGCCCTAGGATCATGCAATTTACAAGATTGATAGTGTCCAAATTTCAGTTCGATATGCTAAATCAAAAAAAAACTTTTTTTGATAAGAACATTAATTTAAAGGGGGTTTGTATGGGAGGTACCCCCCTAGTGGTCCCATTCGGCTGATTACGACAAATGTGCTGCGTATGGTAAAAAGAAACCTATGTGAAAAATTTCAGCTCTCTAGCTCAAAAACTGAGGGACTAGTTTGCATACATACAGACAGACAGACAGACAGACAGACGGACATGGCTAAATCAACTCGTCTCAACGAGCTGATCACAAATATATATACTTTATGTGGTCTGCGATGTCTCCTTCGGTGTGTTTCAAACTTCATGACAAACTTATAATACTATTCACTCCCGTGAAGAGTATAAAAATCAGATGGCGCTGTGAGTCCATTAACATTAACTGTTTTGTTAACAGTTATGTTTTCGTAACTATTAAAAAAAGTTTTTCTGTTAAAAACTTTAATTTGCATTTGGATTTGTATGCGAGGTACCCCTTCTAGTAATCCAAGGATCTTGAAACATGGTTAGTAAATATGTACCAGTTCAAATTTCAATTCGATAAAAGAAAAATGTTTTTCTAATAAGAAAAACTTTAATTTTACTATTTCGTGCCAATGTTTTTTTTTTACCAATCTAAGGACACTTGAGTTATTAAGACGAATATAACTATACCTCAACTGTCGAAATTCATCGAGCCATTTGGAAGAAACGTGGTAATATATAAAATTACAAACATACAAGATACGCGCGAAAAACATATACTACGTTTATAAGACGGAACGGTTTACACTTAGGTCAGCCTGTCTCAGAACAGTTTTTGTTTAGTTATTTATGCGTGCAACGTCTTGCGCTCTTGTTAAAAACGTATATGTATTTTTTAAAGTTGCCATATGCATAAAATATGATGTAGAACATCTCTCAAAATACGGTTTATTTTAAAATTGCATTGTACAAGAAAAATATTCAATGTAAGATGCATATTTTGATTTTTAATAACATTTTGCAATGATTTATAAATCTATGATTCACAAAATCATTGAGAAAATGATAAAAAAGGAAAATAACTGCACGATATGTCAATTTATGCATGTGTGCCGACCTAAATGCAAACCGTTTCAGGCGTCTTATAAACGAGCTAATAACCCTTCTTAACAGTCGGGTAAAAACAACGAGAAAGACTTCTGTATATATAATAATATAGATATGCTTTCAAAGTATGGTAACTTAAGATATAGTTTAATTAGTAGATTTCTTTTCATTCTAAATTCGATTACCATTTACGCGCATTATATATTGAGTGTAATAAATAACTTCTAACATATGTACATCAATGTTATTCCCTTTAAAGTACTAGTCCCATTAGATATTGTATAACTATGTCCGAGTTTCTTTTTATCCCCGAATCATTTCTGAAACTTAATCGAGTTTCTCTCTTTTAGTTCATGTAAAGTAAATTCTCCGATCAATTTTACCATGATCTTTTCAACTTTTTTGACATCTGATAACGGACTAAACATCCTTTTGTATATGGTTTTCAATGGCTTACTTTTCAGTCATTCTCATTTTAACACAAACCCAAAAACGCGAATCGGACGTTTACAACTCGCAAAAAGTCACAAAAAATTTTAAAACAACTTTTCTGTTGTGAAATCTTATGAACATGTTATTTTGTTGAATTGACAAAACAAAAACGGCAAAGACAATGTGTGAAAAACTCACCGGAATAGCACCAAGCTGGCCACACTACTTGAGTTTCAGAATCAATATCCTTCATTATGGTTAAACATATTGGTATAATGTACTGCGTCAAATTATTTTGTTTCTGCTATTGACTCTTAACTATTATTAATTTTGTACATTTTTGTTGTCAAATAGTAAACCTGTTGAAAAGGAAGTGCGAATGTAAAAAAAAAAATCATTATATAAAGTGTTGTTTAAGAAAGTTTCTTCTTGCATCTTAAGTTTTCATTGATTTACTTATATCTGTGACAATAAATCAAAGTAGTTTAAGTCGAAAATTGGGTTTGAACGCTATCACGCTATTTTAACCGCTTCAAAACACGTATTTCGACTTGAGAATTTTCGAAAAATATGGCTTAGAAACGTAGTTATATCATTTTACTGTAGTGTATGTGAGATTAAAAACTTTGAAATAAAACTCAACAGAAATCACTTTACACAAAATGGACGATATTTTAAAAAATAGATTTTCGACTTAAGCTGTTTTGACTTAATGCCACATATATAATACAATAGCTTAGGAATATTTTGTGATAATGCTGCAGTCGGATTGTTACACTTTTCATAGTCATGTATTAATAAGATTTATAATTTTATCGTTATTCTTCTTTACCGATTGCAGTAATTGGTTAGCTAATCAACGGAACGGACTATCGTGTACAGACTCAAGTGTTTCATTGTAACATAATTTTCCACAATTCATCTGAAAGTTACACCTTGGGAAAAATGTTTTATAAATAATTTCTTCAAAATTTATAATTTACCAATATTTTGAATCTTGGTTTCTTTCATTTATAAACACGAACGGACCGACATCGATACATCGATTTTCCTCATCATATCGAGCCCTAACCGCGCAAAACAAGTAAGCGCCAAAATGCAAATTTTTCAGGAGAGCGTTTTTTATATGTATGCTTTTTACTATATATGGCAATGCAAATATAAAATTGACTTTGTAATATCTCCGTAACTGTAGTGATTATCGCTATAATATTTCACCAGTTAGTGGCTTTACAACAAATTTGCTTCAAAAATTGAATTTCGAAAAAATGTCGCTTACTTGTTTTTCGCGCTTAGGGCTCGATATTTCGGTATATATTGTACTTTATGGGATCTCAGAAACACTGTTTTATACTTTATAAATATCAGCCAAATTATTGTAATAATGCTGGAGAATACTTTTAAAACAAACCAGATGAAGGCTATCATTGGCTATGCCAAAGATGTAATACTCTTCACGATCTTCCGGTTTGCAACCAACCTTCCTACCTTAGCATCACTATATACTTTCTGTTACAATTTGAGTATCAACAAAGAACACAGTTTGATTATCAACAAAGAACACAGTTTGACTATCGAATATGAGCACAGTTTGAGTGGCACTGTATTTTATTGTACCGTTACTCATTATAAGTTTGTCATTTGATGTGGGTTTGTATGGGAGGTACCCTTCCTGGTATCCCTAGGATCATGAAATTTACATGGTTGATGATGAAGTTCGATACGTCAAAAACAAAAAAAAACTTTTACTAATAAGATTAATTTAAATGGGGGTTTGTATGGGAGGTACCCCCCCTAGTGGTCCCATTCGAGTGATTCCGACAAATGTTCAGCGTTTGGTAAAAGGAAAAATATGTGCATTTCAGCTCTCTAGCTCAAAAACTGAGGAACTAGTTTTGCGAACAGACGGCCATGGCTAAATCAACTCGTTTCATCGAGCTGATCACAAATATACATGTATACTTTATGTGTGGTTTTATGACAAACTTATAATACTATTCACTCCCGTGAAGAGTATAAAAATAAATATATAAATAAAGCAGGCTCCAAAATTTTAGTGTTACCCATTAAGCATTTGCCAATTTCATTACATACTTGTTTATTAAGAAACTTCACTTCTAGTTATTATTTGTAAACAAAACGTACTCTTGAATAACTATAACATAGTACTTAGACAAATGGATCATTGGAATTGTTACATTTATAGATATTTTATATTGGTTTTCAAAAAATGCATCTTTAGTAAGTACTATGATCAGATCACATTAAGTGGCTGTCAAGAATTGACTATGGTTATTAACTGAATTTACATACATATGTTGTATATTGCAATGTTACAACATAAGAATAGCTTCTCACAATTCACTTTAGGAATCACTTTGTCGATTATATTATATTTCGTTTTAAACCAATATATACATTGAAAATATTAATCTTTTCTTTGGATTTTTTTTTAGTTTTTACTCTTTATAACTTTATTTTTATGTTATCTGAATTTTACAGCAAAAATTAAAGAATAAATGTTTTAGCTACAATAGATACTGCAATGAGAGTGTGTTTAGAGGATTGGTGAAAGGGATATGTATCACTTAGAACAGGGCTGTCCAACCTGCGCCTGCGGGACGCATATGACCCAAGTGAAATCTGAATGTGTCCCAATGCGGAAGTGACAAACAGAAATTAATTTCCCCTATTATAGCGATAATCACTATAGTTTCGGAGATAATACAAATTTAATTTTATAGTTTCGGAGATATTGCAAATTTAATTTATCGTTTTGGTTGTCAGCCATAGTAAAGAGCGGTAGAAAAAATTTGCTTTGTGGCGCTTACGTTATTTTGGTTAGGACTCGATATTTAGACATTTTTAGACCTCCAAAAAGGGGATTTCCCAAAATAATCATATGTAAAGATTTAGTAGTGGAACGCACAATAATGTTAAACAAATAAGATCTGCCCAAGATCAACAGTCTTTGTATAGAATGGGAAAAACTAGTTTCTTGCAGTGATAAAACATGTTTATATAAAAGGTTAAAAGCCAAAAGAATTCAAAGCAGAATTGTTCACAGCACATTTGCACCAAAGTTAACTATACTTGAAAGTATCGAAAACTTTCGCAATGCAAACAATCATTGGGAATAAGATCTTTTCATCAAAAATAATCTGCCATCAAGAATTTCGCAACGAATCACTTTTCTACTCAATATATGTACATATTCGCCAAATTTAACCTACTGCGACTATTTCCCCAACACCATTCCTGTAGAAATATAAGAATATTTTAAATTTTTTTTTATTACTTTGACAAATATTCTCATTTAAAAGGGATTGACAAATTTGTATGTACATAAGTAAGTATATCGACCTAAATGGATATAAAGCAAAATAGACAGGCACGGGGTCTATGTGTTACAAACATCATATTATAGTGATAATACATTTCACATTTGGGGCAAATATAAATATAACATTTTATTGTATTTATCATTTCGTTTGTATCTTTAACCTTTAAAACAATATTGCGTACATATTGTCACCAAGATTATAAAAATTAAACTTTTTGTTCCACAACAAACACAAACATAAGTTGGGATATACATATATGTACTAATACACACATAGTACGAATGTATACATATGTACTATTTTGATTTTGCAAAATGTGTATCACCTAATAATTGCGTTGGAAAAGCGTTTAAAAAAATAGCATAGATGGCAGTATATTGTATATAAGTATGTATGTACATATACATATTTGAATGTACATATACAAACAAAAAAATTTCCCATTGGAGTTTTTATACACTTGACAGGCTTAACATGTACAATCGTTCATATTGTATTATGATATTTTATTAAATTTTTTTCTTGAGTATCAACAAATTATTCTAATGTTACACGAGCTATTTTTTTGTGCATGTACACATACACATACACACCTACATATGTATGTATTTATATTTAGTTGTTTTGGTTTTTGTTTTCGTTGTCATTTGCGTTTCGCTTATTTATATGAATGAAAGAGTCACGTGCTTTATTTGAAATGATACACACATATTATGCACATTATGTATATGTCCATATATACCTGTATTGCATATACCGATGTATCTGTACATACATACATATGTGTAGTATATGCACTTATTATTATTTCAATGCAGATTAATTTTAATTAAATACTACAATATGTTAAACGAAACAAAAATATATAGAGTATACAATCAACTCCAACGGACAGTGTCAAGCTTGCGCCCGCGCACACAAAACCCGAAACACAAAATCATTCGTGTCTGCATGCGCACTTAGCTACAAACACAACAGTACTAGATACTATGGCGCAAATCGGTAAAAAATAACCCCACACTTCACTCAAATCAATCGTAAGCGAGATCCAAAGCGCCAAGTCATACACTCATTCAGTCACTCACTCGCATACAAATACACATACTCATACAAACAACTCATTCAGTCAGTCGTTCAGAGAAAAAGGCACGTGCGAACATTAAAAATGAGAGTACAAAAATCAAATAGAGAGAGACTGAGTATCTCTCTTTTGTAAGGAGGAATGTTCTATCAATAAGAGAATTGAAACACTATAATACGTAGGTCACGACGAAGTACTTGTACCTTTCATATGTATGTATGCATATGTATTGGTGTGGTTATGTACATAGGTATGCATTTCTGTATCTTACTCGGTACAGTAGTCACTCAAATTATCAACAATGTCACCGAGCGTATACCACCTAGTATGTTTGGGTTTACTGAAGGTCATTTCGAGACAGTTAAAAAACAGGAGGGCAATCTAGCAGGCGAATTTGCAAAGTAAAAAACAACAAACATGAAAATGATTGAAACTTTAGTTTGTACTAACACGAGAGACGTCGACCTTTATGAACGCGCATGTCACGCATTGGTCACCATATCATTGTTTAATATGAAGTCTTTACATCAACAAATTTTGAATGCAACAGCAATTGAATACATACGAGAATGTATGTAGTACATACGTATATATAAGTATTTATTATGTGGATATGTAAGTATACTGATATGCATGTAAGATTGTACATTTTGTGTATATAAATTTTTTTCACAACAATTTTTTTTTCTTATAAAAATGAGATCAAAACCTTTACATTGCCTTACAATATATTGCAAGTTAAAATAGACTTTGCGTGTTGTGATAAGTTGATTCGCCTGCACAGAGTCAAATGTTGAACTTTAAGCAGAGTACTAAACGATCTACCTATTGGTCGCTTCTTTGTGAGATTTGTATTTACGTTTCTATGTACATATGTAGTGTATGTATATGAAAGATAAAGATATTTAGAATTTACATTTACAGTACTACGAGTATATTGCTTCTTTATAACCATCATTTTCCAAATGATCATTATGTCAATAGGAGACATCAGAAACCCCAAATATTCTATATAGAAATGATCTTCTGAACGTTCTTCTGTCTGTCTAATCTGTCAGTCTCAGATAATATAATAACTCTCAATAACAATATAAACAATATGTCATCTAGTCTATATGTCACATAAGCCGCCTAAAGCAGATTTGGTAATGAAACTTTTGCGATTCTTAAACAATGGAAATGAAACAAAACAAAGACATGACAAGAACCACATATTATTTTCTAACGATGGCATTTTCCAATTCGTATTACTTCACAAAATGATTTAAAGTACAAATTGTCACATTACACTGGCAAATAACAGCTACAAGTGCTGTAAGATTCGGTTAACCGAAGTTAATGTTCTGTCTTGCTTTTTTATTGCACTAACAAATTTTCTGTGCAACCAACACTTACAAAACAATCTACCATGTCAGCTGGTGTAGAATACAGATTCTCAAACATAGCTCGCAGAATTTACTGCAAAAGATCAGAGATCTTATGACCTCTGTTCCCTTGCTGGCTTCTGCCTAGTTGGCAAAAAAAAAAATTAAATGCATATCAATGTAAGCACATTCATACTTATATGTACATATTGTTACTTATATATGTATTTACACATGTGTACTTACTATACTTACATTCATACATACATAGTATGTATGCGATAAAATAATTTAAAAGAAACGCCAAAACGGACTACAATACAACAACACCAACGAAAAATCTAAAAATATTCGGCGCCAACTCAGGTCGTTCGGTCAGTCCGATTTAGGTTGAATGGATCCATTTTGGTACATAGAATTTTCGCATGAAAAATTTTTTAGATACCGTTTTTTATTTTTATCTTAAACAATAAATAATATATTTTTTATTCTCCCATTAAATCTTATTTGCTTCAATATACATATATATATATCATGGTATTTTTTCTTGTACCTTAAAAATACAAACATACAGAAACCAGAAAGAATGCTATCATTGGCTATGCCAAAGATGTAATACTCTTCACGCTTCTCCGGGTTGCATCCAACCTTCCTTTCTTAGAATCACTATATTCTCTCTGTTACAGTTTGAGTATCAACAAAGAACACATTTTGAGTATCAACAAAGAACACAGTTGAGTTGCATTGTATTGTAATAAGTTTGTCATTTAATGTAAGTTTGTATGGGAGGTACCCCTACTGGTAACCCTAGGATCATGCAATTTACAAGGCTGATGGATACGGTAAATATATATACTTTATGTGGTCTGCGATATCTCTTTCTGTGTGTTAAAAACTTTATGACAAACTTATAATACTATTCACTCCCGTGAAGAGTATAAAAGCATCTCTCAGATTTAATAACGTTTACCAATATTTTTAAATTAATTCAAATGCAAACCCTTAAACTTCTCGAAACATGAAAAAATGGACATATAGGTACCACTCTCAAATAAGTTAGACCTCATTATTTACTCATACTTTACTAAGTATAGGATTTCTGTGCCACATCGTATGACTTGTGTCAGGGTAGACAGAGCGATTTAATTTACAAAAGTAAAAAGTGTTACTGAAAAAGATGATCTTTGCATCCCTTGCTATATAACTAATAAAACATTTAATCTATATGTATAAAATAGGACGAGAAAAATAGTTTAACGGCGATGAACTGCAACACCATTTGACCGATCAGCATGAAAGTTGGCATGTATAAGTATTCCTCATGAAGAATATGCTATCCACTTTGTTGTAACTGGCAAGTTTTAATATATTTTTATATTTTTTAATAATAGTTCATCATGCCAGAATACAAAAAGCTCATTGCTATAGAACTCCGTTTCTATTTGTTCAATTATTGTATGTTTTAAAGTTAACGTATAGATGGCGCCAATCTGTATGTTTCTCGATTGAAACGAAATCATTTGAAAGAACAACGAGAACAAACAAACACAAAAACATGCTTGCTTTCGTTAGTAGCAAAAAATGAAACAAATCTTTTGCTATGTCAGAGGATCATGAAATTTAAATGGTTGGTGAATATACATCAGACACTTATAGTGACCAAATTTCAGTTCGATAAGATAAAAAACAAAAACTTTTTCAAATAAAAATAATTTGAATTTGGGTTTGTATGGGAGGTACCGCTCCTGGTAATTCTAGGATTATGAAATTTATATGTAGCTAAAAAATATAAACGTTTTTCTAAGAAGAATATTAATTTAAATTTCGGTTTGTATGGACGGTACCCCTCCTAGTGGTCCGATTCGGCTGAATCCGACAAATGTGCAGCATGTGGTAAGAAAAAATTGTCTATTCATAAAATGACAAAATTGTAAAGATATTTGCAAGTATCTTATACATAATTTTACTTTCATCACTCGATACTTAAAGCGATTCCAGTTCGATGTTAAATGAATTAAGACAATTTCAGATCAAAAATGGCCAGAAATATAAGCGTTAATGTTATTAAGAATAAAAGAATACAAAATAAATGTGGAATTAGGTTTATATTTTTATTGAAAAATCTTTTTTTCAAACCGTATATGATTAAAAACGTGTATCAAAAAAATGTACCGTGTAAATCGGGGGACAGTGTATTTTAAGTAGTCTATGAGGTAAATCGATATAGGTCAGGATCTTGTACTATAGCGATTTTTATAAACTATAATGAGATCTTCTCTTTTTACTACTTAAACATACATAAATAAACAACAACGTTGAAAAAAGTCATCGTTCACACATATGTAAGTAAATACTCGTACGTATGACAGAAATATAACATTCAGCATTTGTATGTCTTGAATAGAATGAAGATACAAGCATTTATGTATATATACATACTTACATATGTATAGCAATCCAAACATTTTTGTAAATATGCATTCAACATAATGCGCACGATCATCACTTGTTGCTTTTGTAAGCTATAAATGTTCTATTGTAGTTTGTTGTTTACTTTTTTGATAACGACTTGATACGAAAGATATGCCTTTGTATACATTGTTTATTATTATGTATATGTACATATATATGTATATATATATATATATATATATATATGGGCTATTCTTATAAATAAAGCCGTTCATTTAACTATTGAATTCAGATTTCTTATGACTGTATAATGCTTAGTAAAACAGGTTAGTACGCTATAGTCGGGAGAACCCTAATTAAGTATTAGCTGTATCCCAATATCAAAGTAAATATTGTCAACAATTAAGACAGAAATGATTTTAAAGTCTCGGAAAAATATCCAAAATGTAGTGTTTTCCATAGAGGGCAATATAAAGTATCGTATAAAATTAGAAACAAGTACATCACAGCACTCCTTCGTTTAAAGGCACTTCGAGTTTGAATTACTTCCAGTTTGAATCAATTTAAATTTGAACATTCGATGTGATTCAAACACGAATTGTATCAATCTTAAATTGAATCTAACTCGAAGTGATTCAAATTTGAATTGATTCAAACTGGAAGTAATTCGAACCGAATAAACATAAAAATGGAATGATGCGTCTCGTATCCGTTTCATGCCGTAAAATGTTGTGTTATTTAATTTTGCACATCAAATGGCACTCGTAACTTTTATTACTGAATTCGCCATTTCTTATTAATAATGGACATCTGTATGTAGGTACTATTAAAAATCCGTCACACGTTAAACATTTTCAATCAAAAACCAAATGCTTGTGGATGCATAAAAACATACTCGGCGAGAAAAAGCTTCCAACTGGGGCCGCTAGACGACTGAAGGGATGATTTATTGTAGATTTGAGAAATAAACTACCGAAAAATTTGAAAATAAACGTGTACATTTTTATTTATTTGGTTACCTAGTTTAGTGATATTTTTCATTTTGCAAATATTTGTGAGACAGACTGTCTGCCAAACTTAGCAAAAACCATTAGATAAACACAAGGGGGTATTTAGAGGGGGGTACTGCTGGGTTATATTAAAAACCGAACAAGACTGGCTATCGACCACAAGCCACTTTGGTACTGAACTACTGGGGTTAGTTAACATGCAATACAAACTTAGTAAACTACTTTGCGGCTGCAGACCTAACGTCATCAGCCATATACAAAATCACGCACTATAAAGATAAATTTATGACTTAAAACATAGGGTTGTACAATAAAGATACTTTAGCTTTAACTTTTTACTAGTAACATAAATTAAAATTACCAAAAATGAGAACAAATGAAATGAAATGAATGAAAGCAAAGAGTTAAGATGAGTTAAAAGATTAAATTTTAGCTGATCGGAAGTAATAGAGTTAGATACCAGCTCAAAGTATAGGTTATACGATTGACATAAAACGCGAAATGGGTCGTGCTGTAAATAAGTGGTCTTACAGGTCCCAATAAATATAGGGGAAAAATTCCTTGTAATCCGAAAAGTAACATTAAAATGTATGCTTCCAAGCAAAGAAGGGGGAAAAATACTACCAATAATTAGATTGTGCAACAAAGTTACACCAAGAGTCGTCCGACGACTAGATAGTTTTGGGAGGTGGATTAACTTAAGACGGCTTTGGTAGGATGGAAGGTTGATGTTAGGATTCCAGTGTAAACTACGCAGTGCAAAAAGCAAGAATTGTTTTTGAACAGATTCAATAATGCAGCATTTAATTTAACTGCTTTACATCCAGCACATGTCCAAAGCCTTAGCTTGAAAGACTTCAAATCTCAAATTTGTAATGCAATTACTATACTCTTCACGGGAGTGAATTGTATTATAAGTTTGTCATGAAGTTTGTAACACACAGAAGGAGACATCGCAGACCACATAAAGTATATATATTTGTGATTTGATTTTGCCATGTCCGTCTGTATGTCTGTATGTATGCAAACTAGTCCTTCAGTTTTTGAGCTGGAGAAATTTTGCACATAGGTTTCTTTTTACATTTGTCGGAATCAGCCGAATCGTACCTCCCATACAAACCACTTTTTAAATTAATGTTCTTATTAGAAAAAGTTTTTTGTTTTTTGACATATCGAACTGATTTGGACACTATAAATTTCTGATCTACATTCATCAACCATGTAAATTTCATGATCCTAGGATTACCAGGAGATTTACCTCCCATACAAACCCCCACTTCAATTAAAGTTCTTATTAGAAAAAGTTTTTTGTATTTTGACTTATTCAACTCAAATTTGGACACTATAAGTTTCTGTTCCATATCCATTTTATGATCCTAGGGTTGCCAGCAGGGGTACCTCCCATACAAACTCACATTAAATGAGAAACTTATAAAGAGTATAAGTACAATAAAAATACAATGGCTCTCAAACTGTGTTCTTTGTTGATACTCAAAATTTGTTCTTTGTTGATACTCAAACTGTAACAGAGAGAATATAGTGTTGCTAAGAAAGGAAGGTTGGATGCAACCCGAAGCAGCGTGAAGTGTATTACATCTTTGGCATAGCCAATGATAGCCTTCTTTCTGTTGTTTTTTTTAACTTGGAGATATCGAAAATGAACTAGATATTTGGTATAAGGAGTGGAGTAACAAAGAGCCTGCAAATTAAATTTCTGCTGAAGAAAGTGCCGATTTTTATCCAAAAATTCAAAAAGCAATTGGCATATTGCTTGCGCAACCATGCATGACGCCATCGGTAGAGAGATCCTTCAGTACCCTAAGAAGAGTTAAAACATGGCTAAGGACTACGATGAGCGAAGATTGCTTGAATGGTGAATTAAATATAAAAACATGGTAATTGCTAACTTATCTATTTTTTTTGGCGAAAAATGTATCAAAAACCCACCTACAATGGTTTTGAAACTTTACACTAAAACTAAAATCTAATGATGTCTAATAATATCATTGATATGTGAAGTGGAGTATCTACATCTTTCACTGAACTATGAAATATAAAAGTTAAAAAATTTAACAAAAAAAAAACAATGTTGGCCCCTCTACATTGGCAGCTGTATACGCCCTTGGACAAACACTTATGAATGTAAAAACATAAATAATAAAAAAAAACTCACATATCAATACACTACAAATGCACTTACATCTGTATGTTTTGTATGCATGTACTTATACGAAAGTATGTCTATTTCACTTTGCAAATTAACGGTTTCATTTTTTGTTGACACCTCTGCCAGTAAAGGTTATTGTACAATATTAAGCTTCTCTTGGTGAAAAACTCCAATAAATACAAGCATAATCCGATTTTACTGCACCAAAATCGTTTTACGATTTTAATTATAATTTTATAAAATTTCGTTTAAAAGGTGCTCTACTATGTTATATTGACAAAATAATAGTAGTGTCATGAAAATGTGTTAGGTAAAGGATCCGATATGTCACTACCATGTCATTTCATATACATGACATGCTCATACAGTCTTTCACATAAATGTTCACAAAATGAAAAGTAATAGCAAAACATATTAATAGTTCTAAAAGAATAACGATCCCAAACATAAGACCTTACATTATAGAACAATACTGTTCATAAACTTTACAATAGTTCTTGATGCACCTCACAAAATTTAGAGGGTCCGTTTATAAAATGGAGGAAAGAAGGATAGACTCCTTTATTTAAAAATATCAGGTCAATGTTTTAAAGACTTCGGGGTTATCACTTTCACAGATTTGACAATCATTTGAGTGACAGTTTGAAAACGGACATATTTTTGTTTCACTTTTTATACATTTTTCATTTTGCAGCATTTATGTGACAGACTTTATATGCATACATACATATATAAAATCATTCACAGCTATCCATAAATGCATGGTATATATCTATGTACATATTATAAAATACTACAGAAGGCACGGTATTCAATTTTCGTTAATGCCGATGTTAATTATTTTTATACACACCACACATAGTGCGAATGTGAAATATTTTTCTTTTTTGTTAACGGAGATCACTGTGGGCTACTTTTTTGGTAGACATAATTTACATACACATATATATATGTATTGTATATAATACGATGTTACAAATTCACGTGTCTGTCACGTTTTTTATTAAGTTTGTTCACAAAATTCTTATACATAACCACATCAATTAAATTATATATAGTAGGCGGTAAAAATGTAAAGAGCAGTTTGTGGAGAGAATAAACTTTTTTCAATTTACAATAAGTATAAAATCACTACATCAAAGTTTATTGACGAAAAAATTATTTATACGATTGCTTACAAAAAAAAAACACATATAAATGTATATTTTATTGACCTAGTACTATATTTCCACAATTTTTTTCAATTGAATAATTTCGATTGACACTTTTTTTAATTTTATTTATTGTTTATTTATTATTATTTTTTCATTATGCGAAACCGATCGACGACGCACCGACTTGCTCGCGAGAATGCTGAAAACTTGAATGAATAAGGAACCGAGTGTAGATTCGACTTGGGGCGTACGATATTAACGAATGGGTAAATAAGTATGTGTGGATAGAGCGCCGAGTGCATCAAGTGTTTGATAAGAGACCAAAGAGAATCCCTAGTGAGAGAGCATCACAAAAGTAAGAGAATGAATAAAGAGCAATACATAAAGTTTACAGATGATTCACGAATGCAAACAAAAACAAGTAAAGGCGTATAGTCGTGCAACTTTGCAAAGTTTAAAAAGGGGGAATTGCAGCAAATAAAATAATTTTAAATGATATTCATAGTCACTATAACAAAATTCGCTAAATATTATTACATGCACGATCATTTCAACAAAGTATGTTTCTGTAAATGCCAGATATCATATTTCATATATGCTTCCTTTGTTAGCATCACTATATCTCTCTGTTATAGTTTGAGTATCAACAAAGAATACAGTTTAAGTATAAATTATGAGCACAGTTTGAGAGGCACAATATAGTATTGTATGTACTCTTTAAGGGTTCCGTACTCAAAGGGTGCTAAGGGGACCATATTACTAAGCTTCCGCAGCACGTCCGTCCGTCCGACTCCGGCTGTATCTCATGAACTGTAATAGATAGTGTGTTGAAATTTTCACAGAGTGTGTAATTCAATTGCGTGTATAACCACAAATAATAAAAATAAAATAATGTTAAAAACATAGAGGGGTTCCCATACAGACTCAAACTTAAATTAATGTTCTTATTAAACACACTGTCAAGATCCTAGGATTCCTAGGAAGGGTACCTCCTATACAAACCCAAATTTTCATTTTGGTTTATTATACTCTTCATGGAAGTGAATAGTATTATAAGTTTGTCATGAAGTTTGTAACACACAGAAGGAGACATCGCAGACCACATAAAGTATATATATTTGTGATCAGCTCGATGAGACGAGTTTGTTAACGTGAAGTATTTGTTTGTTAACGTATCGAACTGAAATTTGGACACGATAAGTTTGTAATCCATGGCCATCCATTGTGTAAATTTCATGATCCTAGGGCTACCAGGTGGGGTACCTCCCATACAAACCCCCTTTAAATTAATGTCTTGTTAGAAAAAGTTTTTTTGTTTTTTAACGTATCGAACTGAAATTTGGACTCTATAAGTTTCTGATCTATATTCATTAACCATATAAATTTCATGATCCTAGGGTTACCAGGAGTAGTACCTCCCATACAAACCCAAATTAAATGGCAAACTTCTTTACATAGTATAAAGCAAAGTCGAAATTTCAAGAAGTTAGAATACTGATTACTTCTAAAACGCAACGTATTTTGATACGGTTTTCACTGTTAATTAAAGAATTTCCTTAGAAAAGTTTGCATGTACATAAATAATTGATTCAATATTAAAAGTAATTATGATTATTATCATTAATTATCTATATTTGTCATTCACTAAAGACAGCAACACTAAGTTTGACATTGACCAAAACAGGTATTTGTAATTCACTATAACATCAAACAGCTCGTTTTGGTTCACAAAACAGTTCAAAAAGTAGTTCTTTTCCCATTTACCAATACTGTATTTTGATAATTTCACAGGTTGGCTTGGCGGACGAGTCCCGTTTTGTTTGCTTATAAAATTAATGTAGTTGTAATAGTGTTATAATTTATGGAAAAGGCATTTACTGCTACTACAATATTGCAGCTTTTCATTCTTTACACAGCAAAGTTTCTTCAAATGTGATTTTAAAATTAAATTAAAGCAATTATTATTATCATTTAAGCAATACTATAAGGTAAAGAAAACATTTGTTTACTTGCAATATAAGGAAAAAATGTCCCTACCAACGATCAAATAGGTAAAATAAATCATTTTATTCTGTCAAAGATCAATGGACTGATTCAAAAATATTACTCTGTAGACAATGCTATTTATCTGGAAGAGGCTGTTCATTTCCCAACAGAATTTCATTCTCTACAGCCTTCTGCTTTGCGCCCACATAAATTAGTTTTAAAAGTAGGGTGTCAATATTTTATTACGGAACCTTAATCCACCAAAATTGTGCAATGGTACACGTTTACAGATAAAATCATTAAAAAAAACTACATAACAGAGTGTACAATACTGACCGGATGTGGAACTGGAGAAGTCGTTTTAATTCCCCGGATTCCATTAATACTAACGGATCTACCTTTCCAATTTAGAAAATTGCAATTTCCTATAAAATTGTAATTTTCAATGACAATTATCAAATCACAAGGTCAAGCATTCAACGTTGTGGGATTATACCTGAGCATTCAGTGTTTTTCCCATGGACAGTTATATGTAGCTCTTTCACGCGTCAATTCAGTTCGTATTGTGTAATGACAAAAAAGTTGTAGAAATTGTATACAAAGACATATTGTAAACAAAAATTTGTTAAAAAATTAATAAAATTTCATGCTATCAATACCAAAGCGATATTTTTTAAATTGAACCCGTGCAAAGCAGGGCGGTTTGCTAGTTTAAAGAATAAATGTACAATAAAATTGCCACTCAAACTGATGTGATGCTAAGAAAGGAAGGTTGGATGTAACCCGGAGGAGCGTGAAGAGTTTTACATCGTTAGCATAGCCAATGATAGCCTTCTTTCTGTTTTTTTTTTTGTTTTTGGGTGATAAATATTCAACTTTTTCGACAAAAACAAATTACTTAATACATAACTTCAGACAGAGGTACAAGATTTATGTCCAACGGTTTTGCATACATAGTGTCAAAACCTTGTGCGTTGGTACGGAACCCTTCGTGTGCGAGTCCGACTCTCACTTGACCGATTTTTTATACTCTTCGCGGGAGTGAATAGTATTATAAGTTTGTCATGAAGTTTGTAACACACAGAAGGAGACATCGCAGACCAGTTTTTGAGCTAGAGAGCTGAAATTTTGCACATAGGTTTCCTCCATATGTTGTACCTCCCATACAAACAACCATATAAATTAATGCTCTTATTAGAAAAAGTTTTTTGTTTTTAAGCTTATCGAACTCAAACACTATAAGTTACTGATCCATAGCCATAAACCTTGTAAATTTCATGATTCTAGTGTTACCAGGAGGGGTACCTCCCATACGAACCCACATTAAATACAAACTTATAAAGAGTAAAATTCTATAATAAAGTGCCACTCAATTAGTGTTCATATTTGATACTTAAACTGTGTTCTTTATTGATACTCAAATTGTAACAGAGAGAATTTTAGTGGTTTTGTTTTTTAACATATCGAACTGAAATTTGAACAGTATAGGTTTCTGATCTATATCCATCAACCAAGCAAATGACACTAGGGTTATCAGGAGGGGTACCTCCCATATATACCTAATTAATTGAGAAACTTATAAACAATAAAAGTATAATAAAATTGCCACTCAAACTGATGTGATGCTAAGAAAGGAAGGTTGGCTGCAACTCGGAGAACGTGAAGAGTATTACATCTTTGGCATAGCCAATAATAGCTTTCTTTCTGGTTTTATTTATTTTCTCTTCGCTATCGTATATTAGTTTACAATTTTGTTTAAAAATGCAATGATTGCTTTTCTTTAATTCTCCTAGCGATTTACTTGCTTCATAAATATATGATGTATTATTAATTTGTATTGCAGTTTGTTCTTTACCATCTAAGTATCTTTTAGTTTGACAAATTTGTTAAAGGTATTATATATATGTATGTATATATGATTGTGGCTAAGTTGCAATTACATAATCTATTGGGACCCTGATAGCGAAGATCAATGAATCATTATGGGTCAATACCGCTACTCGAATGAGTTTTATTTTTTCTAGGTCTATTTTGTATTTGTTTATTTCGTCCGGTGTTAGTATGGACGGATGGAAAATGTTATATCTGGCAGAGGTTACTGTGTATAGTATATGGTTTACCTACTCTTGTAAATAGAGGAGTTTTATTAGTTGGTCATGGTAAGTTAGGGTGTCTTTAATATTATAGTTGTATTTGTTTATGGTGTTGAAAGATTTTAGGATTCTTTGTCTGTCCTCTAGTATTGTATTTTTAAGTAGTGTAATGGATTTAATATGGTTATTAATTTCAATCGTTGATTGTTGTTATGATTTGTTGATTATTTTCGTGATTATTGTATAAGCGTTCTAAAATTGTTTGTCTGTCGTTGTCATCCATAACGCGGAAATAGCCATTTATAGACTGTTCCTACAGAGTTTACTAGTCCTCGTTTTTGTCTGTTTGATCTAATCATCTCTGTTTGTTTTGTGACATGTTTTTGTTCGTTCTCCGTTAGAAAATTGATATTGGATTCTAGGTTGTTTAATATTAATGTTATTTCATGAGGGACTATTACATGCAATATTATTCTTGTGTTATTAGCTATTTCTGTGGGTGTTAGTACTAATCTTATAAATCCATGCTGGTTATTGATCGGCAGCAGTGTTACTTGTGCTATTATTCAGGTCGGATATAGGCTGAGTAACAGGAGGAGTACCTGAAAGATTTGAATACTTTAGTTTGCGTTTAATATTAACTGTGTGTATGTTATTCAGATCTGTTTTCAACTTGCTGCTACACTTTGCAGTAAGAAAAGAGGTAAAATCTGGTAACCTCTTCAGTAGGTCAGGTCTCACAATTGCTTACGCCGACGACATAGCTATTTTAGCTCGTAACAAAAGATATCTGTCCGAAATTTTTCTTGGCATTGAAAAAGGCGCCAAATCAGTTGGTCTTAGAGTAAATGAAGCTAAGACAAAATACTTGAAGTTTTCGAGATTTGAAGAAAGGCGCCGCCCAGAAAATATTACAATCGGTAACTACTGCTTCGAGGGTGTACAACAATTTAGGTACCTCGGTGTCATGATCAACAACGACAACAACATACACAACACAATACAGGACAGAATCATGGCTGAAAACAAGGCATATTTCGCCAATATAAAACTCTTAAGGTCCAGATTACTTCCGAGATCGTGCAAGCTACGCATCTATAGTTCGGTAATTCAACCGGTGCTAATATATGGGTGCGAATCCTGGACACTCACGAGTAGGGACGAGCAATGCTTGCAAGTCTTTGAGCGCAAAATACTTAGAAAAATCTTTGGGCCAGTCAGAGATAGCGACGGAACTTTTAGAATCCGTTTTAACGAAGAACTCAACTCGTTACGTAAAGGAGAGAGCATAATAAAGATTGTCAAAGCGCATAGAATACAATGGTTAGGCCATTTGGAGCGTATGAACGATGGCCGTCCTCAAAAAAGCATGGTCGCTTTTAATCCACCAGTGACAAAAGCCAGAGGACGCCCAAAGTTCCAATGGTTGGACCAAGTCATCACAGACCTGAAGAAGATGCGTGTAAAAAATTGGAGGGCGGAGGCTAAAGACCGTAGCGCCTGGAAGAGGATTGTGAACGAAGCTAAAGCTCACCCCGAGCTGTAACGCTGCCTGATGATGATGATGATGTTATTCAGATTTCATTTTCTAATTTTTGGCTGTTCCTTAGACGGTTTCTATAATTTTTAATAAAACTTTCTTGCCTGTCTTCAGTATATTGTTCCATTTGTTGGTTAGCTCTTACAATTGATTTTGCTTTCTGTTTTTCCATTCTATTAAATACCTCTGTGTGATCGACTTTGTGGTTCTGTACCTCGAATGGTGCACATTGGATTGTGCTATGATAGGTATCATTGTATAGCATTACGGCCTTATTCATTTGTGCTATTATTGGTAGTTTTTCTTCTAGATTCAGGGTTCATATTTTTTCTGTAATTGTATTATTTAATCGTTCTACATCGCTGTTTTCAGTATGACTATTTGTTTTAGTTGCATGGAAATCTATGTTTTGTTTGTTTAGGAATTCTTTTACATTTGATGTATTAAATTCATTGTCGAATACGAACTTTTTAACTTTGCCTTTTATAGCCAAAAATTGTTGAATTTTATCGACGATGGTTCGATTGTTTCTATCGGGTAACGGGAAACTTGTAGCATGTTTTGAGAATTTGTCTATAAATATGATAAAGGATTGTTTGGTATTTACGTACATAAGTGTCTACATGAACTGTTTCGTTTATTTATGTGGGTGTTTTTGTTGAGAAAAATTTGTTTTTTATGGGTCGTATTTTCCTCCCGAACATATAATATTATTTGCATTTTAAATCTATTAACGACCGTCTTAAGTGTAGGTACATTACAACTTAAGTCCTCTTCCATACCCAAAGGGTGCTAACGGGACCCTATTACTATGCTTCCACCGTCCGTCCGACTCCACTGTATCTCATGAACCGTAATAGATATACAGTTGAAATTTTCACAGAATGTCATGCTTTTGTCATGATAGCAACAAATACTAAAACTAAAATAAAGTTACAAAATTAAAGGGGTCCCCATACAAGAAGCGTGTACTCCAATATGCACTGCGCACAGTTTTAGAAGCTTTGTGATTTATTTTGTTTCATATTTTGGTAATTTTTTGTATACTCTTAGGCTGTCTGATTATATCACTTTTGCTTTTGATCCCGATCTCAATGTTGATATACAGTATGAATACTGATTCTACCCTAAACATAAGTCAAATCAATCAATAATTTAATATTTGGAGCATTGAGATTTTTGTCAATTTCATAATAAATGCATATTCATTGTATTTGGAATTGCTCGAGCATTGAGTTATTGAATACACAATTCATTTTTGCGGCAAAAAATTGTACGATGGTACGGAACCCTCCGTGTGTGAGTCCGACTCACACTTGGCTGATGTTTTTAAGAAATCTTGTCATAGGGTATGCTATTTTAGCATAGCCTTTTATAAAATTTCTATAAAAGCCATTCCTAAGAATGATTTGATTTTTTTTTGCGTTTTTTGGTAATTTTAAATTCTGAATTATTGAAACATTGTTGGGGTTTGGCTTTATATCTTTGGTTGTAGACATGTCTTAGGAATTGTGTTTCTTTCTTTAGAAAATCACACTTGTCCACTTGTATTTTGAGTTTTGCCCTCTTTGGGGCTTGAAAAATTGCTTTTATACTTGAAAAATGTTCTTGAAGCGATGTGCTAAATATGAGGATATCATCTATGTATACCACACATCGCACATGACTAAAGTGTTACAAGTCAAAAAACACGATTTTTAAGTTAATGATGCAGAATTATTCGTGTTTTATATTGTGTAAAAATTTCTTGTTAGTAACTTGCACACTTCCGTGAGAAGAGAATATTTCGTCTATAATTAGCCAATTTGTTAGTAAATTGAAAACTTTAAGCGCGTTTTTCTCGAAATGCTCTTTTTTCAGTTCTATCACTTTAGTTAAACATGTGCGACATGTTTTATTGAAAAGATCCTTCAGAACCTTGTTTATTCGCCGTTGAAAGGTAGACGGTGAATTTTTCAGACCAAAAGGCATACGAATTAATTCGTAATGACCGAATGGTGTTGAAAATGCTGTTTTTGGCCTATCCTCTTCTCTTACCAATATTTGGTGGAATCCCTTCGCTAAGTCGAGGGCTGTGAAATATTGCGCTCTGCAATAATATATATATATATATCTCCAGTAGAGTGACTAAATTTGGTATTGGGTACTTGTCATCGATTGTATTTTCATTAGGTTTTCTATAATCAATGACAATTCTCTACTTATTTTTCCCAGAATTGTCCTGCCTCTTTTCTACTACCCATAAGGGGCTATTGTATGATGAATTACTTTCCTTTATTATATTCTTTTGAATTTGTCTATTGATTTCTCCTGTTAGTTGTTCTTATGATTTCATGGAGTACGTCATCTGCAGACGACAGTATGGCACCATCTTTGAAAAAAATTCAAAAAAGGTTTGTTATATTGTCGAATTCTTTCACATTCAGGTGTTTGTAATAGAATTTGTATTTGTTATCGTTGCCTTCGACCAATTGTAAGACGGCTATGTTTTCTATAGAACTTAGATAGTTGAATTCCTCAAAGTGCAATTTAGTTCCGAGAATTTCAACGTATCATAATTCGTTGTTTATTATTGCTTTCAGGGGCATTAGGAAGTTTTGTCCGATTATGCCAGAATAGCTGTCATTATCGAAGTCTATAAATTTTCACGGAAGTGTGCCGTTTCCCTTGAATTGTTTAGGAAATGGAGTAATTAATGAATATTTGATGGTCTTTCTCCCGTTAAGAGTCTTAAAGTTAGGGGCTTGTTTAAAGGTTTCTTCGCATATATTTTGTCAATGGGCCCGGGTTTTAAAATACTAATGGTTGCCCCGTTATCTATAAGGCATTTAATGTTTTGGTTGCCTATAGTTATTATAATTATGGGTAAATTACATCGGGAGGCGACATTAAAAAAGTAACTTCTTCCTCAACATCAGACTCAGTTTCTTCTACAGGCTGGTTTTGGGATTTTGTGTTGGCATTGAAATTGTTTTCATTTCGATTCTGGTTGTTATTATTATTGTTTGTATTGTTGTTGTTCCTATTTTGATTTTGGTTATTATTTGAATTATTATTATTGTGTCATTGATTTATATTATTATTATACCCGCTTTGAGTTTGGCTATTATTATTTGCGTTAGTTTGTTGTTTATTAGTGTTGTTAGATTTGGTTTTGGATTTCTATGCATAAAGTCAATTGTGTCATTAATAAAAGCAATAGTTTTTTGGTGAAATTGGTGAATATGGATCACATAATTATGGTGTCCAAATTTCAGTTCGATAAGACAAAAGACAAAAAAGTTTTTCTAACAAGAACATTAATTTGTGGATGGGCGTTGGCGGATTCTAACAGGTCTCAAATTTTTCAAAATTTATTATTAATAACATGACTAACTTAGTTGCAAAGTTTCAAGAGCCTAGCTGTATTTTTCGAATTTATGCCAAAAATGGATGGATCACAATTGGCTCACTGAAACTCAACTTTTCTATTAAACTTTAAATATCACAAATTTTACAATTAAAAACTTAAAATCTATTTGGTACGTATAGGACATTGTCAGGTATGTGCCAGAAATCTCCGACGGTTTCGAAACCCAAAATAGAATTGGTGTGACAGGAATTTGGGCGATTTAAAATAATGTTTGAATGAACAGCTCATAGAAAAGTATTTGCGTTTCGAGTGATTGGCAATATTACAAATTCAATATTGCCTTTATTTCAATTGTTTATTGACCGAAACACTCGTTATATTTTTGATAGATTTAATTTTGACTTCTACTTCTGCAATTGTAGTTTGAAGAATAGACAGACTCACTTGACAAGGACCAGTGCCAGTTGTAGCACTACCAGCGCCCTGGGTGAGATTTCTATGACGTCTGCCATTCCAACCCATAAGGAAAAGGGATAAAGGGATAAAATAACTATTTATTAAAATATATAATAAAGTTTTAATTATCTAGCCTTTCTTTTATTAAGACAGCAAGTTAATGTTTTTGCCGATCGCAGATAGGTTTTTATCAGCTTAAGCTTAGAAAAATTCCTTTCCCCACTAGCAACTGTTACAGTGTGATCAATATTAGCAATATTTTTAAAAGTAAATGTTTTTGAATTATGTACTTTTTCAGTTATGGAAGATCTGTAGTTTTGATATATTGTAACACCCGTATTTCACAATTAAATGTGTCAGCACCAAATTGCAACTCGTTATCTTCGAAAGCTACGTAACCACGGACGGACCTAAGGACATGACTTAATCCATTCCCCGTTCATGCTGATCATATCCCTACATATTTCATGTGGCTTCCCACTCAAGGTTATATGCGTTATAAACGTCAGCAAAGTGATTATAAGTGCTTGTTGACACTAGTGAGAGTGGTATAATGAATTTTATCTTTTTGAAGCATACATAAATATATAGAGAGATGTGTGTACACAAAAATAATAAATATTTCGTTTTCCCCTGACATATAAATGTATGCAAAAATGCAAACAAGCAATATGGGAAGTGGCTTCCTATTTTATGACATCTATTTATATTACTTTAATAGTTTGGGAAGCATTTGCTTCATCGATTCGATAGAATCGTTGGGTATAACGTCTATTGGCGTAACTGAAACTGTTAATATCAAAATGTCATAACTTTTTTTTAAAAAATCGTACAATAATTTTAAAAAATGGGTTTTAAAGCTAAAGGTTTGTACTATACAACCTTTTCGTCGAAAATTGAAAAAAAAAAATTTCTATCCCAAAAAAAATTATCAAAAATGGCTAAAATGGCCATTTTTTGACCTTTTAGGCTTCATTTACCAAAAATCCTGACGTGATGGAGCATTTTGAAGGTCAGATTCGTTTTCAGCGCATAAAAAACTACAAGAAACAAGTACAGCCATTCTAGAAACTCACCCTCGCAGGACTGTGTTATTAATTACTGAAATTAAAAATAATTTATTAACTATTTAAATAAATAATTAATTTTTCATATTTTATTAACAAAATAGTACAATATTTATGAATAATTCAGTTCTTATTAAATATATAAAATACTAAATTTCCCGGTGCGCGTTGCTACGCCCTGTCTTAAAAAACGGGGTATACGTATGTCAAAATTTTTTTCTTTGATGAAGATCTAGCGGATATGTCCTGCATCGTGAAATAAAGAGTAGCAAGAAAAAAGTAAAATATTTTTAATCGTAAAGTATAGTTAATATGCAATTTACACCAAACTACATCACGTTGATGGGGTTTTTCGTTCACACAGGATATTTTGCATCACGAACAGCTATTTTTCGTTTTGGTTATACACACACGTGGAACTTGCGAACACGTTGGCTAAATAAAAACTAAAAGTTTGTGAAAAATACATGATTTAGAACATTTTGCAACATATGCAAATAGTTCTTGGAATTCCCTTTTTCATTCCTGATACTTATTTTATTAAATTCTTTGAAAAAAAATGACAATTTATGGTTTATTTAACAATGTTTTGTGCCATCAGCTGCTGTTTTTGATGCCACAGGCGGAAAAACACAAAAAAAACTTAGAAGCACTAGGAAAAACTTGGCGACACTGTCAGAAAATGTCTAGATTGACTAATTTTCATATCAAGACACATCAGTTCTTGATGCGACTATTGATCCCCAGCACATTCTACAACAACAACCTCTGAATGACGTCATTTTCCTTGTGGTTGTTGTCGAATCTGATACGTATCAGTAGGCACATCAATGTTGATGTTGATGTGCTTTGGTGTAAATTGCATACAAAAAGTAAAATGAGACAAAGAAAATCAGTATTAATTTCGTAGTACAATTAAATGAACAATATTTTTTGTTAGTCCGTCTTCAGACAATATAAATAAGTTAGTTAGGTGTGCCCAAATCAAAGCCGCAAACGGACATCTAATGGGATATTGAACGCGTTTGAATTCAATTGGGACGTCTGTTGGGATTAATGGAATACGTGGCAGCAAAACAATTTCATCTCGCAAATTGCCAATCAAAATACTGGCTTCGATAATGTTCTTCATTAAGTTTTTAATGACCAATCTCGTGCCATTGCACAGCAGTGCTTTGTTCAAATTCCGAAGTTAAATAACCGGAGATCCAACTTTCAGTCGTAGAATGTGTGGTGGCATACCTGGCAAATCTAGTAAGTTGAAAAACTCTGTTGGATAATTTACAGCTTTGTTGGCATGGCAAACTGTTGTAACTTAAAGTTTAAATTGTCAACGTGCACATTTTTTGGTGCCAAATGGTTCTTTCTGCCAGCCACGCATGATTTAGGTATTGTGTGCGTACATCGGGGAATATGCGGTCAATGAGAACATTTTGCGAATCAACGATTGTGCAGAAATCGGTGGGCAATTTTATGCAGCCAGTTCATGGACAACAGCTTCTCCATCGCCAATAAGTAACAATTGTTTTGAGAATGTGTCAGCGGGTGGATCTTGTAGCATTTGTACACGCATGTTTTTTTTAAGCTGGACTTTTTGAACATTACGCCACAGTGACCACAGTGTCGATGATTTCAAGCAAGCGTTGATCTCATCGGCGTACGTTGAACGTGGAATGACGGGAAGTGTTTGTCTGAAATCACCTGCAAGGAGTAAAAGAGTGCCGCCGAGTAGTTTGTCGTTATCGCAGAATGACATTGTCCTGACCAGGTCGAATCATCATATGATACGCATAAAAATTCAACGAGCTCACTTACTTGTTTGCTTCGGATACTACACAACATATTCATAAATATTAATTGAAAATAAAAAATGAGTAATGATGTTTGTAATGAATGAAGTACCTGCGGCGGGATCTCGTTGTTTAATGTTTATGCAATAACCATTTTGCCCCTTACAGAAAATTAGCGGATATTGGAGAGCGTCGTATGAACGGTGTGTGTAGCGATGAACTCCAGATTAATGTTTCTTTTTCGATCACAATTTCACGAGTCTCTGTGCGGTCGCCAACCATGATTCCAGCAAAGTTGTCCACAACAGGCGCATTGAATCTACGCACATGTTCTCCTACTGGTGTTTTATTAGGATTGACGACAATAGCGTGATTGTCATTTTCTTTTTCATTTTCTCTTCAATGAAGATCAAACGGATATGTCCTGTATCGCGAAATAATGAGCAGCGATCATGTAGCTGCTGCACTTTTTGTCTTTGCTAATGTAGTTCACATTTTCATGTCGCAATGTCAAATTGGCAAATTTTTTTTTTTTTTGTATGGAGTAACGGTCACTTTGTTTCCAGTTGATCAACGACGGCGAGGTGGAGCGGAGGGGAGACGAAGCGCAAGAGCGGCCAATGGGAATTCAGTACCATGGCGTCATTCAGCGATAAACAACGTGCGTTCTGTGTACGCAAATACTACCGCAACAACGATTCTTTTACTACAGCGCAACGAAAATTTGGCGCTAATTACAACATACGGCGTAAAAACGAACGATTCAATTAATTAGAAAATGGGTACAAAAGTTCGAGGAGACAGGTTCAACAATGAATCAATCACGATCCGGCCGACCTAGAACATCAAGATATCCCGAAAACATCGAGTGTGTAAGAGCGTCTATTCGTGAAGATCCTGGACTCTCTACTCGGAAGCGGTCTAACGCCTTAGGTATGGGTAGCTTTGTCTGCAAGAGGCATTATTGGTCCATACTTTTTTGAAGATCGCCTAGGAAATGCTGTTACAGTGAATACAGAGCGGTATGTTGCCATTCTACTGAATTTTTTTTCGCCAGCGCTACAGGATTTCGTTGGTTTTAATCAACGATCGTAGTTTCAGCAAGATGGGGCAACATGCCACACTTCCAACGAATCATTAAGTGCTATTCGCGAAATTTTTGGACAAAAAGTGATATCCAAAAGAGGTGGCCAGTTAATGGACTTATCCCCAATGGACTTCTTTCTTTGGTGATACCTTAAAAGTAAAGTTTTCAACAGCAATCCAGTGTCCCTAGAGGAATTAAAAGAAAATATTCGAGAGAAAGTGCAAAACATTTCACGAAACACTTGTGAGGCCGTCATTGAAAATTTGCGCTCCAGATTGCAACAGTGTCAAAATAGTCAAGGATCACATATGGTTGAAGCCATTTTTAAAAAATAAAATCCCTATTTATGTACTTTTATAATACACAAACAGTTGTTATCTCACATAGAATTAAAATATCGTTTGAAATGTAAACGAACTTTTGATCCACCCTGTACTTCCTGCTATAAATTTTTCCTTGGGTGACAGCTGGGCTTCTGATGATTTCGCATAATCCGTGTTTCAATATATTCGCCAGTATCTGATAGTTTTTGCGCTGTTTTTTCGTGTTCCTCTTTTGGACTCTACGAATAAGCTGAGCGATTTCAGCGCTTCCACTGCAGAAGAATGAACCATTTTAGGATGTTGGAAAATCTTATTAGTAACGTTGAATCGCTGTAAAATGTCGTTACAAAATCCAGCGTACAGTGCAATTTCAAGACTTTCCATCTTCAGCTCGATTTTGCCGACGTCTTTCTGTCCTTGGTCATGTGACAAGAGCTTCTTTAATTTTCTTGTAACTATGAACAATAGCTTTTGTGGCATCATCGCGACAAGACCAACGAGTTTCACTTAATAACTTCGGAATGTAGAATACAGAAAAAAAGGTAAGCATATATGCTCTGCAATCAGTGCTAAAAATGCAAATATCCCTTGTTTGGATATAACTCATTACTTCCTTAAAAATTAAAAAAAATTTTTGGTAAAATAATTTTGAAGTGAAACTTCTTTAGCGGCGTTGGGCAAAAATTTAGTACAAATTTTGAGTGAAAAAATACAGATCGTAACGTTTTTATTTTTTTAAATAATAAAATTATTGGAAAGTGTATGCAAGCAAACAGGTTGTGTGTTGTAGAAAAACAAGCGAATATACGAAGAAAAACGAAAAACACAGAAGCTCGCAGTTGATCTAATTAACGGCAAGAGGGTACATATGGCAAACGTAAAAACAACAACGACAATTACACACGCCAAAGAAAACAAAAGAAACACACAAACGGATAGGCAGACGGACAGACTGAAAGACTGACACAGCTAAATTAACTGGACAGAATATTTTGTATGCAAATGTTGTATTGTTGTATTTGTTTTGAGATGATCTCTCTCTCTCTCTGTCTGTTGTTAAGAAGTTTCACTTCTATCACGTGTACTATGGCACATATGCAATTTTTTTTTTTTTAATACAATTTTTTACTCGAATGTTTTTGGGGGCCGCTGCCCTTCCGTAAATCCGACTCTGATTACTTGTTCGTTATACACGCAATTGAATTACAGACTCTGTGAAAATTTGAACTGTCTACCTATTACAGTTCATGAGATAGAGCTCTCTGACGGTCGGATGGATGGACAGCGTAGGCTTAGTAATAGGGTCCCGTTGGCATCCTTCGGATACAGAACCCTAAGATCGACAACCATTTTAAAACCCTGTTCAAAACTACCTGCCTCAAGATTTTATCAACACTAAAAAGAACACATGAAATTTCGTCAGCGAGTTGTTTAGTCTATTTATTTACTTTTTTTTTTTATTTCATATGTACATATATAGGAAAACATTAACAGCAGAATCCGCCTTAAAATATTGGTGTGATTTAGTGAACAGTGATGAGCCCGTTATAAGTATTTTATTTTCATACTCTCCTTGTGAGGAGATCATTAGGGTGTAATCTTTTAAGACGCCTGTGTGATGCATTTATGCTTAGTGAGGGTACCAGTGGGTTTTGATGACGAATGAGTTTTATGTTGTATCTGCTGCTGTTTATTACTTCTAAAATTGTGGACGTGTTCAGATCTCGGTGAAGAGTCGTGTTTCTCTCGTACCACTGAGCTCCAGTTATGCGGCGAAGGGCTTTGTTTTGACTAGCTTGGATCCTACGAATGTTATAAGAAGCAGTGGTGCCTCATATATGTATGCCATAACGCCAGACTGGGGCCACCACTTGCTTATAAATCAGCAGTTTACTACTTAACGATAGCCTGCTGTTTTCTCGTAATAGCCAATCAAGTCTGCGCAACTTCTGGTAGCAACAAGCAGCGGTACTTTTGACATGGGCACGCCGAGTGAGACGCTTATCCAGGATCAATCCGAGGTATCGAATTTGATTCACCTGTGGGATGATACTTGAGCTATATTTAATATCTGGACAGCCATCTCGCTTTAAAGTGAAAGTGCAGTTCATGAATTTTTCTGCGTTTATCACGATGTTCCAACGTTTGGCCCAAGCGTGGAAACGTCGCAGGTATGATTAAGTCATAACCACTGACACTTTGGGGGAGTCGTCATTTGCTAGGGTGGCATATGTTGCCAGCAATATGTTTTCGTCATCTGGTACCGGCATATCCAATGTGTACAGTGTATAGAGAACTGGTGCCAAGACACTGCCCTGAGGCACGCTAGCTTTAGTACCTCTAATAGACGAATTATCATCTCGCACCTTGACGAAAAACGTTTTATCTGTCAAGTAGCTCCGTAGAAGAAGAAATTGCTTGCTTGGGAGTAGATCTTTTTGTTTGTGAAGTAAGCCTTCGATCCATACCCTGTCGAAGGCTTGTTTGACGTCCAGGAATACAGCCGAGCAATATTGATTTTTTTTCGAATGCAGTGAGGATATGTTGCCCAACACGATGCAATTGCTCCGGCGTACCATGCTGAGGCCTGAAGCCAAATTGGTGGTTTGGTATGACACTCTGATATCTTTCGAATATTTTCGAGAAGGTCGGAATTTATTTATTGAAGTGAAAACTTCTTTAGGCGCGTTGAGCGATATTTGGTAAAGGGTAAAACTATGAATTCGCGTTACCGACATGCTCATTTGCTCGCTTTCTTCTTGTTTTGTATTTGTTTGTTTGGAAATAATTAAGACATACACAACAACAACATACGAACAGACTGGACAAACAAGTGAGAACAACAACGATATGCATGAGAGCGATAGAGACAACAAAACATCTTTATGAGTGGGAGTGGATTTTGTATAGACAAAATTTTGACTCTCTCTTTGTTTCATCATATCATCTACTCTTTAATTAATAGATTTAGATATACTATTATTAATTCATACTTAGTTTTGAGTTTTCACTTCACTTTCCCTTTGACTGGCAAATTTTGTTTTTACTGGCTTTTACTTTGAAAAATTAAATATTAATATTAACATAATTTCCTGCTATATTTGACAAAGGTGACTTGATTGATTTTAAAATATGTCCCTAAGTTTTATATGCCAAATATTATCCACCATCTCGATAACAGCAAGTCCAAACTTAACTGAAACAATATCAAGACTATTCTAGAGATTCCCTCAAAATTTCATCAAAATCGGTTGCGCCAAATATATAAATGTTAAAAAAGCAAAACACTGTCTGTATCTCCAAAACATCGCCCCCTACCGGGTTCAAATCAGATCGAAACCATCTAGGTGACTCCATGAGTACAACAAAAAAATCATCAAAATTGGTTCAGTCGTTATGGAGATATGCACTTACCAACACATTTAGCGATTAATTTTTATATATGTACCTATATAGAGAAGAGATTTATTTGAACTAAGATTATAATAATAAATTATAACCTAGTTATTTTTTAATATGAGCAATAGCGATAGAGACCTTCAGCTCAGAGGGAGAGGTAAGAAGGATAGGAGGAAAAATTAGAAAAGTGCAGGACCAGATTTGAGCAAGAATCGAACCCGAGACCCTAGGGATGTCAGCTCAGGGCACTTACCTAATGTGAATCCATTCATGCAGATGTCTAGTATGTACATATACATATTGATACCGCAAGTTTCCTATTTATCCGACTACGACGAAGCAAACCCTGTGTTTGACCGCTATGTATATGGGTGCGTATGGATCACCCACTCATCTATTCCCTCATAACTTCTAAATTACTTATTATAATTTGACAAATGGTATCGTTGGAAGTGTCTCAAAAGTGCATTGCTGCATCGTCAATAGTTAACTATTTATAATAAGTGTAATAACATAACTATTTGTTTCCATAATAAATGTGTTAAATTAATGTGTTATTTAATTTAAAATATATTATGTGTAAGTTGTTTACTTAATAGACGATATATATTGAATATTGTGCATAACATTTTCAGATAAAAATATTTTCCTTGCTTTATGCGTTTTTGGCTGCTTTGGTAGGATGGAAGGTTGATGTTAGGATCCCAGTGTGAGCTACGCAGTGCAAAAAGTAAGAATTATTTTTGAAAGATTAAATACTACACTATACTTTTTGTTCTGTGGGTCCCATACACGTATTCGAGAATTGGTCTAGCCAAAGATGTGAATAATAACTTAGCTCTGTAAGGATCATTAAACTCTTTAGATCAACGTTTAATATATGCCTCTAACATTATTGATGACAGAAGAGATGTGCATGTCGGAATTCAGCTTTGGATCCATCAAAACATCCAGATCACTGAACTGTGCGACACGTTCTATAGTGTGATCATTGATGAGGTATCTGTTTACAATTAAATTTTTACGATAAAGGGCATAGTTTAACATTTGTCACAGTTAAGTGTGAGGTAGTTCATGGCGCACCACTGAGATAAAGAATCAAGATCTTGTTGAAGAAACGTTTTTTTGGACGGGAGATACGATAGACTAGCATAACTTTACTTTATCAGTATACTCCAAGTCGTTACAATATTTTATGGCAGATGGCAAATCATTTATAAAAATGTTGAATAGTAACGGACCAAGGTTGTTTCTGGAAAATAAAAGATATCTAGTTTTTTTAGGAGTAAGTAGTGACACACGCTGTCAAAAGCTTATATAAAAACAGTGTATATGACATTCATTTGATGTTGGTTTGTTAAAATTGACAAACGAAGTAAATTCTAGTAAGGAGGTTGTTGTCGAACGATTCTTGTTAAAACTGTGTTGTGAGGTACAATACTTAATAATGGAACAACGAAATGCAGCACGTGATCAGTGATAATTTGTTCAAACAACTTTGAAATAGCGCAAAGTTTATATTCCCCGGTTATTTGAAATTTTAGCTTTACTGCCTTTTTTGTGGAGGGGGATAATATAGGACTAGTTCCAAATATTAGGTAATACAGAGGTATTTAGAGATGAATCAAACAATTTACATACTGGTCTATCCAAAACATCTGTGCATCGCTTTAAAACACAACGAGGTACATCATCTGGACCCGGTAAAAACATTAATTTTAAAGATTTTAAGTTTTTTGAACTGGGGAATGTGATATGAGTACGGACTGACTCAGTTGTTACTGAAATTTATGTATGTGCTTTGAAAAAAGTTTGCAATATGATTGGAAATATCTCCATCGTTACAACATTCAACATCATTTAATTTCATAATACATATATCCAACCTGGGCAACAGCATCGGAACTAACGTCACGCCGGGGGCGTAGCGTAGAAAGCCGAATAATTATAAAATTTTTTTAGGATCTCGTTTAATATCTTCTTTGACATGTGCCACATATGACTGGTAGCTGAAATTGTTTAGGTGTTGAAAATTATGGCGGGATATGGCATATTTAGTGTAATTAGTGAACAAATTTTTTAATTTAATTAGGTCACTAGAAAACCAGTGATTATCTTTGAATTTAAATTTTATCAGAGGAATACAAATTAGACCAGTCAGTGTTACAGTTTGTTGCGGTACACTTAACGAAATCAGTTTGTTTGTAACATAAAATACGTCTTGATGTAGGTAGCAAATTATTGTAGAATTATTATCAGAACGACTACCGAAACCATCCAGACTGGAGTTTAATTCCAAGATTGGGTGATATGCATCCTCAGGAGTGATTGAGGAAACGGTATTGCTTCTGAACCAGGAAACTTCATTAATGCACTCGGTAAAAGCAAAGTCTGAAATTCGGTTAGTACGATTAGCTATGTAGTTGACGTGCTGAAACGAAATATCCAGCAATGAGTCGACAAACATACAGCTAACTGATGATATTACAGCATTGCAATTGATAACAAATGAGAAGAATAAGAAGATCTAACGATAATCAGAACTCCGCCACACACACTATCAATACGATCTTTCCTAAACGTTTCAACATGCAAAATTATATCTGAATGAAAAGAGAAACTATTTGAGAATAAATAGTCTATTAAGTTTAGAGTTTTACCATCTGGCATTCTGGAAATGAATGATCAAACTAAAATTGGAAGGATTGTCTGCTTGAGGGCGGCAAGAAATCAGTTTTTTGTGGTATTTATCTGAGGCAGTGTATAAACGTTTTTTTAAAATTATATTCATGCACAACACAGCAGCAGGCCAGAAGTTAGGACTTAACAGTTCACTACTGTATTCTGGAGGAACAGATATCTTAAAAGACGAAAAGAACCTTTTAAATAAAAATTTAATTTTATTGATGTTCACATTTATAATTGTTAGCAGTTTAGACGAGAGGTAGTAATTAATATCAGGAGTGTTTTCGGCTAACCTAGACACAATTGGGCCAATTGAGGCACGAGTATTTGAAATAGTGGATGCAACAACCTCCGGTACAAGCTGTACAACAGATGCATAAGTATTCTTATGACATTCGGCTACATTTGATACCGGTAGTTCTATCTGCCCCATAGGTGTAGGTATAGGTAAGGCGGGGGTGGGCGGAATTGCAAGGTCGCAAGGAGCTAAGGAAATTTTTGATTTGAGCGAATTACGCCGTTTACGCTTGGGCGACTAATCAAAGAGTTGTAGACCTTTGAAAGTCTTGTCGTACGATGTGAACTTATCGTACAAGCGCTTAAAGTCTTTTGTCATATCATTGTATGCTGTACGCATTGACGTCATTGATTTACGTAAAACAATCTCATCGGATGTACATTTTCTATATAAGGATATTTAATTATTTGTCCTTAATTATTAAATATACCAGTACTTTGAAACCAATAAGAAATTACCCCATCAATTCGACGATTTGTGTGCCCAATAAGTCTTTTGAGTGAGTCCATGTGTAAGAGCTGTTTTGGTGAAGAACAACAGCAACATTCGTTGCCTCTCATGATTTTATAACCGTATTTCTTCAACTTTTCTTTGTACCAATCGAAACGAGCCCCCTGCATCTATGGTTTCTAGCAAAACAACTGATTTTGGCCAACCAACAGGAAATTAGTTGGTGAGCGAAAGGCGGCCACGGTTGAATTCTGAAAAACCCCCTCTGTATATATTGTACTTTTCCATGGACCATTTTTTCACCAATATAAAATTTCCGATGCACATTTTATGTGGCCCGATACCAAAATATTAAGGCAAAGTGATCACTGCCGTACATCAGAGCCCATCCATATGAAAAAGGGTAGATGAACGTGGAAACAAGATTTCAAACTTGGCCAAACTTTTATCACATAAATATATAAATGAAATTTGAAATCACTTTTATTAAGTGATGCTTTTCAAAATTTCCAATTATTCCATCAAACATTCTATTCACATAAACATTTCACTAACATAAGAATAAGGATGATTAGAATAAGGTGATGTGTGGGAATATGCCGATTTGTTTTTCCCTACAATTAAAACTGCTCTGGGTATTATTTTGGCTCTACCATGTACAACTGCAACAATAAAGACTTGGCTGCGAACAACAATGGGAGAGTCTCGACTTAATGGTACGTATTTTTAATATTTACCTAGTTTATGCGACGCTTATATCGATTCTGCGAGTTTCGCATATATGAGAATCGATTTCGGTTTTGTAAAACGATTCCCGATGTCGCATATACACTTAACGCTGTCATTTCGATTTGTATTTCAGAATGTTGTTTCATAAGAGTTGCCATGTGGTAGAACTTTCTTGCTTTATTTTAACTTTTTTTAATAATTTGTGATTTATATACTGCAAAATGATTGTAGAATGTTATAAAAAATCAAGATAAGTATTTTACATTTATATATTATTTTATTCAATGTGAATTCAAAAACTAACTTATTCTGCTGAGAAAACCATATTATATTTTATGCATATGGCTACTCTGACATAATCAAAACAAACCAAATACGATTTAATCAAACTGTTGTCGACTGCCTCTTATAAACATAAGCACCAAAATCGAAATTCGTTACATCGAAACTCGCAGAATCGATATGAGCGTCGTATAAACAACATTTGGCACAAAACTACGTTATCTAGAGAGGGAGAGAGAACAAACTTGTTATAACTTTGCAATCGCATACTTAGATGGATTAGATTAGAAAGGTAAAGCCACAAGGATTATAAAATGTCACCGTTAGCTCCCCAAAGTTCAGTTGTTTATGAGTTTATAAAATAACGGGACCTATGCTGTTAGCTTAGAACATAAATTCAGTTAAAATGTTAATAGCAACATTTATGGAAACTCAAACACTATCGCCGATCTAAGAAGTAAAACAGAATAAAGAAGCTTTTGATGACGAGACTTGAACATTCTAACTACATAGTCATCTGTAAACAGGGTTCCCAGATATAAAAAAGTTGATAACACCAGTTAGCAATTCTGTGATTTCTGTAAAAATATTGGACTTATAATATTAAATGGATTGATAAGTAACACTAGTCGACAAAATTTTGAAACAAGAATCATTTCATCATGCAGTATTGTTAATCCTATAACATAAATAAATACATATTTTTGTTCCATAAATGTGTTTTATTTTTTTCTATTTAACACGAGTTAACTGTCTGTACATAAGTATGTAAAAGTACACTATTTTAACATGCTATAAAAACTTTAATTTTCTATTTAATATGTCTAAATAAGTTTCGGTCTCGGTTAGTTTAGGAATAAGTATTTAATATTTATAATATTTTAGTTTGCAAACAAAAAAACACCTATGTATTTCATGGAAGTTGAAAAGAACTTAAAAATAAAATATAACGGTACATAATCGATTTTGTCTAACTGTTCTTTCTAAAAATAGCGTAATGAACGGTACTGTAAAGATCAAAAGAAAAAGAAAAAGAATTGCAATAGCATAAAAAACATGAAACTAACACATCACTCAATAAGTTCGTAGGATGACATGTAGATGACGCCACTATTGAAAAATCCATATGATTTTTAGGATTGACGTACTTTCAAACGATACGTGTTCAAATTTAATGACAATCTGGAATTTACTTTAAAAGTTACAGAAGTTTTAGTGAAGCAACTTTTCTCCTTTTCAAAACAATCGAAAAAATTGAATTTCGTGTGTGATGATTGAACGACGACTATTTTCATATTGTTTATGCTCTTGCAATAGCCCAGTCAAATAAGGCGAAAAAAGGGTAAACTTCAGAATGAAATCAAATAAGCTGAAAGTTGATACACATGTTTGTTTTGGCATTTTATATATGACCTCAAAAGTCTAGGTCTGTGTGGTATACGCCAGTCAAGATCTTCAAGGTCAAAGGTCACAAAAAACAGTTTTTTGTAAATATCTTGTTTCCTATGCTTTAAATGACAATTAATGTTTTTACAAAATTCTCTACAAATTTGTGATTTGCCATTTTTTTATACAGTTCACCGTTCTTGAGATAGAGCACAAGCAGTGGGTAGCGCTTAGCCGAATATCCAGTGGCAAACAAAAATGTATAAATAATGTGACTTTTACATGTATAAAAAAGATTTTTTGCCAACAAATCTCTTTGGTTTTTTAATACATTTTTGTCTCTCTCTCGATACCGATTTTCTGATACCATCCTGAGGGATAAATAAGTGTTCAGTATGAAAACTTTAGATTTGATGTGGTGAGCAGTCGTTGTAGGTCGTATTCCTTTCATGTGCTCTCGGAACTTTTCAATCAACATTTGTGGATCACCCGTTAATTCTTGATAGTAGAAAAATTCATCAGGTAAACGTAGTGTCGTACCATAAAGAAGTTCAGCGGGTATATGAGTTGCACACATCAAAGCGGCTTTCAATGTGCGGTGCATACGCTCTACCTCCCATACAAACCCCCTTTAAATTAATGTTCTTATTAAAAAAAGTTTTTTGTTGTCGGCGTAATAAAACAAAGTAAGTTGAAAAGACAACAAAGTGAAGTGAGTGGTGCATTTATTTAATGTTTTAATTCTTTTTCATGTTAATCATCGACGTTACTAATTTAGTGAACAACACACCGTTTTCCTTACATAATTAAATTGATTCCAAGAGGCAAAATTTAACAGAGTGAGTAAACAAAAAAATATTGCATGAAGTGAAGTTATATTTTTTCTAATTCTTTCATCCTCAAGATAGGATGACGAGAACTGGAAAAATCAACGGCAAGCGGAACAAGGAGTAGTTCGTATTTTTATTTGTTTAAAGGATAAGACGTTATTATATTTTTTTTTCTAAATTGGAAATATTTATATTATTACTATTGTCTACTATGTTGAAATAGTTAGAAATTATTATTATAAATAAATTGTGCTCATTGTAAATAGTTCTTTTAATTAAATGACATTACTTGCGGCCCGAAAACGGTTTAATTGACGGGCCGAAAACGGTTTCACTAGCGGACCGAAAACGGATCCATTAACGGCCCGTTTCCGAGGGCCGTAAATGATAGTTTCTGCTGCCGCATACTGAGTGACAGATGATTACTTTACGTACCGTTTTCGGATGCGAAACCGGTTTTTTGACCCGCTCAGGACCCGCTTAACTCTCATAAGTAATACCACTTACGGATGTTTTGGTTAACTGGGTTTTTCAATCGAAGCACGAGTACCAAATAAAATACTTCGCCCAGAGTTGCTCATACTCATCGAGTGCGAACGAGATCGGTGAACCAGAAAGTAACGTCAGGTAGCTCCGAATTGGGTTGCCACAGTACTCCCCCTCTAGTGTGACGTCATGAATTTGAAAATCGAACTCGGAACTTCTTTTCATACGTAAGTGGTATGTGCACTGCGATTCGTCTTGGACCTTGTCATCGTTTGCAAAAAAGGCTGGTTTGAGTCGATCCACCAATACTACATCCTTCTTTCCGCCTACCTCTAATTCATACACTCGGCCGGTCTGCCGTTGGAGAATCTTGTAGGGCCCAGTGTAGGGAGGTTCGAGGGGACTTTTGGCTGCATCTGTGCGGATGAATACATGTGAGCAAGTATCAATACCTTTCAGCACAAATAGTTTTGAGTTAATATAATGAGCGGTTGGAATTGGTCGAATTCTTCTCATATGCTCACGAAAACTTATTATAAAATTTGTAGAAGATGGTGCGGCATCCATGTCATCGAAAAATTTATTTAGTAAACGAATCGGTGCACCATACAGCATTTCGGCAGCAGATGCTTGTATATCTTGCTTAAAGCAAGTTCGAAGTCCTAACAGCACAGATGGAAGAAGTTGAGGCCACGGGGTGTCAGCGTTGCACATAAGTGCTGCTTTAAACGATCGATGCCACCTTTCAACTAAACCGTTTGACTGCGGATGATTACTGGTCGTATGAATGTATTTGTTACCAACAAGATTCCCTAATTCCTTAAACAAAGTAGATTCGAACTGCTTGCCTTGATCAGTGGTAATGGTTTTCGGTGTCCCGAACGGTGAAATCCATTGTGATCAAAAAACCTGTGCAATGGTTTCAGCACTTATGTTGGTAATCGGAATAGCTTCTGGCCATCGTGTAAAACGGTCAATCATGGTTAGACAGTACCGAAAGTTTTGTTGCAAAGGCATAGCCACGATATCCAAGTGCACATGATCGAATCTAGCGTTGGGAACGATAATTTTATCCGGTACCAGATGGTTATGTCTGCTGATCTTCGCGCGTTCACATGGCAGGCAATTACGGCACCAGCCAACAACGTCCTTGTTCATAGAAGGCCAAACAAACTTTTGCCGTAATTGACGTAACGTCGACCTACCACTCGGGTGCGATAAAAAAGAAGAAAAGTTTTTATTTCGTAAAGCATTGGGTACACACGGTCATACACATCCAGTCGAAACATCGCAGTAGAGTGAAACGTTATTGTCGTATTGAACCCTCTGTAACTTCAGAGACGTCGTTCCTTTTAGCAGGTCTGCTAATTCATCATCGATTGCTTGTGCCTCAATATGCACTAATTTTATAGCTGTTGGCATGGTGATTGCACAGAGTCTAGAAAAAGCGTCTGCGTCCATATTGTGTGTACATTTAACATGTAAAATCGTAGAAGAAAATTGTGAAATGTAGTTTAGCTGGCGAAGTTGACGGGGAGATGCCTTTTTAGGCCATTGCTTGAAAGCGTACACCAGCTGCTTGTGGTCGGTTTTAATAATGAATAACCGTGCCTCGATACAATGCTTAAAATACTTAACAGCTTCAAATATTGCCAAAAATCTCGATCATAGGCACTGTATTTTTTCTCCGCGTTGCACAACTTCTTAGAGAAAAAACCAAGTGGTTGCCACATGTCGTCGATTTGCTGCTCTAGTACGGCTCCGATAGCCACATCAGAAACATCGCACACCAAAGCCAGTTTTGCATTTGGAGATGGATGTGGCAAGAGTGCTGCGTCCGCCACACTACGTTTACAAGCATTTAAAGCATTGATCGTCCAATCAATTTTTCGCTGGTCATTTTTCTTAACATTCCTCAGCAGTTCAGATAAAGGCGCCTGTGTATCCGACGAGTGTGGTATGCATCTACGGTAGTAATTTACAATAACCAGAAAACTACTCAATTGGCTGATTGTGTCAGGACGAACATAGTTGTGAATAGCATCGACACGTTTTGTTGGTAACTTAATGACGTCTTCATTAACAATGTAACTGAGAAATTCCACTTCTGATTTCGCAATTTCAAGTCCAATGCCGAAGAAACCCTTTTCCCATGTAGCTGCTCCGTGAAGTCGTGGATGTGAGCAATCGGATATCGATCCGGTACCGTAACTGCGTTAAGCTTCCGATAATCGCCACATGATCGCCAACCACCGTCTTTTTTCGTAACCATATGCAACGCTCTTCGAAGGACGACATATACCTTCCTTAATCCTTTAGCGACAGACAATTTTTCGCCAGCAAGACGTCGAGGTCGATCGGAAATAGAACTGCCGCAGGTTGCTGTTTGTTTTTCATATCGATAAGCAATTGAAAATGAGACAACAGGTCTGCACCAATGAGAGCTATTTGGACGTCCGCTACTATAAAAGGCCACATTAAACAACGTCGCAGTCCAATATTTAACTCTGCCACATAAGTACCATAGGTGTAGATGACCGTCTGGTTTGCCGCATGTAGTATTAAATCGTTTTTTATATTGTTCTGCTTAACCAGCGAGCGAGGTATGACAGATACAACTGATCCGGTGTCGACGAAAAAACGGATGTGGGATTTACGATCGGTTATGTGGAGGCGACTTTCATGAATGGCTAGTGGTTGTGAGGTGGAATCGCTGACTGTGATTTCACTGCCGTTAGTCAGCGAATTTGACGACAGCTGATTCAGTTTAAAGTTTGCTGAGAACGAGAACATGGCGACCTGCATCTTCGCGTCTTGTCGCCATAGTTCCTGTGGTAGTAGCACAACACCTCTTGTGTATCACTTGTCTGCGACACTCGATCGCTAGAAATATTAGTTCGTTGGCCCGACCGTCCCGTTGATACACTGCGAGACCACTCAGCTGGCTGAAGTCGTTTAACATCTTTTTAAAGGTCATCGAACTTTTGCGACAATACACGTAAAGAATCAGCAATTTCTTTGAGTGTGCTTATCGACTCGACTTGTGGTGGCACAGCTGTGTTGATAGCAAAGGTCGCATTCACATTCACAGTGACAATCATTTTGTCCGTTATTTTGGCGAGTTTCTTCAGGTCGTTTTCCTCCCATACTGTAAGAAATGGCCGGATATTCTGGGGAATCTCTGTGAAAAAAGAGAGCGAATAATGTGTTCGCTGCTCGGATCTGGTGCGAGCCTCCGCATGTGGGCCAATATCTCGGAAGGTTTCAAACCAGCTGTGTCTCCACCTTGCAACAACCGCCGAAGTTTTGATTTTGGAGACTCTGCATATTTTTGTCATCATCGTTATTGATGCCATACAAGCGGAATGAAAGCTCAACTTTAGCAAACCATAAATTGGGGTTGTCACTTGTAAATTTTGGCAAATGGATTGCAGTGCGGCTGGTAGAGACTGTTGCGGCAGTAGTCGTGTCAGCTTGAGCCATCAACGCCCTAGTCTGCAAAGACTACATTTGCGTTAGAGCTCCCTAATCTGGTTCGCCACACCGCTTGAGGGAATATTGTCGGGCATGTTTGTTTCGGCGTCCATCCAGATGGTTTTTCTTGCCTTCAGTGAGCGTAGATTGTAGCGAGCTTTGGGTGGTGTCGTTTTGATAATTTTTGTGTTACTTTTCGGGGTCACTAATATGGAATTATACCATTCGTTTTATTGCTTTAGTGTATTACGTTTTAAATCTTTCTTTTTTACTACCTTTAACAAGCGCGTTTCTTTTTCAATCTAAGCACCAATACCAATTAAAATACTTCGCCCAGAGCGAAATCGGTGAACCAGAAAGTAACGTCAGGTAGCGCCGAATTGGGTTGCCACAGATTTGTCATTAGAGGCGCCATCTATAGATATGTCATCCTAAGAAGATTGAGTGATGTGCTAGTTTTATGTTTCTTATGATCCTGCAAAGTCTTATTATCTTTTATTTTTTCTATCTTTAAAGTACCGTTCATTAAGCAATTTAATGTTTAAGATTTTCAATAACATAAACAACATTAGTAGTAGTGTAATTATGAATACAAGCTCTACGTGTAGATAAAAAGAAAAGTAGCTGTATCTCAAAAACTAGACCTGATACAAAAAAACTAAAGACAGATTCGAAATCAGCGACGTCAAATTAGTAAATGACTCTTGTTACATAAAAAGGTGTCTTTTTGTCGACTAGTGTAATTAGTAGTGTCCGACCGAAACAGGATTTTCAGCCGAAACTGAAACAGAACATTCGGCCATAGTCTTAGTTTCGGCCGAAGCCGAGACCGAAACTTATTTAGACATATTAAATTGAAAATTAAAATTTTTATAGCATGGTAAAATAGTGTACTTTTTACGGACGAACGGCGGAAGCTTAGAAATAGGGTCACGTTAGCTCTCTTTAGGTACGCATACTGCATGATTACACCGAATCAACATTTTAAAGACGTACTCTTGTAAGTAAACTTTATCCAGCGCCGACATTAACCACCCAGGCGCCCCGGGCGAGTCAATCTTATGTATAATTATATATGAAAAGAATAAAAGAAGTTAATTAGGTAGCCCTTTTTTTTATTTAAAACTCTATTTTTCTAGCTTTCTTGTCAGCAAATTTTCTAATAAGACAAGCAAAATCTAGATTTTCTGCAACTTGATTTTCAATGGACAGTGAGGCCAAACTGATCAATCTGTTTTAAGATATTGTAGACCGCAAGTAGGTTTTTATTAATTTCAGTTTGGAACAACTGCGTTCACCACTTGAAGGTTATGCTTCTTAATAAAGTTCAAGGCTTCAATAGGCGTTGCTTGATTGGCTTCAAGATAATGTTGCTGGCCTAAATATTCATCGCACAACAAATTGCCTTCGATATCTGATTTAAAGTTGACAGTTAAATTTTCCTATAATTTAACACAATGTTTTAATGATTGTTCTTTGTTTTTATATTTTTTTATGTTAAACAAGAAACTCCACGTCGTAGAAAAATCTTGCATCTGTTCAAATCTTTCTTTCATAGATACTCGTATAAGAATGGTATCCAAAAGAACATTAAAAAATTATACTTCAAATTTTTTTTTCGTTCAATTATTTGTTTATCATCACCCGGTCTACGCTTCATACGTCTCAGTCGCGTTTGGCTGTGTGTCAAGATCCGACGCTAATTCAGTTGCTCTTACAATAGCTCTCTCGAAACCTGTTTGTCTATTTGTTTCCAAATAAGAGCAACATGGTCGGTCAAAATTTTCCATCTATTTACCGATCCGGCAAATAAATTAAACAGTTTTTGTAACATTCCGAATAGGGTCACAGACTTGACTGATGATTTTGCGGCATCACATAGTACCATATTATTACTATGGCATCCGCCATAACTGTACAAGGCCTAAGAATTTTCCATTAGTTGGAGTAAATTATTTATCTGATGACCCTCTGAATGCCATGTTATTTTCAGCGAAATATAAGGTTAGCTTTGAAGCACATTTTTCCATCGTAAACTTACTTTAGATATTAGCTTTTGTTCTTCCCTGTCAATAGTTAATCCAGCTTTAAACCTAATTTCAACTTCAGTCCATTGGGTAAATACTTTTTTGTGTGCAGGACTATTTTCATGCATTTTCAAAGCTTCACTTAAATGCTCCCAATTTTTGAAACCTTCAAATTATGAAGTGACTTTAAGTCAAACAGTCGACAACAATAGCAAAAGACACTATCGTTATTTCTGAATAAACTAGACACCGTTGTTTGATTTTTCTTCGTTTGATAGTTTTCTTGCGTAATGTGTTGAAGAAAAATGACGCCCATTTTCATCTTTTGGAAAATTACTTAGATACATTTGTGAAGGTCCACATAGTATAATGTGATCTATGTCTCTTGCAATAAGTACTTTTGGCCACGTAGCTATATCAGAAACATTGTATTTTTATACTCTTCACGGGAGTGATGATGTTGTATCCAAGGTACAATGACCGGCTTAAGTCTCTTGTCAATAGGCTAGCTTCTGCTTTGGCAATAAATTCTTCCAGGAGGAGGCTCAAGCACCTTCACCCTGATGACCTTTGGGTAGACGGAAGCCAAACAGGACGTAGGCTCCTCTTCTAAATTAACCAGACATTTCCCTCCAAATACTTTTTAGGCTTTAAGCCATCTGTTAATCTCTACCCATATTGTCCAATAAATGTTAAAAAGAAAGTGCACATCTCTGGTTCACACATAAGTACATATGCATGTTTATTCATATTTATATGTACATATATAAGACCATGTTTAATTATCCTTGTATGGCTGTAATTTTTGTAATTTTTTTTCCGATCGACTTTTCACTAAGTATTACTACTAAACTGAACTACAATGGAACTATTGAATATAGTTTGTGAGTAATATTAATATGTATTACTCTATATATAATAATAATACTGTATTTTTTCAGTTTTAACGTAATCCGGAAAAAACTAAATACACGTTAGTAGATACAAATGGTACATTCAAATATTTTCCATTAATTTGATGCTTACATTTTATATTGTATATATATATATAATATTTATGTATAATTTTTGCTACCATATATTTTGTATGTATATGTTCACATAGATAGGTGTTTCTGAGTCAACACACACATACATAATAAAAAATTAGGAATTTTTTTGTATCTGTTAAACAATAAATAATTGAAGTCCTTTATGTGTGTATATAAAATTTAAATAAAATGAAAACTGCATAGTTACTTTTACATTATGTTTTTCTAATAAATAGTACAATTATGAAATTTTGAAGATGTTTGAAATGTTAATTTTTAATTCGGTATCGGCACATTTTTTTTTTATCATCAAATTTATTCAGGCGACGGTTGTCTGATAAGGTTGCTGCTTACTTTTTAAAACATGAGATGGGATTGAAATAACACTGCCTGTATCGAACTTGTCGTTTTGTCTCTGGCATCCGGAATAGCTCATTCATTCCATAGGTAGGGGTTCGAACAAAGGCGCTAAAATGAATACTTTTAATTGTTTGTAAAAAGTAACCAACTCACTGAAACTCACTTTGGGCGATACTGTGCTATAAGCATTTGCAATCGATCCATTGGTATGCTTGGGTAAATTGCCTGTGCGGGCATATCATTATAGGCGTTGAATGCGTTAGACGCTTCGTCAACGTCCAAGTCCAATGATGTTGAATCCTTTAAAAAAATAAATTATTAGTTTACTGTCGGAAGAATAAGCATGAAGTGTTACCTGGTTTGTTTCGCCATTTGGTGGCCTTGCTTCACCAACCGCCAGCAGTAAAGCGAGCATTAAAGCTTGCAAAAAACAGATTTGCGTTAACTTCATAATTTTGCGTTCGTAGTGACTTTCTGTGAAATTGCCTTACTTTCAATACTGTAATAAAATTGAAATTCCTATTTATTATTTATCCAAAGATATTAAGGGAAAAGTTATTGTATTACAAAAGCTTAATCACTGAAGAAAAATATGCACTTGTTCCTGCAAACGTGACTTGCATCAAAACTGAAGCCAATGAGGAAAATGAAACCAACTTAAGTATATATTGCGTAAATGTAATTTAACCGGAAATAAACTTGAAAAATTTTCAATCTCAACCAACTCTTACAAGGCATCAAGAGAAAGAATAATAGACCTCTAAAGCTAAATTGAATTTTTGTGGACATGCTTTCTCACTATTACAATTGTTGTTATTGTACTACTGCAGGTTCTCTGCATTATATTGCATCATAACCCGCTCATTTGCTTTTGAGGATTATAGGATTTCTTTACAACAAAGTAAACAAGTTGAACATGTTTAATTGACACGTGACTCGTTTGCTAAAGGTCAAACTGAAAGTCTTTTGTATTGCTTTACCATATGTCTAAAACGACTTTAACATAAAAATTTTAAATAGAGGTGTTTACGAAAAAATTAACAATTCAAAATAATATAATTTCATATCAATGTTCTAACTGACACATTTAGATGGCTTTGAAAACAAATAATTATAATTATAGGAAGGTATGAAAAAATAAAAAGTAACAACAATAATCATTAGTTTGAATTGTTGATTTACGATATGGTGGTTATGTCTTCTAGTGGTCAGATCACGACGGCTACTTCAAAAAGTAGTGGCAAAATTATATTTATGGCTATCGTAATGCTTGAGCATCTCTACTCTTTGAGTATAAACTATAAAAGGCCAGCTATGGTTTTCATAGTATTGTATTTTTAAATTGAATTTAAATCTGTGTTTAGAAATTCTGTGCTTAAATTCTGTTATGGTTTTTTTACCCAAATAATCTTTATCTTTAAATTCATTAAGCATATTGAATATTTAATAAAGACTTAATTGTACAGGATAGAGCATGGAGTTTTGAATAATAAGTCATTGCGCAAATACAATTCTATAGAAATGGATATGAAACATTTATGATGTTTTGATTATTGTGCATTTGTATATAAATTAACTTGTCTCGTCATCCTGTTAAAAATGTACGTGTATTACACATACTTACATGCATGTATGTATATGAATGTACGTTAGAAACATTTTTACAAATTGTGCAACAGATAATATTAATACTATAAGAGAAACGGAAAAACAAAATAAACTGAAAAACAGAAAAGCAATAATTACAGTTTCATAATACATATACATAGTTCGCCATCGTCAATGTGCGTTCACGTCATTTTCATTAATCACATTGACAAATGCCTCTTAGGATTTGCGACTAATCTCCTTGAGCATCAATTTATACACCGTTTAATCAAAATTACTGCCTCAATCGGTTATGCGGATTTTTTTATTTCATTCCAAAAATAAAATATTACACAGAACTAATAATCGAAAAAGTTGGTACTATGCGCACCTATATTAATATATAACCGGTAACTATTGCATATGTACAACATTTAAAAGAGTATGTACTCGTACATTCTTGGGTCAACAGTGTACATACCCACATATGGTCTTCATTTCTAAACTAGGAACACTTAATTTATCAAAAACAAAATACATTTAACGTTTTAATCAGTGAAATTTAAAATTGTGTTGTGCTGTGTTAAGTATGCAATTTATGCTTCTTACGTAGGAATTGCACTCATCCAACTCCAGTGTCACTTAAAAAATTAAAATACTAATTAGAAACTGGATATTAGAATGTGCTCAGTTGAGGTCAAATTATTTATAATTAGCTAAATGCAGATTTTCTTGGCGTTAATATCGCAAATTACATTTTGTAGTTCTCATATTCGTTTTATTGCCACAAAGGTTCTGCGTTATTAAAGATTGTTTTACATGTTGATAGAAGCTTTAGGCACAGGCATTCAAGGCAATTCTATAATTATATATTTAAAAGATAAGTCCACTGCAAATTAATTGTTAACTTAACGCAATAACAAAATTTGTAAATCAAATATGGGCATTTCCACGGTCGCGAACATTACATTCGCAAGCTTTTTAAGTTATTTAAAGTTACAAAAAAAAATAAGTAAAAGTTGAAACAAAATTTGTCTTGTTATTATTTTTCGATACTATTATAGATAGATCTTTATTTAGTGCAAAAGGGAGGTTCCGTCGATTTAAGGTTTCCAATGTATTAGTAATAAAAATTATATTTAGAACATTACAAACCAGGCTATCCTTGGCTATGCCAAAAATGTAATACTCTTCACGCTCCTCCGGGTTGCATCCAACCTTCCTTTCTTAATATCACTAAATTCTCTTTTTTCTAATAAGAACATTAATTTAAATGGGGGTTTGTATGAGAGGTACCCCTCATGGTAGCCCTAGGATCATGAAATTTACACGATTGATGGCCATAGATTACAGACTTATAGTGTCCAAATTTCAGTTCGAGAAGTTAAAAAAACCAAAACTTTTTCTAATAAGAACATTAGTGGTCCGATTTGACTGATTCCGACAAATGTGCAGCGTAAAAAGAAACCTATTTCAGCTCTCTAGCTCAAAAACTGGGGGACTAGTTTGCGGCCAGATGGACATACGGACATGGCTTAATCAACTCGTCTCATCGAGCTGATCACAAATTTATATACTTTATGTGATCTACGATGTCTCCTTCTGTGTGTTACAAACTTCATGACAAACTTATAATACTATTCACTCCCGTGAAGAGTATAGAAATGGAACTGCGAACTACAACATAATAACTTAATGCGATTAATTTTAGATTAAAATAGAATAATGTAGCTTTCTATTGATAGGTATCACGTTGAAATATATACATGGTTTTTTTTTGTACGTTTAAGTAGTATTTAAAACATTACATTAAGAACATTACAAATTTGTCCATCACGCTTTTATTTTTTGATTAGCTCAAGTAATTTGAACTAAAGATCGCATAAATTACCAAAAACGTCAAATTTATTATTATAGGAATTTATATTGAGAGCAAGTCTGGTCCTGCACTTTTCTAATTCTCCCCCCTATCCTTCTTAACTTTCCCCCTGGGCTGAAGGCCTCTATCGCTATTGCTCATATTAAAAATAAATAAATTATAAATTGTAATTATCATCATAGTTGTAATAATAATACGTAGAAATAATAATAAGAACAAAGAAAAAAAATTGACATTTTTTTGTGGACAACAATATTAAACATAAAATGCCATATAGAGTAGCCAAGAGCAAGAAAAATGTAATAACAATTTCAAAGCAAATTCTCTCAGAATATCTGAATAGATAAACTGTAAATTCATTATATTATAAAAATTCAGAAATTTTTTTAAAATAATATTAAAAAAAAAACTTTTGTTTGTTAACTTTTAAATTTTCGGTCGCGATTGACCTTTCTGTGGAAATGCCCATATACGATTGTCAATCAAACGCACCTTTTTTTGTTTTAGGACAGTGTTTCGAAAAATAAAATTTGTCAAGATTCTCATGTGCTACCCCCACGACATAAATCAAGTTCAGTCTTTATCCAACGAATATGCTAGTTGTGACGGAGCAATTTTTAGCGAATCTCGTTTATTTTAGTCATTGGTTCTGGGCTCATTTGAACTCATAAAATGTGCAATTATCCTTTAAAATATTGTTGAAATAATCTAGAAAGTCTGCAAAAAAGTAGACATAGTCGATTCGAATTATACAGTAGCGTCGTAAGAAACGTTTCGATTGAATTTTTTATCTTTGATCCTCAGTAAAGTCCATTGTTTTGTTTTAAATTTTTTTCTGCAATAATGAATTCACTCACCATATGGTATGACGATGGCATCTTTAATCTCCGATCTTTCACAATAATATTGTAGATTTTTTAAATTTTTGCTAACATATTTGACTGACACTGGCCCATTGTACGAAATACGTCCTTGTAGAATGAATATCCACGTTTGCATTTTACACTGAACACTCGTTCCCAGTTGATTATGATTATGGTTGTGAAAATTGATACATAGAGTGTTAACGAAAATGTCTTTCCCTTGCAGTATGCTCGGTGGTAATTGTCCCCGTTTCACTAATTATTTGATTGTTTGTTCGTGTTCCTAGTCACGTTTTCAACAGAAGCGAGCCGGTAAAAGAGAACAATTGAGAGGCAACAATATGTTTACTCTCTTTGAACTGATGTCAAGAGCAGAACGTCAGATCGAAAGAATGTGATGATAGTCGAAAAACTAGTGAAATGGGATGCTATTCGGTGGCAATTGAAGCCGTCCAATGACATCGCTATGTTAAATTCACCACTATAATACATGTACTAAAGGATAGAAATTCGCCAGTGCTGGCGAATAAGGGACTAGTCCAGGAGTAGTCTTGGACCACTCCCTTCATACTGCAGGGTCGTTAAAGCATGAACATATGGATATGAATGTTTATTGAGTGCCATCACACTCGTTACGAATCTAATTCTGTTTCTCGATAATATAGTGTTATAATACATAAATAAAATCGTGCAACTAAAGTCATTGTTTTTTTTTCCTGGTTAATCTTCATCAAATGGTTCTGTGATATTTAATTATTTCCATTACTGTAAAATCACAAAAACTAACATTTGAGTCACTTGAGATGTTTGAAAGATAGTAAAAGACAACGGTAATGTCAACTTTCCTCAGCAACGCCACTTGTCTTCAAACACAGAAATTTGTTGAACCAACCTTTATTATGTCGTGTGACCCAGTGTCAGTACCATTTGTGTAATTTTGTCTTCTTGTGCTACCTATAATAACGCTTTGACGCTTTGATTTATGTCGTGTTATTTGATATTAGACACACAACTTACCCAAATAATTTTTTTTTTCAAATTCTTCATCATCAAACTGTTGCCATCAACACTTGCCTCTGAGCAATCGGATCAGCCTCATCATAATGCGTGTCGTCATGATTTTAAACAATTTAGTTATGACAGTGAGTGTGCCCGATTCCACATGTTTGTTACTTTGTCTTACATTAAAAATATCAATATCTGCATTTTATATTTGTCAGACCATTATTTTTTACAGTCGAGAATTTTATCAAACCAAAATCTATCATAATCAAGTGAACAATAAAATATCACATTTCTAAAAAAGAAAATTTGCCATCAATTCACACTTTGATGAATGAAAATGGTATATACAAATATGTACATAATACAAGTTAAACATGTTAATCGAGACTGAAAAATACAATGTTAAATCTCCCCAATACAAAATCTTCTAAAAAATGTAAGTAAAAAATGTGAAACTTATTGTTATTCTTTAATAAACGAAGCGTAAGCGAAAAGTTATTATTGAACAAATGAATTATTAAAATGCAATTTCCGAAAGGGGCAACTTCGGACTGTAGGGAAATCATAAAAAAAATATTTATTTCGTTTTTTTCATGTTATATATTAGATTTTCTTCAAAGGATAAATTTCTAACGCAAACCGAGGGCAAATAGTAATAACATTTATTTATGGCATACATACATATATACTTAATACAAATATGTATGTATAATATATTTCTTTAAAAAGAAAATTTATTAACGTGCATCTATTAAACTCACCAGTACTTTTCTTCACTTTTACACTTAAATGTTATAAAATACACTATACGCTACTTTGAGATACTTGTCACATACACTGATCAGGAGCTTGTATCCAGTTTGTTCAAAATGGTGTGGACGCAAAGAAGTGTAATGGTTGACTTAATGTTTGCTACAAAACCTGTTTGCTATTTATACAAAATGACGGAACCTGTCAGCAGTCTATAATAGATTCACTGTGGGAATATTACAACAAAAACAAAGCCAGAAAATAACAACTACAATAGCAAAGAGGGATCTAATGGCGCAGTAGCAACAGAAACACAATGAAACGAACAACAATTTTCAAAGAAACATGCATTAATATTGCGTCAACATGAAGTTTTGCAACATTTTGTATCTAAACATTGTTGGGAAGCCACAATAACACAAATATATATAATAATTTCATTGCTACCATTTTACCAACACAAATTTAATTGATATACACGTATGTGTGCCAAAAATAAGGAAGCACAAATAAAAGAATGAACATACTGTGTATCGAAACACTTGTTGCATACTTTTGGGGTATCATATCTTTTGTTTGAATGTGGACAAACTTCAGAAAATGTCTTTTTAGAATAACCATACTGTTTATTTTAGATCTTTGTATATTATTTTATTTATACGTACATATATATACGTATATTCTAATATTATAAGTAAATGAAATAATTTATGATTCTAATTGATAAGATACTTTAATATAATATTGTATTTCGATGACGTTTAGATTAACACTACTTTATGACTTAATTTTGTTATACACTTTGACCTAGTGTGAAATGTATTCTAACTATAATATTGTGTTTGTAACGCATAGAGTCGTGCATTAAAGACCCCCTGAAGTACTACAATATACAATATAATCCGATCATGTTAACTTAACTTTTTATTCTATTTTTTTAAATAAATTACAAATATATTGCTAGACCAAGTTCATCGCAAAAAGTCACAAATGGCTATGAACAAATGGTAAAAAAAAGTGTATGTAAGCTTCAGTAGAGCCAAAGCTGTTATAATTATCTAATATTTCATTGGTTTCGAACATGACACAAGCACGATATGTTCTATTGTGTTCTGTAGATATAAGGATAAAAAAGAGAAGATCGCCAGATTAGATACACAGGCAAAATGATACATAAAATGCCTTAATTTATTTTTAAATTTACGAGTGATTAAATTACTGTACTATATAGATAAATACGACTTACCTGAGTTTTCAACATTAAGATGCATCAATACACTGCAAAAATTATAAAAACCTATTAATATTTTGTGTTTATAACATGTTCACATTAAACTTTTTATAAATCTAATGTGTTTTGCACCATCGGGAAACCGGTACATTGATATTGAGATGCAGCGCTAATGCTCTTTTAATATAACTTACCAATGAAATCAAATACGTGACTGCAATATCGCTTGCATGGGGAAGTTTGTATTTCTTAATTTAGTGCACACCAACAGCAGTTTATTGCATTCTCATGACTCAACGCAATAACAAAGAATATTATTTTATATATTTTTAATAGGTTTGAAAAAACTTTCTCAAGTAGTGAATATAATGTGAATACATATGATATCTATAACATATTGCACAAACTAAGTCTAATAAGATTAAATTTTCAAGTCTGTATGTATTGATATAATGGGGTCATTTTTATAGTAAAATTCATATATATTATTATGCGAACTATATTTGTATATGATGTCCAATTTATCTAAAAATAGTCACTAAAACATTAAGTATTTATGACTTTACGCAGTCAAAAACGATTCGACTAAGAAAATTGATAGGTATTATAGACGAGATCACTCTAGATTTCCAAGCAAACCAAAGCTTTATGAACAAACAACAAAATCATACATTGCGACAATATTTTTGGTACTGGAAAGATATAATTTAGCAGATTATCTGCTTTTTAAAATGCTGAGTAAGAAAATAAAACTGATGCATAACACTTTGCGTCCTCCCGGCAAAAACAACACATCTGCTGTGCCAGTGAATGTGGAACATCAGGACTTGTCATTAACAGACTACCAAGTTTTCCTACACTACTTCAGAAAACAAATGTACACCGATGAGGGCATACAAGAATTTGTCCACAACTGGCATAAACAACAACTTACATGTCGACAAGAACTATGTCAATTAAAAAAAGATCTTTGTTTATATATGTATATAGCAGAAATACTAAGGAAGTAATTCACTTTATTGTTGCATAACTACTTATTGCAAATAACTGTTAAGATTAAACAAATATTATATTGTAACACTACTGGGTACGTTTCAGTTAGTAACTCTTTATTTTTCTTAACTACTTCCAGAACTTTACCAGATATCCAAAAGTCTTGCTTACACCATTCATTGCACTGTAGAGATTAAACGATAAAACAGTTTTTTAAAAGCAGCTGACTGCATTGAAATAGCAACGCCAATACATTCGTCCACCGGTTCCGATGTTAATACGTCTTGCTCCGCCGCCACCGCTACTATCCAAGTTGAGAGCCGCCGCTGCATTTGAAAGCAGAGCCATGCCTTCCATACCAATACCACCACTGCCGCCGCCCATATTCGCTCTTCTCTGAAAGCTCTTTGCCATTAACTGAAATTTTCTTACACGTGTCGTACTAACAATGTCTGTCTAAATTCAATTATGGTTTTATAATCCAACTTACTGTTTCACCGGTGGCTCGATTTATCGAGTTAAGATCTTTAAAATCGTAGTCCAGCATAGCATTAGGGTCGTCGTCAATGTACATATGGAAATTGACATTATTATTCGCATTGGCATTAGTATTGACATTGGTGGTGCCTATGATTTATTCATTTGAATTAGCAAGAAGTACGCGAACAAAAGATGTACTATTAATAAACTTGTCTCAAAAATGTAAACGCATTTTCTAAATTACCATAATTATTATCATTATCATCATCACTATTGTTATCATGTAGTTCGTCCTTATTTATTGAATTTGGAATATTTGCTTGGTCGTTAGGAAGTCCTTGTCTTACCTTATCTTGATTAGAATAAAACTGGCTGATTCGATGACCACTGCGTTCCTGTTCAAGTGCATGATGAAGAGCAACCATAAGCCGGTCAAGCAACAAAGCTGCTCGTTTTGGCACTACCATCTGCGATAAAATAATACACAATCTTTAAACTAAACATTTCTTCTCTAAGTCAGCACTGTCGATTTTCATGAAAAAAAAAAGTAAATAGATTTTGCGTATAATTCCAAAATATGAAACGAATATTCAAACACTAGAGGGATTTGCTCACCCTACGGCATAACAATCAAATGCAAACAAGTTTCATGTTACGAAATTGGTAAATGATACGAAAACACCGTCCAGTCAGTTTGTCACTAAGTAAGCCAGTACAAATTTACTTACTGGATATTCATCATAATTCATATCTGCATCGCCACCGCTTGGAGCACTGAATATCTCCTCCGGCTGGCTAGTGTGACCATAAGTAGCAATACTTGTTGTCCCCTTGTCATTGCGCTTATCGTGTACAATATTTGCAACTGCATCATTTCGAAAATTGCTAACATGCAACGTGTCCAAATCTCTTAGGCGCTCCTTAACTTCATCTAGGGTATCTTCACTCACTTCGGATTTTAATGTTCGACACATTCGCACTTCAATATTTTGCACAAAGAGCAATAAGGCAAGTAACACAACATGTCGAATTGGACGTCGTTGATGGTCTCTTAATTGTTTGCTGTGCCCTTGGCTCTGAAAAGTATACTGCACACAAGTAGCTGAACCATGTCCATGATATTGATTTTCTAATTGAAATTGCCAAAGGATCATTCTCAAAAGTCAGAAGATAGATTTCTCTATTACAGTGTTTATCGACTTCAACTAAAATCTTAAATAAGTCTTGTTGCAACGATCGAAATACAAAGACATCTATGGTCCCTTAACCTGTGCGAAAATACCGTTCCGTCTATGTTGCAGTCGTCAGTCAGTGGAGCTCTATGAAACTATTTTATTTCAACTGAAGGTTGTTTTTCTGCGCGTAGTCATTTTATAGCGTTTCCAATCGATGCCATTCTAATTGATTTGAATCCATGCGATGCTTCCTTTTCGACCATTATTTTTTTCATCTTTTTTTAATGATTCATTACATGCTTGTTAATCATCGTATTAAAAATGTATTTCTGTTGTTGGTCTTTTTTCTGTTTTCTTTCTGCATTTTCTTCACAGGCATTTGTATTTTGTCGCAACAGTAAAATGCTTTTTCGTCACAAGAGTGTGCTTCTTGTTGATGTTGCCGATGTACAATGTACATAATTATGGAACAAACTTATAAATACAAATACTATACAAAAATATATACATACATATATATGTACATACATAAATATAATGACCAATACCGCTTTCCTTGCTTTTTTGTTGTGTTGTTTTTGTTTGTGGCGTTGCCTAAAGCAAAATGTAAAATAATAATATTGTACATATTTGCTTTTCTTGCGCCACACGCAAAAAATGCGAAATGAGCAAGTCAATTTTTATTACTCACATCATTTTCTGTGCATGTTGCAATCCATTGATCTTTGTTTGTTTCATGGAAGCCCATGAGGATTTTTTGTACAAGTATTTATTTCTTAATGACACGCAGTATTGCTACATGGCGATATACAATAAATTGGACTCAAATGCATACATATGTATGTATGTTCATACATACGCAGCCTCTCACATACATATGTACATATGTACATATGTAGTAGATTTAATCCCAGACTTACATACACATGTATGTTTGTTCTGTATGTTTATACACATTAATACTATCTGCGCCTACACAGAAAGAAAAAGCACGTAAGTGTTGTTACCTAAATACAATACATACAGTGCTATGCTAAACAAAAGGAACAAATCAGTTATTTGGCATTTGTACCCTTATTTCGTACAACCATTGGATATCTGAGTGAGATTGAAGCTTTTAAATTATTAATAGTGATTAAAAGAATTATATTCCATTCTATATTTATAGCTTGCAACAAATCTTCTTTTTCAGGAAAATACCGACCGGAAATACTTTAGTGTTTCAAATAGGTACTTAATTTTCCTTATATCAAGGTTGTCCAACCTGCGGACAGCAGCCCGCATGCGGCTCAAATGTAGTCTGAGTGGTCAACGATTTTTTTTTGTTCGGCGTTCAAGTACACTAGGGAAAAGGCTTTTTTGCGCACCTCTTAAGTACACTTTTCTTCAACTTGTCTGAGAGAGAAAAATATTTTTGAAGTGAAACTTCTTTAGCGGCGTTGGGCAAAAATTTGGTATATATTTTGAGTGAAAAAATACAGATTGTAACGTTTGAAATTTTCACAGAATGTGTATTTCTATTGCCATATCCCCAACAAATAATATATTTATTGGAAAATCCACCGGAAAAGTCCTAAAAAAGAGAATACATTTCCACAACAACAACATACAGTTTGTGTTTATAAAAATATTTATAACAACAACATGCAAGCTAACAGATTGTGTGTTGTACAAAAACATGCGAATATACGAAGAAAAGAGAACGAAAAACACACAGAAGCTCGCAGTTGATATAATTTTTCGGCAAGAGGGGATAGACGGCAAACATAAACACAACAACAACAATTACACACGTCAAAGAATACAAAAGCAACATACAGACGGATAGACAGACGGACAGACTGAAAGACAGACATAGCTAAATTTACGGAACAGAATATTTTGTATGCAAATGTTGTATTGTTGTATTTGTTTTGTTTTGAGATGATCTCTCTCTCTGTCTGTTTCCTATCACGTGTACGATGGCACACATTTTTTTTTTTTTTTTTTTTTATAATTCATTACTTATTTAGAATCTATCTAATGATTATATGTAGACAGTAGCTAAATTGCATGAGGTATTCAGTATCTTAAGGTTATATTAGGCAGGATAGGGATTAGGTCACTGATTGAAGCGGAAGGGAAGATCCAAGGGATGATAAGTCTGCGGAGTTGCTGGCTGTTGTCCAGAAGCTGCACTGCAAGGACGTTTACATGGTTCTCAAGTCGATGTTCGTAGCGGCGGCTAAACGCAGAGATGGTCTCTGCAACCGTATCGATCTTGAGGTCGCAGTGAATGATATCGTTGCGAACATAAAAAGGGGCACCTACATTGTGTAGTGAGAGCATCGAACTAGGCCTGAGTAACCAGTACAGGCACTTGAACGATGGCACACATGCAATTTTCTTTTTTTCCTGCGGTTCAACTGATTACGGACTCTTTCAATGCGGCCCACGGAACAAAAAGGCTGAACAGCACTGCCATAGATAGTCTTTAACCAGCATACATGCTACTAGCTCCACTTTGCGTATTACAAATATTTTCGACTCCCAATGAAGTTGCGAGAACTCTTAAATTGAAATTAATTATGTCAATTTCAATATTCACACGCGCTTCATATTTCTCATATTCCATTTAATTGTATTGCCACTGGTTGCTTATCTTTACATAGTATAAAGCAAAGTCGAAATTTCAAGAAGTTAGAATACTGATTACTTCTAAACCAGGCAACGTATTTTGATACGGTTTTCACTGTTAATTGAAGAATTTTCTTAGAAAGGTTTGCATGTACATAAATAATTGATTCCATAATAAAAATAATGATTATTACCATTAATTATCCATTTTTGCCATTCACTAAAGACAGCAACACTTTGTTTGACATTCACCAAAACAGGTTTTTGTTATTCACTACAACATCAAACAGCTTTTTTTGGTTCACAAAACAGTTCAAAAAGTTATTCTTTTCCCATTTACCAATACTGAATTTTTATAATTTCACAGGTTGGCTTTGCGGACGAGTCCCGTTTTGTTCGCTTATAAATTAATGTTGTTGTAATAGTGTTATAATTTAAGGAAAAAGTATTTACTGCCACTACAGTATTGCAGCTTTTCATTATTTTCACAGCAAAGTTTCTTCAAATGTGATTTTAGAATTAAATTAAAGTAATCATTATTATAATTGAAGCCTTAACATTTACGCCATACTATAAGGTAAAGGAAACATTTGTTTACTTGCAATATAAGGAAAAAATGTACAACACACAACTTTTTATTGTAATTGCAGTTAGCTTACATCTTTTCTTATCAAAACATCAATTATGCCAAGTCGTTCAAATATAGGACGTAGCACGCCAAACACACACAGATATCGTTTACTTCGGAATAATGAAACTAACGAAGAAAGGGAAACCAGACTGTCCTATGCAAGATCAATTAGTTCTTTGAGTAGAAATAGAGAATCATCTGTCGAACGTGCAATTCGTCATCGTTATGGCAGAAATAGACGCAGATCTCAGAGAGCCCTAGAATTGTCCGAGCGCAGGTCGATGAGGACTTCTAATTTGTGGTCAAACAAGTTAAATTCTGCCATGAATTACGATCCTTCTATTGAATACAAGAATGATCCTGTCGTTTCAATAGGTACAATGTCGGTTGTCTGCGAATATTGCTCTGCTTTGAAATGGAAGGATGAATCGAAAGGTCTTTGTTGCTTGCAAGGAAAAATAAAATTACATGAAATTCTTCCTCCACCTAAATCAAAAACATTCATGCGCGAAATCGCCGATACAACAATGCATTCCAAATGACATCTTTTAAGAGTACGCAGGTTGTTGAGCGAGGTTTTATGCCTACATTTAAAATACAGGGCCAAGTATATCATTTAGCAGGAAGCTTGCTACCATATGGGTGCGACGATCACAAATTTCTACCGATCTATTTTGTATCAGATCCCGAAACACAAGCATCAGCGAGGTGCAACAGTGTCGCACAACCAATGTATCAAAGTTTTGTAAGACTTTTACAAGATTTGTTACATTCCCATAACAGCTACGTACAGTCTTTCAAAACTGCTATTGATAGCGTACCGCCAGGAACACCCGACTTTAATATCGTAATCCATGCAAATAAAGTGCCTGCTGGAGAACACATCGGCCGTTATAATGCCCCATCTACGAGTGAAGTTGCAGTTGTGATAGCTGGACAACAATTTGATAAACGAGATATTGTATTGCACAATCGTGACAACAACTTGCACAGAATATCCGAATATCCGAATTGCACCGATCTTATGACAGCTTACAGTATCCTTTGATGCTATGTCGGGGAGAAGACGGATATACTATAAATATTACTCAAGTTGATCCAGTTAGTGGAACACCTCTACATAAAACAGTTTCATGCATGAACTACTATTGTTATCGAATAATGAGAAGGTGCAAATTTTAACCTCTTACTGAGGTATGGAATGTTATCGAACCAATACTTAGTCGATCAGTATGCGAAAATTGAATCGGAGCGATTAGCTTACATCCGAAACAATCAAACTAAATTGAGAGCAGAAAACTACGTTCATCTTCAGGATGCTTTACAGTCGAATGAGCACAGCAACGAAATTGGACAATTCTTGATACTGCCTTCATCATTCACTGGTGGGCCTCGATATTTACATGAAAAATCAAAGGATGCCATGACTTACGTGAGACATTCCGGTAAACCTGATCTTTTTACAACTGCAACATGTAACCCGAACTCGGCAGAAATCAAAGAAAATAATTACTTCAATTTAAAGCCACAAGACAGATATGACATAGTGAACAGAGTATTCCACTTAAAAGTGCAGAAACTTCTATTTCTCATAAACAATGCTCACATATTTGGTCCAGTTCGATGCCACATGTACACTATAGAATGGCAAACGTGGTTTGCCACATGTTCATCTGCTGGTATGGTTAATGAATAAAATTAGACCGGATCAAATTGATAGCGTCATTTCGGCGGAGTTACCAAATGAAGAAATTGATCCAACCCTGTACGAAATTGTAAAAAAACAAATGAAACATGGCTCTTGCGGATCTTTCAATCCTAATTCTCCATGTATTCGTGAAGGCAAGTGCACCAAAAAATTTCCGAAATCATTCCAAAACCGAACATCTACCAATGACGACGGATATCCTAAATATCGTCGACGTCTGCCAGAAGAGGGTGGGCATACTGCCACTGTGCGAAACCACGAAATTGCTTTTAAAAATTTTCGACGCTCATATCAACGTAGTGATGTGCAGTTCTATTAAATCAATACAATATGTTACAAAATATATTAATAAATGTACCGATCAAGCTACATTTTGCATACAATCGCCAAATGAGGTAGACAAATATCAATCTGGTCGTTATATCTGTAGCTCGGAAGCAGTCTGGAGGATTTTATCATTCGACATACATAACCGAGCGCCCACAATTACCCATCTCGCCGTTCATTTAGAAAATGGCCAAAGAGTTTATTTTACTGAAGACAACATTACCGATGTTGTTACAAATCCGCGGGATACAACGTTAACAGCCTTTTTTAAATTATGTGCTCAAGATAATTTCGCAAAAACCTTGACATATGACTAAGTTCCAAGCTTTTATACATGGAATAAGACTGCTAAAACCTTCCAACGTAGAAAACAAGGGGCTCCAGTCGAAGGGTTTCCGGAAGTAAAAAAAACAAATGCGCTGGGGAGGGTTTATGTAGTTCATCCCAACAACAGCGAACGTTTCTATTTGAGAATGTTACTTCATATAGTAAAAGGTCCATCATCTTTTGCACGGCTCAGGACTATACAAGGCGTAACTTATAATACGCATCAAGCAGCGTGCAAAGAGATGGGTCTCTTAGAAGATAACTCCCATTGGGATAATACAATTTCGGAAGCTGCTATTTGCTGTTCAGCGAGGTCATTGAGGTATTTGTTTGCCATTATTGTAGCATTTTGCCAAGTGGGCGACTCTCTATTTCTCTGGAATAAGTATCAAGAAAATATGGCTGAAGACATATTGATTCAGCGACGAAGAGAGATAATGTCAGATGTCCAATATGATGACAATATTTTTAACGAAGCTTTGTTAGAATTAAACAAAGTCATTTTCTATGACAATTATCAAATCACAAGGTCAAACATTCAACGTTGTGGGACTAGACCTGAGCATTGAGTGTTTTTCCCATGGACAGTTATATGTAGCTCTTTCGCGCGTCACTTCAAGCCAAAATCTGTTTGTATTGTGCAATGACAAGAAAGCTGTAAATCTTGTATACAAAGACATATTGTAAACAAATTTTTTTAAAAAATTAATTGATAAAATTTCTTGCTATGAATACCAAAGCGATATTTTTTAAATTGCACCCGTGCAAAGCAGGGCGGGTTGCTAGTCTATAATATTTTAGATAAACGACATCAAACAAAAATGTTTGTCTAGACAACTGAATTGATTTTATAAGCTACCTTTATATCTAATTGAACCATTTTTTTAATTGTTGCCCTCTACCTCAAAATGCTCTGTCAGCTTCAGCTTCTTATGTGAATCGGTTTGGGGTCTGGACGCTACCTACAAATTAACAAACATTTATTTTTATGTAAAATACATGTACGTTTGTTTCAATAAAAATTCAATCAATACAATACAATCTATCCAAACATAGATTCATAATGAAACTTTCAGGAGCATTGCAAGTCAGATTGACGATGAAAGTGGCGTATTCCAAATAAATTCGGCTTATGCATTGTAGTCCGACAGTCAGTACGAGTTGCGATTTCTCTGTATATATAGTACTAGCGAACCCAGCGTAATTTGCTATGCTCCGACGTGATGTTAGTGCGTGATGCTGTTATTTTTTCATTATAGTACATTCTTACTGTATATTTGTCGATATGTGTGAGTGAATTTCTGTGCTCCCATAACAAAAAACAAAGTAGTGAAAAGCCAAAGTATACTAACTAATATTAATATTGGCTCTAAATTTGCCGGGGAATTACCTGCAATCGGATGCAATAGGAATATCCCAGGCTAGTATGCCATATTGTCATATAAAAAGGTTGTATGTTTTAATAAAAACACAAAACACTCAATTCATTTGGTGTTTCTATTGTCCTTCTTTTCGAGTACACATCAGCTGTTCCTGTCGCACATATGATCATCACAGGGTGACTCAGTTGGATCAAGTTGACCAGAATATATTTCCTTATTATATTTCAACGGCTTTTTTAAAATTATAATATTAAAATATTGACGTCAATGATAATTGACGGCAAAGTGATTCTAAATTAAGAAAATTAATTTAAAATTAAAAATGAGTATTCAAAGAACTCCACCAACAACACGCAGCCAATCTCAATTGGGAAACTTAAAGTCAAATGTAATGCTTTCATGGAGCCAACAATGCTCAACTCCGAATCTTATCTCTTTACAAAGCCCAATTACAAAAACAACACAAACAAGCACAACTACAACAACACCTACTAACTCCGCTATAACGAGTACCGCAAGCTTTTCATCCCTTCAGCATATCGTCTAACCTAGCATCAAATGATACTCCTATCGAAACTCCGCCAAATTCTGAGGCAAATGCATTAAAAAGTGGGATAGAGGAAACTCCAGAAATCAAACCGGCAGTGCAAATTGGGATCGATCGATATGTCCAAATAAAGCGTAAGCTCAGCCCGTAAAATGCAAAGGCTGGGAACAAAACTAAAATAAACCGCGTCAATGAAACAAGCAAAGCAAAGAATCCACTCAGTACAAATAAGTTCCATTTGCTAAGTGGAAACGCAGATATCCATACCATAAATTCTGAGCAAGGCACACTGAAAGTCAAAAAGTTCAAACCACCTCCAATATACATACGAGAAGAAAGACCGAGTGCTCTGGTACGAAAGATCACTCAACTCATCGGCAATGACAGTTTTCACATAATACCTCTTAAAAAGGGAAATATAGCAGAAACTAAGGCCCACAAATGTACATCACTACTGCAGGTGTACCGCAGGGATCTGTGCTCGGTCCAATCTTATGGAATGCGATGTACGACGGAATGTTTAGCGTGTCTCTACCAGATGAAGTAGAGATAATTGGCTACGCAGATGACATTGCAGTAGTTGCAGTGGCAAAGACGCTCCCGGAACTCCAGGGGAAATGCGACTTATCCGTTGTAAATATTAAAAATTGGCTTTGGCAGACTGGTCTAGAGTTAGCGGACCACAGCGGAACTGAGCTAGCTCTAATCAGCAGTAGGAAGAAGCTTGAGACCCTAAACATTCGAGCCGGGGCACAAGACATAACGTCCGCACCTTTCATTAGGTATTTAGGGGTCCTACTGTATTGTCGTCTCAACTTCAGGGATCACCTCAAATTCTCAAGCGAGAAAGCGTCGAAGACCTACGCAGCCCTAGCAAGGCTTATGCCGAACGTTGGAGGGCCCAGACAACCAGTGCGTGAGCTGCTTGCGGCAGTCAGCAAATCGACTATCCGATACGCTGCACCAGTGTGGTCCTGTCCAACCAAACACAAATCCTACATTAAAGGAGCTGCTTCCGTGTATCGACTAAACTCGATAAGGGTATGTTGCGCGTTCCGAACGGTTTCAGATTACGCAATAAGCGTTATTGCAAACTGTAAACCGGTGGACATGGACGTTAGTGAGAGTTAAACAGAAGAGTGGTCTAACCAAGCTCTCACTGGCGAAGTAATGCCTCTATTGGCGGTCCCGCCAGGGTTGGAAAAAAGAGCCAGCGTAGGCCGGGGGTGGTTTTAGTACGTAGGCATTACATGAGACTGTTTGTCCGATGGATCGTGCATGCTAGTAGGTCGGTCTGCTAGGATCTTTAGAAGATTTACACCATGGAGAATCCAAAAAAAAAAAAAAAAAAAAAATGCATCAACCAAGTCGTCTTTTGTAAAACATATATTTTTGTTAATTCTTTGTGCGTCATTATTAAACCAATTTTCTTTTAAAGTGTTGCGCAATATACCACAAAGTTTGTTTTGCATAAAAGTAAAGATGTTTAAATCAATTATACCAAGAATAAGAAACGCAAACAGGCATCGTTTGCTTCAGAATGATGAAACCGATTAAGAAAAGAAAATCTTAATTGGCTGTCATGTGAAATTGAATTATTTAAATGAATTACATTTAACACAGGGTAATGATGGGAACAATATAATATGTAAGGTTTTCATATCAATTGCATTTCGCGCGCGTAGGTTAGATCTAGACAGGTCCCGACGCGATCTTTGAAAATGCCTATACACACACTCACACATACGCCTGAACTTATGTCTGCTTTGACTATTTCATTTTATTCTCTTCCCCCCTTTGCACATAATCAAAGTCATTCGATGCTTCCCCATACACATTCTCACACATACATCTAACTTATATCTGCTTTGACTATTTCATTCTTTCATTCTTCCCCTTGCATATATAATACAATGCAATAATAATACAAAAAGTCGAAATTTCCCACTTTCCCGGTGGATTTTCCAAAAATTTTCTTTCACATTCTTCTATTGACCTATAACGAATATAACAAGAGAAAAATCAGCCAATTCAAATTTTAATACAAAAAATCGGAATTTCGCACTTTCCAGGTGGATTTTCCAAAAAATTTCCTTTACATTCTTCTAATTAGCCTATAAGGAACACAACAAAAGAAAAATCAGTTGAAAAATACGCTTACAAAAAAAAAGTGAATTTTCCATTTTAGTCACCTCTTTGAACACCCCTCCCCCATTGTTGACATAAGCGCACCATGACACCTATTGGCGCTACGACTTTTGAGTCACGAGATATATTAAAAACAAAGGCGACAATTTTCGAAAAATTCTGAAAGAGCGGTATATTGTGGCATGTAGCCTATTAAGGTATTACTACTTCTAGCAGAGAACGCACGATATAAACTATACTTTTCCAGATTTAAAAACAAAAAGTCAAAATTTCTAATTTTTCCGATAGATTTGTAAAAAATTACTTTCTTATTATTCTAATTGACCTATAACGAACACAACAAAATAAAAATCAGCCAAAATAGGGCAAGCCGATCTTAAGCGATACGCTTACAAAGAAAAAGAATTTTCAAAATTTTTTTTTTACCTTTTTGTACGCCGCTCCCCATTTGGAAACAGTATTCATCTTATAGGCATTATAGATTCTTCTATTTTCAGAATATATAAATTACTTGGCGCTACAGCTTTAGAGTCATTACCCGACTGTCGAGAAGGGTTGTATGTTTGTAAATTTCTTTATTACCTCGTATCTTCCAAATGGCTCGATGGATTTCGACAGGTGAGGTATTGTTATATTCGTCTTAAAACCCCAAGTGACCTTAGATATGTGTTTGAAAAAACCCGATTTTTACGCGAAATAGTAAAATTAAAGTTGTTCTTATTAGAAAAAGATTAAGATCGTAGGATTACTAGAAGGGGTACCTCCAATACAAACCCAAATTCAAATTAAAGTTCTTATTAGAAAAACTTTTTTACCCGACTGCCAAAAAAGGGTACTGTTTTTCACACTTACTTACTTACTTACTTAGCTGGCCATAACAACCCGTTTACCGGGTTACGGCCTGCTTCAGCACATCTCTCCCAGGCGCCTCTGCTTTGCGCGCGCCTCCTCCAGTTGGTCACACCAAGCGTCGACAGGGCTCCTTCAACTTGGTCCTTCCAACGTAAATTGGGTCTTCCTCTCCGTCGACGTCCGCTGACTTTCGCATCAAACACACGTTTTGCTGGAGCATCTTCATTCATCCGAACGACATGACCGAGCCAGCGTAGCCGCTGGCTATCGATGCGCTGGGCAACGTCAATATCGTTGAAGCGCTCATACAGCTCCTGATTGGTACGAATGCGAAAGTCATCGCCAACCCGAACAGGACCGAAGATCTTGCGCAGTACTTTTCTCTCGAACACTCCCAGGGCATCTACATCATTGCGTGTAAGTGACCATGCTTCCGCGCCATATAGAAGCACAGGTCGGATGAGTGCCTTGTAGAGTGTTAGTTTTGTCGCTCGAGAGAGGTCTCTACTACTCAATTGCCTATTGAGACCAAAATAGCACCTGTTGGCAAGAGTGATTCTGCGCTTGATCTCCAGGCTGACGTCGTTATCGGTGTTAATGGCGGTGCCAAGGTACACGAACTCCTTGACAACATCGAAAGTATAGTCGCCGGCTGTAACTTGGGATCCAACACGCCGCACGTCCCTACTAGTTGACAACATATACTTCGTCTTGCCCTCATTCACCGCCAGACCCATTTTGGCAGACTCCCGTTCAATAGCACTGAAAGCTGCGGTGACATCTCGCTTGGTACGCCCAATGATGTCGATGTCGTCGGCATACGCAAGGAGCTGGACACTTTTGTAGAAAATAGTGCCAGTGCGATGTACACCCGCCTTCCGCAGAACGCTCTCCATGACGAAATTGAAGAGGTCGCATGATAAGGGGTCGCCTTGTCTGAAACCTCGCACGGTATCAAAAGGTTCGGAGAGGTCTTTTCCTACCTTGACGGAGCTGCATGAATTACTCAACGTCATCCTGCAAAGCCTTATCAGCTTCGCAGGGATACCGAGCTCAGACATTACGGCATACACGCGATCCCTTATTGGGCTATCGAAAGCTGCCTTATAGTCGACAAAGAGATGGTGAGTGTCGACTTGGTACTCATGGGTCTTCTCCAGGATTTGGCGCAATGTGAATACCTGGTGTCGATGGTGGACTTACCAGGTCTGAAGCCGCACTGATAAGGTCCAATCAGTGCGTTGGCGTGTGGCTTCAATTGTTCACATAGTACGCTCGTAAGAACCTTATATGCGATAGGGAGTAGGCTTATACCCCGATAGTTGGCGCATATCGTGGGGTCTCCCTTTTTCAGGACAGGACATAGTGCGCTGAGGTTCCAATCGCTGGGCATGCATTCTTCCAGCCATATACTGCAGATGAGCTGGTGCATGCACCCTACCAGCTCATCACCTCCGGCCTTAAACAACTCAGCAGGGAGGCCATCGGGGCCTGCAGCTTTGTTGTTTTTGAGTCGCTGGATCGCGACCCTGACCTCTTCATGGCTGGGCGGCGGAATCTCCACGCCGTCATCGGCAATTGGTACGCTATCTTCTCTAGTGGCGGAATTGGTTCCGTCGTCGCCACACAAAAGCGTAGAGAAGTGCTGTCTCCATAACCTCAGCACACCTTGCGCATCTGTAACCAGGTTACCGTTTTCATCCCTGCAGGAGGATGCTCCGGGCTTCAAACCTTCCGTCAGACGCTTGTGACGTACTTAAAGAATTTTTGAGCATCATTCCTGCTTCTGCACATCTCGACTTCCTCACGCTCACGCCTTTCCTGCTCTCTTTTCTTGCGTCTGAAAAGGCGTCTCTCTTCCCCTCTCTTCAGACGGTAGTCCTCGACAATGGCTCGCGTAGCGGCAGACTGCAGCGTTCTTTTGTAGGCGGCGTTTTTCGCTGCAGTGGCCTCGCGACACTCCTCATCGTACCATTGGTTTCGTTTTAAGGGCCGCTCGAAACCAAGGACCGTTTCCGCAGTCGTGCGTAAGGAGTGGGAGATGCTGGCCCACAGCCCACCAATGTCGTCGGAGGGGGATTGATGGAGCCTATCGGAGAGTTGAGCGGAGAAAGCCTCAGCTGTCCGTTGTGATCGCAGCTTTTTCACACGTTGTGCATTAATATTAAATTGTATTTTTTGCATTCGGTTTTTGATTTTTCGAATTATATTACTTGTTTAAAATCATTTTCACGTTAATAAATAATACATAGACTTAATTTTTAATTTTATTCAAATACGACCATATTGAAATCTGACTTCTCTTTCACTAACGAAATATTGAGACAACTCATCACGTATTTCTTTTCCTTTATTGGGAATAGTACGATGTGCTTCGAATCAGTAAACATTACTTTCTGTATCAATATTTCTACGACATCCAAACATTTCCTTGGTCGTAGTAGCGATCGCCAAAAGTAGGATTGAAATAAATTCTGCTTTGCGTTATGAGATAGTTGTGAAGGGCACAGCAAGAAAGTGTGATTTTTCGTACCTTTTTTGGATCAAGATGAATAGGTTTTCCAAAAACCACTCGAAAGATTTGCAATTTCCATCAGCACAATACTAATGTATGTGTACCTTCAGAAATTAATAATTATTTATATAGAATTCCATTTCCAAAAGTAATGATATAATTTGATACCTTTATAATTGAAGTAAACACTTCCAGAATTTGGTAGGGCTGTCAAACAATATGTTTACCATCAACAAAGCGAAAAATTCTATCTATCATTGAAGTCACGAACCAATTCAAGCCAATCTCCCTCAGTAGATGGAAACTGAAATATAAACTTTTGTAATTTTTGAGCTAATTGAAGAATTGAGCCGAAATTACATTCATAAATTCAGACTGCACAACTTTGTATAGTGGCTCGCAAACCTCAGGATATAGTTGTTTGCGGAATGCGAAAAAGGTATTGTAGAGACATGAAACTGTATCCTGTAGTAAAATAACGCAATGCGAAGTTTGAGTTCTGTTTTTTAATCAATTGAGATACCATTCATGAAAGATAGTTATAGTCTGCAATATTTATGCGAAGAAAATTTTTGTATTGTGGTACCCCTTTAAGAAGTTGACTATAGTATCTAAGTTCATTGCGACGTTTCACCCAATCGAGTACCCATATACTACGTTTTCGTTTTTTCCTTCATGCTCCAAAACAAATTGAGCGGCGTGAACAAAAATACAAACCAATTATGCATCTTCTTCTTCGGAATCAGTCATTTTAAACTCCAAATTAAATTTTCCACTGATTTTATTGAACTATGTTCAATGAGTACACACTCAATTATCAAATTATTGATTTGATTTAATTTTAGGGTAGAATCATACTTCATATCAACTTTGATCAAAAGCAAAAGTGTAATATTCATACAGCCTAAAAATATACTACAAAAAAACATTACCAAAACTGTGCGCAGTGCATATTGGAGCACACGTTTATTATATCCCCATTAATTTTTTAACTTTATTTTAGTTTTAGTATCATGACAATATAAATACACATTCTATGAATATTTCAACTGCCTTTCTATTACGGTTCATGAGATACAGCGGAGTAATATGGTCCCGTTAGCACCCTTTGGGTACGGTACCCTAAATATGAGAAAGATTATGTAAGAAAAATCAGCCAAGTGTGAGTCGGTTTCACACACGGAGGGTTCCGTACTACCGTACAAGATGTTTATGAATGATGAATTATGTATTCAAAAACTCAATGCTCGAGCAATTCCAAACACAATGAATATGCATTTATTATGAAATTGACAAAAAGCGCAATGCTCCAAATATTAAATTATTGATTGATTTGACTTATGTTTAAGGTGGAATCAGTATTCATACTGCATATCTACATTGTGAAAAATATCAAAAGCAAAAGTGAAATAATCATACAGCCTAAAAGTATACTTCCAAAAATGAAAATATGAAACGAAATAAATAACAAAGCGTCTAAAACTGTGCGCATTGGAGTACACGTTTCTTGTATGGGGACCCCTTTAATTTTGTAACTTTATTTTAGTTTTAGTATTTGTTGCTATCATGAAAATAGAAATACACTTTCTGTAAAAATTTCAACTGTCTTTCTATTACGGTTCATGAGATACAGTGGAGTCGGACGGACGGATGCCGGAAGCTTAGTAATAGGGTCCCGTTAGCACCCTTTGGGTACGGAACCCAAAAATGAAAATAACAAAATAATCGAGACAGACATAACTTTGGTTTACCGAAGCTTACATTCCTTTTATACCTATATTTTTGTAGTGTTGTGCTATCGAGTTATCTACTAGCATGATGGCAATGATTAATATATACCACGATCGACCAGTGCTCGAAATTCGACCACCTCGCCGGAAGAAAGACAAAAAGTATAAAAAAAGCGAGCTTCTGTGTGTTTTTCGTTATCTTTTCTTCGTATATTCGCATGTTTTTGTACAACACACAATCTGTTAGCTTGCATGTTGTTGTTATAATTATTTTTATACACACAAATTGAATGTTGTTGTTGTTGTGGACATGTATTCTCTTTCTTGAGACTTTTCCGGTGGATTTTCCAATAAATATATTATTTGTTGGGGATATGGCAATAGAAATACACATTCTGTGAAAATATCAAGTCTCTACCTAGTGCGGTTCATGAATCCGAAAAACGTTACAATCTGTATTTTTTCACTAAAAATAGAACTAAATTATTGCCCAACGCCGCTAAAGAAGTTTCACTTAAAAAAAAAAAAAAGTATTTAATCGTGTGAGACAAACTTAAATTTTTTTCTCTATTAAGAGAACTTGATATGAAAAGTAATTATTGAGTATCATTTAATAAAGTTCGACGCTTTCGTTTATCGTATTTGCTTCTTATTAAATTTAATATATGTATGTATATGCGTAAGTATTTTATTGAAGAACACAGCAAGAAAATGTACATCGTAAAATAGCAACAATATACACGGGCTCCCAATTCATATATTTTATGATATTATTTACTATTTATTTTATATACCTTTTATATACCCTTATTGTACACAACGACCATGTGGCTTATCGTTGATTCTTCTTTATTTTATTTCCCCCGCGCTTAGGGATATTCCTAAATTTGCCAACGAACATTGCTTTATTTACATGAGAGATAGAGTGAAATAGAGAGAGAGAGATGAAGATCATGTGTTTGTGTAGAGTGTAGAAGTGTATGGCTTTCTTATAGTTGTATTTGTGAAAACTTTTAATTGTTTTTACGCCAAAAAGATTTAACAGATTTTGTCTTATTTATATTATAATGTATGTATAAGTTATATTTTCCAACAAAAATGTAGTTTGCGGTCTCTTAAGAACTTTGCACCTGCTGTGCGATACCTCTTTGGCTGGCTGAAGAGCATATCTTTTCTTTTATTTTAGAATGAATTTAGCTTTCTCAACAGAATAAGTTATTCTTTAAATTTGTAATACATACTTGTATTGATTTTTAATAACGTTTTACAATAATTTTTGGTATATAAATCACAAATTATTAAAAAAGTTAAAATAAAGCAAAATAGTTCTACCACATAGTAACACTTATGAAACAACATTCTGAAATTCAAAACGAACTGAATGTGCTAAGGTGTTTACATGACATTCATGTGTGAAATTCGATTAGAAAAAGTGTTTACAAATAAGGTTTTCATTATATCGAATTTCGTGCAAACGAATTGAGCGTCATGAAAACGAGGTATATTTGACATTTTAGTTCTTCAGACTGAGCATTCAAAGCTACATTTCTCGAATGTTGTAATGAATGCTAGTTTTTTCAACAACAATAACAGGGAAAATGATGTAATTTTGTAGTTGTTGTTGTAGTAGAAAATGTAACATTCGATAAGAATGCTACTAAAACGCTGTTTGTGATATGGGTCACTCTATCACTATGTCATATTCGATTTTTTTTTTTTGTTGCGCGCCAACACGAAACACATAACATTTTAAAGTAAACCATAAATTGTTAATTTTTTTAAAAGATTTTAATAAAAGAAGTATGAGGAATGAAAAAGGGTGCTGCAGGATCTATTTGCATGCATTGCAAAATGTTCTAAATCACGTATTTTTCGCAAATTTTTAGTTTTAATTTTAGCCAAAGTTCCACGTGTGTGTATAACCAAAACAAAAAACAGCTTGTCATGAAAAACACAAAATGCAATATGAACATTTTCTGTGAATGCAGCATAAAATGCTCAGTGTGAAAAGACTATAAAAACCTATTTCGCATTTCAAATGAGTGTTTCGTCAAATCACTTCTTGTGTTAAATTCGATTTGATAAAGTGTTTATGAATACGATATTTGTTAGTCCGAATTTCGTGCAAACGAACCATATACTTACTATCTATAACTGAACCTTAACATTATAAAACGTAAATAAAAAAATTAAATAGATCACAGCTGCTAAAATTTTATAAACAAACTATTAAGGTAAACAATTTTTAATTTAATCTAATCTCTGCTTGCATGTAACAAGCACATATACATTCACTCTGAGAGTAAGGCTGCATTACAAGCACTCAATGCTTTCGAGTTCAACTCGAATTTGGTTTGGGATTGCTTGATGCTACTAAAAAGACTGGCATCAAGAAATCAGGTTAAGCTAATCTGAAGAGGTAGATGAACTCGCCAGAAAAGGATCTGCTAAAGTCCTCATTGGACCAGATCCATTCTGCGCTCTGGCTTGGAGTTCGACGAAATCTAAACTCCAACAATGGCTGGATGACAAATCGCATCGCCATTGGGTAGTTACGAGGAATGTTGGCGTGTCTAAAATATTCTTGCCAACTAGACACGGACAGGTATTCGAATAGTCTGAGGTTTCTTCACGGGACATTGCAGAGTAATGAAACACCTACATAACATGCGGATCAGTCGCAGCGATCTAAGTAGACTATGTAATGAAAAGAAGTCAGCATAGCACGTACTATGTCACTGCGAGGGCCTAATCTGGACAGACTCCGTCACCTTGGAAACCAGTACTTGGAACCAGTTGTAATTGCGGATCTGTCTCCTAAGAGGATCTTGGAGTTTCTAATGAATACCAGAATCTCGAAGGAACTGTGATTACGGAGTTTGTCACAATAGGCCCACTTTCGGCTACAGTGACAAGGTATACCGATTACAGCCCTTTCTCTAATCTAATCTAATTTAATCTAATCTGCTTGCATTAATTCAAAGTTCGAAGTGATTTGAAATTCATGAAAAACTTAACATAACAAATATTAAGAAAATAATATTTTTGAATTCTTTTCTTTTCAAAAAACCAAAACGGAGGGACTTAAGACCCTCACTTGAATTGAGGGAATTCGTTTTATTATGCGAATACAATAATTTTTAGTAAAACAATAAACACAGACTTTTCCCACCACTTATAGATACATTTTAAACATTTTATTTAAACACATAAACAAAAATGCCCTGTTTTATAATCGTGCCGTAATAGTTTTACCCATCTTTCACACATATTTTCATGTCCTATTTTCACTCAAATTACAGTGTACAGTAATTTTTAAAATGCCTTCCATTTCTGCTAGCTCACGTACTTTCAGCGGACGGCCATGCAATACCATTTTCCATGTTTACAATTTCAATTAAATTTATTTTAAACTTCATCTTTATAGGGTTGGTACTTTCTATCATAGTCATTCTTTAAGTGAATAGTATTATAAGTTTGTCATGTCGACTTGGCTTCCTTAGCAGTGTTGAGAAATTGCTTCCTTTTTTAGATCACTTTGGCTTTATTTCACATTTTTCTTTCCCCACCAAACATAAAACTGCTGATGATGGCACATAACATTTTTAAGTAAACCATAAATTGCTAATTTTTTTAAAAGATTTTAATAAAATAAGTATCAGGAATGAAAAAGGGAGCTGCAGGAACTATTTTCATATATAGTTCCACGTGTATGTATAACCAAAATAAAAAGCAGCTGTTATAAAGACAATTGTATGAAATTTGAAAAAAAAAACTACAACAAAAAACTAGGAAAAAAAACAGTGTAAAAACTTGCTTGAAAATCATGAAATTTCAAACATTGTAAATCGACTATTACGAGTAAGCAATCAAACAAACCGCTTAAAATTCGACAAAGCAACTCTGAAATTTGGTGATTTGTCTTTTGTTGTTATAGAGTTTAAGTGGTTTATGTGATTGCTGCAGAAAAGCCGCTTTTTTCGGACAGTGCTTTCTTCCTGCCTATTTAACGCACAAATGTCATCTAAGTTTTATCACTTCAGATGGTTGCTATTTATAAACATTGGTATGAAATTTTGTTGACCCCTGATTATTCTAGGTACTAAAATTTTATTATTTTATTATTACTACGTACATACAGTGGATCACGGCTTTATATGTACAATATTTATAACAGTTTACAGTATACAGTACAGATGCCAAAAAGGCTGGGTATCACAATTTAAACCCAAGATTACAAAAACCGGTAAGAATAAGAACCAGGAGACATAGCTTTGCTCGTGTCAAGCTATGCAAATTCTATATTTTTGCATATGGCAACTCTATACCATTAAACAAACATGCTATGTCCTTCTGTATGCATACGGCAAGCCTGTAGCTTTAAAAGAACCATGACATGTGCCTTCTCTATTCAAATAACAACTCTGCACCAGTAAACAAATGAAAAAATTTTTCTCATCTGACAACCAAGTTATGTGCCATCTCACTTGCACACTTTGATTTATAATGTCGTATTTTCCGACTGTTCGTTTTGTGTTTTCCGAATTTACTTTTTTCTTAAATCACCTCAGTAATAAGGCGAACACAACAAAAAAAAAAAAAACAACCAAATCGGTAGAGCCATTTCCAGATACATAATTTATATATATATTTATATATTTACAATAATTTCTCGTTTAAATATATAACAATAATAAATAAATATAATATTATTATTATATAAAAAAATGTTTCTTACAAATGAAGTAAGCTGTGAGTGAATGTTGATGACCGAGAAACTAAGTTCAACATTCCTACAAATGTAAATATTGCGCATCCTGCAGTGCCGAAAACATGAAAAATATTTCTATGAAAGTATGTTGATTCACAGTTCAACAATGATTATAAGACACAAGTATATAATATAAGTATACATTCTATTTAAGTTGCTTTATTTTAACGAGTGATGAAATAACTTTTTGAACATTTTCATTAGAACGAATAGCTTGAGATGTCCAGCTTTTAAATATAAGTGCAATTTTGACGTGTCACATGACAATATTTATTTAATTCATATTTAAATCTTTTAAAATATCTCAAAAACACCGTTCTCATAGTGAATTATTTCAGCTAAAAACTTATGGCCATATTTAAAGTCGTTTAATTTCAACTTGTACTTACTTCCAAAACGATTCAGTATTATTATTTTTTATCTAAATACAAAGAATAATAGAGCTTTCTTAATTTTTTGTTAAACATATGTAATTTATATAATTTGCTGTTAAAATTTCGTTTTTGAGAAATTGTTCAATTTTCAAATGTGGACAAATAAAAATTTTCACGTGAGAATATACATATTTGATACTAGCTGTGCCCACGACTTCGTACGCGTGGTATTCGAAATATGTTTGTAATGGCGTGTATTTTGTTAATTTTTTTCCTAATTATCAGATGATTAATGTTGGCGCGCAGCGAAAGAGGAAAACATTCGAAAATCAGCCATAAAGACGGCAACAAAATTAAAAATATGAATATCTGTTGATTTAGTGGGTTGATTTCGATAAAATAAACATGTTATACGAAGCTTTCTAAAATACGCCAGTCAAAACCGCATTCAAATAGGTTTTTAAATGTTTTCATATAGAATCTATAGATTAAAACCGCCAAATTCCGAATAAATAAAATATTGTGACGTGATACAGCAGAACGAAAAAAAAGTAATTTCGCAAGCCTGTGCTATTTTTGGTTTTCTTAAACACCTACCAAATAAGCAACTTAAAAAAAACAGCTTTATTATTGTCAGCATTAGTACAGACCACTTGGTAATTTCGATAATAACGACAAAAGAGATACAATGGAAATTTTTGTAATATTTAAAATCCATATCAATGTAATACTAATAAATTTCAATAAATTTCTAGTCAAGACTTTAATAATTGTAACTACTAAACTTCAATGATTTTTCTCACTGTATATCTTTATAAATTTTCGCATGTAAACTCTGCAGCATCCCTGTGGATGCCAATGTGGAGACAAAACGCTTGCGCAAGAAATATTAGAGACAACATACTAGCAACTGCCAAAAGAGAGATTTCCAGTTAAAAATTGTTCGTAGCAGTCATAACAGTTGCAAACGATACAACAAGACTATTTACAAAATTGATTATTTAAAAAAAATCTCTTAGAACGATTTTAATTTTATAAAAGTGAAGATTGAATAATTTAGGAATGAAATAAATGATAAACTACAAGATGAAAAATAAATACAACGACATGGCTTACGAGTAAGAAAAATGTGTGTTTATTCTGGAAGCGGTGATGAAAATATTGAATTTGTATTTGTGTGTGTGTGTGTGTGTGTGTAGTGTCTTACCGTGTTAATCTCTGATTTAAAGTGAGACATTTTTACTGAGCTGATTAAGATTACGTCCAAAAAGCTTACCGTTATGTTCTTTACAATTGCATTGCTGCCAAACTAAGCTCTAGAGCGCAAAATTATAAAATACAATACAATAATATTGAATACCTCCTCCTGAATACCCTGTAACTGAAAAACGTAAAAAATTACATATTTTTTTAATTGATTGTTTTTATATACGGATGATATTCATATAAGTATATTTATTATTTATTTTAATTGGAACATGTATACATTGCCTTGATGTTTGTCGGTTGTTTGATAACGACTTACAGATTTTCCGCTTAAGAAAGTTTGTTGCTTTGTAGGCATTATCTACAAAATAATATGTTATTAGCTTAGTTTTCTTTCACAAGTAGCACTTGTTTAAACGTATCACTAATTCACTAATATGGAAAATAGTGCTATTCTGAAATTCTTCTTCGTGTAAGTCGAAACCCCATGCGAATCTCATGCAGGAATAATACTGTTGTTGTTGTTGTAACAGTAAGGGAGGCTGCAAATAAAGGAACACATGCAATAAATTATGATTGAGAAAGTTAAGGGGGATTTAAATATATTTTTACGTTCCGTTAATTACACACGTCAAAAAAAAATAAAAATTTAAATAACTTTAGTGAAAACAACTTTTTTTTATCAAATTTTCTAACACGTACCGTTTAAAATTATGATATATTAATAAATTGCTTAGCATATAAGAAGCATGAATTTACATTTAGTGCAGGCGCATGGGAGTTGAGAAGGCAAAATACAATATGAGGACCGCATTCTGTAATTAGTTTTGAATTAAGAAAAACTTGAATTTATGATTCTGGATGTTTCCAGGAGATTTGTTGGTACATTATTTTTTAAACCCCATTCCCTTTGATGTTAATTATACGTAGTGAACAACTGCTTTGAAATCATTTTAATGATTGTTTTAGTGACAATATCCAATTGTTTCTTATGATTAAAGATATTTATAGCTTGTCAATTGGAAATAAAAACAAAACAAAAATGTTAGAAGTAAAAACAAGAATTGTCGATAAAAAATTTATTTGATATTTTAGCATAAGCCACCCAAATAAATACAAATAATCACTCTTTTTTATTATTATTAATACGAAATTCCATTTAGTTGTTATTTTTTTTCAAGAACAAGCCATTGTTTGACAATTTGATGTACATTTACAGGGTTGAATCAACAATTCTGGCAATGGTCGCTTCGTCAGTTGCCTTAGGTACAATTTACCATCTTTTGTCTCATAGCCTACTAATGTGTAATCAATAGGCTGTAGTAATGTTTGGTTAGCTTTATGGTTTTTTATTATGCAAATGTATTAATAATAATTTAATTAATTTTTTTTTACGCACAGTGTTATTAATAGAAGTAAAATGGGGAGTAGAGTTCTTGACCTAGGTGTCAAGCCCTAAAAAGGAAACCACCTCTATATGTCGAAGCCATAAGTCAATAGGTCGGTTTATTTTGACAGCTGAAAAGGTGAATAGTGTTGTGAGGATAGCGGACAGCGATTGTTGTCAGGGAGTACCCTATAGCGCTGGAGGATATGAGACCAACCCGACCTTAATTGAGCTAAGTGTGCTACGAGGTAGTCTCATTTCGCTATCATCAACAGGTGGAGGACAGTCTGGTATGACTCTATTGCATTTTTAACTGCCCTCCGATGTAACTCATCACGACCCGACTTATAGCGACTACTTTCAAGAGTATCCCCTAACATAAAGGCTCTGTCATCGTTGTATGCTCTAATGTCTCTACGAATATTTATAAAGTGCATATCGCCCGTAATATTGCTGAAGTTGGGGTATGCACCAAATACTGCTTAAAAAGCAGTTCATTATGCTAGCGAAGCGATATATCTAAACCTGATAATTTCGTCACTAATGTAGATGGTACTGTGTCAATTCGAGCTGATTAAAAGTGGTTTCGACGTTTTAGAGTTGGTCGAAACGTCATAATAGAACCTGCACACAGTGGACTGCCAATAAACACTTTTGGAGTTGCAGCGATGCACTAAAACCATTGATATGCATTTAAAAGAAGCCGAATACACTAAGGGAATCATCCACTATACCCTGCTTTCGTCATGCCAAACAGTACAATCGGAATAGTGTATCGAACTACTATGAAAGGAAATCGACCAGAAGCGTCCAAAATTGATTAATAAGAAGGAACTTGCGTTAACATCTTTGGAAACCCGTCAGAAGCTTTGGGAATATTTAATGCACCCACCTTAAAGTCCTCACATTGCTCAAATTACGTAAACACAAGAAAAAACTGAAAACAACTTTTCCTAGATTTTTTACTATATGAAAAGGAATCTACTAACTGTTAACACCAACCATAGCTCGCAAATGAGGGTCTTCTTTTATTTTCAGTATAGCTGACTCGGAGAGAGAGTGCAAAATTTGCAACAAACGGTCTCACTCTGAGAGTAAAATAATTTGTCTTGTTGTTCAAAAGTTTTTAGATTCTTGCCTCATGATGAGAAATAAAAACGGTCTGTCAGTGAGAATTCTTGCCAAAAATATTTTGAAAAAACTCTCATTGAAATGTAGTTATGGAAGGAGAAATCGAAACAAAAATCATAAGCAGAAAAATCTCTTTTTGTTGTGTGTTGTGTGACGTGAGTTGACTGAGTATTAATGTTCCATGGCACACTGCTTGGAATGCCGTTTTTTAGCAACAAATCTAATTTTTTAATCACAACAAACATTTTGAAAGTACACGTGATCACACAGTGCACTTTACAATCCTTGTGAAGTAATATGGTTGCACCGAGATCACTTTTAAATTCAAATTATTTATAGCTTGACTTTAATATGCAATGTACACCAAAGTACACACCGGACATTTTGCATCACGAACAGCTGTTTTTTGTTTTGGTTATACACACACGTGGAACTTGCGAGCACGTTGGCTAAATAAAAACTAAAAGTTTGTGAAAAATACATGATTTAGAACATTTTGCAACATATGCAAATAGTTCTTGCAATTCCCTTTTTCATTCCAGATACTTATTTTATTAAATTCTTTTAAAAAAATTGACAATTTATGGTTTACTTAACAATGTTTTGAGCCATCAGCTGCTGTTTTTGATGCCACGGGCGGAAAAACACAAAAAAGCTTGGAAGCACTAGGAAACACTTGGCGATATTGTCAGAAAATGTCTAGAGTGACCATTATTAATTTTCATATCAAGGCACATCAGTTCTTGATGCGACTATTGATCCCCAGCACATTCTACAACAACAACCCCTGAATGACGTCATTTTCCTTGTGGTTTTTGTCGAATCTGATACGTATCAGTAGGCACATCAATATTGATGTTGATGTGCTTTGGTGTAAATTGCGTATAAGAATATTTAGTTAAAATAAAAATATATCATCAAAAATTTCTATTTTATGACAAAAAAAAACGCAATTTCGACCAGTGTGCATGGCTAGCAGAGATAATCGACTGCAGCGCACAAGCAGAGGCACAAACAGGTGCATACATATCAAATGATTATACTCTTCACGGGAGTGAATAGTATTATAAGTTTGTCATGAAGTTTGTAATACACAGAAGGAGACATCGCAGACCACATAAAGTATATACATTTGTGATCAGCTCGATGAGACGAGTTGATTTAGCCATGTCCGTCTGTGTATCTGTATGTATGCAAACTAGTCCCTAAGTTTTTGATCTAGAGAACTGATTTTGCACATAGGTTTCTTTTTACCATACGCAGCACATTTGTCGGAATCCGCCGAATCGGACCACTAGAGGGGGTACCTCCCATACAAACCCCCATTTAAATTAATTTTATTATTAAAAAAAGTTTTTTGGTTCTTAACATATCGAACTGAAAATTGGACACTATAAGTTTCTGATGTATATTCATCAACCATATAAATTTCATGATCCTAGGGTTACCAGGAGTGGTACCTCCCATACAAACCCAAATTAAATAGCAAACTTTTAAAGAATAAATGTACAATAAAATTGCCACTCAAACTGATGTGATGCTAAGAAAGGAAGGTTGGATGTAACCCAGAGACATTGGGCATAGCCAATGATAGCCTTCTTTCTGGTTTTTGAATATTTTTCTCTCATTGAATTTATTGGTGAAAGACAAGGAGAGGAACAAGAAAAAAACATGATGATTTATTCAGCGAATAAAATGAAATCTCATCAGTCAGAATCTCATGTCCAACAATTATACATTTTCTCTTTCAACAATATTTTTTTTAGGGGAAAATGAAAATGATAAGATTTTTTTGCAAGCTCTGACACCAACTATAACATACTAAATGAAACCTTAAAAGTCATTAGTAAATTTTTAATTTATGTTTTTGTTATATGTGAAACTGCTCAGCATCGTGAGGATGATTCGCCCTTCCGACCTTCTGTGCTTATGCATGCTAAGATATCAATTTTTGAGATATCCAGTTGAAATTCAACTTCACAATCATGTATGTTATTGTTTTACTTCTCCATACCCTAATATAATTTTGATTTGATTTCAAAAGTAGAGGAAAAGCCTTTTCTTGAGATTATAAGTGGAATGCTGTATATGTCAATTCATACAAAGGTCCCTGAAAAAATTTTTTTTCTCCCTCCTTGAGTTTAATTAATTTATTTTCGTATCATTGCAATAATTGTAAGTGCTATTTAATTTAGAAGCCGTAAAAGGTGATATTACAATAGTAAATAGGTAAAACAGTCTGAGTATCATTTAATAGCTTATAAACAAATTAATAATGTACTATTATAGTATTACTACATATGATATTCATATATTGTATTTTTTTTTTATTTTCAGGGGCAAATATCTATTGGACCCAAAGTACATGACGAAACGTGACCTTCGTCAATACTATAGATATTATAATATGACAAAAAATCGGACCAGCCAGTTGAAGAAAATCGTCGTTATTATTTTTTTCATCTGTTTTTTTTCTTATGTTTTTGTCGACTACAATCTTAGGTCTAAGTTCTTGAGTTTCCGCGACCGATTTGACTTCATACCACATATAGACGCGGAATATAATATTAGTGAGGCGTATTTCGTAAACACACCTGGCTGCCGAATGCCTTATTTCGATATAACCGATGCGAATATCGTGCAATTTATGAATAAACCACACAGTTATTCTTGTCAAAAGCCGCTTATTAAAGCTAGTGATATAGACTCAGAACTGTTACTCAATATGAATGTTAGCGAGATGATTGATCTGCACAACATAAGTGATTTGTCTTTGGTGAAATGCAGCTACTCTCAGGTATTGCGCAAAAACGATCAACAGAATATATACAAATCAGAAGTACAATTCAAGTTGAATTACAGTAGTGGTGCAGTACGAATTCCACCGAATGTGGAATTTTTACGAGTCGAGTGCTTCGACAAATATCGAATTTTTTATAAAGATTACCATTTTTTTGCGATCAAAAAAAAAAGTAACTCAACCGCCTCGGAAGAAGTTGTTTCATTAAAAGAGCCAAGTAGTATTGTAGGACGTGTAAGATTTAACAAAACAGCGCCGTATGAAATACTCAAAAATTCCAATAATTATAAGAAACCAAATCGCGTTTCGGTAATGGTGCTTGGAGTAGACAGTGTTTCACATTTAAATTTTTTACGTCAAATGCGTAAGACTGCTAGTTACATCCATCGCAATCTATCGCATGTAGAATTTTGGGGTTTTAATAAAGTGGGTGACAACACTTATCCCAATCTTGTGCCGTTACTAAGTGGTTTAGATGAAACAGAACTTAATATATCATGTTTGACGTCATTGCTGAAACCGAACTATGACCGATGTGCTTTCATTTGGAAACGATTTAAAGAGGCAGGCTTTATGACAGCATATGCTGAAGATGTCGCTACATTAAGTCTTTTTAACTTTTGTCGCCCTGGTTTTAAAGTACAACCAACTGATTATTACTTCCGACCAATAATGATGGAAATGGAGCAACATATCGCCTATAAGCGTAGCATCAATGTTAAGCTTTGTATGGGCGGACGACGTACAGCGGATGTTGTGCTTGAATACATTCGAAAATTGGTACCGCGGCTAAAAGCTGAACATTTTTTCTCATTTTTCTGGACAGTTACAATGACACATGACAGTTTTAATACACCTACTCTTTTGGACGCCGAAATAACCAATTTGCTGCAGCTATTTGACAAAGCTGGAATTTTTAACAAAACTATCATATTCTTAATGTCCGATCATGGATTACGCTGGGGCTCTTTTCGCAAAACGTATCAGGGCATGATGGAGGAGCGACAACCTTTATTAATGGCGCTCTATCCTGAATGGCTAAAAACCAAATATCCTCAAGCCATAAGAAACATGGAGCAAAATGCTAAAAGACTAACTACGCACTATGATTTACATGCAACCATGCTTGACCTACTGAATATAAACAATTTAAATTCTAAAAATATAGCAAAGCGTACAGCAGAACTTTTAGATACTGAAGAGATTCAACCACGTGGAGTAAGTCTGTTTTTGCCAATACCGAAGGAACGTAATTGTGAAAATGCTGGAATTGCAGCTCATTGGTGTACCTGTTACCAACGTGAGAATTTGCAGACAAACGACGGCCGCGTACAACGTGCTGCCAGATACATTGTACATTTAATTAACAGTCGACTAAAAGCTTCAACACAATGCAGGACACTTTATTTAAATTCAATTCTACAAGCATTTATTGCAGCACCGCACCACAAAATCGTCAAAGAAGTCACAAACGACGATATCGCTATAGACATAACCCTACGCTTCGAAACGAAGCCAGGCATGGCTATATTTGAGTCAACAGTGCGAATGTCTAACTTAGCGACAGCACTCACTGGAACTATTAGCCGTATCAACCTATATGGCGACCACTCGTATTGTACTGACGACTACACGCTTAAAATGTTCTGTTACTGTCATCGTTGATCCTTAAAGACTACCCATATAAATAGTATGTTAATTAGAGTTCTATGATTAGTGATTTTAGGTTCAAGACTTATTTAAAATAATATCTTAATTATAATTAAAATATTCATTACTTAGATGTGCTTCGAAGAGCATATACTTCTGTACAATATTATTACAGCATGCAAGTAAATACCATAAGTGCGGATAGCTTGTCAAGCTTATGACTTTTTGGGAAATTTTGTAGGGACAATAATCATTAAAAAACAAATGCATTTTGTATGCATTTTTATAGTACTTTTATGAATTTTTAATAGTTGTTTAAATTTTACTCAAGTTTGGTTTGTCTTAAAATAAAACCATTTGTCTAAAAGATAATGAGTAACAACAGCTCTTAATGTTTTAATACGTACACATAACACGCTAATTAGTGTCAATAACCCAATTGGATATCTCATTTAACATATTTATATAACACTTAAAAAAATATATAAAGAAGTTTCCGTCAATCAATCGGCGCTTGTTTCTCAGAAACTGTAAGCGTGCTGCCCCACGATCACAGAAATTTGACAAGTTGTCATATAATGTATATGACGAAAAAATCTGTTGAACCGTGTGGAGAGCTCTTTGATACAAAATATGTCAAAGAAGTATGATTCTTGTCATAGATATGATGAAAATTTAATTATAATATGATGAGGAAATTTGTCATATTTTTTTCCAAAGTAGTAGGCTTGCCAACTGTCTTTCGATTATACCAGTAAGTTGACAAGTCTGTCTTATAGTTTATTGGTGCTTTGTGCATATTGTTATTAAAAAATACAAATTTGATAAAACGTCAAGAAAAAATTTTAATGAAAAATAAATTAGATTGCTTCATATGAAAATAAAACCAGAAAGAAGGTTAATGAAGGCTATGCCAACGATATAATACTCTTAACCGAACGGCGACAAATGTCAGATATCAGACATGCTTCCTTTCTTAGCATCACAATATTCGCTCAGTTTTGGTATCAAATGTGAACACAGTTTGAGGGGCACAATGTACTTTTTAAATTTGGGTATGTATGGGAGGTACCCCTTCTGGTAACTTATAGTATCCAAATTTCCGTTCGATGCGTCAAAAAACAAACAACTTTTTCTAATAAGAAAATTAATTTGGATGGCGGTTTGTATCCCTCTTAGTACCCCTAGGATCTTGAAATTTACATGTTTGATGAATATAGAAACTTATAGTGTCCAAATTTCAGTTTGAAACGTCGAAAAACAAAAAAGTTTTTCTAATAAAAACATTAATATAAATGGTGGTTTGTATGAGAGGTACCCCCTAGTGTTCCGATTCCGCTGAATATGTGCAGCGTATGGTAAAAAGAAACCTATGTGAAAAATTTCATCTCTCTAGAAAAAAAACTGAGGTACTAGTTTGCATACATACAAACTCGTCTCATCGGGCTGATCAAAAATATATATATTTTATGTGGTCTGCGATGTCTCCTTCTGTGTGTTACAAACTTTATGACATATGTAAAGTGAAGTTTTTATTGTCGTGTTCTTATTTTATTTAACAATGGTTATATTTAACAAAGTCTGGTATATTTATTAATTTCAATTATATTTTGAAGCTGCCGTTCACACTTAACTTTCGGTTTTTATGAACAGCTGTTTTTTGTTATGTTATACACATACAAGGACGCGCACGTTGACAAAATTAAAAATGAAAATTTGTGAGAAATACATGACTTAGAAAATTTTGCAATATATGCACATAATTCTTGCAGTCCCCTTTTTATTCATGATTCTTATTTTATTAATATTATAAAATAAAATTAACAATTTGTATATCACTTAAAAATTTTAAGTGCCGTCATCAGCTGTTTACTGATGCCAAGACGGAAAAATGCAACAAAACTTGGAAACACTAACAAAAACTTGGCCACACTGGCAGAATTTTCCCAGCCCTGGTTAGCTTCAACTTAACTTTTTCTTTGGAAGCTGAAGAAAAGCCAAACCAAAGCAACTCTGAAATTTGAAAATTTGCCTGTTGTTGTTAGAATTTTGAAGCTGCTTACAGGAAAAGCAGCTTTTTTCTTAGTCTGACAAGGCTTTTAGTTAATCTTTCGTATTTCGTAATTTCTTATGATCAGCGCACGATACACTGTCCGATGAGTACGACGCTTAGCAACCGACTCACCTCTTGTCCACTCTCTCGAGGAACCCGAGCGATGACAGTCGACTGACAGACCAGGGTTGATCAAATCATGTAAACGTTGGCGTTTAGGGCAGCAGACACGATATGTTCGTTACAGTCGGCCTCTCCTGATTATTTCGGCCGTCCTCGATCGGTGTTGTCTGCTACTCTTCATCGGATTCGCCAGGATCGTCTGGACGGAGTTTGCACCGATTTATAGTGTCGGCGTGTGTGCTTTGCGTGCGGTAAGTTTTGTATCGTGGCTCGGGTTTGCGTGTGAAACCTGTGCTGACTGGTTCGTTGGCGACAAGAACAATGTCACGTTCGTTGTAATGCCTTGGGCATGCGTGTTTGGCGTCGTGCCGTTTCTTCGCTACAGCTCTATAATCGTTGATTCGCTGGGCGGAAGTGTTGCGTAGCGGCAGCATCGGTTGAACCATCGACTTCTGTTAGCGAGAACGTCCTGGCCTAACAGAAGGTCTTGATGTATTAAATCGTTGTCAGCTATGTAGATTTGTGAGGTTATATGAACATCGTCGATTTCCATCTCGATCGTGATGGCTTCGTTAAGCATTCTTACGCCTACGCATATGGCCTTAATCTGCATGAAACATATGCGTCGCATAGCATTGATTCCGTTGGCAGCAGTTCTGCGTACTATGCTAAATTGGCTACCTGTATCGAGGGAAGCAGATTAAGTTTTCCAGCTCACGATGACTGCCTTCATGAAGTTCTCGTCGTTTGGCTTCTGTTCGCCCCGTTCGACAATGGGTTCGTATTTCTTCTCGTTACCTGAATTGCGGTAAACAAAGTAATCTTCGATGGCGTCACGCAGACTCTTCATGTTGTTGAACTTCGTGGTTGCTAAGCGTTGTTGCAACTCGCTGTGCTTTAAGCCTGTTTGCCCCTACTCACACCCATAAGTGGTAAGAAACAAATACTAGATCAGCCAGGATAGGTGGACCAATAAGCAATGTCCGGTTCATTAGGCGCATTCCGATTCCTGTAGGCAGTGAAGGACGATGCTGGAAAGCGCAGAGGGCGAGATCGCAGGGGAGAGAACGTGATATAACTTGTTACAAAACATGCATAAATTTCGAAAAGGATCGTAGTTAGTAGTGCATCTATCTACAGCTACAGGGACAAACTTTCTAGAGTTCAACTGATTTAATAGCTCAGAAGAATCAATTTCTCCGAATAAAATCTTATGAAGAAAGTTAATCCCTAGAGCTGTCCTGCGATGCGCCAAAGACTGATAAGAAGAAGCCTTTCAGAGTAAGATGGCAAACGGGAATTAGGATTCCAATTTACACATAGAGAGCAAACGGAAAAAATTGTTTCTGCACAGATTGAATTCGATGTTGATTCTTTATATATATATATATATTGCGGTGACCAAATACAAGAGTAATACTCAAGAAGTGGACGCAAAAGAGATACAAAAAGAATCTTCGTGGCATAAGGGTAATTAAGTTCAATAGACCAACGTTTAATGAAACCAAAAACACCGTTAGCCTTATATACGGAAGAAATATGCTGGTTAAAACACAGCTTAGGATCAAAAGGGACACCAAGGTCATTAAACGTAGAGACACACTCGAGTTGGACGTTATCAATCTTGTAAGTAAACAAATTAGGCTTACACCGATGATACGTCATGAACTTACATTTAGAAATATTTAGATATAAATAATTTGTTATTTTTGATTTTTTTAAAGTAGATTTAATCCAATTTGGAAGATTATATGGAAAGCCCATAATATTAAGTTTATACAAAAGAAGGTCATGATTAACAGAGTCAAAAGCTTTGGTAAAGTCAGTATAACTGACATCAGTTTGTGACCTATTGTTGAAACCTCGATTAATTAACGAAGTAAACTGAAGGAGGTTAGTAGTTGCATACCTACATTTCACAAATCCATGCTGTGATGGAAAAATGATTGCCTTACAGAAATGTTGCATATTCATTATTGAACAATTAGGGATAGCAGACAATTTAGAAATTCACCTATAGTTTGTAATATCAGATTTATTTTCTTTTTTATGGAGAAGAATAATGAAAGATTCCAAACAGGCGAAAATGACGATACCTGAAAAGTTTAGATAACGGCTTATACAAGGAACTTACACACCGTATAAGGAAACAACTAAGGACACTATCAGAGCCAGGAGAATAAGAAAATTTCAGGGATCTAAGATTATAGAGAATATTAACATTATCAAATTCAGGGGTTCTGAAATTGTTAATTGTATTAACATGATAAGGGTACGAGGTGCCCGAAAAATTTTATGAAGAAAAGGTCGTTTGGAAAAACTTTGCAAATATGTCAGATATTCCAGGGTCATCAGCTGCATGCAGTTCATCTAAGAAAAACGAGGAAGGATGTAATACGGATTTACGTTTAGCAGCAACAAAGTTGTAGAACTGTTTGAAATTGTAACCTATAACGAGTAAGATAATTATTATAACAACGGCAATTAAAAGAGAGAACCTTAGAGCGTGCTACACAGAATCTTCCAAAATCAAAGGAAGACCCGAGATTTTACATTTCTTATGAAATAGACTTTAAGTTTTTTTAAACTACAGAGCTCACGCGTAAACCGAGGTGGTTTGTATGTTCCTTTTGGTACATTCATAAGAGGAATGCATTCAACAAAGGCAGAGAATAATGTATCATAAAAGAACTTAGTGGCAACGGACATATCAGAACACCTGTATAAAAAGGACCAATCAGTCTGCGAGAGCAAAGAATTAAGTGTCTCAAAATTTCCTTTACGAAAACAAAGATGCCGCTGAGGAAGAGGTGTTTTCTTTACAGAATCATAATACGTAAGACCAAGGGTCCTCCGGAAGGTATAAAGGAAGGGTTTTAGATACCACCATGACGATGCTATCGTTAGTCCAAACTAAATCTAATAACCTATGAAAGTGATTTAATACAGAATTCATTTGGAAAAGATGAAAGTCAATCAGACTATCGACGAAAACATGGTGTCCCATGAAATGCTATTATTATTATTATTATTGTTAATAGATTTTATTTAGTTCAGGATCTTTTGTCTTCATTTCAAATCTAGTAATTGATATTTCACCCCCTTCCTGTTGACCGATTGATCTGAAATTTGGTACATACCTCTAATTTCGAAGACAATACTAATGGTTTAAGCCTCTAATAATAGAAATAGAAATGCTTACAAGCAGACGACGAGCGAATAAACAACAAAGTAAACAATACCAATCGGCGACGCGATTTAAAAAAAAAATAAATAAAAACTGGAAAATAAAATAAGTAAAAGAAATTTTTAAGTTAAAAGGTTTTATTGTAAAGAAATATAATAATAATGTAGATAATGTACTAAAAGCTCAAAAATAATTACGTAGGTACCAGGTACCAGTCATCACACCACTCTTCTCAACAATCTAGAGCAAGGGTCTCCAAACTACTGAGGCCTAATCCGACCCGCCAGTGTCATCAATGCGGCTAATGGATTATTGTTGTTGTGATAAGTTGGGTAAAAAAAAATACAGAATGATAAAAACAAGTTTTTATTTACTTGCTAGGTAAAGCTTAATGACAAGTATAATACGCAGAAAACACTTTTTACGCAGTTGTGATTGAAACAGTACTATTTTCTACCAGAACGATTTGATATTAGTGTATAAATCAGGGAGAAGCATGTATTCTCCTTGCAACCTCAAATTCAGTTCGTTCATATGTTTTGCCAAATCGACGTAGAATGCTAACTTCCACAGCCATTGGATTTTTTGTAATTCAGATGAATTGCGATTCTTTTCATTCAAAAATATTTCGATCACTGCTCGAAGTTCAAAGAAGCGCTGAAGGACTTTTCCGCAACTAAGCCAGCGTACGGCAGTATGATATGGTAAATCAGTTTCTCCACTCTCTCCAGTAAACTCGTGGAATTCTCTGTGATTCAGCCCAGTGGATGTAAGCTAACGACTTTCGAACAAATTATTGTGCTCTGTGAGCGAACTAGGTTAATTTTTTCATTTTTTCTCCGAGTAGGCTACATTGAAAATAAAAGATGATTCTCATTTGCGACCTCTGCTAGAAATTATAGATTCTGGCAGAAGAGTTAAAAGGTGTTGGCACTTGCAAATCACTGAAGTAATCAATAAGGCCCCAAGGCTGAAAAGTTTGGAAACCCATGATCTAGACCAGCGATGCGCAACACGCGGCACGCATGCGGCCCTTGATTTCGTTCTCTGCGACGGTGTGATACGTAGCTAGTAAGTTAAATGTATAATCAAGAGAGAAAACTAAAAAAAAAAAAATTGTGTTTAGTACCATGTACACGTCATAGAAGTGAAACTTCAATAAGGTACAATATTCAATAAATATAGGGCATGGTGTAACAAAACACAATTTGTTGTTGTTTTAAAAAATAAAGAGAAACACCGATTAAATTGACTGTTTTGTCGACTCTATATATTTTATACTCTTTGATGCAACATTCGGAAAGTAAACAAGAATGAGTAAAAGAAAGATAAGCAGAAAAAAGCCACATTTAATAGACCCAGAAAGTCCCGTGCTCTCACTTCTTTGTACTTATATTCTGCTCTCCCCTTCTTGTACTCATATCTTTGTAGCTTTTGCCCATGGTACAATAATACAAGGTACCGCCACTTGGGCCTTGTACTTTCTCGAAATTTGCTCACTTTCAATTGTTGACGTCATTCGCATATCAGTGTATAGAACGCTGAAATAATGTAACGTAAAATTGAAGAATTTGAAGAATTTTCAATGCATTTTCAAATTATGTTCAACACTAAATGCATTATTTCAGCGTTCTATACACTGATATGCGAATGACGTCAAAAATTGAGAACGACACATAACTGTAAAATATTGGCGCCACCTCTATTTCTTACACCATGGCTTTTGCGAATAGTCACAGAAAGTCCCGTTACATTTTTGCTCTCTCTGCTTCCAACTTATTTTCTGCTCTTCACTTCATGTAATCGTCACTAATATCATTGTAGCTTTTGCCCATAATGTGTAATTGTAAAGTCTCAACAATTAGTATTTCTGACTATTTTGAGAATAGATCGGTTAGTTTATACGGCGAGTGATTTAATTAACATTATTCTATTGAAGTACTTACTGAAACCTACAACAAAACAGTACTATTGAGTTTTATAATGGATAGTGCATGTAAAAAAAAACGAGCGATTGGTGATGAAAAAAGAAAAAAGAAAAGTGTTTGATTTGCAATGAGAGCATATCTGTGTTGAAGGAATATAATTTAAAGTGGCATAGGGAAATATTTGGCTCTCTGCAGGGAATCTTACGAAATGAAAAAATTGAGGTACTAATGAAGCAATTACAAGGACAGCAATATGCATTTCTTCGTAAGACTGCTGAAAATACCAATATTGTAAAAGCAAGTTACGTAATAGCAGAAAAGATTGCCAAAAAGTCCTATGGCGCATTTGTCAAAAAATTCCAGGAAGCTGCCGCTGAAATTCTGTGTCCTCCACAGAAACATTTGTTTACGAAGGTCAGCTTATTAAGGGATACTGTTGTGAGAAGAATCGATGACATGGATTCGCAACGCACACTAAAAGAAAAAGATTCCCATTTTGTTTCTTTTGCAATTGCTATTGACGAAAGCACAGACATGGCTGACACTGCACAGTTGGTTATTTTTGTTCGAGGAATTGAAGAGATCTTTGCAATAACTGAGGTGCTGGTATCACTTGAGCCTATGAAGGGTACAACAAAAGGGTTGGTTAGCCTAAAAATTAAAAAAGCGAAGGTCTAGTAGCACATATAAAGAAAAATGAAGAGCCATCATCATTCATACAATTTCATTGTATCATCCACCAACAAAGCTTGTGTGCCAAATCATTAAACTTTCCTAAAGTTATGAAAGTCTTAGTTACTACTGTAAATTATATAAGGTCTCGCGGCCTCAACCACAGAGAGTTCCAGGCTTACTCAGCGGAGTTGGATGCAGAATATGGGGACGTATTAAAATAAAAATAAATTATAATAATAATAGCAAAAATAAATATAAAGCTATATTTTTGAAGTTTTTGTATACCTTTTTATTTCATACTTTTTTAGTGTGGCCCGCGAGACGAAATAGGCTAATAATGAGGCCCACTACTATCAAAAGGTAGCGCATCACTGATCTAGAGCATTGATCACACTAAAATAATATCTTGGGCGAGGCCTATAATGATATGAGGTTAACCGTTGATTATAGAATTTGTTCACACCGAAAGTTAAAATTAAATTGAAAATTTGTGAAAAATACAGCTTCCTTTTTCATTCCTGTTATGGCAGAAACGGCGACAGAAGCAGACTCCAACTTATTTAGGGAATAATCAAAAGTCAGATTCGGATGAAAAATTATAGATACATAGTCACAATCACTGGGACAAACTTAAAACAAAACAATTTACGGTTTGTTATATTCTTTATTTATAAATTGCTAGTATACCTGGCGTGCTTTGCTACGCTCCCGACGTAATGTTGGTGCGTGATTCTGTTCTCTGTTTAATTGTAGTACATTGCGCAGCAATTGAAATCATTTGAAAAATCGCACGTATCATTTAAGTATTAATATTGACATAATTATTTGATACATTTGACAAAGGAGATTAACTTGATTTTAAAAGTTGTCTCTAATTATTTGGATATTTTCATACAACAATACAAAAATTGCGATAAAAAAATGTTGGGTGGGTGAAAAATACCTTACGACCTATTCTCATATCTACCAAATATATAAAAAATATTTCATAAAAATCGGCCGAGCTGTTTCGGAGGAGTTCATACTCTAACACCGTGACACGAGATTTCTATATATTAAAAGAATTAAATTTTTCAAATATAATTGCGGTTTTTCTGAAGATGATTTTTGAATATACGTTAAGTTGGCAAGCCTGCGCATGTGAATCAGTTTGTTAACATTTGAATAATTTAATTTAATAATTTACATTTTTGGGACAAAGTTTTCATATCGTCTGTACACCCAACCGTGTGACCGTAGCATAAACTGAAAAAAAGCTGAACCAAACCTTGAAATTTGAAAATTTGCCTGTGGTTGTTGTAGAATTATGAAGCTGCTTACAGATAATTACATTACATATATTTGGCAACATGCCACGACGTTGGTGCAACCGTTTATTTTTTTTATTTTTTGTATATATCCTATCATTGAGTCTGATTTATTTATTTCAGCAAGAAAGAATGATCGTTAGCAAGTTTGCGAGTAAAATTCAATCGTTTGCAGGGGCTTAAATTTTAATCGTATTGTATAGTATGACCGTTGACGAGAGAAATTTCTGCAGAATGGTAAATCCACTCGACATCTGATTGGTTTCAAAAGTGTGTCATGCCTGCGCTACAACAACAACATGCAAAAAGCTTGTGTGTTGTACAACAAGTCTACAACAAATCATGCGAAAAAAACAGCTTTAGTTTTGTACAACAACAACAATAGCATGAAATGAAACGAAAAAAAAGAAAATAGCGCATTCAGCAGAACCAATCGCTGACAAACACAATGAATATGCATTTATTATGAAATTGACAAAAAGGACATTTTCAAAATATTAAATTATTGATTTCACCTATGTTTAGAGTAGAATCAGTATTCAGTATTCATTCATTCATATGCAAGCAACATTAAGTTCGGGAACTGTGAAAATAATCAAACGTGAAAGTGAAATATTCATACAGCCTAAAAGTATACTACAAAAAGAAAAAATATTACCAAAATATGAAACAAAATAAATATCAAAGCTTCTAAAAATGTGCGCAGTGCATATTGGAGCACACGTTTCTTGTATGGGGACCCCTTTAGTTTTTAAACTTTACTTTAGTTTTAGTATTTGTTGCTATCATGACACATTCTGTGAAAATTTCAACTGTCTAGCTATTACCGTTCATGAGATACAGCGGAGTCGGACGGACGGACGGCGGAAGCTTAGTAGTAGGGTCCCGTTAGCACCCTTTAGGTACGGAACACTAAATAGGATGATGTGCCCGTTCAGCAAAACCATTAGCTGACTTTTTCAGATTTCTTGGTGTTCACTGTGACTGTCAAATTCACAACATCATTCACAATTGCGCTGACAAAAAACCAATCATAAAAATACTTTGATTGCTAAGAAAATTTTTAAGGGGAGATTTAAGAAGGATAGGGGGAAGAATTAACAAAGTGCAGAGACCAGACTTAAATGGGAATTTCTTAATTGTAGGCAAGATTGTCATCCATTGTTGTTTCTTTCTCAGCTGTTTCTGTTCAACATCCCCAAGCCGCAAATTAAATTGCATCAGACCTCGAACCGGACATTTTACAACGCCGTAATTTTACAAGTAGTCAGCACTGCGCTCAGAAAAGTCAAATCAGTAAACGCTTACTCAGTAATCGGAAAAAAGTCAGCGATTGGTCCTGCTGACCGCGCCCAATGAGCAGAGTGAATAAAACACAAAGCGGAAAATAAAGCATAGTCAATAAAACCGCAATTTTCGTTTCTTGTATGTAACTTTAGCGGTCATGTTGCGGCCAACCGCAAAGTTGCTCGGATTAAATTTTTAGCGAAAAAGTTCGATCCGAACAATCATACCCAATGCAGTGCTCTGGTACCAAACGTATTTACAGTTTCATCATATTTTTCTTTATGATGAAAGTAGCTTGCTTGTCAACTGACTCTCGATTATATCCGCAAGTTGACAAGTCTGCGTCATAGTTTCTCTGTGTATTTTAGTACGAGGATGGGTCCATAAGTCCTTAGAAAATCCAACAGATAGCGCGACTATTACTGTAAACGGTCTGTTTTCATGCAACATCACTGCCGTCTAGGTATGCTGTAAAGATTCAGCACGATTGGTTGAGTTGTTGTGTGTTTCTCGTGCATTGAAGAAAAAAAATTTGTTTGTTTACAAAAATGGAGAAAATTGAGTTTAGATCTGTTATTAAACATTTTCATATAAAAGGCTTAACAGCAAAGGAAATAAAAAAAAAGGCACATCTGCTCCTTCACTTGCAACTATTTATAACGGGTTAAATGAATTTAAACGTGGTCGTACATCAACAAAGGATGAACTACGCTCAGGACGCCCTGTAGAGGTGACTACGCCAGAAATGATCAATAAAATCCATTATATGGTGTTAAGTGATCGAAGATTAAAGTTGAGTGAGATAGTTGAGGTTACAGAGATAGGTAGCGTCATTTCTATTTAACATGAAAAATTGTGTATGAAAAAGATTTCCGCTTTTGCTCACAATCAACAATAAACGCAATAGGGTGGTTGCCTCTAAAGCTCTGTTGTCACTCATGCAACGTAATCCGAATTAGTTTTTTCGTCGGTTTGTGACTGTAGATGAAACATGGATTCACCACTACACTCCCGAAACGAAAGAACAATCAAAACAGTGGATTTTGAAAGGCGAAACATGTCCAAAGAAGGCGAAAACCGTAAAATCAGCTGGTAAGGTTATGGCTACTGTTTTTTGGGATGCACGTGGAATTATTTACGTTGACTATTTGAAAAAAGGAAAAACAATAACAGGGGAGTATTATGCATCTTTATTGGACCAGCTAGGAGAAAAAATTTAAAACAAATGGCCTCATTTAAACAGAAAACAAATCTTCTTTCATCAGGACAATGCCGCGTTCACACATGTTTACGATCAATGGCTAAAATTGAAGAATTAAAGTTCGAATTGGTCGACCACACACCGTATTCGCCAGATTTAGCTCCCAGTCACTTTTTCCTATTCCCAAACCTGAAAAAATGGCTCAGTGGACAACGTTTTTTTTTTCAAATGAAGAAGTCATCGATCAAACAAATGCTTATTTTGAGGACCTTCCAAAATCTTATTTTTCTGACGGGTTAAAAAAATTAGAGAAACGTTTAACTAAGTGTATAGAGCTCCAAGGAGATTATGTTGAAAATTAAAAAGAAAGTAATGTGCCTCACTCATTCAAGCACACTATTGAAGTGAAACTGCTGCACATAATGTTAGGACTCAAGTTTTAGTTTTAAAATAATTAGTAGAGTTGTGTTCTATAATAGTATTCATTTATTGCAGTATAGCACATTATAATTAACAATTAAAAGAATTGGGTTACATAACGTATTGATTTATATGACATATAAAAGCAAAGACTCAGCGACATGCGTACAAATTAATATGCGAGATCAGCGTCGTATAGGGCACACACAAATGAAAAGAATAATATATGATTAAGGAGAAGAGCGAAAATGCAACTGTAGTAATTGCTGGTGTGTTCTTGTTGATAAGTTGTTCACAAAACCAAACAACAGCAGCGACTCGCACTTCCCTTCACAATAAACGCAAATTCAGAAGGAAAGCTCGTTTGTATATTCACTCTCAACAACAACAACGACGACACACACGAAGAGAGAGGCAGAAAAGCATCTTCGGCTGGTGGTCGGTTATTCGGGCACTTGTTCGTATGCTCTTCGTAAAAACACACACCAGTAAAGCATGGTGTAAGAAATAGAGGTGGTGCCATTAGTTTACAGTTATGTGTCGTTCTCAATTTATGACGTCATTAACACATCAGTGTATATAACGCTGAAATAATTCATTTAGTGTTGAACATGATTTGAAATTGCATTGAAAATTGAAGAATTTGAAGGATATCAGTGTGTAGAACGCTGAAATAATGAATTTAGTGTTGAACGTAATTTCAAAATGCAATGAAAATTGAAGAACTTGAAGAATTTTCATAGCACTGCTTCACAATTTTCAAATCATGTTCAACACTTAATGAATTATTTCAGCGTTATATACACTGATGCGTTAATGACGTCATAAATTGAGAGTGAGTAAATTTCAAGAGCGTAAAAGGCCCTAGTGGCGGTACCTTGTACTATTGTATCATGCCAGTAAAGCATTTTTTATCTCTCTCTTACTCAATCAAAAATATTCATTCTCTACGCTGCAGACGAATAACCCAATATGTATGTGTATCCCCCATCAACGTCTTTCCCCCGCATCATCACATTTGATTACCATAACGTTTTTTTTTGGACTTACACCTCGCTAAAGAAGTTTCACTTAAAAAAAATTTACCTAAAAAAATTTGGTTTAATGCTTTTTTCTAAGGACTTATTGACGCGCCATCGTATTAAAACATAACAATTACAAAAAAAGTAAAGTTAAAGATGAAACACAAAATATAAAATAAGTAGACTGGCTTGTTGGCTCAAAGGTTGGTGCGCCGAGAGTCACGGGTTCGATACCCGTTCAAGTCTGGTCCTGCACTTTTCTAAAACTTCCCCCTATTCTACTTAACTCTCCCCCTGAGCTGAAGGCATCTGTTGCTATTGCTCATATTAAAAATACTTAGGTTATAATTTTTAATTGTAATCTAGTTCTAATAAATAAATAAAAATAAAATAAGTACTAGTTAAACATTTCTATCTGCAAAGAAAATCATCACAAGGGAATCTTTCCAGTGCAAGTAATACCCGCTATGATGACCACTTCTCTGTTTCAGAACTGCCGCATACAACTATTATTAATTAACATACAAAAAATGGAACAATTTTGTTTCACAATTTAAAAAAAAATTTCGCGCCAACACAACATTCATGAGAAATCCATCATATAAAATGACATCGTGTGGACAGAAAAAACGGCTATATCATATTTCTATGTCATAGAAAATTATATCATATTTTTTCATTATAGTTTTTAAAGAAGTGAATGTCGTGTCTCATGTTCAAAAACGATTCTGATATTCCTTCACGAATGAGTGGTGAGGAAATGAGTTTAATGTCAAGTATTATACATAGTTGAAGCTATGGGCATTTAGATATATAACATTAAACAGAAGTTCCGTGAAGAGACAACTTCGGCATAGTGGTCCAATTCGACAGATTCCGACAAATGTGCAGCGTCTGGTGAAAAGAAAACTTCATGCAAAATTTCATAGCTAAATCAACTCTTCTCGTCTAGCTGATCAAGAATAAATGTTATACTTTGTGAGGTCTCCGATATCTCATTCTGTGTGTTACAAACTTCTTCACTGCATGAAGAGTATAAGAGAGTACATCAATGAAGTGTACATTGTTTATTTTAAAATTAGGTTTTTTTCTATTGTTAACAATCAATTTTTTTTTTTTTTAATTTAATTTTGTCAACTGCTTACTTTTTAATAATAAATGAATTTTTTTTTGAGAAATTTTTTTTCGCATTTTTACGGTGTTTATACTCTTCACGGGAGTGAATAGTATTATAAGTTTGTCATGAAGTTTGTAACACACAGAAGGAGACATCGTACCACATAAAGTATATATATTTGTGATCAGCTCGATGAGACGAGTTGGTTAAGCCATGTCCGTCTGTCCTTCTGCCCGTCTGTCCGTCTGTTCGCAAAACTAGTCCCTTTTTGAGCTACAGAGCTGAAATTTTGTACATAGGTTTCTTGTTGCCAAACGCTGAACATTTGTCGGAATCACCCGAATCCGACCACTAAGGGGGTACCTCCCATACAAATTCCCTTTTAAATTAATGTTCTTATTAGAAAAAGTTTTTTGTTTCTTGACTTATTGAATTGAAATTTAGACACTATAAGTTTCTGTTCCGTATCCATCAGCCATGTAGATTTCATTATCCTAGGGTTACCAGGAGGGGTACCTCCCATTTAAATTAATGTTCTTATTAGAAAAAAGAGAATTTAGTGATGCTAAGAAAGGAAGGTTGGATGCTACCCAAAGGAGCGTGAAGAGTATTACATCTATGGCATAGCCAATGATCGCCTTCTTTCTGTTTTTTTTATCAAATGGAAAATTGTTTTAAAAAATCAATAGTATCGCAGTTTTCTTTAAAAATAATCGAAAACATCGATATCCGCTGACACCGATCTTTCACAGCATTCATAGAAAGTGTTCACATTGTATTTTGCATTTTCGGAACATATGTTTTTTGTGTTGGTTATACACACACGTTGCGAGCACATTGGCTAAATTAAAACTAAAAATTTGTGAAAAATACATGATTTAGAACATTTTGCAATACATGCAAATAGTTCTTGCAGCTCGGTGTTCTGACATGGTCAACCTAAATAGTGTTAGTAAATTTGGTCTCATTTAGGTGATTTTTGATAGTCTTGTTCTTTCTTTTTGTTGCATGACAATATACAGCTGATGATGGCACATAAAGTAAAAAATGAAAATAAAAACAAATTATTCCAATGTAAAGAAACTGAAACACATGCACAGGCTTGGCAACTTATAGCCTTTCTACAGTGAGCAATAAGTTGGGTTCTGAGAACACCAGCAGAACTCTGTGTTCTGACGATAACAGGGGTGATGACCAAATTGAGGACTTGTTGTCGCAGTCAGAAATCTGTTTTATATATGCCCTAAGTCGCGTTTTACATTATCCAACTCTGTGTTCGAACTTATCGTCGATTCTGCTTCGTTGTCTGATGGTTGTGTCTGGCTTGCTTATACATTGTCAGACTTTCGTGACAAACAAAATTTTTCTCATTTCTTTTCATTTTTATTTTCGTATGCTGGAGTATGTTTCATCGCAAAACACTTTGTTTACATTTTTGTTTGTATATGCATTTTATTTAGATTTAAAATGAGTTTTGAAAAGTCAAATGAAATTATAGATTGTGTGGAATTAATTCTGAACATGGATGAGAGTGGGAGTGATGACGATGAATTTATGCTTAAATTGATGGAGTGCTACAGAGTGGAGTCAATTTTCTACAACAAAAATTGTTAGACTGGATCATTCTGCCGCAAAGTTCGATAATGTAAAAGCGGTCTTACTTGTTTTTCGCGGTTAGTCCGCTTTTACATTATCGAACTTTGCGGCAGAATTCTCTCATCCGACTTTTGCTTGTGGGCAAGCGCGCGCGGGGGTTGACTATGCAGCCGTGTCCTATGTGCCACGGACAAAAATTTCGCTACCTTTTTTTTCGTTGTTTTCTTTTCACCTCTTTCGTGTGTGTTATTAAGTGTTATTTTTGAAAGTGGTATAAGTCCAATTTTTCATGTTTGGAGATATTTAATGGTTCGCGTTTGAATTAATTTAAAAATATTTGCAAACGTAAATCATATACATATATATTAATATGCAATAAAGTAAAGAAATGATGTAAAATGATAATACAAAATAAATGATGATTCTTAAGTTTCTAAGTTTTTTTACTTTCGTAGATACTTAATCATAGATCATAATTTATATTTATAATCTTCGTTTCAATTAATAAAAAATAAATAAAGGATCCGATCTAACAAAGAAAAAAATTTTTGTTTTAGAAAATTAACTTAATTTTTGAAGTGAAACTTCTTTAGCGGCGTTGGGTAAAAATTGAGTACAAATTTTGAGTGGAAAAATACAGATTGTAACGTTTTTCGGATTCTGTATCTCATGAACCGCACTAGGTAGAGACTTGAAATTTTCACAGGATGTGTATTTCTATTGCCATATCCCCAACAAATAATAATTATTGGAAAATCCACCGGAAAAGTCTTAAAAGAGAGATTACATTTGCACAACAACAACATGCAGTTTGTATGTATAAAAATATTTATAACAACAACATGCAAGCTAACAGATTGTGTGTTGTACAAAAACATGCGAATATACGAAGAAAAGAGAACGAAAAACACACAGAAGCTCGCAGTTGATATAATTTTTCGGCAAGAGGGGATAGACAGCAAACGTAAACACAACAACAACAATTACACACGCCAAAAAAAACAAAAACAACATACAGACGGATAGACAGACGGACAGACTGAAAGACAGACTATAGCTAAATTAACTGGAGAGAATATATTTTTTGCAAATGTTTTATGGTTGCATTTATTTTGAGATGATTTCTCTCTCTCTCTCTCTCTATCTCTGTCTGTTTTTAAGAAGTTTCACTTCTATCACGAGTACGATGACACACATGCAATTTTTTTTACATACTCTTCTTCTTGGGTGATACATTCATCCCAAACAGAAATGTAAACAATATGCTTTACGATGAAACACACAACAGCATACGAAAAGAAAGATGAAGAGAAATGAGAAAAACTTTGTTTGTTACGACAGTCGCACAATGTATAAGCAAACCAGACACAACCATCAGATAACAAAGAAGAATCGACGATAAGTCTGTACAGCGAGTCTGATAATCTAAATCATGACAGCGGTTAGGGCTCGATATTATGGTTTCGAAATTCCAGTGATATTAAGTACCAAAAAAAAAAGTAAAATAATTCACTGTGAATGAACAATGAAGAAGAAATTTTATCAGTTTCGATTTATTTATTAAATAATGTAAAATGTAAATAGATATTATAGAAAAAGATATAAACATAAATACATAATAATAAATGTATTTTTTAAAATGCTGAGCAGTGCGTAATATTTTCACTGAAACTTAAACAGTTTGTATTTAAATCTCAATAGAAAATTCATTCACTTAGTTGTGGTAAGGTGACTTATTTTTTTGATTAAGAATATACTGAATAACAATGAAAATTGTCTTACCTAGTTACCAATGTCACTAACCGACAAACTTAAATCCGGCGAGCGCAGCGACCAGACATTTATAATCCGGCAAAGTAAAAATAGCTATGAACATCGAGATACTCAGGCTACCGCTATGTCTGTGGATTACACAGGTAATTGGGTACTTTTGGCCGGAAGACGACATCTTGCTCTGCAGCGCCTTGGTCAAGACGACGGTACCCTGCGAAAGTATTACCGCAACTCGAAGTATGAAGTATCCGCTGCGGAATTCGCCATTTGTCCCAGTCGCCAGGAGTTTTGTGCTATTGCCGTAGGTTAACGAAATTCAAATTTTTACAAAGCAATATTTTAGTGTGTGTTTACCACATATACATATGTATGTATTTCAGACTAGCCAGCACATTGATATTGTGACATGGGGCGCAGCTGAGCCAAGACAATTTTATACACTTCGCGGACACACCCGGTACATTACAGATATTGATTGGCATGGACAAAATCCAAATTTGCTTGTAAGTTGTTCCATTGATACATTTTCACACATTTGGGACTTGCGTGAACCGCGAAAACCATCACTCTCACTAAGCGCTGTGTGCATGTGTAAGTCTACTTTAAATTTGAATGCTCTTTGTCATTATTATTTTCATTATTTTTAGCTGGTGCAACTCAAGTTGGATTTAATCGAGTCTCTGGAAATTTATTGGCTGCTGCGCATGATGGTGATTTACGCATTTGGGATATTCGTAAAGGTTCCTGTCCTACACATTATATTACAGCACACTTGAATCGGGTGCATGGTATTAATTGGAGTCATCGGAGGGAAACATGTCTCGCAACTGCCAGTCAAGATGGTACTGTTAAGTACTTTGATATTAACAATCCCAGACGCGCAGAGAAGATAATCACAACCTCGTCACCTGTTTGGCGGGCGCGTTATACGGTGGGCTCCATTCGTTTTTCGTTTCATTTTGCCTCAAATTATATTTTTTTCTTAATTTATTAGCCTATTGGCAATGGACTAGTAAGCATTGTAGTACCACACCTGGGTAGAGGCGATAACAGTCTTTTACTTTGGAGCAATAGCAAACAAACAGATCCCATTTGTTCCTTTGTTGGTCACACCGATGTAATTTTAGATTTCGCATGGCGTCCAAATCGGAACAATTCTACAGAAATTGTAAGTATATACTTAGTATCGAATATTTAAAAAATATCATAAATCAGTACCCTGTGTACCCCGTTTTAAGCAATACTAATAGTGACAGAAAGTAACGCAGACATCGACTTATTTTAAAAAAAAAAATAATTATCTGACTTGATTATTGTTTGATTTGCAATGTTATCATCATTGTCGACGGATATGTTCAATTCAATGATTAAGCCAATTTTTTGACTTAACTGTCATATTTGGTTTCACCTTGATCTGTGACTATAATTAGACCGAAATTCTCCTCAATATAAAAATGGTGTTGTGATATAGACTTTAACTTTTTTTTGTAATTTTTTTAAGGAACTTGTTACTTGGTCACGCGATCGTACACTGCGTGTTTGGAAAATTGATAATTTGATGCTTAAGATGTGCGAACCAACACAAGAAGAGCAATTACTTTTCGAAAATAATGTAGAAATTCGTCACTTATCACCACCAAAATTTCAACCAATACATTCGATTCAATTGAAGCAGCATGACAATACAAAATTGGTTTCAGTGCCAATTGATTCAGATTGTTTAAGAGTTACAAGCATTGCATCTTCTCCACGTCCATCGTACCGAAAAGAAGATACACTTTTATCAGTAGCACGGTCGCTAACAGATCAGCCAACTTGTTCGTTGCATCACGAACTATCATTGTTAAATACTAACATACCTCACGTTGAAGTGGACTCATTGGACGCTATAAATAGATTTGCAAGCTTTAAAATCTCAGCTGGTGGCCACTTTGCTGTTCTGCATGTTACGTTTCCCATGGAATATCCATGCCCTAATGTTGGACCTGATTTTATGTTTTGTAAAGGCACTACATTGCATGAGCATCTTTCCACTTTGCTGTTGAAAGTTCTAAAAACCAATGCAATACAGCGTGTGAAGAAGTCGCGAACCTGCCTAGAGCAATGTCTAAGAGCTGTCGTAGCTGCAATGAAAAAAAGTATTGGATCAGACAATAAATCTCATCTTCGCCTTCAGTCGCCCCGTTTAGAGGGTGCTCTTAGTAGTGGAGCACTTCAAGATGCATGTATTCCATTTCCACGAACATCCGGGGTAAAGTTTAATGCCACTGGTATTTTGGTTACATTTACCCAAGTTCTGATTACAAAACGCTTAACGCTTCGCAATCACATAACGCCCCGAACTTTATCTGCTATCAGTGGTGGAGGACTACTCGGCAATGTTATGGTACCGCGAGTTTTATACACCCAACGGGATGCAAATGCTTCATTCTATTTACAGGATCGAATGAGTTCAAAACACCCTAAAAATCGGTCTGCACAAAAAACCAGCTGCTCAATGCCAATAGTTTATGTCTACGATGCTAAACGTTTGGTGCACTTAAATCGACAGATGGCTTGTGAGTTTTCTTTGGAAAAGCGTGATATAATAAACAGTTGCCGCATAAATCGTCAAGTTTGCGAATCGCATGGAAGATATGACTTGATACCCATTTGGTTGCTTGCGGAAAATATAGCATCACCTAATATTCCAAATGAAAAAGATTATGAATTGTTATTTTACAATGATCCTTTCAAAAAGATTTTACTAGAAGCTCTTATTATGCATTTTGCTGTAGCCGGTGATCTACAAATGGCTGTAATGTTAGCGTGCTTATTTCACAAATACCCAAGTGGAATATCACATGTTGACTCCATATATGATGGCGTCCATTGTAAATTACCCATACAACTAACAACCAATGTATCACCATATCACACTGTACTACCGCTGGATCTAAAAACGGCTCTTCATGTTCGCTTAGCAACCACGAATGCTGGCATGCAATTAAAACAATTGCGTAGCAATTCTTGGTCAGACTCATTAGACTGGATTGACATTAAACTATTTCAAGCAGATACATATTCATGTTCCTTGATACGCCGTGCTAGGATGTCACTTTTTGATAATTTTAAACGTGTGTATGCAGATATCTTACTCGGTTGGCAACTTTTAGTTAAACGCGCTCTCATTTTAAAGCACACAACACATACACAAGTTCAACCGCAAGGTGTTGAATTTGTTACCGAATGTCAAGGCTGCAACAAAGCGAAACGCACATTTGCTTGTGGACCTTGCCAACGACCTGTTCTTTATTGTACTCTATGCTACCTTCCAGTTAAAGGGGCCGCCATTACATGTTTGGCTTGTGGTCATGCAGGACACGTGCAACATATGCTGCACTGGTTCGAGGTAAGTAACTTTAGTCAATTATATTGTGCTACTTTTTCACTGATCTCTAATCATAACATTTGGATTTTTTTTTTTTTTTTTTTGAAAAATTTAGAATCATAATGTATGTGCTTCTGGATGTGGGTGCAATTGTCTGGAACAAACATCAACATTGCTGGAACATGTCATTTAATTCTTTTTTTTTTTTTTTCTTTAAATAATGTACATATTTTGGTTGTACTGATTTCATTAAATCTTTTATTGTTTCTTTCTTATTTAATATAATCTTATTCGTCACAGTTGCAGAAAATTAACCAATTATTAAACAACATAAAAATTGCTTTTCATTTATAAGCGTCATCAAAAATAAACTAAGACTAATAAACTTACAAGAGGTGCCTGAAACACTTTTACAGAGTGAAACGAATAAGGATCATTGATTGAGTTACATAGAACAAGAGTACGAAAATGTGTAAAAAAATAAATAATAATGTGATACTGAAAAAAACAGAACAATAAAAAAATGTATGTGTATTAAATTAAAATTATAGACTTAATTTGGAAATTTGACTCAAGAAAAATATAAATCTAAATGTAATCTGTCTGTACCAATCGAGGATGGATGCAATGAATTGATTACATTTTTCCTTTTTGTTTTTTTTTTTTATCGCAGTTTTTACTTGTTAAAATTGATTTATATAGGAGTGAACACCTTTCATAGTCATGCGAATATTGCTGCAATGTGGACTTTTTGGGTAATTATTAAGAAACTGTTGACAACTCCTATATAGATCTTGCAACACTTTGGGAGCATGTTCGCGTGCAATTGGATCATCGGGATTAATTGCTAAAAGAGCTTCCGAGAGGTAACTAAAAAGATAGATTGATTTGATTAGTACAGTTATATCTAATTATTAGTTTAGAGCTGGTACAAGCTTACTTTTGCTTGATCTCGTTATGATCACTCATATCGGCTGAAACCTGTTGTATAAGCGACAATAATACTTTTTGCTCTAAACAACATTTCGGTGTGAAGACATTTAAAATGTCAGTGTTTTTTAAAGTGTATTCAACCAAATTCAAATCATTAGCTAAGAGTGCTTTATGAAATGCCTTATTAATGTGGCCCTGATGCAGCAAATGTTTAATAGTTTGCTTCATATCGTAAGTAGGAGCAGGAGTATTCGCTTGAGAACGCAGTGCAACAGTTTGGCTTTCAAAATTTTTTCGCAACTATGAAACAAATCGCAATTAGTGACACATAGTTTGACACAATTTTAAAAATTCAAATTTACCTCTGTGCGTATAATCTCTTGAATTTGACGTCCAAGAAGTATTTCCAAGCTTTTCACTTCTTTTTGAGTGTCATGCATTGATTCCGAAACTACATTGCAATGCTTTATTAATGCAGTTTCCAAATGTTGACGGAAACTACCAAACTTGTTTAACAATTGTTCAGAAGAATCTTGCATAGGCTTGAGATGCTGCAGATAAATGTCAAATTGCACCAAAACTGAAACAAAGAGATTAGATTTATTATAAACTGCACTATATTGACTTAGCTGTGCTACACCTTACAGTCTTTAATGCCCACGGTGAAAGCGTCATGCAGCTGTTTAAACATCATTTGTGAGGACTTTTCATAGGCAGGGATTAGCGTGTTTCCCATTGACTCAATAAATGCAGCTTGCAAACTATTTTGCACGCCAATAAGAACAGAATTTCCAAATGCATCGATAAAATGCTACAAATTAAACTGTTTTATAGAAGCATTTGTTAAAAAAATATAAAAATAAGCTACCTTGCTTTTGCAGACTTGTGCAATGTTATCTTTAATCATTAAATCAAATGTTGTAAATTTCTGGGTAACGTCCATCTGCATCTGTTGCTGCATATGATCGATCTTTGTGACCATCATGGGTATCAATTTGCGTTGAATCTCAACATTCATTACTTTAACGACGACTTCACCAATTTGATTCAACACATATTGATTAACGACCTGCATAAAGCTATCTCGGATCTCTCGATTTTGTATTTCACTTTTAAAATTATATAGTTCTAAAATAGTTAGAAATTCAAATACGGGTAATTTGGAAACTTACCGTCCCTGGATGAAGCTGTTCAGCTTTTTCTTATGTTCGTTTTCGAAACGTTTCAAATACTGCTCCATTAACTTTGAAAGCTGCACTTCCAACTTAAAAGATAACTCTGAGTAGTTTTTGGATTCATTTGATTTCTTCATTTGTACAATTTCGCACTCCAAGTTATATATTTGCTTTGATTGAACTTGTACCAAATCTTAAATGTTACAATGTTGTAATTTAAAATCAAAAAGTTCAAAAAAAAATAAATTAGAAATCTTACCAATTAATTGATCGATTTTAGAATTCAGGTCACTGAGATCATTACCAGGTGAGTCATGTGAATTGGGCGCAGCATTATTGTTGGTTGTAATCATTTTTATGTTACCTTTTGCACCTATTATTGCACTTAAAGCAGGTGGTGCTGCGTTATAATTCTTGTTAGTTGCATTCACTGTCTGAGACATAATATTTGCTGCGTTTTTTAGTTCAGCAGATTGCTTAGTTTGAGTACTTGGTGCTCTGTGTACATCAGGTGTTCTTACCACCCAATTGTTTCCAGTATGATTCGCGATATCTTGTTGATTTTCCTCTGTTTCTCTAATATCTGTTGTAGCTTGTTCTATCAACGGAGAAATGGGCAGTTCATCAATTAGTTCAGATAGCTCATCTAAAAATTTCTTTTCATGTATCGACATAATCTCTTGTACTTCTCGACTTGGACTGGAGCCACCACTGGCTAATGTTTCGGTTGCATTACGCCTAGAATCGCTATCAATTGCTATAAACTTTTTATTCATGTCGTTATTTTGTTTCAAATGTATTTTTTTTTGTTCTTGATCTATTAATTTGCTGTTAACTAGATTCATTCGATTTGTGTTTTCATTCTTAGTAGAAGCATTTGCTTGCGTTTGATGACCCGTAACACTTGCTAACATCAATATCGTATTTAGTACATCAGAACTAACATTATCTGGAGATTTCTTTTCGTTTGGATTTGCATTGACCACCGCCGTTGACGAACTAAATGCATCTGGTGTCATTAAGTAAGCTTTCTTAGTGTTATGTGGTGACGTGGTTTGGGATGCTGTGAGTGGTTCTTGAGCTACAGCTGAAGGTGCAGCGGCAGCAGCAGCCGCAACTGCAATTACAGCCGAAGACGTCGATGTAGAGGAACCACCTCTACTTTGTTTACTATTTGCAGGTGCGCCAGCAGTCGCAGCAAATAAAATATTTAATGGTTTTGTTTCTGGAGATTGTCTTTCATTTTTCTTATCAACATCATGTTCATTTTGTGTATCGTGTGTGCTGCTGTCATTCATTTTGTTGTTGTTGACCGAGCTATTTACATCGGCGGAGGAACATCCCGACTTATTTGATGTAATTGATAATGAGCTTCGCATATCTTGGTTTTCATCAATAGTTGGCTGATAAATAATATGACATTCTTGCATGCTCTTCGATTGTACAATAAACATATGCACAACGACTGAATATATCGAATTGGATTCGTCATCATAGTCATCTAAATCTCCACACAAATAATTATCATTTGAACATTTTAAACGACGTACTGCGGCATCCACTATCGAGAATGACAGTATTCCAGAACTTAAAGGGAATTCAGCTATGCTCTTTATGATAACTGGTTGAATTTCGTTTAAACGACGATCGTTTGATGAAAACAACGTTGAGTTGTCGCTGCTACTGCTACTACTTTCCGGAGCACATTTTAAATTTACTCCTCCAAACTCTTTCTTTTTGTCTTTACTGTATGGATTTTTTAATATTTGCAAGATGTAAGCAGCACGGGTATCCAAACTGGTGACAACTAAATAATTTGCAGATCGATCGATTTCAGCAATAAAATTTATTGGTTTTCCACTCTCGATATTTGTGTTAATTTTGACTGTCTGCAAGCACTCCCACAATGAGCAATCCCACACTTTAAATTCGGTATTGTTCTCAGAGCCAGTAATGGCATATTTCCAGTAAGTTCTGAAATAGAGGAATATATAGACATATCAGTGTTATAAAGAATACATTTATTTAAAATACTATTGACGTACTCAACCGCATTCTTGTTTATATTGTCAAGAAAGAAGAGTGAAGATAAAGCTTTTCCATCATGTGGTTTCCATTGATGTAAACAGCGATGATTCTTATCATCGAACATATAAACTTGATAAAAACGAACGATGCCATCACTGCAAGCTGCAGCTAAAGTGGTTCCATCAGGAGAAAGTGCAATCCATGTTATTAATGTGTCCTCGGTAAACTTTATATAACCAGAACTTATTGAATCTGGTTGAATGATTCCAGCCTAAATAGATAATTAGATATGTGATGTGATTCACAACTAAAATGAATTTTGACTTACCCCATGCTCTGACAAAATATTCTTTAAATCAAAACATTGAAAAACATTACCACGAGACCAGGCAATCAAATGATTTTCATCATCATCATCCTCTTCATCCGCTGATACAAAGGGGCACCATGCTATTTTATCCAACTTAGGACAATAATTCGATATTGGATCCACAATTTTTATCATTAGATTCCAAATTAGTGAACCATCAGTCATATCAATTTTATGGACATATAAGGAAGCCATATCAATCGAAGCAAGCAAATGTTCCTTTTCAATATTCGCAAACTGCAAATCTAAGACCTCACCCGACATGCCTTTGATGAGAGCTCTTAGCCCAGCATTCGCATTAACCACACGCACCATTCCTTCCATTCGAGTAGCTTTGTTATTAACTATTATTATTATGTACAGACAAACATAGTGGTTAAAAATATACCGTTCAATTGTTGATCTACATTTAAACTTACCATTAATAGCATACGCAATGTATTTACCATCACAATGTACGGCTATCAAATGACCGGGATAATGTTTCTCTTCCCACTTGTAGTCAACAAAGTTTTTTAATTTAACTTTAGACGAGCCGTGATCATGTGTACCCGCACTTGTCACCACATTTACATTTTCGGCGTATATGCTGTAACAGTTGTTTTTTTCACCAGCCTCAAATACCAACAATTGGACATCGTCGCCATTAGTCTTATCATCGGACAAAGTTGTTTTACTCATATTTGAGTCAATTCCGATGCCTATATAACTCGTTTGAAAACTATTTATTTGTTTAATGCTTTTATCAAAAATCTTTTTAATATTGCTAGTACCGGTGGTCTGATCTAAGGCTTGCGCTGCCGGATTCGCAAAAGTTTGATTGCCACGCCTTTTTAAAAACTCAAATGTACTGTACAAATGTGCAATTATTGTCAGCGCTATGACCATTTATTAAATTATTTTAAATTCTACATGTTAATATAATCACAAAAATATATTACTTAAAATATTTGTTTTTATGTACATATATAAGCATACAAATTTTTACCTTTCCTTTTGTATTTGACCCTATAAATTGCGGCTTTTCACTATTGAAAGTTTCGCTGCTGTGTTCATCAAAACGATAACACAAAATTAGTTTTTTTCGCTTGCTTTAAATACAAATAATACACTTCAAATCCCAATTAAATAACTTACTAACACAAAACTTAGTCAAAATTTAACCAGGCGAAAATTCGCACTGCTACAATCGAAAACCGCTTACCAATCAGAGCTGCATTGAGTGGTGAGAATAAGCCGGATATGGTAATTTTATATGCTTATGTTCCCCGTTCCCCAATTTGTACGAAAGCACGACTAAAGGTGCAACGACATAGCACGCTTTGTGGCTTCGCATGCTTTGCACGCTTGGGCTTCAATAGTTGAAATGTATGAAATCGTATAAAGCAAGCGTGAGAAGCCGAAAGTTGGACAACTTTTGTGGCTTTCTAGTGTTGAGAATGGATAAAAGACTGCTGTTTTTGATCAAAAAAAATTGTTTGGTGTTGTGGTGAATTACAAATAGATATTTTTGTGAATGGCTTTTTTGAAAGTGGAGTGCAAAACTATTTAACATGGAAGAAAAACTTATTGAAGAGATAAAAAACATTAATCGATGTTCATTTTTGTTTCTTTTGTTAAATTATTACCAATATCAAAACAAAACAATTTTGTTTTATTTCACAACAGCTGTTTTTTGTTTACGTTGAGAAGCGTGAAAAGCTTGCTCTGTAACTTGAAGAGTCGGAAAGGTCGAAAGCCAATGAAAAGCGTATAAAGCCGAAGCGTCCAAATCTTGCTGTGTCTTTGGCCCTTAAGAAGATTGCTCTGGAGCTTGAAGCGTCTAAAGCCATTGAAAAGTGTATAAAGCCAAAGCGTGCTATGTAGTTGGCCTTTAGTTACATACATTTTGCCCAATCGTTTGCAATCTCGGTAGCGATCAACAGCGACCTGTGTCGAAAGAATCTCAGCTGCCACATTTAAAAGTACTGTCAGTTTACATAAAAAGTGATGCCAACTTAACTATGCCGAGTGGCAGCGGTAGTCGCGCTCTTGTTGCTATTTTAAATCATCATTAACTCTAAGGTGCTGCCCCAATCATAGAAATATGATGTATATTTTAAGATTTTTCATTTCATTTTCAAATTATGTTCAACACTAAATGCATTATTTCAGCGTTCTATACACTGATATCCTTCAAATTCTTCAATTTTCAATGCATTTTCAAATTATGTTCAACTCTAAATGCACTATTTCAGCGTTCTATACATTGATATGCTAATGACGTCACAAAATTGAGAACGACACTTAACTGTAAAAAATTGGCGCCAACTCTATTTCTTAAGCGAGTATAAGACGATGATACATGTCTGCAGACTTGGTATGATGGCATACCAAATTGATCATGTCATATGTTAAGCATGTCAGACACGTCTGATGGTTTTCAAAATTTTTTTGATTTTTTGATTTTTCTCGCATACCAACATACTCGTGTAATAGCAAGTCTGTCATACCACGAATAAAATTCACTTCGTTTGTGGATGCTGATGAGTATACATCGTTATAAAAATAGTGAAAAAGTATGGCCGCATTTGCAAACACATTATTTTGGACAGATTTTATAGAAATGGAAAATTAAGGATGAAATGTACCAAACAAACAACTTAAATTAAACGGGTACAACATATTAAAGGAAAAATTGTGTGAAATAGAGAGAAACGCGACAATAGACACAGTAAAAAAATTTAACAATTTGCGTTGCTGCTAAAGAAGGGAATTAAAAAAAGTGCGAAAAAGTGCTTAATCTGGCGCAGGGGCCGACGATGCGTACGTGCCAAATTTATGGTACTACGACCTATTGGATTTCCTACAAGATCAATAATGTCAATTGGACGGAGTATCATCAATTGATATTACATCGGAGAATGACCCACACGTGAATAATAATGTTTGTATGAAAGTCATCGCATGTTGGAAGACTTCTTTTTGCTTATTTAAAAAATTTAAATTTCTTATATTATTATTATTTAAATATTATTTCTTTTAGGAATTTTCACCGCAGCCAAAGAGGCCAAAACGGTCAATGGAACTTCAATTAAACGAACTTCTATTGAAAGCTGTGAATTCCTTGGAGAATTCAAAGGATGAAGCACAAATTCTAAGCGATTCATGGAGCTCCCTGTACAGGAAGCTGGATCTCCACCAACAGCTTTTTGCAAATAAAGCAATTAATGAAGTGCTATATCAGGGAGCCCTAGGCAAGTTGCATGAAGCTTCTCATAAAGCATTTAAGAAACAATCAAATATTGCAACTATATCGCCGCAAACCACAAATTGGGAGTCGAGTTCGCCAATTCCCATGTCATTTCCTCGTTTTTTAAAATTGTCATCACGCTCAACCACACCATTTCGTAACAACAGTGATGGACGAATATATGTTTCGACACCAATGCAGAGTCCACAATTAAACACGATGCAGCCAGTACCAATACGGCTTTCAGTCGCACAGCCAGCAGTAGAGGTACTAGAAACAACAGAATACTCAAGCATACATGATCTCTTTTCAGACTCAAGTTACCAGTAGCAATAATAATAAGATTTAGTGTTAATTCAGTATTATTAATAATAAGATTTAAGGTTTAAAGTTCAGTATTATTGATAATAATATTTAGTGTCAAGTTCAATATTATTAATAATAAGATTTAGTATTAAGTTCAGTATTATTAATAATAAGATTTAGTGTTAAGTTCAGTGTTAGGTACAAATAATAAGATGTAGTGTTCAGTTGATTAATTTGGTATTAAATGAATTATTTTAAATTTTAATAAAATTTATTTCGTAAAAAGAAAAATTGCTTTATATTATTATTATTATTGCTCCCCATAAGACAATGTCACACAAGCGAAGAAGAAAAGACAATGACTTACAACATCCTCAAGACGAGCTAAGCTACTTCCTCAGCTCTCCGGTCCACGAATTGAAAAGATATGTATGTAGTTGACGCTTGGGAAGAGATGAGACCCGTATATCACAAGATGGGACGACATGACAAGCACCAGCTTCCAAATAAATAAAGAATCATCACCTAGAAAACAGTTCTGAGGTAACATAAGTGAGAGACTCAAAGAGAGAACTGAGAGCAGTCACGATGGACGAAATATCAAAACAATTTGGATATTCTATCAATCATCGTATTTGAGTCACACGCATTAATTTCACTAACACTATGATGACAGTTTATTATGCTTGATCATGCGTGCAGCACCGTGTCTTGGCCGCTTTAACTACCGTTTCTGTCAATTCTTACTCGTACAAAACAAAAAAAATTAACTGTCTTTACGAAATTCGTAAACGACGCCATCATTGAAAATGACCTTACACACTCGCACACATACGCCTTAACTTATTTCTAAGATAAATTAACTTAAATAGTGTCTATTAACTAATTCATTATTCTCTCTTCCTCGACTTGTGCGCCTTCACATTTCAATTAATAAGATCTGCACACTCATACATACAGCTTTACTTATTATATTTATTTCAATGACCCACAGCTTTCTTTGCTAACACATGTACCTTACACGTGATAGAAGTGAAACTTCTTAAAAACAGACAGAGAGAGATCATCTCAAAACAAATACAACAATACAACATTTGCATACAAAATATTCTGTCTAGTTAATTTAGCTATGTCTGTCTTTAAGTCTGTCCGGCTGTCTATCCGTCTGTATGTTGCTTTTGTTTTCTTTGGCGTATGTAATTGTTGTTGTTGTGTTTACGTTTGCCGTCTATCCCCTCTTTTAGAAAAATTAGATCAACTGCGAGCTTCTGTGTGTTTTTCGTTCTCTTTTCTTCGTATATTCGCTTGTTTTTGTACAACACACAATCTGTTAGCTTGCATGTTGTTGTTATAAACATTTTTATACACACAAACTGCATGTTGTTGTTGTGGAAATGTAATATCTTTTTTGAGACTTTTTTTTAGAAACTGGACTTATTATTATTACCTTCACACACTACCGGAAAAATTAATGATTGGTTATGAAATGGTATACGTACGATGATGATGTAAGAGCTGCCTATGTTTTGTACAGCCTACATCTATCTGTAAAAGCAATAAAAAGTCGCCAATTGCTCAGATGAATACCACACAAGTGAGAACGAAATTTGCTCAAAGGAAAAGTCATACATTAACTGCAAACATAATCCAGAAGTTCAAAATAATCACCCTCCAGTCGATAGGAAGTGCCCAGTATTTATTGAACAACAGGAGCTAACAGCTATTGAAATCAAAGAAATTGTAGACCACAAACCGGCAATTAACATTTACAACATCCGCCACCTACACCATGATGCACAATTCTCCAAACTACTAGCCAATAACACCAATACCCTAATCACATCAGTCACCTCTAACACCAATTCCATAGCAACGACGGCAGCCTCCTCTAAGCCCTCAGCAACAGCTGGACATCATGTTTCACCATCCAATCATTCAGACCCAAGGACTCCAACAGCATATATAGACGTAATGGAAACAGATGGAGAATCTTCCCTTACTGAAGGTGACAAAAGTATTACTTCCAAGCGTACATCTGATCTCAAGCTCAAAAATGAAAAGACCTAAACTAAATTCATCCTTTAGCGACAGTGAAGACCTAATCTAATTTTTCTTTCTGACCAAGCTTTTATGGCTTCTGCGTCCCCACGGCATCTTCCTTAACACCTGGAGCCGCTTTCTGTTGGTCATATGAAGACAGAAGGAGTTCCATATACACACTTGTAACACAACTGGCTATCCGCCAAGGTATTCTAAAATAGTTACTAACTTAAGAATTCTAGCTACTTGTTTAAATATTTTACAGTGGAATATTAATGGTTATGTAAACAATTACAGCCAGTTGCAGATACTAATTAAACATTATAGCCCTAAAATAATCTCGTTACAGCAGGCAAAACTTTAGCAAGTTACATTCAACAATCTAATCTTACCCTTCTAAACGACATGTCACCAACTCACTACCTAACCCATAATACCCTTACCCATATATATATCCCTCTGCTCTACTGTTACCTTATACTAAATGGGATATATCCGACGACCTTTGCGGAAGCGATCACTTTCCAATTTTTTATTTATAGTGGCTTTACAGTGAGCTAAGATTCGAATCTATGAAGATGCGACTATTGATTCGAGTTCCATTTGACAACAACAACAGAGAAAATGTCAAAATTGAGGGGTTGTTGTTGTAGCTGCGAATCGATTATAGATGCTAATCTCAAATTGATATGCTTAGATTCGGTTTTATCGTATGGTCAGTCTTAACAGTGTTGGGCAATTTTTACATGTAAGTTGGCAGCATTTTGATAATTTCGTCTTTTTTTGTGATTGTTAGGTGTCTTCTTCTTCCATTTTTATTGCGCGCCACACATAATTAAAACATAAAACAACTGTTCGAGACGTTAAAATAGCACAGTAAAGCATAAAACCGTATCTTCGTGATATGAGCCACTGTAAAGCCACTATTAATTAAAAAAAAACCGAATGGACCCTTATCCAGAAGTTGATAAAACAATCATACTCCACTTCCCAACCAACCAAAATACCACGTACGCAAAAAGTTAAAAATAGTTCTTGGTCATTACTGAAAAGACACATGAATACAGTTAATATGGTACAATTTAAAAAAGCTAACGCTAATTTTAGAGGGCAATTAAAGTTGCCAAAAGACAATCCATTAATGATTTCACTTCAGATATATGTCCTAGCTCCAACTCCTCCAAAATATGGTCCAACATCAAAAGATTTTGTGTTCTCTATCCCACAAAAAATATCCACAGTATCCTCAACCCCATTACCAATACTCTCACAACAGACCCAACTCCTTTGCGGACCAGTGGTCCAAAGAAGCTGATGATTCCAACTTCTCTCCTCTATTTTGACTCAGCAAGCACAATGCTATTCCACTTACTTCTAACTACCCTTCGTCCAAAACAGGTAACGAAATAGAAATTTCCTTCGTTGAATTCCTATCATCTCTCAACTTACTTAAAGGGACCACATCAAGTCCTGACCGCATCTCATACACCATGAGCCAAAACTAGCCCATATCCTTAAAATCCGTATCCTCAAACACTTCAACAACATCCTCAATAACTACATCCCTCAAGCATATAAAACTAGCCTAGTCATACCTATCCTAATATGATCAAATTGAAATCACATCGTACAGACCAATATCATTAATCCCTTGCCTTGCAAAGGTAATGGACAAAATAATTTCCAAAAGTTTGTGGTGGTTAGTTTCTACAAACAATCTCATTACAACAACCAGTACGGTTTTAAGAGAGGCAAATCTGTTCTAGATAATCTACTTTATATAGATCAACTAGCAACATGAGCTATCTCATCCAAGCGTCATATGTCCATAATTTCTCTTGACTTCTCCAAAGCTTTCGACAAGATAGGCATACACACCATTATAAACCAACTACAAGAATGGAAATTAGGTCCCATAATAATCTTTTATGTTAAAAATTTTATGCTAAACAGGAAAATTATAGTAAAAACAGGTAAAACTCGATCTAATAGCTTCTCTCTTAATATTGGCATACCACAAGGGTCACCTACCTCTGTAATCCTCTTCCTCATATCATACAAAGCCCTAACAAAAACTTTAGCACTTCTCAAGGAAATAAAATTTTGCGCACATGCAGATGACTTCCGTCTCCTTCTTGATCATAGAAGACAAAATAGTCCCCAGATTGACATATCTCAACTCTATCACAGTATCCAAGACTGGGGCACTTACTCCGGGGCCGTCCTTTCCATAGACATAACAAATCATCTTCATATCTGCCGACAATTGTACTGCACAATATAACCTTATCATACCGACTGCTTTCAGGACCCGTTTTCAACATGATTCTAGAATCTAATATTTACTCAATAGAAAATAGATGCAACTTCCTAAAAGGCAAACTTTCTATAATACTAATCCTATCCTCCAACACAGCTCTATACAACCTTATTAAAACTCCAAAAAGAAAACAAAGATACCTAAGCACAGTGGATAGAGCAATAAATATCTGCAACAACTTCATCTTCCATTCTCTCCCATCAAAACCATCAACAGCAAAAAATACAAATGGTAAAATATTATTGGCTCGATAGATTTATTTCTTACAGCTTTTAATAAAAACAACACGCCTTCATTAATCTTCCAACAACACTTCCTTTCACTCAAAAACGGCCTCTTACCCCACTATTCAGCAGTATCTGCAGCTGAAATCATTGCAATCCATTAAGCTATAATCATTGGTATACGTAAGCCAGGTAGACGGGGTATTTGCTCTCACTCACTTTCTGCTTTATTCGCTATAGCCAATTTTAATAACCACAACTACTACGCCTCAACAATAAGATCCCTACTGAATACAAAATTCCCCCAAAATAAAACTTATCTGGGTTCCCAGCAACACTGGCATCAAAGGCAATGAAAAGGCAGATTTAATAGCAAAGCTCGCTACTAAGTTACCACTTGTATACACACCCAACTACAACATCAGCGACATTATTCATACTCTCAAAAAACACATAAGTCGGGAACACAGCACCATGCTACAACACACCTCCAGCTGGTATATGCAAATCCCCTCTTCCAATAGCACTTCCACCATACATTATAATTCTCCAACTTTTAAACTTTTATCTAGACTCGATCAGATAAGTAGTAATATCTCCAAAATTGAATAAAAAAGACTTGGAACATCCAAGAAAGATTGCATTTAGTTGAGCAAAGTTAACTTTGTGAAAACAAAGCCGACGCTTGCACATACATAGATGTGGTGGCTGAAGCAGGACAGGTTACCGAAAGGGAAATTTCCAATTTTGGATGGTATTGTATGCATTTACCCGAATTTCAAAATTATTGCATGATAATTCAAACGTATCCGTAAACGATCGTGTAAAAGCAGCATCAATATTATTGTGCAATATACTTCATCATCGTGTCATCGCTTCTTTAAGCGCCCTAGACACGGTCTTACTTCATATGACGCTCATGCGTGTACGTATGTATGATCATACATCATACACTCATTTGTTCTTTATCTTTGAGCTGTGCAGACGTGTAGAGAGACAATTTCGATGATGGATTTGCCGTCGGCCTTTAAAAAAATTTTAATTGCCAACGGCAGTTTACAAAAATTTCATATAGGCAGTCAGGTCTGCTCACTTCAAGTCTCTTTCTTACATACTTACCATGTGCAAGCGTAAATGAGATAGCTTGCACGAGAGAGCAAAGAGAGAAACTCAAAGAGAGAATTGAGAGTACTGAAGTATGATGAAATTTCAAAACCATTTGGATATTCCATCATACTTCGTATATGAGACGCACATATATTTAGTTAACTAGCACTTTAATGATGTGCGTCATACGAAGTATGACCGTGTCTTGGGCGCTTTATAATTTGTTTTTACCAATACTGGATGGTGGTTTTCTTACCGGATATTTAGGTGTATATTGAAAGCTGAAACGCAACCAGTGAAAAGTACTAATACGGACAAACTTATGTTTAGCTGAAATCAGTTGGACTTGTTAAAAAATTGCATTATAAGAATAATTATGTCATTTTTACGTGGTTCCCTTAACTACGTATGGTGCACAACAAGTGTATTGGGCAAAGGAGCAACCGGTTCAGTATTTCAAGTAAAAATAATTACTCTATAAAAAATGGTCATAAATATATTTAAATTTTGTATGAAGGGTGTAAACAAAAATACTGGAGAATCTGTTGCCGTGAAGACTTTTAACCCGTATAGCCACATGCGCCCGGCTGATGTACAAATGCGTGAATTTGAAGCATTGAAAAAGGTGAATCATGAAAACATAGTTAAGTTATTGGCGATCGAAGAAGATCAAGAGGGCCGGGGAAAGGTTATCGTCATGGAACTGTGTACTGGAGGAAGTCTCTTTAATATTCTTGATGATCCTGAAAATACGTATGGATTGCCAGAGCATGAATTTTTGCTAGTTTTAGAACATCTGTGCGCTGGTATGAAACACTTACGGGACAATAAACTTGTTCATCGCGATCTCAAGCCTGGAAATATCATGAAGTTTATTTCTGAAGATGGTCAAACAATCTATAAATTAACGGATTTTGGTGCTGCACGAGAACTTGAAGATAATCAACCTTTTGCATCCCTTTACGGCACAGAAGAATATTTGCACCCAGATCTTTATGAACGCGCTGTACTACGTAAATCTATTAACCGCTCATTTACAGCCAACGTTGATCTTTGGTCAATTGGAGTTACTTTATATCACGTTGCTACAGGTAACTTGCCTTTTCGTCCATTTGGGGGCCGTAAGAATCGTGAAACTATGCATCAAATAACCACCAAAAAAGCTTCCGGTGTGATTTCCGGCACCCAACTTTCGGAAAATGGACCAATCGAGTGGTCAACAGTTTTACCGCCACACTGTCATTTGTCAGATGGCCTTAAATCGCTAGTTACTCCCCTTTTAGCTGGATTGCTTGAAGAAAACAGGGAAAGGACTTGGTCATTTGATCGCTTTTTTCGCGAAGTTACATTAATTTTGAGAAAACGTGTATTTCACGTCTTTTATGCGAATCAAACTGCATCACTTGAAATCTTTTTGGAACCTAACGAACAAATTGACAATTTTCGTGAATCCATTTATTTACAGACTGAAGTTTCTGTAGAAAAACAAATTTTATTGTTGAATAATGAACATTTTGAAAAAAAAATTTCCCCACAAACAATTGGTATGTAGCATTACATAAAACAAAGATGAAAATATATTATTATTTTAATTAAATTCTTCATATTTCCAGCGAAAGCATATCCAATAACCACAACGGAGAATCCCATTTTTCTTTATAGCAACGATGATAACAATGTTCAGCTTCCACAACAGATGGACCTTCCAAAGTTTCCTGTGTTTCCCACAAATGTGTCCGTAGAAAACGATGCCAGTTTAGCAAAGGTACTAATAAAAATTCACAATAATCAGAAATATGTAATTTAGAAAAATATTTTCAATACAAAAACAAATTTCATAGGCAGAAATTCTTAGTATTAATATTCCGATCGTTCCGATTTTAAAATTGTTTCCAATTTGTTTTTTTTTTTTTATTTTTTATTTAACCAGTGTAATCTAATCTATCTGAGATCCCATAAAGTGTATCATCTCTATATCGTATAGCCATTATGGTGATGATGACTTCTGAACTTGTTAAATTTACGAACTCCTTCACTAATACGAAGTTTGAAAAGCTAAAAAATATTAAACAGGGTTGCAAACCGCTTCAAAAATCGGTGTGGTTCGGTTCAGTGGTTCGAACCACTTAGACGAAATTTGTAACGGTGCAAGAACCGGTTCATGGGTACTTCTGAACCGCGGTTCGGTTGAAGTGGTTCAATTTTATATTATGCATCAAAACTTTTCTTTTAGGAAAATCATTATTTTAATAAACATTTGATCATGACAGCTTTTTTGAAGTGGTTTTCGGTTCGGTTCTGTCTTTTTAAAATAAAAACGGTTCGATTCATGGTTCGGTTCGAAGCTTAAAAAACATGACGGTTCGGTTCAAAAACCGGTTCAGAACCGGTTTGCAACCCTGATATTAAAAGAAGAGCTTAGATACTTTAAAACTAAGTTAATACGTAATACACCTGCTTATGTTTAAATAATAATTTACCACTGATTTTCTTAAGGCTGCTTGTAGTGTTGGTCATGAATGCAAAAGACGTGTGGATATTTTCACTACAATGGACGTATTAATCAAAAAAAGCGTTATGCAGTTTACAGAGACACTTACTACAACTATAACATTACTAAATAAGTAAGCATCTCATGAAAGAAATACTTAACTGTAAATAATTGATTTAAATCATGCAGGAAGACAAAAAACTTTGACAATCTTTTGGCAACTGTCATTGATTATGCAAATGTGGTAGAGACCGTAGTCAAAATGGTACGTGTAATGTATGGAACCTTGCTCAATATTAAAAACATTATTCCGTGCATATAGACTAAAAATCATCAGGAATGTAAATATCTTCTAACTAGCTTAGAAACTTTGAAAAATGATTTCGATAGTGCTGCTGATGTTATCATGCAAATGCATAAACATTTTGTAACAGAGGATACTCTCAAGTAATGTTAATGTTGTAATTTAAAAATAAATTTGTTGAAATAAAAAATGAGATTACCCTAATCTTGTTTTAGTGATCAATGGACCTCTTCTATGCATGGCAAAAAGTGTCCATGCCGTACCCGAGCCAGTGCGCAATCGAAATATTTAGTTGAACGTTTAAGAGATTCTTGGCAACATTTGCTTCGTGACCGAGCGACACGTACTCTTACCTACAATGATGAACAGTTTCATGCGCTCGAGAAGATTAAGGTATTGTAATATATATTCTAAATATATTTATATATACATTAATACATTTGTAAACGTAGGTTGACCGAAATGGCAGGCGCATTAAAGCATTGCTGCTTGAAGATGTGAAGCCTGTAGTAGCGCAAATAGCCGAGTGCTTAGCTGACTGGTATAAATTAGCACAGACTGTTTATTTAAAAACACAAATACTGGAAAAAGATGTTCGTGACTATGAGCACAAGTTAAACACCATTCGCGATGATCTCTACCACTTCATCAAGTCTGAAACTAAATTGAACATCGATACAAAAACAGTAGAAAACAATCAATTGGAAAAAATTGAGGAACGAAATCGCCTACGCATAATGCAACAACAACAAGTTGAAGTTTTGGCAATTCTTCGTAAAAATCGTGAAGTAATTTCATTGCTTCAAGAGCTAGGACTTAAAAACTAAAAAATGTATAAATATACAACTGGTTGATAGCATAATATTATTTAAGGTATATTTCTACATAAAGTACAAATAAGAAATATATTTACATTAGTATTTTTACTCATAACTTTAAGATATATTTTTAATTGCACGTTCAAAAAATTCCACCATTAATGGATATATTTCATCATACTTAAGCTGATTGTTTTTACGTTTCACAACATCACGATATCTCTGCAGAGCGCCCGATATAAGCTCTAATCTTTCTCTTTCTGATGTATGACCAACAAGCCATTCAACTAGTCGCTCATTGGACCAATTTGCCGTTGTGTGCGGTGATTGTAACTCGGTACTGGCATGTCCGAATAGAAGCATAAGTACAATATAACTTGGTACCAACGAATCATCCCCTATTGTTTGATTAACTAATTCCTTTGGCTGCTGGACAATCAATATAGACATGGCTCTAAGTAATCGTGAAAACTTGCCTAGCTCAGATAAATTTGTGCAAATGGGTGCAAGTGCTTGCTCCACACAGTAACAATCATTTTTAATTCGTCGCCGTCCAGCAATACTTAAAGGTCGTAATATGCACACATTATGTATAAACAATTCAATACAACGTTTTGCCAGTTCAGTTCCATACTTTTTTATCATATCTTTATCATCAAATGGTTCAATATGATTAGGCCAAGTGCGAGCAATAAAATCCTGTTAAGTGTGTATAAAAAATAGGCGCATCATTAAAATTTATTTACTTAAATCAATATATCAATATATAGTACACCTGTAGTTCTTTTATATACATCGATGGACCATTTGCTGTTATTTTTTCAGTGTTTAAACCAGGTTCGCGATGAATGCTTAGTAAAATAATATTTATAGTTGAAACAATCGATTCCATAATTTGTTGCAATATTGTTCCAATTAATAAATCCACTTGATTAAGTGAGCTGGCAATATTATCATATACTTGTGTTGATGATTTTTGAAACTGCGATCTTAAATCAATCAGCATACGACGTGTAGAATCCTTGTAGTAGTACAAAATATTAGCTAAGAGTATGTTTTGTTGTTGTTGCAAGTTTGGTAAGTCAACTACTTGTTTACAATCAGTACCCAATTTAATCTGAGATTCAACTTTTGTAGACAATTCTTTGCCACAGGCAATAAAAATGGATGCAACAGCTGTAACCAGACGATCATCAATAAGCGATGCGCTAAATTCCTTTGAAGCTACGCGAATGAAATTATCAATAGTTTCATTAGCCGGAAGATCAACGCCTGTAAAACAAACCCTAAGATTTGCGCTGCATGTCGATATGTATCCCATTTCAAGAGATGCAAAATTGGACATATCAAAGAGGAATTCATTATTGAGACGATTTTCAAAGCCACGAAGTGTTGTTAATAATTTGGAGTATCCTTCTTGCATCGTCTGCGTTATATGCTGGGAGCATTCTTTAAATGATTTTTTTATTAGCAGTTCTACTGACTTCCAGAAAATTTGGGTGATGCAAAAATCACTTGAATCAACCGTAAAATTGTACTGATTGATTTTCTCCAATGCGCTCTTCAGCAATTTTACTTGAGTGCAATATTCATAGAGTTCATCATAAAGTAGCCAGTGTAAAGATTTCCAGAATTTGGCACGGAAGTTTTGAGTTGTCGTCAATAGAGGAGTTTTTCCTGGTGCTCGGACGCCACTCCCTTGTTTCATTGAAGAAAATGCAGCAGTGTGGCTATTTAATGATTTTGACGATTCATTTGATTTAGTTATCACAGAGATGTCATTGCCAGCAAAGCATTCTTTCAGTGATTGTTCCAATTCTGACGTAAATGTGGCTATGAGATTTTCAAGTGATTTTTCCAAAGTTTTAAAATTGATGAAAATCTAGAAAGAAAACAATAAAGTTTTAGACACATAGGCCCGATTATCAAGGAAGAAAATGGATAAGCTTATTATTTTTGTTAAAAATCTAATACTTTACCCAAACTGACAGTGGGTCATAGCCTAATCGATTCACACCGTCATGCTGGCAAGAACACAAAAGACTTTACGGTGTCTTAATCTCTTTCTTCTGGGTGTTTCATATTTAGTATTCTTTTTAGATAACAAAACTATAAAAACTAATAATACAATAAAACATACCTTCAGAGCATTAACGACTTGATCTTTTTTTCTTTCTTGGAGTCCTGAAACCAACTGCATTTGGGTTAGATTTCTTATTTTTTGTTTTGAAGTAATAATGTAGGCGAGTTCATTTTGTACAAAAGTAACGTTTTTAAGATCTTCAACATCGTCAATAAACTGGTTCAGTTCATAGTGTATTTCCGCCTGTCGAAGTACATCCTTAGTGTTCTTCAGCTTAGCTGTAAGGGAAAGCAATGTGCCTGAAGAGCGTAGTACATGTGAAAGCTCATGTAGTCGGCTAAGTACAAGGGTTTGATTGGCAACTAATTGATATTGTGTTCCCACTTGCGACTTCAAGCTCTCCGAATTCTTATGGACTCTTTGAACATCTTCGTACAGGAAGCTTAGTCCAGTGACGAATTTTCCCGCGCCTAAAGCAACAGCAAGTAGATTTCTGTGTTTATCACGAACTTGTTGGTGCAGCTCTTCTGTAGTATTCAATAGTGTTTTAGATAATGCTTGGATTTGGTCACAGACTGCTAAATGATTTTGTGGTGCCAACACAGCAGCGTCATCATCGTCATACAAAAGCTGGCTAGCGGTTCCCTTTTCAATTAAAGTCCTATATAAAAAAATACATTACCAACATTATTATTCAGTTAATTTACAAAAGTAAGAAACATCCTACATTTTTATGTTTATGTCTAATAAGCAGAAATAAATTTCCTAATTTAACACAGCAGCAATATATGATGATGACTTTAAATTCAAAAATAATATTTACTTATACTACATACATACACACAAAGTACATATTTAACGGCTTATCACTTTTTACTAACATTGAGATTGAATATTATTAATATGGCAACAATAAGAAATTTCACTTTTGTAAGCAATTTTACAATTCTACTAGTAGAAAAATTCTTATTTGATTTTGATGAACATATAAAAAGTATTTGCACCTGTTAAAAGTTAGTTAAAATTTTTGGTTGGTGGTCATGGCATGGCTAATTTAAATTTACTATAATTTTGTTTCTGCATCATATATTCTTTTTATTGATATATACCAGAGATGTGCACAAACACGAAAATAAGCCTTCGTGATTTTTTTAAAAAAGGAGCGCACCTTGCTCCGAACCGTTGATAGAAAAACCGCTTCTCTCACAAACAAGTTACATTAGAGCGATAGAGACAACATACATCTATGTGAGAGGAAGAGAATTTTTCTTTTTTTGTAAAATGTTCACAAATGCTATTTTACGTGTTTGTGCACATCTAAAAAAGAATATATGATGCAGAAATATAATTTTTACATAAAGTGTTTGTTTTAATAGATCGCTCACTTTCTCTTTCCGGAAAGTGCTCTCATTTTTTTGTTCATGATCATGAAGAATACTTCTTCGTGTTTGTGATCATCTCTGATATATATATACATACATCTAATATTTGAGTTTACATGTCGATTGTTTACAGGGTGGTTCGACAAAGGTTCAGCTGATTGAAATGAAAATACAATAAAAATTCTTGTTATTTAAAAATAATTATAATTATTATTACCGAAGTAACATCTATTAAACAAATTGCATAAACAGTTTAAACAAATCGGCTAAACCGATTAAAATCGTACTAAAATCTGTAAAAATGTCCGATGACATAAAACGTTATTTTAATGGCTTGTTACAAAGGTAAGTATATCAGTGCAATCAGGTATTTGCATTCATATGTAAGTTGGATGTATAGTAATAATTAACATATGTATTTATTTATTTGAACATTTGAATACGTATATAGAGTAAGTGGGCTTCATATAATTCAGATAACAGACCGTGATGGAGTACCGCTTCTTCGAGTCAGTCATGACAAAAATGTTGATTTTTCATTGATGCCCTCGTTTATACCAACATTCACAACTGCAACCGATCAAGCTAGCAAACTCGGTCTCAGTCGCAACAAAACAATAATTTCAATATATTCGAATTACCAGGTCTGGTCAAGTCAATTTATATACAAATTACTTAATTTTAGTGTCAATTTCTTTACTTAGGTCATTCAGATGAACAAGTTGCCGCTTATATTGACGTTTGTGGGTACTGATAACTGTAATACTGGCCATATCCTAGCATTGGAAAATCAGATTGACACTTATTTGGAAGATGTAAAAATTGCTGTTAGTGAACCATAAAAAGCTTTTAAAAGATAGGATGGTAATCAACAAATATACGTACTGTACTTTATTATAACGAAACGGATTTACTTCAAAAATATGAATTTTATTTCAAATAGTAATTTACTTAAAAATTAGAATTTTACTAAATTATTGGTTAATTTGCAATACATTTTGTTGAGCGCACATTTCAGATACGTTTGGGTGAGCAAAATGGAAAATTAAAGCTCATCATGTAAATCTGCATCGGGAGTAGCAAAATGTTCATTTTTGCACGCCGCTGGTGTTTCGAACTCAAAATGATATTCGCAGCGATTGGGTTCTGACACCGAGGTTATTTTAGATTCCAGGGCACATCGAATATCAACAACAGTTGAACGTTGGGGTCCATTCCAGCATGAAGCACCATTAGAGTATTTTTGCTTATTATATTTATTGTTATCATCTCCTACCCATTCCTCCCATCGACCAAGTGTTGTTTCAGCACCACCACTTCTTTGCTTTTGCGATGCACGATCAAATGGACAAAGCGTATAAATATACTCTCGATCTTCTAGTTTGAAACACTCGCCATCCAACAGGGCGAATTCCTCGTTTACTCCGAAATCCTTTGTGATTTGTTCTTCAAGCTCTTTTATTTCATGTTCGATTTCGCGCACATTTCTCTCCAGCTCGGAAAAAGAGTTACGAACCTCATTGGCTTGTTCAATATATCGTTTAGTTTCCAAATCGTATTCAGGTAATGGTAAAGCTTCCGGCGATGATTCACCAACGCCAATATCTGGTTCTTCGTCATCATATTGGTCTTCTTCTGCAAGTTCTTCTCGGTCTGGCTCCGCATCTGCCGAACCTGCATGTTTAATTTTTTACATTGAAATTTTAAAATTTTCTTTCATTTACCTTAGGTCAAATTCAGTCGATTAGAACAAAACCTACACACCAGTTAATTATGTATACTCAATATCGATGCACACACATGGTTTATATACAAAATTAATTGCATGCATTGTAGAATTTTCTTCTGTTCAACTTTCTTGACTCTTACCTTCATTTGTAAGAAATTCTGTTTGGCTATTTCCGATTGGAATATTGTCATGAACAATATCGCTTGCTTCGTCATAAATCTCTTCATTAGGTGGCTTAAAAACACCTTCGGCTAACATTTTTAGAGGTTTTATACGCGGCCATGCAAGTGTTATAAAATTATCCAGATCCATTTGATCTCTTTCATCCAGAAAGAATTTTGCTTCTTCTACTGTGACAACTCCATTGCGATCGCGGTCAAAGGTCGTGTCAACCATCAATTCAGTTAGTTCTATTAAACCATCTTTATTTTTATCAATTTCCACAAAGCAACTATTTGCTTCATTTCTTAAGTCTTCCGGGTCATCCTCAGAATTGGATGACTTAGTATTGTTACCATGTTGTTTTCTAAATGCTTCCAAAGCTTGGCTTTCAAGTGTTTCAACATTTACTTTTAATTGCTCTTTTTCAAGTTTAAGTTCTAACTGTTCGTTTAGTCGTTGTCTTAATTCAACAAGACGTTCATCACGATCCATTTTTAACTGTTTTCCTCGCGTTATCATTTCAATTTTTTTCTCAGCTCCCCGTTTATGGAGTTCAACTTCATTCTTATGCTTCAACAAATCAGCATATCCAAGCTCTTGGCAAGTGTTTTGGCACTTCAATGAATCATATTCATCAGTACCATCACAACAATCACAGACACCATCGTTAACACGGGAACTTGGAATGTCTTGCGCTTTATGGCCATCATTTAAGCAATGAAAATGACCATTTGAACAAGCGGACGTACCCGGCTCATCACTACCGTCAGTACAGTCACAATAATCATCGTTTATCTTCAAATATGATATTGCTTTACTACCATCTAGACAGAACCAGCTATTGTCTTCGAGTGGATGAAATAATGCAGCATTACTCAGAGAAACTCCCCGTGGACGTAAAGTAGCACTGCTGACAAATAATAGAGTTAAAAAAATTACTAAATACAGGGCCAAGCCCATTCTTTTTTGTTTCAGTAATTCAAACATTTTACAATTTTCACTTATCGCAACAAATTATTTAACTTATCTTTTATTACGTGGAGTCAAAGATAGTGGAATTACTTCGAAATTATTATTATGAAAAAAAGAAATTATTGTGTGGAAATCTTTTTTGAAAGTTTTGAAGAAATTAGATAATATTTGGCAATTTAAATTATATTTTAATATTGTTTTTTTGTGTTACTTGTATTGAAGTGTAGTTGAATTTACTTAGAAAATTAAATAAAATTCAGACACGAGATAAACGACGACGGTGCAATAGCCGGCATTAGGCTTGGGTAGTTCTTGAACGGCCCAAGTATGTATATTTAAATATATTTTCTTCTATACATAAAACTTCTATATGCAATAATCAATTTGTCCGCTTAAATATTTTGTAAGTTGGCTATATGAAAAAAGTTTTCCAAATTAAATAATATTATTGGAGCTAGCACAGATTTGTTGTCTTCAAAAATGTGTACACAGTTTATCACATAAATGTTTGCAAATAAAATTATGCACTAAAAATACATTTTGGAAATAAATTAAAACAGTAAAAAATGTGAATAAAAAAAAAGCAAATATGTTATTCAACATCTATAAAATACATATCGCATCCTAACAAAAAGGGTAATAACTCAATAGACATTATTTCGTGAAAATCGCATTTAAAGTTTTCAATTTACTCACAAATTGGCTAATTATAGAAGAAATATTCTCTTCTCTCTGCAGAACATCTGCATCCAATGTACTGAATGAAATCTGCTAATTCTCCTACTTCTGCAATATGTAATTCAGTACTTAAGTTACTAACATGAAATTTTTCCATTATATAAAACATGATACAACCACGGTGCCATACTTGGCTTTTTTGCGCCAAAACTGGAGTTGTTTTTGTTGGCGCACTGGCTCATTTTTATTATACGTTTTAAATTACTAATGGGCTAATTAAAATAAAGCCCATCAATACAATACATGGAAACCAAGAGCTTAGAAAAATCCAAAATTTTGCAAGTAAAGGAAACAGTGCGTGAGATTTACTTGGAGCTGGTTCGGCAAATAGTTCAACAATATGACTTTGGTAGAGACGATATTAAATCTATTATTATGATCACAACAGCAAAGAGCCTGAAATAATGCATTCAATTAAAAATTATCAGTATTTGTGTGGTTGAAATTATTTCACAATGGGTCATGTTAAAGTTAATTGCCGCTAAGTTTAAAAAAGAAGAGGACATATGTTTATTTTGGGAAGAAGTAGCAAATATTTAGTTCTTTTTTTAATGAAATTGGCTCTCTTTTGTTTTTGAAGTGAAACTTCTTCAGCGGCAAATTTAGTGTAAAATTTTGAGTGAATAAATAAAAATTGTAACGTTTTTCGGATTCTGTATCTTATGAACCGCACTAGGTCGACACTTTAACTTTTCACAGAATTTGTATTTTTATTGCCCTATCCCCAAGAAATAATAAAATTTTTGGAAAATCCACCGGAAAAGTCTCATTAAAGAGATTATAAACATGCAGCTTGTGTGTTATAAAAATGTTTGTAACAACAACATGCAAGCAGCCAGCTTGTGTGTTGTACAAAAACAAGCGAATGTATGAAAAAAAGAAAACGAGAAACACACTGACGACTGCAGTTGATCTAATTTTTGTGCAAAGAAAACAAAAGCAACATGCAGACGGATAGGCGACGGACAGACTGAAAGACAGACATAGCTAAATTAACTGGACAGACTGCAAATGTTGTATTTGTTATGAGTTGATCTCTCCCTCTCAGTCTGTTTTTAAGAAGTTGCACGTGTACGGTGGCACACGTGCAATTTTTTTTTCTCTTTTTGCGCATTCTGATTTTTTCAAGTGGCAACCGTGTATACAATGTAAATTTCTGCATCATTAACTCGAAAATTGTGTTTTTTGAGTTGTTACCATTTTGTTATTCGGGTGCGATATGTACTTATTAGAGCGGTACTTGATACAACATTGAACAAACAGTTATCCTCTCTCATTCGAACGAATCATCAATGATTTTTAGCATGTGCAAACAAAACGTGTCGTTCACGAAATTCTGTGTAATAATTTTCGAAAGTACCATTTGTCGACCCTAATTATTTCAATGTATTTTCATTAGTGTCTGACCGAAACAGGATTTTCAGCCGAAACCGAAAACGAGCCTTCGGCCCAGGTCGCAGTTTCGGCCGAAACCGTAACCGAAACTTTTTAAACATATTAAATTGAATTATTAAAATTTCTATAGCATGTTACACTCTAATGTACTTTTTACACATACTACTTATATAGAGACAGTTAACTCGTGATCTTTGGAACCGTCGACGTTATCACCATCAGTGAAGGAATTGCAACGAGCATTTTATTGTATTGCTTGGAACTTACAAATAACATACTACGCAGAAGAAATACTGACTCTCCGCAAGGGTAGGGTTATTTGCAACAGTCTAAAATCTCTTAATCTATTCTTACAGACGATCGATGGATTCGAGCTCCTCACGGTTGGAGGTCTGCTGGCAGATGTTCCTTACACTCAAAGACATCCGATATTGCTACCTGGGAAGGATGAATTTGTCCTTCGATACGTTCAGCATTTGCATCGGCAGAACTATCACGCTAGACCAAAGGCACTAGTAGCTGTAACTGGGCTGAGTGTTTGGATTGTCTACGCTAGGGATTTGGCATGTCGTATTGTCAAATCATGCATCATCTGTATACGTTACAAGCCGAAGTTAGCACAACAAATCATGGGCAACCTTCCACTGGAGAGAGTAACACCGTCACCACCATTTGAACGTTGTGGAGTTGATTTCTTTGGCCCTGTCAACACATATTTTCGCATCAGGGGCAAGGGTCCCACTAAAACTTATATCGCTGTTTTCGTGTGTTTTGCCACCAAGACTGTGCACATCGAAGTTGTCTCGGACTTGTCCTCGGGAGCATTTATAGGCGCTCTTAGACGTATGGCCGCCCACCGCAGCACACCTACACAGATGTAACACTAGACTCACCCTAGAAGAGTTAAGTACTGTCACTGCAGAGGTTGAATCAATTTTTAACTCTCGTCAGTTGACACCACTTTTGTCTGACCCTAACGATTTGACGGCACTAACACCAGGTCACTTTCTGGTAGGACGCCCCTTGCACACGCTGCCGGAATATCCTATTGCAGAAAGAAATCTGGACAGATTGGAACGCTGGCATCTCGTCAGTGCAATCAGACAGCACTTTTGGATACGTTGGTCACACGAATATCTCAGCATGTTGCAGAACAGAACAAAGTGGACCAAGACCTCATCTTACTGGTCCTTGGGAAATATGGTTATTGTACACGATGACAATAAACCACCACAACAATGGACTCTGGGTCGCATCGAAGCTACTATCCCGGGAAGAGATGGCCATATAGGAGTAGCTAACATCAAGACAGCAAAGGGAATAACTCAACGCCCTATTCATAAACTAGCGCTCTTACCTGTCTCTTGAAAGCAAAGCGCATACTTTCAACGGGGCCGGGATGTTGGAGCAGAACACAACATAGTTGTTCATTAATACATATACATAACAAAACAGCTACTTTGTTTGTACATAAAAACTGTTATCTTTCATTACTTCTTTCTTTTATTTTTAAGTCTATCGTTTTGTAAAGAATTTTAATAAAGTTAGTTCACTTAGAGCATCAGTTGAGTGATGTCGTGTTTTTTTGCATTACGGATTATAATTAATGCTACACCCCCGCACCTTAGTAAATTCTCGTGTGGAGCAAAAACGCTTGGTCTGAACAATAATTATATTTTTTTATCATTATATTATTATTTATTTATATGGGTCCCACCCACAGTTATTGACGACGAAACCATGCATCAACATCTGAACCCTTTTCTTGTTAAAGTGAAGGAGCTCGGAGGTTCTCATTGGCTGATAAGAAGGCCATAGTGTCCTTGCAACAGTGCAGGCAGACTCATGTGCCCACTTCCTGCCTGCTAGATCTCTGGTTTTCACTTCCAGGCATAAGAGTATATCCTGTAAGGGTCTGTAAACATCGGTGATTATTTGAGACATGGGCAGTGCCAAGCCTTTCCAGGCACAATCGTCCGTCATCTCATTTCCTTCGATAAGTTCAATGCATCGAATTGTTGCTTGTGACGAACGAAGAAAGATAATAAGTACTTTGCACAAATAAACAACGTGCGCAATTTGTGGATAACAGCTAGTGAATATAAATAGCCAACGACAAGAATTAGGAGTCAGCGAATTTCTAGCGGCATCGATAGGGAAACGTAGGTTTAGTTTTAAGTAAAAAGAATTGTAAGAGTTAGTCTTTTAGAGAACTCAATACTGGTCACTTGACCGATTGCAAAAAATAACACTGTTTTACAAAAAAAAAAAAATGAAAAAACTTCTTATCAGACCTAGTGGAGGTTATAGGTTATAAAAAGCCAAAAAGAATGGTATGTATTAAATCTCTGATACACCCTCAAAATCTTATTTTAGAGCCCAAAAACCGTTTTTAGGTAGGTTCCGTACATATTACCTTATAACTTGGCCATTTTTTATCGGGGTAAAAATTTATTTATTCTTAATTGTTGCAGATAGAGGGAGATAGCTAGAGGGAGATAGCTAGACAATTACGAATAAAAAAGGAAAGAAAACTGTCATATGCAATTATAAAAAGTAAAATAAATCAAGTAATTTTTAACCAATTCTATTCAAACAGGGTTCATTTAAAGCTAAAATGACTAAACTTTCGATGTACGTTGATAAAATATAATTTAGATAAGATAAGAGACACAAATTAGACTTAAAGTTGCAAAATCGATGAAAAAATCAAAATTTTGGAAAGTTTTTGGTCTGTATCTTCATGAATTTGAATGATAACAAAAAAATGCTTACATGGTTGTAAAGGGCTACGTTGCAGCTTCTAAATACAAAACTAAAATTTTTAACATTAATAAGAAGTTTAATAGAAAATTAATTGGCGCTTAACGTTGGGCAAGCATAATAATAATAATTGTTAATCCAAGTAAATTAATAATTTAAAAAATAAAACTGCGATTCCCAACACCAGGGACCCTCCAAATTTTGTGAAATAAAATTAATTGACTCCATTCAATAAAAACAAATAATAAAACTGCGATTCCCAACACCAGGGACCCTCCAGTTTTTATTTATAAAAACTAATTTTATCCAACTTATAACTCAATAAATTGAAAAGCTATGATTCCCAACACCAGGGAACCTCTAGTTTTATAATACAAAAGCGAAAAGCAATAATCCCAAAAATTAAGAGAGAATCTATTAACAAATGGTGAAAACATAACATAAAAAAAAACCAAAAAGAATATAGTTTCAACACCAACAAAAGAAGAAACCAACAGCAGACCGGCCGGAACCCACGATAAGACACAAGAGTACGATTTCACTCCACGCAGCGAGGACAACAAACAGAAGCAACAGCAGACAAATCAATCAACCGAAGCAAAGCCAAGAAGACATCATTTAGGAGTAGGAATCTAAGAACCATCGTAGTTAAGGCATTTCCACAAACATTTAAGTGATTGTTTGTTCATTCTTATTTAAAAGAAAAGTACCTTGAATAAAAGTAATAAAAGAAAAAAGAAACAATATTATTGAAACTGGTATAAGGGAGTTAGGAGGTATCAAGAAAAAACAAAATCAAGAAGCGAACATGTCTTTAACACAGGAGCAATTAAAAACTTTGATAGAAACTGCTGTCAACTCAGCTCTCTCTACTCAAAAGAGTCAGTTCGAAAATGAGTTAGAAAGAATAAAAAAGCGAATTTATGAAATTAATATTAATGTCACTGAGGCGATAGTTTATAAGGAGGTAATGATTAGGTAAGGTGTGGAGTGCAGCCAGTTCCTCAATATTGTTAAGTCTCTTCCTGACTTTGACAGAAAGCAGGAAGCTTATGTGTTATAGAGGCAAGCAGACCACACCGCCTTTAACTTATTCGAGAAATATGATGTTAGCACAAAACTCTACCAAGCTGTGGCCATAATTAGGAACAAGATCAAGGGATCAGCACATATGGCCCTAGCATCTTTTAACATGGTTTTGAATTTCAAAGCTATAATGGCTCGTCTTTTACATACGCCTATAAACGGCCTGTGTACCTCATTGAACAGGAATTGTTCACATTGCGACAGGGAAATCTGACATTGCTAGAATATTATGATCAAATTGAAAGAAAGTTAACTTTACTCATAAATAAAACAAATATGACTTGCAGCGGCGATAAAGCCGAATTCGCCAATGCTACATATAGGGCAAACGCCTTGCGATTATTTATTTCCAGCACAAGAAAGTCCTTAAGCGATATCTTATTTGCAGCCCGTCCTGCCGACATGCCATTAGCTTTGGCTTTCGCACAGGAGGTGGAGTCAAATCAAGAAAGATATCAATTCGCAGCTAGCTTTGCGAGGAGTGTGGAAGAAAAAGCTCAACGAATTGAACAAAAACAAAAGAATAGGGGTAGGAATAACTTTGGCAAAATTCACAACCGAATAAAAACCCTCATTTCACAACACAAGAAGGGGCCAATAAAAGACTTTTCTTATGGAGGTTGACCCCTCTTTTTCTAACTTTAAGCAACCCACTGCATTTAGGGGTAAGAATAATCAATCTGGTCAGGGCCAATCATACAGACCTCAGCAAAATTTCCAACAAAAGCGAGTTGCGAGCTATGATCGCCATACTGGACCTAAGATACAACGCGTAAACCATCTGAATAAAGAAGATTTAGAAGATTTGGAAGAGCAACACTCTGAATCTCAGTACGAGGAGAAAGTAAAAAGGGAAATTGATGATATTGACTCACATCATTTTAATTTATTAGGAGCGAGTCCCTTCTCCCCTGGATTTCAAGATTCTTAGGGGGCAGGGAAATATGACTTCTCATCGACACTGGTGCTTCAAAAAACTATATTAAACCCCTTAAGGAATTAAAACATGTAGTTCCAGTCGAGAAGGCTTTCTCAATCTCATCCATTCACGGGGTTGAGAATATCATTAGCAAGTGTGCTATCGATTTGTTTAATGTAAATAGTACGTTTTTTGTACTGCCCACACTGTCCACATTTGAGGGAATAATTGGCCTTGACCTTTAACGCAGGTAGGAGCTACATTGACCATAAAATACTTAATACTAGGACGGGTACAGATTAAATTTCTTCAGTGTGCAAATGAAAATTTCATACAAGTCAAGGACATAGAATTACCTGAACTTGCCAGGGACAGGTTTAAAAAAATGATGGAAAAATTGCTGGGAGTCTTTGCGGACCCCAACAAAGCATTACCCTTCAATACAAATATTGTCGCCACCATTCGCACTGAAAGTGACGCACCTATTTATTCAAAATTGTACCTATACCCCATGGGAGTTGCTGATTTCGTAAATGAAGAAATCCGCAATTTACTAAAGGAGGGCATAATTCGACCCTCCAGATCAACCTACAATAGTCCCATTTAGGTCGTTTATAAAAAGCGAGTCGATGAGCACGGAAATATAAAGAAACGTCTCGTCATAGATTTTAGAAAGCTTAATGAAAAAACAATTGACGATAAATACTCTATTCCTAATATATCGATAATACAGTCAAACCTGGGAAAGGCAAAGTATTTCCAACACTTGATTTAAAATTTGGCTTTCATCAGATAGCTCTGTCTGAACAGGACTGAGAGAATACTATTTTTTCAGTGGGAAATGGGAAATATGAATTTTGTATGCTCCCTTTCGGACTACAGAATGCACCAAGCATCTTTCAAAGGGCTATTGATGATGTACCGCGGGAGCAAATAGGGAAATTCTGTTATGTTTACGTGGAGGATGTTATCATATTTTCAGAACATGAAAATGATCATGTTGAACATATTGCCTGGGTCTTAAACAAACTATTTGAGGCAAACATGCGAGTCTCACGCTAGAAGTCACAATTTTTAAAGAAAAAGTAAAATACCTAGGTTTTGTCGTATCTAGACGACAAAAAATACTGCGTAGGTGTTTTTCTTGATGTAGAAAAGGCGTTCGACAAAGTTTGGCATGAAGGCTTATTACACAAACTACAATACCAGTTACCACAACCTCTATATAACATAGTAAAAAGTTATATAACTGGACGATACTTTTATGTTAAATACAAAAACTGCCGATCATCGTTAAGACAAATCAAAGCTGGAATTCCACAAGGAGCCGTTCTAGGGCCACTACTATACAGTTCATATACAGCAGCCATACCTACCCCCACAGACGAATTATCAATGATCGCTACATTTGCAGATGACACCGTTCTTTTGCATTCCAACAAAGACTTGACGAAAGTTACATCAAATATGCAACTCATAATAGATACAATGGTAACCTACTTCAATAAATGGAAAATCAAAATAAATGAACAAAAAACTGTCCATGTCATTTACACAACGAGGACAAGATACCAACCACAGAAACTCCATATCAACCAGACGGATATTCCCACTGAAAACGTAGCAAAATATCTAGGAATGCATATAGACAACAAATTAAATTGGAAATTTCACATTCAAAAGAAAAGATACCATGTCAAAATAAAATGCAGACAATTATATTGGCTTCTCTCAAAAAATTTAGCCTTATCAACTGACAACAATCTGCTAATATACAGGGTGGCGCAATAGAACGTGCATTTATTAAGTATAGGCTAAAAAAATCAATACAAAAGCTATAGTTGAAATAAAAGATGGGATGATTAGGTACTTAAATGTAGTTTATTTTTTAAAAATAACATCATCTAAATGACGGCCCTCTCGAAGACGGCACTCCTCCAAACGCGATCGCAGATTTGTGAAAACTCTTGCCAATAAATCTGGGATGATTGCTGCTATTTCTCCACGGATTTCCTTTAGTTGACTGATGTTCCTCGGATTGTTCATGTAGACTTTATGTTTGAGGTATACCCACAAAAAAAGTCAAGAGGCGTCAAGTCAGGGCTACGTGGAGGCCAAGGGATATCACCTCTTTTGGAAATTATTCTTGCAGGAAACATCTGTCTCACAACCGCCATAGAGTCATTTGATGTGTGACAGGTCGCTCCGTCTTGTTGAAACCAAGTCCTCATATTCGCTATTCTTGATCTCGCAAGTTCTGGAGTCAAATATCCCTCTAACATCGCAACATAGTGGTCGGTGTTAATGGTGATGTTTCGTCCTCGTGAATCTTCAAAGAAGAAGGGGCCAGTAATTCCTTTGCTTGAGATTGCTGCCCAAATCGTTACTTTCGGACTATGCAGTGGTTTTTGATGTTTAATTTTTGGATTCTCGTCGTTCCAATAACGACAATTTTGTCGGTTTACGAACCCATTCAAATGGAAATGAGCCTCATCAGAAAAAAGGATGTTGTCAAAAGTGGAAAATCGACTAAGCATTTCTTTAGGAAATGCCAACCTTGCTCCGAAGTCGGACTCTTTTAATTCCTGTGTTAACTGGAGCTTATAAGGATGCAGTTTAAGATCCAACTTCAAAATTCGCTGTAAACTTCGTCGCGACAAGTTTAAAGCCGCCTATCGGTTCCGAGTAGACACTTGTGAATTTTTTCGTACTGACTCCTTTACCCTCTCAATATTGTCTGTGGTCCTAGACGTTCTTGACCGACCTTTTGCTGGTGGTTTAAACGTGGATTCGGTCTCTTCAAATCGCTTTATCCATATTTTAATTAAATTTGCGCTCGGAGCTTCACTAATGTGTGTTAATCAATACTCAGAACAATACAGTCGCCTTGTAGAGATGTATGAACGACCGTTCTCGTAAAACGTGCGAACACAAAAAGCGCGACGCTTCCCGTCGAAGTGACCCATGGCTACTAAAACTCAACGAGTGCCACTAGCTAACCACGCTAGGCCCCCCCTCCCGCGTACTGTTTACCCCGCGAAAAAATATGACGCAGTATGCACGTTCTATTGCGCCACCCTGTATAAGTTTATTATCAAACCCACCTGGACTTATGGAATTCAGCTATGGGGCACAGCAAAGTCAACAAACATATCACTTTTACATAGAAAACAATCAAAAGAATTAAGAATGTTAATCAATGCTGAATGGTATATCCGAAATGACGACATTCATCGTGACTTAAGAATACCACCAGTGAATGAAGTAATTAAACAAATGAGCAGAAAACACCAATTAAAACTAGAAAACCAAGTAAACAACGAGATAAGTAATCTTCCGATTGACGAACTCACAAGAACCAGATGGCTTAAAAGGACAAGGCCAGTAGATCTAGCACTATAAAGTACCTAATAAACAAATTTCTAATTTCTAATCGTTTATTAATTCAACAAAATTTTTTGTCTAGATGTATTCAAAAAATTATTGTTAACCCTTTCAGAAACATGTATACTTTATACATAATATCTAATATTAATAGATAAAAAATACAAAAACAATTGGGAAATAAAAAAAATAATAAACTTTTTCTAATAAGAACATTAATTTAAAAGGGGGTTTGTATAGGAGGTACCCCCCTAGTGATCTGATTTGGCTGATTCCGATGCAGCGTATGGCGAAAAGAACCTATGTGCAACTCTCTAGCTCAAAAACTGAGGGACTAGTTTGCATACATACAGACGGACATGGATAATCAACTCGACTCATCAAGCTGATCACAAACATACATATATACTTTATGTGGTGTTGTAACAAAATCGAGATCAAAGATGAGCCAATAATTGGATCTGGGGCGTTACTAGTCTGGATACAATAACACAATCACTGGTACAAGGGTTTTGTTTAAAGTGTTTTTATTTACAAATGTTTAATTAAGCAAATAGCACAGAATATGACAATTTATAGAAGTGTTAATTACAAGACGTTGTTGCTCGATCAGGTTTTTTCTTAAAGTGTCCGTTGTTTCAACATGGATTTCTTCTCTCCACATCCAACGGACACAAAACACAAAGTTTCCAAGGATCTACAAACCAAAAGTGTCATTCACCTTTGCCTTTTCTTGTTATGGTTCTTCCTCTTCCTTCTTTTCCCATGTCCAACAGCTGACGTTAGAGGTGAGAATATCGATTCGTTATCGGTAACACAGTGTTGACGAACGAACATTGCGAACAACATTGTAGTTCCGAGACCGCCCGTTCATGCCGCCCCCAATACTGGGACCAGTATTAAAAGCCAAAACATGTGATCGTGCTTGATTTCCTGAAACGGAATAAGTTATTGTTATGGTATGTACATGTACGAGTGAGAAATTGTTTAAATTCATTTCAGGTGCACTGTAATTTGGTATAGGAAACCGACAAATCTTTGACACAGAACGCTTGTAGATACCAGCAGAGGTTTTCATTGTAGCAACTTGTACCAGTGCATCCAATCCAGGATGAAGTTCCACAATTCTTCCTCGTGCATTATTTGGTGCTTCCAAAATTGTCGCAAAATCTTTTGACCTTCCAGAAATTGTACGTTTAATGACTTATCCTGTATTGTAGGTTCTGGTAACGTTGTTCTGGCTTCTTCAACCAAGAAGTAAGCAGGTGTGAGCACACCAAGGTCGTCCGAATCAGCAATTAGCGGGCATAATGGTATAGAATTCAAACAGGTATCAATTTGAGCTAGAATAGTTGACAAACGCTCAGCGGTATGCCATGAAATGTGCAATACAGATGTGGTTTAACCGACCTCACATTAGCTTCCCACCATCCGCCAATATTGGGACTATGCGGGGGATTGAAATGCCAATGAATTTTCCGCGTTGCCAGTTCAGGAACTATCTTCCATGACACCTCTTGTTTGAAAGACCGCTGCCACAGTCTTAAAGATTTGTCCGCGCTTACGAAATTCGTTCCACAATCACCATAAATGTGTTCGCAAACCGTTCTAATGCCCATAAAAAATGTTGCGTTGTTAATCCCGTAACCAATTCGAGATGTATGGCCTTAGTTGCCAAGCAAATGAAAACTGCAATGTAAGCTTTATTCTTATGATGACCACGAAACTGTGAAGCCTTTACCTCAAAGGCGCCGGTATAATCAACACCAGTCGCTTCAAATGGCCGTGTCATCTTTTGAATATCTGTATTACCACTGCAAGGTCATTTTGCAATGGTGGGCCGATGCCGTTGAGGGATTTCCCGATTGGCGTCTTGCAAGATGCATCATACACCCCCTCAACTTTGTTGTAACACTGTCCTCCTTCAGGACGGCATGATGTGGCAAAGTGCATGAAGTAAATGCTGTTTTGACTTCATCGATAATACGATGTTGTTCTTCCGAGCGAATGATAATTGCAAGCTAACCAAGCTGATGAAAATCATGATTAGTATTAAACCTCCGGTCCAGATGCAATCTGACGTGACCTACCGAGAACCTGCGATGAGTCAAATAAGCTCTTCAGTGGTAATCGGACCATATACTTCCCGTTGGCCTGCCGCATGTGAGTGGTTCGAAGTTGTTCCTCACACCATTGCTCTTCAGGGGTGCGATTTCTTGAAGAGTTGAAGCTTTCATTTTCAAAAAACTTCTGCACCAAGTTATCCGGACAAATGTCTGTCCGATAGCATCGCAGAAGACCCGCATGAGGACGGTGTCCAGTTGTTTAAAAATTATCCATCCCAATTGCGTGTGTTATGCAATCGATTGACCCGGATACCCTCTTCGAATTTCTAGAAGCATAAGTTGCGGAATCACGTCTACACCAATTAACAAGTCGATACGATTAGGCTAAGTAAAGGTGGGATCAGCTAAAGAAACATCTTTCAAATGATGACAGTCCTACGTTAAGATTCGAATTCGGCAAACTAGAAGTTTGGGATCGTAGTATAAAAGCAGTGTCAATGAAGATTTTAAAAGCCGATTGAGTACATGATTTTATGGTGAATTCAATACTATGTTTACATTTATTATTGGAATGTTCACCCACACCAGTTATTTCAGCCTGCACTGGGTACCGCTTGAGACCCAGGGATTGTACGACTCTTTCAGTGACAAGTGTGCCTTCGGAACAATGATCAATAAGCGCTCGGACCGTAGTTGAATTGACCATTGACATTGTTGTGTAAACGTACAAGTGCGGTAGCAAGTACCATAGTACGAGGTATTATGTTTGAAACAACTGCCGTAGTAAATCGGGTTATATTAGTGTTTACGGCAGAGTTGTTAGAGGTGAGTAGCGCATTCCTACCAGACGGAGTGAAGGCAGCTGCTGACTGTAGCAAATGTTGTGCGTTAGTACTTGGCTGTGGCTGAGGAAAATGCAACAAGGTATGCTGACGTTGACCGCATTGCAAACAATTTTTGGAACTAGTGCATTGCGCTATGGGATGAGGTAGACTGAGGAAATTTAGACATGCCTTTAGGCGATCAACTATCAACTTCCGTGCATTACAGTCTTTGGATAAAAAGTCAGGACAACAACGCAAAATATGATTGCCACTGCAATTTTTACAGCAGTTGGGACTAGCAGATCCAGTGGTTTGGTGGAAACAACTACCCTTGTATGATTAGTTGCCTGAAGATTTGTGATATGATCGATTGCTCTCAGTCTTTGATGTAGACTGCCCTGAAGGTGGACAAAGCTTATGATTCTCGATCACATTAATGTTAAAAAGACGGCTGTTGAGGAAAGATTCCAAAGCGGTGAACGTAGGTATGGCCACGCTATCACCTAAATGGTGTTCCCAGGATTGAAGTGTGGTTGTTGGAAGTTTTGTGGTAAGATGATGAACAATCCAGTGATCACAATTTTCTATTTTAATGTTCAAACGTTTAAATTCATTAATACATACATTAGCAGTGTAAAACATGCGTTTCAGATCTGATGAATGCTCTTTATTTAATGAGGGCAAGTCATAAAGCGAATTCATATGATACATGAACTGCACACGTGGGTTATCATAACGTTTGACAATGAACTTCCAGGCAGTAGAGTAATTCGATTCAGTGAGACTCATTTGTCGTATGTCTTGATCAAGGTCTTCTGGTAGCGCTTGTTTTAAAAAATTAAACTTTTGTTTGTCCGAAAGCGAACTATTTTCGTGTATGAGTTGCACGAATGCGTCGTGAAACTCTGGTCAATCAATAAATTTGCCTGAGTACGTTGGCACTGGTAGCTTAGGCAATTGAATTGACGACATCGGTACTGTGGGCGTAGTACCCTGATTGGAATTTGCGTTTGTGTCGAGCGAATTGGCTTGAAGAGTTGTATCAAACGACTCAGAATTTGTGCAGAAAACTACCAATTACTCCTCTTCAAACTCTTCAGAACGTTGTTTTGCAAATACGGATTGGTAGATGGACACGATCATCAACTTATGGTTCTCATCAAATTGCTTGGATAAGTCATCTTACTTCTTTAAACGGAGCTGGAAACAAGGTTTCGTTATCCTAGCAGCTTACTAGTCTGGATACAATAACACAATCACTGGTACAAGGGTTTTGTTTAAAGTGTATTTATATACAAATGTTTAATTAAGCAAATAGCACAGAATATGACAATTTATAGAAGTGTTATGCCGAAGTCACACCAAATAAAAGCGAAAAATTTTGAAGCTGCCGTCACATCGCTTTCGCTTTTTATGAACAGCTGTTTTTTGTTATGTTATACACACACAAGGACGCGCACGTTGACAAAATTAAAAATGAAAATTTGTGAGAAATACATGACTTAGAACATTTTGCAATATATGCACATAATTCTTGCAGTCCCCTTTTTATTCATGATACTTATTTTATTAAAATTATAAAATAAAATTAACAATTTGCATATCACTTAAAAATTTTAAGTGCCGTCATCAGCTGTTTATTGATGCCAAGACGGAAAAATGCAGCAAAACTTGGAAACACTAACAAAAATTTGGCCACACTGGCACAATTTTCCCAGCCCTGGTTAGCTTCAGCTTCACTTTTTCTTTAGAAGCTGAACTGAAGCTAAACCAAAGCAACTCTGAAATTTGTAAATTTGCCTGTTGTTGTTGTAGAATTCTGAAGCTTCTTACAGGAAAAGCAGCTTTTTTTTTGGTCTGACTAGGCTATTAAATACAAGACGTTGTTGCTCGGTCAGGTTTTTTCTTCAAGTGATTTTCTGTCAGCCAAGATGGTTCCCTTTTCCTTGAGTCCATTGTTTTAACATAGATTTCTTCTCTCCACATCCAATGGTCACCAAACACAAAGTTTCCAAGGATCCACAAACCAAAAGTGTCATTCACCTTTGCCTTTTCTTGTTATGGTTCTTCCCCTTCCTTCTTTTCCCATGTCCAACAGCTGACGTTAGAGGTGAGAATATCGATTCGTTATCGGTAACACAGTGTTGACGAACGAACATTGCGAACAACATTGTAGTTCCGAAACACCCGTTCATGCGGTCTGTGATGTCTCCTTCTGTGTGTTACAAACTTCATGACAAACTTCAGAGTTAAAAAAAAGGAAACAAGGAAAAATGAGTTAAGTGGCGATTTGGGGGGTTTTTTTTTGGTTTTGGCCATAGGCCTAATTCAAGGTAGCACCCTCGGCCAGTAACACCGATGGTCGCATAGGTTTGTAGGAAGGGGGTGAGTAGGTTGGGGGCGGAAGATAGGTTGGTTTATTTTGCATTAGATATTGTGTGGTGAATTTGAGGAATTTGTATAAATGACAAATTGTCCACCCATGTCCCAACACAGTGGTTAACAACCCTGCCCTGGGCCGTTGCTAGCCGGGCAGAGCTAGGTCTATAGGGTTCGGCACACTTGGTGAAAGAGCCCTTTCTTTCTTTGAATATATGGCTATTTCTACGAAATTTCCACGTTCAAACGATCCAGTTGGCCCATGTAGCAATCGCTATTGAATGTCTTGCATTTTTCAAGGAAATCGATGTTCACTCAGCTGATTATCGATTTGACTGTGGCGTGTAATGGTGGATCCAAGTTTCGTCGATCGTTACGTAACGACGAAAAAGACTTTTTTATTTTGCTGAAACAGCTCCAAACGGCGCTCAAAATCATAAACTCGTTGTTGTTGCTAATCTGGGAAGTAAGGCGACCAGTTGATGTTACAATTGCAACTATTTTGGTCACTTAGCCGCTGAATGCAGGAAGCCAAAACGGGAAAAATGCGCTTGCTTCGCTTGCAGAGAAATGGGTCATCGTGCTGTAGCCTGTCACTTCAGTAAGAAGACGTCCTTTGGTGTGCAAGAAAATTCTGAATATGTGAGGTATTTTGATATTGAATTTCAAGATTGTACTAATATTGTGTTAATCCTTGAATGCCTCATAGAAGTTCGTATCTTCCGACCAGCGTTAGGTTGATGTCGGGGCCTGGTGTTAAGTTTTTTGGTTTAAATAAGAGGGAATTAAATGTCTGTGGAAAGATACAATAATTGGGTTAATTGAAGTTTTGAATAAATTTGTAAAACTGGAGTTGTTAAATATTCCTGATCAGTCTATGAGTGCTTCTATAATTTTGGGTAGAGACTTTTTAGGCAAATGTTGTGGTAAAATTGTATGGCAAAATGAAAGTGGCATAAATAAACATAGATTAGATAACAAAACAGAGAGGTGTAGTGAATTAGTTTGCGAAGATGATTTTGAAATGAGAATTTTGATGATTTATTACGTAACAAATGATAAGAATTATTCAGTTGAACAAGCTCTACAGTTTGAAGAAAAAATTATGAATGCATTTTTATTTGCTTAACTACGCCTTCAAAAAATAACGAAGGAAAAGCAAATGCGAAAAGAGATAAGAAATCATTTGGCTGAACTAACAAAGTATTTCGGTTTCTGCTTGCGCAGGTAAGCAGTATAAAAACTTTCCAAAACAAATATAAATTAACAAAAAGCTTTTAATTTTTGTTTTTGTAAGTGTTTATTAAATCAGCATTATGTGCTTTCTTATTGCCAGTTACACTTCAACTCAACTACTTAACTCTAGCTTAACATAATAATAATAACGGGCCCGATAGCACAGCGACCAGTAAGATCTATTGTACATGGCCCTATTTAATAGAAACCCTATATGTTTAGACTTTTGATGAATCTTAACATATCTTGGGGTTTGTTGTTCCACAATTTGTGTGGAATAACAACAGTGTCACCGAGGTGGTGAAGTCTTTGTCTACCGAGTGCAGGACATTTGCAGAGTATATGCTCTGAACTTTCTTTATCCATTTCACAAAATCGGCATACGTCAGTGTCGGAAAGACCTAACTTATTTTGATGATACCTTAGGTTGCAGTGACCCGTGAAGTATCCAGTCAAAATGCGTAAGTCTACTCTACTAAGTGAGAGAAGCTTATTCGAGATACTCTTTGAAAGAGTGAGGAATTGTTTTGCCTGGCGTTGTCCAGTGGAGTTCACCCAGTGTTTTAGAAATTTCTTTTCCTCAAGTTTCCTGATTTCTTGGTTTTTGTGGCTTTTCGAGAGACCACAGAAAGGCTCAGGACCGTAAAAGGGCATGAGCGCCCTTGTTTAGCCAAGTAGTCGGCCTTTTCATTGCCTTCATGACCTTCATGTCCTGGTACCCACCTTAATACAACAGTATTAAAGTTACCCAGTTCATTTAACAGGTTAAGGCAGTCATATGCCATCTTTGAGGTGAAAGTGACCGACTGTAGGGCTTTTAAGGCCGCTTGACTATCCGAGAGTATGTAAATATGTACTCCTCTCATTTTCCTGCGAAGACATTCCCTCGCACAAATTTCAATGGGATAGATTTTTTGAATTTTGGGCCATAAATTCCCGCCCCTGTTCTACCATTTTCAAATTTAGACCCGTCTGTAAACCATATCTGGGAGCCGGGTTTGAATTTAATAGAGTTAGTTCTCCAGTCTTCACGATCATTAATAATGATTTGAAAAAGTTTGAAGAAGATATTTTTAGACAATAGAGTATCATATCTATGCAAAATGGGACTGTCTAGAAAATTTTCTAAAATTTTTAGGTGTCCCTTAATATTGCCCCCTTTTAAGTCGGCAATACCTTCCAATCTCAAGGCGCTAATAGTAGCTTCCTTTTCTATTAGGATAGGTAATGGTGGGATGTATAAGAGCACCCCTAGTGCGTCAGTGGGACACGTTTTCATAGCCCCTGTGATACTGACACAAACAAGTCGATGCAGTTTACTTAGTATATTTACTGCATTCCTTTGTTTGACTTTAGGCCACCATGCAATGGGAGCATACGTGACCATTGGTCTAATGACCGTAGTGAATGTCCAGTAGGTCATTTTGGGATTTAGACCCCATGTTTTACCAAAAAGTCTAGTGCAGGCAAAGAATGCCCTTGTAGCCTTTTTTGTAACTTTATTTAGATGTTGGTTCCACGTTAGCTTTTTATCAAGGATAACCCCTAGATAGTTCGCTTCATTGGAAAATTGGATTGTGATGCCATTTAACACAGGACATTTGAGAGTAATGTTTCTCTTCCTGGTGAATGGTACCAGCACAGTTTTTGATGGATTAGTGGAGAGCCCTTTCTAACTGCACCATTTATTTATTATTTTTAGGGCTTGTTGCATGCGGTCAGAGATAGTCTGCTCATGCCAGCCCACAATATATACAACTAGGTCATCTGCATAACCTTGTGTATTGAAACCTAGACCATTAAGCTTGTAGAGGAGTTCATCCATCACTAAAGTCCACAGAAGTGGAGAGAGTACACCCCCTTGTGGGCAACTTCTTGTGGCTGTGATAGATTTTAATTCTCCTCCAAGTTGTAAATTAATAGTCCGAGATTCAAGCATAGCTATTATCCATTTAATAATAGATGTGGTACTTCTTTCCGTAGAAGGGCATTTTCTATTGCCTCATATGAAGTATTATCAAAAGCTCCTGATATGTCAATAAATGCACATAGAGCTATTTGTTTGGAATCAAGAGCCTTTTCAATGATAGTTGTTAAACTATGTATTGCAGTTTCTGTTGATTTGCCACGTTGGTATGCAAATTGCAGTTTTTGCAGAGGAAAATTTATAAGGTTGTTATTCCTTATATAATGATCCAACATTTTTTCCATTGATTTTAGGAAAAATGAGCTGAGACTTATAGGTCTATAAGATTTAGGTAGCTGTTCTGGCTTTTGCCCTACCTTTGGTATAAACACTACTTTGACTTCAGCCCATTTCGTAGGGATATGCCCCAGCAAGAGACTTGCTCTGAATATACTGGCCAATTTCGGGACAATGTACTTGGCTCCATGTTGGAGCAGACAAGGGTATATCCCATCAGGCCCTGGAGATTTGTATGGGCTAAATAATGATAAGGCCCATTGCACCCGTTTTTCATGGAACAGTTTACTAGCCAGCTTAACATCTACAGTATTGATGGATACCGTGGATTCCACCAGTACTGGGTGTTCATTAGAAGCTGAGTGACCCGGAAAGTGAGTGTCCGGCAGCAGTTTGCTGGTTTCTCCCGGGTTTTGTGTAAAGCTGCCATCAGGTTTTTTCAGGGTACAAATACCGTTTGAGTGATCTTTAACTAAGGCTTTTTGAAGGCGAATCGCAGCTGGAAGATTTGAGATCTTCTCACAATGATTCCTCCAAGTAGCTCTTTTAGATCTTCTCAATTCTATATTAAAGGCAGTTAGAGCCTCTTTATAGGAAACCCAGTCCCCCGTTCGTTTAGCTCTATTGAATAATCTTCTTCCTTGCTTCGAAGTTCAGTAAGCGTCTTATTCCACCAAGGAACATCCCTTCGTGGTTTATGCACTTTTTCTGGACAACTTTTATGAAAGGCATTGATTATGTTAGAATGAATCTCTTCAGCTTCTGATTCAAGCTCTGATTTTAAATGAATATGCTTATTTGAGCAGTTAATACCATGCTATAGATAAAGGTAAAAGATATCCCAGTTGGTTTTCTTGGGATTTCTGTAAACTTTGGCATGTGTTACAGTGGCACCCACATCAAACCGTATGTGCATATGATCCGACATGGATGTTTCCTGTGACACGTGCCAACTTGAGACTTCCGATGAGACATTGTGACTAGCAAGAGTGAGATCAAGAACTTCCCCTCTTATTGCATTCACAAACGTCGGTTCGTTGCCTCGGTTTAATATAGTAATATTATGTCTTAGTATAAATTCAAGAAGGTACTCACCCCTTGTGTTTATGTCGTTGCTTCCCCAGGTTGTGTGGTGTGCGTTTGCATCGCAGGAGAGAATTAATCGGATGTGACGCTGCTGACAGTACACCGCTAGGGCCAGAACTTCCTCTGTTGGGGCAGTAGCCGCGTCTCCCGGTAGATAAGCAGAGGCAAGAATAACCTCGTGCTCTCCTTTGCTGGTAGGCACTTTTGCCCAAATCGCCACTAGGTCTTCAGAAATAAACCTTGAGAAAGGAAGAAAGGTTAGTTGTTTACTAATCAGAATTGCCGCCCTAGGGCGATTCTTATTGGTGGCATAGATCAACCTACCATTTGAGTTTTGGAGCCCTTTGATGACTCCGTTATATGCCCATGGTTCTTGAATGAAAGCTACATCCAAGAGCTCAGCGTTAAACCTCCTTGCCAGTATATCTGAGGCAGCTTTGGCACGATGGAGGTTTATCTGAAGGCATCCGAGTTGCCTTGTATTGCTGTCGGGTTTGCTTTGGGGAAGAGCCATTAATTGGCTTTTTTACGGGCACTTGCCGCCCTCTTCTTCCCTCTGTTGCTTCCCAGCAAGGTCGCTTCTTCTGCGGATCTATAGCCTCCCTTTTTAGCACGCTGGTGATCGTGGCATGGGTTTTTGGTGGCAGCATGAAGCGATGGTCGCATTCTTATGCCCTCCTTAACCTGCTCACGTCTTGCTGTTGGACCAGATGCTGAGGTAGTTACTGCAGCTACATTAGAGCACTGTGGTTGCTCTGGTATTGTCTCTGCAGTACTCGTGGATGGACACTTAGAGCTTTTGGAGCTTGCTCGTGCCTCAGACACTTTGCCATGTGTCCCATCATTCGCCTCACTTTTATTTTTGGGGCGCATTTGTATTCTGCCGAAGCCATAGTTCAACCAGAGTTGATTTTTCCTTATGACTTCGGCTGAGCTAGGGTCTATGGCGAAGGTAATCTCAGAGACCGTACCTTTACGCACTCTATTGAGTGCTCGCCAGTCGTTCACCCTTAGGCCAGTGTTCTGCCCGTTCAGAAGACCTAGTATATCTTCCGTGGTAGTACTGTCCAGTTCAGGGAAGTAGCCAATGTAGATCTGAGGACGTGGTATTTCATCCTCTTCAACGATCTTCAACTCGGCATCCTTCCACGGCTTTAGTTTAGGCACTACTGCCTTTAACCAAGTGACTGTGTCATTATTACCACAGGAGACAACTAGCCATCCCGAGCGGAAAGTGCAGCTATTAAAAACTGGTTTTTCCGCACGCGATTGATTTTTCCTAATCGCTTCTAGGATAGTGTGCTGTATGGCCTTGAGTTGTTCAGTAGACTATATGGTGTTTGGATAATTGGGTGATATGATACCCAATTTTGTGCTGCACGTAACATCTTTATAGGACATTTGTGCTGTGCTCACCTCCCCTGCAAGGGTAGGCCCTGTTGGTCCAGGCCTTGTAGGTTCAGTGGACACAGCTGTCCTGTTTTCCGTTACTGCCACCGTTCCTACGCTAGCTCTTTTAGGTGCGCTTTGTTTAGGTGAGGTACTGCTAGGGCGTTGACGCTTCAGAGCAGTCTCTCAGCCTCTTCAATACTATGCCCTCGGCTTAGATGGAGTTTAAGGCGTCTACGGGCAGCACCACATAGCCGCACTTTTTTGACGCCATCTACCGTCTTTTCAGGGATAAGGGTGGGTGAGTCGAGAAGATTATCCTCTTCCTCTTTTGTAAGGTTGTCTTCGGGACCTATATCCACACTGTCGACATCCATTACAATGCTTTCACCGCTTTTGGGTAGGCTATGTAAAGCCTTATCCGTTTGCGATAACGAAAGCACTTCCGCAATTTCCGCAGAAAGGTCAATAGTGGACCTGGTTTGTATTAGGCACTACTGCGTCTTGTATAAAAGTTTCAATGATTTTCTCAGCCATTTGGTCCCACGAGTAAAGGGGAATAAAAGTCCACCGCAACAGTGCCCCGGTGTTACGGTAAGGCTTAATTACAACCAGAGGGTGCCCGGTATCTGGAGGCCACCATTTAGAGACACACTTACGTAGTGCCATTCATCCCATAGGCACGGTACGAATAACACCTGGGATTACGGTTTTATCGAGTTTGCCTCTCTAGATCCGCCATTTTCAGTTGAAAGCAGGGGCACCTCGTGCAGGTGTGGCTATGTACCACAATGGTCGGTCTTTAGGCTTTCAGCAATATAGCCTTTCGCCTCTGTTTGCACTGCCCCGTAGACAATCAACAATCATCACAGAAGTGTTACAAACTTAGCCCCCCTAGCTTAACATACTTATACCTATTCTTATGCTAGGACAACCGTTGTAAAAAACATCAGGTGAATTGTCAGTTTCTTATTGGCTACTCTTGATGCACGGACAACGTATGAAATAAAATAAGATAACTGAACGGATAAAGTAGAATAAGTTAATATCATACGGACAACAGACAAGGGAAATATTCTCTTTATTACACCAGGGATGGTGTCTCCATATTATTATTAATCGTTAACTTATATATTTATATGTACATATATACCCGGCGTGCTTTGCTCCGCTCCCGAAGTGATCTTAGTGCCTGATGCTGTTCTCTGTTGAATTGTAGTACAACAAGTGAAATAATTAAAAAAAACGGACGAATCAATTAAGTATTAATATTGACATAATCTTTATCTTCTATCCATATATATAAAATTAAATGTATGTATGTATGTAAGTCGGTTATGGATTCCAAAACTGCTGAACCGATTTGATGAAATTTTAAAGGCATCTCTAGGATAATCTTGAGATTGTTTCAGTAAAGTTTGGTGCAAATCGGACTTGCCGTTGTCGAGAAATTGGTGGATAATAGTTTGCATATAAATCTTAGAGACATATTTTAAAATCAATCAAGTCGTCTTTGTCAAATATTTCAGGTGGTAATTATGTCAATATTAAAGGCCTTTTAAACGGTCAGTTTAGTCTCAGTCCATGTTATCGCTTCAGAAATCGAAATTTGTCCATTTTCCTGTCATCGTTTCGGTTATCGGTGCGATAACATGGACTAGGACTAAACTGACCGTCTAAAAGGACCTTTAATAACACTGTGCATACCTACCAAAAATATAAAAAAATATCATAAGAATCGGTCGAGACGTTTCGGAGGAGTTCATACACCATTGAACGAAAATTTATAAGTACTTATGAATAAAAACGATGAAAATTTTACTTCTTTATACAAACTTACAAATTGTTTAACAAATTACATTTTATGAAATAGTACCAAGTCGACACTCACCATCTCTTTGTCGACTATAAGGCAGCTTTCGATAGCCCAATAAGGGATCGCGTGTATGCCGTAATGTCTGAGCTCGGTATCCCTGCGAAGCTGATAAGGCTTTGCAGGATGACGTTGAGTAATTCATGCAGCTCCGTCAAGGTAGGAAAAGACCTCTCCGAACCTTTTGATACCGTGCGAGGTTTCAGACAAGGCGACCCCTTATCATGCGACCTCTTCAATTTCGTCATGGAGAGCGTTCTGCGGAAGGCGGGTGTACATCGCACTGGCACTATTTTCTACAAAAGTGTCCAGCTCCTTGCGTATGCCGACGACATCGACATCATTGGGCGTACCAAGCGAGATGTCACCGCAGCTTTCAGTGCTATTGAACGGGAGTCTGCCAAAATGGGTCTGGCGGTGAATGAGGGCAAGACGAAGTATATGTTGTCAACTAGTAGGGACGTGCGGCGTGTTGGATCCCAAGTTACAGCCGGCGACTATACTTTCGATGTTGTCAAGGAGTTCGTGTACCTTGGCACCGCCATTAACACCGATAACGACGTCAGCCTGGAGATCAAGCGCAGAATCACTCTTGCCAACAGGTGCTATTTTGGTCTCAATAGGCAATTGAGTAGTAGAGACCTCTCTCGAGCGACAAAACTAACACTCTACAAGGCACTCATCCGACCTGTGCTTCTATATGGCACGGAAGCATGGTCACTTACACGCAATGATGTAGATGCCCTGGGAGTGTTCGAGAGAAAAGTACTGCGCAAGATCTTCGGTCCTGTTCGGGTTGGCGATGACTTTCGCATTCGCACCAATCAGGAGCTGTATGAGCGCTTCAACGACATTGACGTTGCCCAGCGCATCGATAGCCAGCGGCTACGCTGGCTCGGTCATGTCGTTCGGATGAATGAAGATGCTCCAGCAAAACGTGTGTTTGATGCGAAAGTCAGCGGACGTCGACGGAGAGGAAGACCCAATTTACGTTGGAAGGACCAAGTTGAAGGAGCCCTGTCGACGCTTGGTGTGACCAACTGGAGGAGGCGCGCGCAAAGCAGAGGCGCCTGGAGAGATGTGCTGAAGCAGGCCGTAACCCGGTAAACGGGTTGTTATGGCCAGCTAAGTAAGTAAGTATTTGAAAAATTAATTAATGTATAAATAAAGAATATTCTTTATCGTTGTTCTACATTTCAGATAATTATTATTTAATGTATTAGTAATTATGTCTGTTGATTTTTGATTAGTAATGTGAGATTATTGACCTAGATTAAGCTAAATACACTAGGTTTTTAGAGCACCAATATTTTCTTTAAAATGCGCCGATACATTTAATAAAAAATATCGTCACCGATATTGATATTGGCAAAAAATATCGATACGATATATATCGATACCTTATCGCACTTCTAACATCCCTACTTAGTGCAGACAATATGATTCCTATTCATATACACAGGGTTGATTTTTCTCCATATTACTTCATATAATTACTTTATGTTGATATGTCTGTCATATGAAGGGTGTCCACACGATATGAACATTTTATCACAAAAATGATGGTATTCATATGTCTTCATATGCATTTTAGTGATATGTTTCCATCGCGTATGAAGGGTGTGTACACGATATGAATGTTAGTTCATTTGACAGATATGCAGACTCATATGAAGATTTTGATTTTATTTTGTTGACGTTGTGAGCTTTATTACGGTTTATCAAGAACATCAAGCAGTGAAATGGATGCAAAAAGCATTATTGTAGCTATTATTTTGACAGCGTTTGTGTTCGATTTAAACGATTACAAAAAGAAAAAAGAATTTTCGTTGTGGTTTGTGGAGGAATGAGAATTGGACTGGCAGTATAAATGCGTTTAATGCTTGGTACAGACGATATGATTCATCTGTATATTTCATATACATAGGCTTGATTTTTCTCCTTAATTACTTCATTTGGTTTAATTGTTGATATGTTACATGAAGGGTGTCCACACGATATGAACACTTTGTCGCAATACACAATTGCGTGAACGCCTTGTTTTGACTGTGTAACTGTGTAAGTCGTTTATTCAGTGTATTTCGTACTTAAACATGTAAACAAACAATAAATACTGCCTACTACTGTACGGACTTGCCAACTCATCATAAATTCACAATGTTGGCAGCCCTCAGTATACACGGTTTAAACTACTCAAGTGTCGATTAATATGCAATTTACACCAAAGAACATCACGTTGATGGGGTTTTCAGTTTACACCGGATATTTTGCATCACGAACAGCTGTTTTTTGTTTTGGTTATACACACACGTGGAACTTGCGAGCACGTTGGTTAAATAAAAACTAAAAGTTTGTGAAAAATACATGATTTAGAACATTTTGCAACATATGCAAATAATTCTTGCAATTCCCTTTTTCATTCCTGATACTTATTTTATTAAATTCTTTTAAAAAAATTGACAATTTATTGTTTACTTAACAATGTTTGAGCCATCAGCTGCTGTTTAGTGATGCGACAGGCTGCACTGCAGAAATGTCTAGAGAGACCATTATTAATTTTCATATCAAGGCACATCAGTTCTTGACTATTGATTCCCATCATATTCTACAACAACAACCCCTGAATGACGTCATTTTCCTTGTGGTTGTTGTCGAATCTGATACGTATCAGTAGGCACATCAATGTTGATGTGCTTTGGTGTAAATTGCATATAAGTTTACGTCATCGTGTAAACTTTTTTTTTGTATGGAGCCAAATACACGTTTAAGTGAAAACCCTAGATATGTTTCCCTCGCGTATGAAGGGTGTGTACACGATATGAAGGTTTAGTTCTTTTGACAGATATGAAGACTCATATGAAAAATTTTTTTTTTTCGACCTTTATTTATTGAATCACTTTGTACACAAAGTCTAACAATAATGAAAAAATCTTAAAATTATGGATTGTTTAATTTACGAATTCCCTTAGTGGTGAAGAAACTTTACAGTGTTGCGTTGTCCACTCAGGTTCATGAGGCCGGAAAGTCATTCCGAAGTAGGCGCGTGTGACTGCTCGTTTGTGAAAGTGTACGAGCTTAGGATGTTGGGAGAGTTTGAGTTGGCATTTCTGCTTCAGTTGGGCGATTTCAGTCGGATATCCAAATTGGCTTTACTATGCTATTATATATGTTTCCGCCAGGTGAGTCGTCTGTTCAAATGAACTCCAAGGTTAGTGACTTCAGTAGAGTGTGGAACAGTGGTGTTGTGAAAGATGATATATGGACAGTCACTCTTATTTAGGGTGAATGTCACATGCTTTTATTTATCCGGATTGACTTTTATACGCCAATTATCCAGCCAAACCGATACAAGTTGCAGGTGATCGGCTAGCTCGTTTTTTTGTGGTAGCGTGAGCGACTGGTGATTGCAGTGTCATCAGCAAAGGTTGATGTCATGAGGCGGGGATTTGTAGGGATGTCCGCGGTAAATAGTACGTATAAGAGCAGACCAAGAACACTGCCGTGTGGAACGCCAGCGTTTATGTGATGGTCGTTAGAGGTCAAATTTTTGCATCTCACCACGAATAACTTTTTGGTAAGATGTGACTCTAGCAATTTGTTTGAGTTCTGTGGAAGCACGTTTTTTATTTTGTGAATGAGACCATCATGTCATACTCGATCGAAGGCTTGAGCAACGTCAATGAATATAGCTGAACAGTTTTCTCGGTGTTCAAAAGCAGTTCTGATTTAAGTAGTGACACGGTTTACTTGCTTGATTGTACTGTGTTTTCATCTAAAACCGAATTGATGTGTGGGGATGATGTTTTCTGTGTTTATGTGTGATGTGAGCTTTTACTGAAAATTTTTTGAAATAATTTTATAGCCCCGAGAGCAAACTTATATGCCGATATGAAGACAACAATGATTTGTCTTTACCCATTTAGGGATCATAGTTATTACAGACTTCTTCCATAGTGCTGGAAAGTGACCCACTTGCACTGAAGAACATTGCAAGGAATTATATTGCACAGTTTGGTAGCTCAAAAATCATCTTTAAGGTGATGAGGTCGTACCCAGGCGCTTTCTTTGGGATTAGCTCCTTATGAATTGCCGTTCTTAACTCATGTGTATTAGTTACGCTGCTATTATGAAACTGAGCACATTGCTGCTGGGTAAGCTGAAATCCGTTTCTAGGCAAGTTTGGTTGGAAGACGGATTTGAGGTGGTTAGCAAAAGTGGAAGCCTTTTCCGCGTCAAATCGGGGCCAGTTTTCGTTTTGATCCCGAATGGGATTCCTGCGGTCTTGTGCTCTCCAAATCGGGAACTTAGTACTCGTTGGTGAAAGATTCTAAATGTAGTGCCTTTGGATTTTAAGATCCTCAGTCTTGCCAGTCAGCAATTCGCGTCTTAGCCAGCGTTTTTTTAAACTAGACGATCAATTACCGCGTTAGTTAAAACAACAGTTTTCTTAGGGCTAGATTGTGCAATCAGTGTCGTGGCCACTGCAGCGCTCGCAAAGGTTATGTTGAAATGTTCCAGTGAGTTGTCAATGTCAGTTCCGGTATCAAGTATTGGTCTCATACATTTGTGGGAGCTGACGTATTTGTTATTACTGAGCCAATCAGTTTTCATGAGGTAAGCATGAAAGAATGATTATTTATTGCGGGACGCTCCAGTAAGTGAAATGTGACTGTGGAATGGTCTGATGTTAGCTCGGCTTTGGTTTCCGTTAAAATCATACTACTAGAAATGTTGCGAGTAACTGCGAAGTCGATTAGGTCGGGAATTTCACTAGAAAATCTGGGTGGACAATATACGGATGAAAACGTCAAATTTCCATTTGAAGTTTCATGGCAATAGACGTAGCCTGCATATAATTCAGCGAGTATGATACCGACTTTCTGATAAGTATACCTGTTCCGCCATGTGCTTTGCCATGATGATGGCTTGTGACGTAGAGAGTAACCTGGTATCTCGAATTTATATCTGTTTGTAAGGTGCGTTTCAAAGAGCAATAAAACATCAGTTTCTTCCTCGGATAGATATTTTATGAGTTCAAGCTTTTGTTTTGATACGCCATTTGCGTTGCAGGAGGTTATTTTGAACGAGGACATTTTAAGTATGGAGTTTTTGTAAGATTAGATTGATGATGTTTTGCATCATTGCCGTAGTCTGAGACATACATTGTATAAAACTAGCAATCATATTTCCAAGAGAGCTATGTGGTGTGGGTCGTGCTGTTTTTTGGAGTATAGACTGCTGTTAGCTCATTTTAAGATAGTTGAAGTATACTCTTGGCAGTGTTACTTTCTCTGGCTCTGTGGTGGGTATTTGTTGCGATCCAGGTCGCAACGCGGATGCGTATGTAATGTTGGGAGTGGTAGTTTACAATGGGCGTGGGTCTCGCATCGTGGCTTGTGTGATAGACTCGGGCTGGCTACGGGCAGTTGATTTGCCCTGGTTTGCACTGGACAGCCTCTATAGTTCGTAGTGTGATTTCCCCAGCAGTTACTGCATTTTTTTGACATTGAGTCGATTTTGTTTATAGTGCAGCTTAAGGACTCGTGTAGGTCACCACATGATACACAGACAGAAGATAGTGTACAATTCGATTTCGTGTGGCCGAATTCCTGACAGTTTGTGCACTGCACAGGTCTGTGCGCTTGTGAAGTTCTGAATCTGGTTTCTTTTCTCAGGTTTATTCTCATGAGAAAGTTCGACCTTGAACATGGGTTGCGGGATTTTGCTTCTATTCAAGATTATGATCACAACATTGGTTGGGAACCCTTCTTCCTCAAGTTTACTTTTAATAACTCTAGTGTCAACACCAGCTTCAATTCCTTTTATAACCACTATCAGCCCTTTACTGCTCTTAAGTTGATACGTATAATAATTTTTGTTGGCATCAGTAAGGAATTTGAAACTATCTTGTAATTATTATTAGTGAAGATTTGCAATTTAGTTTCATGTACCTTGCCTTTGGTTAACGGGACAATGTGAAAGTAGTTGTTGCTGATAAGTTGCGCTAGCTGTGAAACTAGATTATTTGAACTGCGTTCACGAATATAAATTGGTGGAGGCTTGGTTTGATTGACTTTTGGGGCCGCTTCTTTCGTGGGTTCTTTGTCGTGGCTTGGGGTAGATGAAGTATTAGAAGAGAATCAGAACTTCGAACTATAGTGGTTCGATTTCGACAAATGTGCAGCGTCTCGTAAAAAACAAAACTTTGTGCAAAATTTCATGACTAATTCAACTCGCCTTGTCGTGCTGATTAAGAATCAGCGATGTCTCATTGTGTGTTACAAACTTCTTGACAAACTAATAATACTATTCACTAAGTTATTATTTTTTTTTTTTTTGAATCATTATATTTTCGCAAAAATTGCATAAAATATTGCTGTGTGAAATTTTATTTTCGCTTTCAAATTAATCAAAATCATCGATGGTCGCTGATATCGATGTTTTGCCAGCTCTATTAGTTGGTTAATAAAATTGCTTTGTGCTATTGCACTAAAACAAACAAGAAACAAAAGATGGCACTCAGCAGTACTTCAGTTTTATGTTTATTTTATGCACGTCAAGAAAAAGTTATATAAGTGAGGTTGCTAAAAACTGTTTCAGTATTAATTAAGTATATTCAATTTTGCAAATATTTATGTCACAGACTGTATTGTTTTGATACGCAATCAATTCTAATGGACAGCTCTGGATACAACTCAATCAGCTGATTAAGATACTGTCTAACCTATTATTTTTGTAGCTCTTACATATTATAAGTTTTAGTCAAAGCAGAAATTGCATTGTTTTATAAAAAAATGTCAACTGTAAATAACGTGGAAAGTAATGGTTCTGAATCGACACGAGCAAATGTAGTAAATAGCTCACAGACAGATAAAAACACAAATAAAGTAGACGAAACAAATCAGTCGCCGGTTACAAAAAAAAAATGGGGTTATGACCTTTATCCTGAACGACGCGGTGAGGACTACAAACCAAAGTGGTCTCGTATTTTTATGGGTTTGGAAGGTCGTGAAAACATTGACAAAATGAAGTGTGAACGGAATGTCTACTGGTGCGTTAAAAATAGTCCACTTGTTAAACTTATGATGGGAGCATTGCGTAGTTCTGGTTGCTCCATTGATTTGCGTCGACATATCTCGTGTGAAGTATGTGACCCATCCGTAACAGGAGGTTATGACCCTGTTATGAATCAAATTGTTGTGTGCCAAAACATGGCACGGAATGAGGGCATGGTTCAAGGAGTACTAACCCATGAAATGATACACATGTTCGATTATTGCAACAATAATCTAGATTTTCGCAATGTAGACCACTTGGCTTGCACGGAAATACGCGCTGCGAACTTAGCTCACTGTTCCTTTTTAAGTGCTATGATGCAAGGCGATGCTTCACCTTTCAATATCAAGCAGGCGCATCAGGATTGTGTAAAAAGCAAAGCGCTTTTGTCCGTCCTTGCTGTTCGTGATGTTACCCGGCAACAAGCTGTAGAAGCAGTTGAACGCGTCTTCCCCAAGTGCTACGCCGATTTGGAACCGATTGGAAGACGCATTCGAAGAAATTCCCCAGATCAGCACAAAGCATATGTTGAAGCTCCATTATACGGCTATGATGTTTATTAAAAATAGTTAACAAAAAAAAAAAATAAACTTTTTTAAGCAAGAAAGATAACCAAAACTTTGGGTTTATCCAAGTAACATTTCATATAACATAATTTGTTTCTTTAAATTGAAGTACCTGAATACACAGTAGTAGAATACCTACATCAGCCTAATTCGGAAAAGGGCGATACAATATTACACGATCCATATCAACATATGTACTTATGAAACCCCATAGCTTAAAAACAATTAGAATTAGACAATCCTAGAATACCAAATTCATGAATAAACTTAATACATAAAGTTTGATAAGCGTCATTATTATCACTCTCTCTTAAAAACTCGAAATTTGGCATCAAGGTTCGTCATTTTCAATTTCATCTCCAACCAAAACATTGGCCTTATTAACGGTTGGTGCATTGATACGACGCTTATCTTCGTTATGTGGAACTTTGTCTCCTTTTATCTTGATCATATAATTAATTAATTGTGTGCGGCTAAAAAAATTCCAAAGTTACAACAATAGTTCATTCTTGAAAAATCCCAGTGTGTATTAACTTTATCCTCCTCATTGTCCATAATCTGCAGATGTTTTAGTCGCTCATTTGGCATTGGCATCAAAGAACCAATTTGATAATACATTTGGCCTTGAATTTTGACAGTATAATCATAATGGCGACCTCCTTGATCCGCGTTTTTAATATTTGCATCAAATAATGTCATTTGGAAACTGCAAATACATACATATATCGTATTTTCATATTATTTTTTAAAAATAATTTTGCGTCTCACTTTTACCGTATATTAAAGATTTCCATGGTTCAGGAGGTAAATTCAATGTATGTTAAACCCATTTTCCTAAAGAGCGACACTATCTGGCTCTTTCATTTGTGATTTTAAGTGATGACAATAATTGCATTCTTGATAATTATTTCCTATAATAACTTTTGAATGAGTGCTTTATTAAATTTGGATCATAAAATATTATTCATAATTGAACGCAAGTCTACGAAACGTAGAATAATTGAAAGTGTTAGATCGATATTAATAATTTGAATTACATTTCTGGTATTTCATTCTTGTTTCATGTTGATCGTTATTTATTTATTTAAAAAAAAAAAAAACGGAGAAACACAAACCTATCTTGTGACTTACCAAATGAACTCACCTCCCTGGCTGCGCAATGTTCAGCTATCGAAACATTTTTGAAAAAATCAGGCGAATCAACAACTACTCTATATATATCAAAAATAAATTTTGTTAAATATTTATACAATTATCTGAGATGTTTGACAAAGATGACTTGATTGATTTTTAAAATATGTCTAACCTTTCTATGCAAAATTTGATCCACCAATACCAAGTTTTCCGGTGGATTTACCACAAATTTACCTTCATAGAAATAAGTGGGGCTGTTATGAAAAATTATAGCATCCGATTCTGAAGAAATTTTTAATGCTTGCTATCTGCACGCCTGCGAAGGTATCTCCATGGAAATTAGTTAATAAGCATCAAACCCCTTTTTTGCGTTTATTTATTTATTTTATTGTCAGACTCACCTTAAAAATGGTGTAAAAATTAAAGTGTTGTATTTTTTGTAATTTCTTTTTGGTATTTTTAGTACTTATATATTTACTAGCGAAACCGATGCGCGTTGCTACCCCCCGGCGTAATGTTAATTGCAAAAATAATGTCTGATCCGGTCCAGCTTTTTCTGAGTCCATAGTTAGCACACATACAGACATACATTGAATTTTATGTATGCCAGCGCGTTCATTCGTTTAAATTGAGCTGCAAATAAATTTTGTTTGAAAAACTCGATGTCGTGTCATTCTTAAACTGTTGTAGAATTGATATTTTATGTGTGGTAATATTTTTTGCGGTTAATGAATGCAATTTTTAAATTTTTTTTATCCTATAATGTGGCGCAGACATCAACAATACGAAAGCAAAAATCATATTCAAAATTGATAAATGAGGTAAAAACGAGGTATGAATCTCAATTCTTTGCTTTTAACACTTTTCTTATAAAACTTCCAAATTCAGCATCCCCACAACATTAGTTTCAAGCCTCCTTCCTTGACGGCTTTATATCTATAAATTGTTGATAAGAAGGACGTCTAACGTACTACTTTTTATTGTCCTGATGAAATTGTACAATTTTAGTTTCATCCGTCCATAAAATATTTCTTCATACACTCTCTGGATCATTTACAATTTTTTTTTGGCAAAGTGAAGTCTTTTTAAATGAATAGACTTAAAGGCACCGTTCTTGGTTAGATTAGCATTTATAAGTCGTTTCTTTACAGCCAATAAAGAAATTGGAAGGTTCAATTCACTATTGATTTGCGTTGACGTAATATTGCTTTCTCTTGTCTCCCGGTTGTCTTCTATGGCCTACTACGATTTTCTGGCTTTGGCGACGAATTTTTGGCGTTGATTATTTTTCTGTTTGATACATTAAGTGTCTCACGTATAAATTTAAAAGCTTTTCTTTCATTATTCTTCTCTCTTGAGAAAATTCACAAAAATATGCTCGAAAAACTTTCTGAAATGAGGTGATAGTAAGTCGCACATAAATTGGCAAGTTTCCTGTGATTCCTCATTTTAAATAATAAAAGGACTGGCTCGGAGATTAGTGCGCCGCACAGTGCGGCCGATTCCCAAAAAGCTGGCCAAAAGTCGAAAAAAAAGTTTTTAGATTGAGTTTTTTTGTCTTTGGGTTGGCTACAGTTAATGCCTTGAGTAGTGAAAACCGTTCATAGCAACGTCCTATACCCTAAGTATCCTCTGTATTTTCAGTCGCAACGTGGCCTTCGTTTGAGCATCGTATTACTGTCGATGAATAGTGAAAGTTGTACACATGTGAAAGATTTTGTAATTAAGTAAATTGAACAAAACCAAATGGAATCATCTTCGGAAGGTTAGTAAAATACGAGAAATCTTTAGTACATATCAATACCTCGACACAATATTTTTAGCTGCAGCAATACGTAGATACATTTTTTGCAATTTATTTTATAAAATTTGAGTTTTCAAACTGTAAGTAATACAACGCCGTCATATGCTGCTTTGAAACCTATTAGAGGTTACTCAAAAAAGTAGTAGTTACTGAATAAAACAAGATTCAGCTGCTATCACTTGCTACTTTGGCTTTTATGCTATTTTTTGTGTACAAGAAATAAATACGAAGAGTGCACACGAATTATGTCAAACTTTTCATTTTATCAGATTTCTGCTACAGTTAATGCCTTGAGTAGTGAAAACCGTTCATAGCAACGTCCTATACCCTAAGTATCCTCTGTATTTTCAGTCGCAACGTGGCCTTCGTTTGAGCATCGTATTACTGTCGATGAATAGTGAAAGTTGTACACATGTGAAAGATTTTGTAATTAAGTAAATTGAACAAAACCAAATGGAATCATCTTCGGAAGGTTAGTAAAATACGAGAAATCTTTAGTACATATCAATACCTCGACACAATATTTTTAGCTGCAGCAATACGTAGATACATTTTTTGCAATTTATTTTATAAAATTTGAGTTTTCAAACTGTAAGTAATACAACGCCGTCATATGCTGCTTTGAAACCTATTAGAGGTTACTCAAAAAAGTAGTAGTTACTGAATAAAACAAGATTCAGCTGCTATCACTTGCTACTTTGGCTTTTATGCTATTTTTTGTGTACAAGAAATAAATACGAAGAGTGCACACGAATTATGTCAAACTTTTCATTTTATCAGATTTCTGTTATTACTAAAGAAAAGAATACATATGTGTAGTATATTTATTTAGTCTGACTGTAAATATTGAATAGTAACAAAAAAAAGGTACACGAAGAAACTTGAAAACTGTTTGTATTTGCCTTTTATTGGATCCGTCATTTTAAATTTCGTAATTCTGGTGGAAAGGGGTGGATTTTCAAAATTTTAAGATCAAATCGTAATCAGCGACCCCGAAAACATATCAATTGACATGCATCTTGATTATGTTCTAGAATATACGCTATTTCACGTGAGGGGGTGGCCAATAGGGGTGGAAGGGGGTGAATTTTCAAATATTTAAAATCAAATTCGTAATCAGCGACCCCGAAAACCCCCGAGTAAGAAATTTTGAATCAATTACTTGATTTTTCGAGTTTTGGCCAGCTTTTCGGGAATCGGCCGCTTTGTGCGCCGGGCTGACATCCCAGAGTCACGGGTTCTATACCCCTTCAAGTCTGGTCCAGCACTAATTCTTCCTCGTATCATTCTAATCTCTCCTCTGAGCTGAAGGCCCTTGTCGCTATTGCTCATATTAAAAATAACTACGTTATAATTTATAATTATAATTTAAAATGTAATAAATAAAAAATAAAAACTATTTAAATATATATTATTACAATATACTACTAACAACGATCAAATAGCCTTTTTATTTCTTTTTACAATCAAAACACAGCTGATTGAAGTCCGCTGACTTCAAGTCATCAAAGTATTTTTATGATTTGACTGTAAGTCAGCGCAATCACTACATTGTGAATGAATTTGTGAATTTGACAGTCGCAATGAACACCAAGTAATTGAAAAAAGTCAGCTGATTTTGGACAAAAGTGATAACATTAAAGAATAGTGATGCATTTCCCGTTTTTTTTTTCATTTATTAAATAAATATTTAAGAACATAATGAAAATACCAAAAAGAAATTTCAGAAAATATAACATTTTAATTTTTACACCTCTTTTAATTCGGTCGCTGTTGTTCTCATTTTTCCGAACACGCTTACAGATCGTTTTGATGCAATCAAAATACGAATAATTGCCAACATATGCATGCAATCAAAACGGAATTTTTGTATACATATATTGTATAAATGACATTTCAATACATTAAGCACAATTTTACCCTCTCTAAATGTGTCTGAGTGTGAATGTCGCATAACGAATAAAACTTTAGTGAAGTGCGACGAATGGAAACAGGAACAATTTGATGACGATAAAGGAATAATTGAAAAACATTAAAAAATAATAAGTCATCGCACAAATTTTTTTTGTTTACTGTAGATTGCTTGTATGGTAATTAATCGAAATTTGTTGATCCAATGGATTTTATGAGGGAAATACATTTAAAGTATATGAATTTAGAAGACGGTATCGACAAAAAGTTAGAAAAAACGTACGTACATAATATGTAAGGATATAAATACACACACATTGTATGTAAATACATATTGTATATGGATTAATTTAAAAGGACAACACCATGTTCGTATGTATTTTTACATGGATGTGTAGTTCATAAGTATATACAAGGTTCGGCATAAGTAATGGAAATTTTTTGTTGTTCTCTTACACTCCAGCTTCATGTAACGGAAATTTTATTATGTTTTATTCTTTGCTCCAATATTTAGCAATAAGCATGATTAATATTTTGCTAGTTTCTTCTGACATGTCGAAATACTTATCCGACCCTTGTATGTAGTATATAATTATTTTTAAATATGACAAAAATAAGAATTTACAATATTATATTATTTATCCATAGAAAAATCGATGAAGAGAAACTACAAAAGCAATGTGACAAATTATTAGAGATGCCAGCACAAATGAAAAGCAAAATACTTTGCTATGATGATGCACTTCTTAGAAATTCTAATATTTTAAAGGTATGTATTTTACAAACATATTAAAAATTGTGACACCTAGGACAATATTAATTTTTTTTATTAAATCAGACTCTTGAAATGGTAAAAGCGCGCTTGCGTTCTCGTTCGACGTTTTCTCCAATGGAGCAGTTACTTTTAAATGCAATCAACAATTACAAATTATTCTTAGAGTGCCATCAACCATAAAATTTGACTGAAAAATGAAACTGGAATGGAGGTAAAACTCAAAAACGAATTGAATTACGACGCCCACAAACCTTTTATATTATATTTTTTATGCTTACATACTTATGTACCTACATAGTACTTATATGGAATTTTAGAACCACATTTTTGCTTGAGACTCAATTTTTAGCTTTAAGTTTCAGTTGAACAAATATTTAAACACGAAATAAAACAATGATGGAAAACATTAACGAAAATTATTTTTTTTAGAAATATTTAAAAAATTTTCGTAAATAGTGAAGTCATTCTATACATACATATGTGTGTAAATATATTGATTTTAAGACTAAAACTTTTAATTATAAAATATTTAACATCTTACCTTGTATGCACTTCCGAGAAAATATTCATAAAGAAGCACTGATAAGAGTTTCTAAAAATAAACCAATTTCTTACAATTTTATCTATATAAAAACCTTTGGTTCCTCTGAATATTACATACATTATATACTTGTATGTAGCAGAGACATAGGCGACAAAGACACAAACACAAGATGGCGCCACAAATACAGAATTTATATTTTGTTTGTAACGTGGCTGTAAAAATTTCATGAATGTCTGACAATTTCTTGAAAAGCTACAGATGTTTTAGTGAAGCAACTTTTCTTTTTTTCAAAACAATGGATAAAAATGAATTTCGGGTGTTGATTAAACATTGCTTTTTGATGAGAAAAACACCATTGAAACGAAAGCATGTCTTGATAAGTATTATCCGGACTCTGCAACAAAAAAACCGACCAACTGGTTTATGGTCGTACAAATAAAAAAAAAATTCTGAGCCGATAGCCAGCTGAGTGGACAGCAGCCGGTGAACCCGTCCCAAAGCGGCCAAAAGCGCAACAAAGTGCTGGAAACGTTAATGGAGTCCTTATTTTGGGATGCGAACGAACTTTTGTTTATCGATTACCTTGAAAAAGGCAAGACATTGCTACATGGCCCGACAGGATCGTTTGAACGTGTCAATTTCGAAGAATCGGCCCGTTTGCAAAGAAAAGAAGTGCTCTTTCACCAAGACAATGCACCGTACCACAAGTGGCAACGTTGGAAAAATTTCACGAATTACACTTCGTAAAAAATGCCTATTTTGAGGCAAAAGATAAATCGTTTTTTAAGGAAGGTATCGAAATGTTAGAGAAGCGCTGATTGTATTCCTCTTCAAGGAGACTATGTTGATGAATAAAACTAAATTTCATCGAACAATGTTGTGTTTTCTTCATTAAACGATGGCAGATGTGTTAGAAATACAATTCACAAATTATTTATTGCAATTTCTGTACTTATTTAAATAAATTTACTTTTTCCACTTTATCCGGCATTTTTAATTGTTTGTTTAATTTCCACTGGCATTTTGTTTTCGACAACAACTGATTTTTAGCATGTGCAAAGAAAACGTGTCGTTCACGAAATTCTGTTATACGAAAATACTATTTTTCGACGTTTAACACAATTCGTAAATTCCCTAAATATTATAGATATCATATCTGATTTATTGTAATATGCAGTTGTGGCTAAATAAAATGATTGGTTCGTCTAAATAAACCCGGCAGTAAAACGATACTTAATATGGTTATGTATGGTAAATGGCTTTCCGACACTACCATATACATATGTAGCGAGATCCTGATGGCAATAACATTATTATTAGTACTGTCAAATACTTTTCTGAAGTACCAGTATTTCTTGGATCTTCATGTTTAAGTTAGTATGTCAAAAATAGGTACTGTAGATGAACAACGAAAACAAATACAACTAAAACTAAGAATGGATCACCAGAAGTGTGATACACGGGTATAATTGTGAAATGGCAAGAAAAACATTCTCCAAACGAACGCGGGCAATATCTTGTGTACTATATATAACTTTCCACGTAGCTTATATAATATTCTCGATCTTCAAACTAAAGTAATCCCAAAAAGTGTAGAAGTAGGGTAATCAAAATTGGTACCTGGAACTATCAGATTCTACACATAATACGTTTACAATAAACAACATTTGAGTTTTCTTACTTTTTAGTTTCGTAGTAACAGATACCCGTACATACGTATCATGTACATACATACATACATGCATTGATAATACTTGATTCACTCTGCTCGTAGCAGAAAGTCTCTAACTAATTAGAACAATGTAGAGAGTAAAGTTATCTTAAGAGATACTTATGTGTTGAGTAAAAACATGTACAATTATATCATTTGGTATGAAGCAATTTTGTATTTTTTTTTTTTTGTTTTGTTCGTATCCAATTGATATTTTCATGGTCTAAAGAATGCTTTTAATTTACTTATTATATGATTCTTTTAAGAATTGTGATAATTGTAGATATTCGGCTATATTTATGTAATTTTTGAAAAAAATAAATATTAAGTTAGACTTGGCAAAAGGTCTAACACATAAATTACTTGAAATAGAGTATTGAAGAAAATTCTAGAAGCATTACTTGATACTATAAGAAATATATGTGAAAGCTGAATCTGTTTCAAAAAAGCTGGTTTTGGTAGTAGTATGGAGCCGGATTCTTCTAATGATGAGAGCAATATGCCTCTAGCAACATTGTGAAGTTTTTAAAAAAGATGATGATTTGGTTAAAGGTTATCTAAGAGAACAATGGTCGAAATTAACCGTTAATGTAATCGACAAAATATAAATACCTAAACCACAAAAAAAAAGTTTTGTATTTCTTAAGAAATATTAACAATTTTTAAAAAATTATAACAATAGATTTCACATATTATGTCCGATAATAAGATATGATCAATATAATAATAATAATAATAATATAATTTTATCTCATAAGAATACCATATATTTCTAAGATATAAAAATGTGTTTTGTATGGAAGTAATACAAATGAAACATATTATACACAAGAACATACTTATATGTATATCATATAACAATCAACATTTAATGTAAACAAATTCCTTTAGAAATAATATTATGATTTCTGTTTGGGGAAGCTCTTCTTTTACTCTGATAAGGTTTGATCCAAAGTGAATGTTCTTTTATTGTTTTCATTTGCTCAGGCTGCAAAATAAAATAAATATTTTTATTACATATTTATAAGCATGTTTTATTTAAATCTTTTCTTCTTCTAATAAATAAAAATCTTGTGTCACGTTGTTACTGTATGAACTCCTCCGAAACGGCTCGACCGATTTAAATGAATTTTTTTTATATATTTGGTAGGTATGTCGTAAGGTATTTTTGACCCTCCTTCCCTCACCCACCATTTTTTAAACGCGATTTTTGTATTTTCGTATGAACAATATCCAAATAATCAGAGACAAATTTTTAAAATCAATCAAGTCGCCTTTGTCAAATATATCAGATAGTTATGTCAATAATAATACTTAATTGATTCGTCTGATTTTTCAAATTATTTCAATTGTTTCGCAATGAACTACAATTAAACAGAGAATAGCATCACACACTAACATCACGTCGGGAGCGTAGCAAAGCACACCCGGTATACTAGTAGTTGGCTTCCCTGAATCATAAACTCCCAGATCAACTTTTCGTCAATTGCTGTCGGAAGAATAATCAGGTTTATACAATATTTAAAAGATTGAAATTGGTTAATTTATCCCAAGTATTGCTTCTGCACTTCTACTTCGTTTTGAGCGAAGGCCGTTGTAAGTGCTATCAACAATGCACAAGCAAATAAAAGGAAATATACTGCCCACCGTTTTGGGTGCACAAAATATGTATAGCAGCAATTTTCTTTACGAACTCTGCGGAAGCAAAAAAACTGGTAACTGCTGCGAGTGTCATCCCAGGAGTGGAAGGCGACATTTGAAACCACATTAGGAACATACTGTGGGATATTGAATCAATTTTCATATGTCCAGTCCCTACCCTAGCACACCTACCTTCCATATTCATCAAAAATCCATGCCCCAATAGCATTCATAAAATATCCTCCTATAACAAGTCCTGCAAAATCATTAATATGTATAACACATATAGCCTTTCTTTTAAACACGAATTTTAGTTTCTATGCATACATATATTTAAGATATATTGTTACATTATATATGTACATACAAATAATATATTGTATAATGATTAATACTGTACATTGTAATACATAATTTTGGTTGATATAACTTGACGTGTAGACGTGTCTTCCTCGATCGTATTCGCAAAATTCCTTTTTCGTAAATCATATCTTAGTTTTTGAGATATCGAACTGAAATTTGACGGGACGGGAGTTTTTCGATTAGTGAATGTTTAGTTCCCTTATGAAATTTACTCGGTGACCCGAAATTATCGATCTGTATTGTATATTTTTTTATTAAAACATTGACAAACGACGGACAAATATTAAGCTACATGTATATTATAGATTCATGTGCATATCATTTTTTTTTCTTCTTTAGAGTTGGTGTGGTGTGCCAACACACAATAATAACCTGAACAAACAAAATAAACACTTGCTGCTGATAGCGACAACAAAAACAATTAACTCAATGTTGGGACAAATTGAAATAAAATAAATACGTACATATCTACATATATGTATAAGTATGTATATACATCCATACATACTATGCTTGTATGTACACACTTATGTACAGTACAGTTGTTCTCCTAGAGAGGATCGAATAAAATTGATGGCCAATACAGAAACAGCACGCATATAGACAATTATATAGATACATAGATATTTATGGCTTGTATTTATAATATCTATGCATGTGTGTGCGTGTGTAGTTTGTAAGAAGTTATATTTCGAAGCAGCTTTCAGTAAGTTGTGAGATGGGATATGCCTCTGAATTTTAGAGTTCGTTGTTTTGTTTAATATTGTTGTCCGTATACAATTTATACGTATGAACTATATATGTACATACGTGTACATATATGTATATATAAAACAGAAGTCTGTCAATATTTCATATTCATTATTCCTCCTCTTCACCCAACGGTTTTTTAGCCAATACACGAGATAGTGTTGTTGTTATGTGTTACGACCGAACGATTGCCGAACAACGATCGTATCATAGACCGATATCGCTTACCAACGCTTCAAACTTAAAAATTTTCAAATGTAAGAAGACTCAGTTACGTTTCGATACGCGACAAGTGCAGTGAGTAAATTGGGTATATCAATCAACTATAAGTCAAAAAAAAAAGTATTGTAGCTCTTGTTCTTAATCAAAATAACAGAATGCTGTTCTTTTCTCTTTTCCTAAATCTTTATCTCTATCAAACGGAAATGATCTAACGTGTATTGACTTGATAAAACATACCAAAAGCGGCAAATTACTTAAGCCAAGTGAATATAAACTTTGGATTGATATAAGTTTGTTCGTTTGGCTTAAGTTATTTTCATGCTAAAGGAAGACAGCTCGAGGCAGCCGTTTACCACGAAAAGTGCCAAATTAGCCAAGTTAACTCAATTTCCTATAAATGGTAAAAACTATGTAAGTGACCAAATGTGAAAGCATTTAATTGAGATGAATCAATATCGTAAATATAATACAATAGTATTGTAGAAAATCATTAAAAACAGTTTGCAATTGTAATAGAGATAAGAAGTCGGCAGACTAAAAATGAAAAGTCAATAAGTATAAATTTATTTATTACACATACATATGTACATATGCATATAAATTGCACTAGAAACATATAATGAATAATATTAATTGCCTGGCTAACTTCTGAGATAGAGGGTGAAAAATGTATCATAATCATAAAAATATATGAAATGTGATACGATTGTTAGTTTATCAGAATTGAAGTATAGACTACGAGTGAAATACTGCAATACAATAGCTACTAGTATTTCAAAGAATCAATAAAACATAATCTCTTTAGGTACTACCGAATTTGTTTAATTTTGTAGACGTGTCGCCTTATATTGTATTACTTTATTTTTACGTTGAAAATTTCTAATATAATATCGCTAATGATAAATAGTGGCACACTGCAGTCTATTCTATACCTCCTACTCATATTCGAGACAATTTTTGTAAACTTCTGTTGAGAATGACTGCTTTCTGAAACTGATTTCATGCACACATAATAGATAACTAAAAATTGCTTTTGTGAACCGGAGCGAATTAGCTAACATGAAGACGTGGCGAACATTTGCTGGTATTGACTAAAATTACCAATGAGGTTTTCTTAATATTCTATATTTTCACATATGTATGTATTTAAATGTACATACCTACTACATAAACTCATGTATATAAATAATATACTATTTTTCTTTGACTTTTGTGTGAAACTTTAAAAGATCTGTTCTTTCAACATTAAGCTAAGGACAATGTCAAGGCAAACTATTGCTCTGATATTATATCCTGTTCATATAGAAAAATTCTAAAAATTTATAAGGAAACAACACAGAACATTAAATTCATACCATCCATACCAATAGTCACATATAGATGGCGCATAGCCATGGTATATTGAGCACACATATCGGGAGCTATACGATCCAGTAATCCTAGGATCTTGAAATTTACATGGTTGATGAATATGGATCAGGCACTCATAGTGTCCAAATTTTAGTTGTATAAGATACAAAACAAAAAAGTTTTCCAATAAAAACCTTAATTTCATTTTGAATTTGTATGGGAGATACCCCTCCTAGTGGTCCGATTCGGCTGAATCCGACAAATGTGCAGCGTATGGTAAAAAGAAACCTATGTGCAAAATTTTTACTCTAGCTCACAAACTGAGGGACTAGTTTTGATACAGATGGACAGACGGACATAGCTAAATTAACTCGTCTCATCAAGCTGATCAAGAACTTTATGAGGTCTGCGATGCCTCCTTCTGTGCGTTACAAACTTCATGACAAACTTATAATACCATTCACTGCGTGAATAGTATAAAAAGAAACTAGAATATAAAAAACTACAATCATGATTTAGTGATAGTAAATTTTGTATGGGGGCTACCTCTTCCAGTAATCAGAAAACTCTGATATTGATATACTGCATATGACAATAAAACGCATCTGTACTGTTTTCATTGTTCGCATTGATCCAAAGTGTTAACACCTGTTCAAATTAGTATTAAATAAATTTGAATGATTTTATATAGAAACGTTTTGAAAATTGGTGAAAACATGTCTAAAGTCGGTAAAAGGATAATTATTTCAACAAAACATAGATTTGTTTATAGCCTCTGTGCCACACAGAATCAAATGCAGCTTGCACATCCAAAGGAACCATACCAACAGATTTTTTAGATCATAGTGCCTCTTTAATGAACTTTTTAAGTCTGTACAAAGAGTGGATGCAACTCAGGTGTGACCTAAATCCATACTGAATTGGAGGTAGAATGTCATTTTCATCTAGGTGCCTAATTATTTTAGTTGTTATTAAGCGTTAGAAAACCCGCATAGTAAGCTTATTGGACGGTAGCTCTCGAGAGATTTAGGGGCTATTCAGGCTTGGGAATTGCTATAACTTTAGGAAATTTCCATTTCCGTGGGAAATATCCAATGTCCAATACAGACATTTGGCATGGAATCAGGACTTGGGGCTTTCTTATTTTTAAGGGAGTGGAGTTTTTAATATACTTCGGGAACGGATAAATCAGGAACATTGTAGTTTTCAATATTTTCTACCTCTTCAAGTGAGGCATTTACTAGATTAGAAAGTGACTAAGTCAGCTGGTGTTTGTGCACAAAAATTTCGGCAAGAAAATTTGATTTTCCATCCTTAGTGGTATACATCTGATCATTTTAGCGAAAACTTGGCACAAACGGTTTTTTTGTTTTTAATAACATTAATGAATTTGGACATGCTGAACACGAAAAAGTTAACGGTTTTCTTCTAACACGTACCATTTAAAAGTTATGGTAAATGAAATCAATAAAGAGAGCGATAAAATGGTACTTATCAATCAAAAATCATACTAATTTTTTATTATTATGAATTTAATAAAAAAATAGTAATATAATGTAACACATAAGTATATGTTATTAACCTAAGTACATCAGGTTTAAAATCCATCACTAAAATTTACTTTAAAAACGCCCAAACGTACACGGAATTATGCGCCACAACAAATGACCCTATGCCGAAATGTGTTGGAAAAGATAAAAAGTGTATTTAGAAGACATGGTGGTGAGGAAATTGATACGCTGGTCTTTTAGATAAAGGTTGGTATTTGTAAAAATTGTATCGCTACTCTATGATTTAACTGTACCTTTGGCACGTTACTTGGCTATAAATAAGATATATGTATATATATCGTCGTAATAATCCTGCAATGGTCGTTATCGATGTGATTTTGATATACTTATCTGGCAGTTATTATCAAATGCTGCCGGATGCTGAATTCGTTAAAATTGTCTCCCATATTAATCTAAGTACGTCAGGTTTAAGTATTAAATGGAAGAAATGACCCACATAACAGTCTGGGCATTAAAAATTTCTGATTCCGAACCTGAGAAATAACATTACATAGTACCGCACTACAACACTTCCCGTCTTTTATGTTACTTGTTTTAATGCCCAGACTGTGGGTCATTTCTTCTATTTAATTACTAATTTTTTTATAAAATTCATGATAATAAAAAATAAGTATGATTTTTGATTGATAAGTACCATTTTTTCGCTGTCTTTATTGATTTCATTTATCATAACTTTTTTTTTTGTCGCACAGTGTAATTTTTGATATTTTCCAAAACGGTTTTGAAGAGGGCTCAAGCGTTGATAATTTGGTATTCCAATTATTATCATTTAACTCGATTAGCTTAGATTTAATTAACCAGTTCAAAAAGTTTAGTTTAAGAATTGGGAGCCTATTTCTAATCCAGTGCCTTTGTATTGAGTTTCTGTCAGTCATACGGTTCTGATAGAAGCAGGAAGTTTCAATAAAATGGAATAATTTCTTTTTTGGAAAGAGCAAGTTCAATAGCATCTACATATGACTGCAGAGAACATGTTATCAACCATTTTATCAATTACTTCAGTGGTGGGATGACAGTCTAACGATAGCCAATCATCAAATTTTGAATTAAGCAATCTTTTGTATAGTTTCTGATTAGCTTTAGAGTACTGTAAAAATGTACATATTATAGGAGGTATTTCATGTTTTAAGTGTTTCATAACTGGGAGGTGACCAGACGAAAAGTCATTAAAAGATGTAGGTTCAGTTAAGTAGTTTGAAGAGTTTCTTAATATTATGTCTAAAGTGGAGGGCTTAGACTTATAGAATGCTAGTTGTGCTTTATTAAAGGAAAAGTATTCAAAATACTATTGTATTTGTCGACATTCAACACAAGCCGTGAATTTCCTAACTATAAATTAACCCTTACACAATGTCAAAAAGATTACTTCAACTAAACTGCACACATTCAAACTTGTCACTCGTAAAATAAAAATCATTATGAAACTTTTTATTGGCGACTCTAGATTTATTATCTAAAGAATTTGGAAAGTCAGTTGTTATGAGATGTGCATCTTAGGATTTTTCTTTTCCGTCTTTGTTTAATGATGACCACATGTGAAAACTTTAATTTATTTACTGTACACTTGCTGTGCCCAACACTTCGTACGCGTGGTATTTGAAATTTGTTTGTAATAGCGTGTATTTTGTAAACTTTTTTCCTAATTATCAGATGTTTAATGTTGGCGCACAGGAAAAGAAGAAAACATTTGAAAATTAGCCAAAAAGTCGGCAACAGAATTAAAAATATGATTTTTTTTTTATTGATTTAGTAGGTCGATTTCGATGTTTGATGAAGATTGCTACACTACCGCATTCAAATAGGTTAAGCCATTTATGAGATTAGCGTGCACAGACAGAAAAAGGCTTACGATTTTATATACATATATATATAGATATAGATTTAGAAAAATACATGGACAAGTGCAAAAGTAAAATGCATGAGAATATAAGTTTAGGCAATTTTGCATATTATCCAAATGATGTAAGGAAATCAAACATTTTTCGGATGTAAAACAGTGCACATTATATAGTACTACATAAAAGAGTCCCCTTCTATTTAAACATAAAACAATGTGAACGAATAAATTCATTCAATAACACTGAAGGAAACCTCTGATATCTTAGCGATTCTTGTACAATGCAACTGAATTTCTATCACAAATATTTAAAGTACTTCTTTTATTTATTATTTTTGTTATTTATGGGATTGACGTTGTTAAAACTAGACACATTTTTTTGGATCTATTATATGGTAATTAGTAGTCTAATTATTATACTAGTGAAAGAGAGAATTGATTATGTCTAGTCCGTACGTTCATCTGTTATTATTTATATAAGTCTCTCAGTTAGCTAATTTTACTGAAATTTGGTACACGAATGCGTCTTGCACAGATAATATTTCAAAACCAGAGTTCTTAAATTACTTGAAGCGATAGTCGTCATACAAAATCTAATTGTAGGCTTCACGAATAAGAATATTTTATGTCTTATAATATACAATACTATTCTAAACAACCAATGAAAATTTAAAAACAAATTAATGTAAATAACATATAAAACACTATATAAAATTATAAAGACAAAAAATAACATATAAAATACTTGTATATGTATTCACGAGTATGTACAGAAATAAATTCATCTCAATATTTAAAGAACTGTAACATGGCCCGCAGATGAACTGGTCATGGTCATCGAATAACTCTTGCATTAGTGATACGACCAAAGTGATACGACCACATATTATAATTACCAGACTACGGCAAAGCAAAAAGGAGGGTTATGTGTTTGACCGGTATGTATGTATGTATGGATGTTCATATGTTCCTTCTCAACTTCTAAACTACTTATAAAATTGTAATTCAACAAATATGACCACGGCTATCCTCTGAACATCACTATGAATATGTATTAAATACATAAAAATATCTAACGTGTAAGTTGTTTAATTACTAATTGATCAATATAAGAAGAGAATATTTTCTTATTTTTTCCTTTATAGAGCGTGATTTTATAGTAGTCGGGTTTTACTTTTTTGAACTTAAGTTTTATTTAGCTTTTTGAAGTGTTCAACAGAAAATTTTAATAGAAAAGTCACAACAACACTAAAAATTTAGAATCTTTTAAAGATTTTTCTACTAGCTTTTTAATCTCTTCAATATACATATACAAAGAGAACAATTAGAATTAATAATATTGTATGAAGCCTTCGTATATGTATGTATTTATAATAAATTAATTTGTTCCATTTAAGTAAAATTTGTCATAGGCAAAACCACTTAAAACGGATCATAAATAATGAATATCTTTCTTACAAAGAATCAAAATTCCAGATTATATTATCTATCGATTTTGTATAATATTGAATATACAATACAATAAATGTGTGTGTTGGTCGAAAATGATTGATATTCATTTTGGTTGGTACTTATAACAAAAGCTTTGTTATTACGGAAGGTCTTTGTTTTGCACGCAATGCCTTATACAATAATGTTGGTAACAACTGGCAACGAAAACAACATACATCAACTTATGGTATGTATTTATGTGTATATATGTATAACATACACCCCACACGGTCCTAAAAACAACTTGACAGTTATGGGTTATGAAAGAAAGGATTGAACTCAAATAATTAAAACACAAGGATTTTTTGAACTGTGATCACAAGGTTAAGTCAAATTTTTGAAATATTGTAATTAGCTAGCGAAGTCTAATAGTTTTTTTTTTAGATTTTTTTCAGAATAATTTTTTTAAAATCAGTCACGAATATTCAATGAACAATTATAATTGATAATTATTAATAAAGCATTGTCTGATTTGTTCCATGACCTTCTGCCTTCTGGGCAATTTCATATTACCGGTTTAATAAAACTTATAATCTTTTGATTCTCAGGATGCAAGTTTATTACAGGGAAAGAAAAACTATAAAATATTAACAATCTAAAGAATAATTTAATACTCCATCATATCAATGTTTTTCCTTCTTGTTTACTTAATATCAACCCACAGTAACTACTCACCAAAACAATTTGTATGTACGAGTATTTTTGTATTCAAAACAGGTCGAATTAGTTAAGTTAACCCTGTAACTTGTTGGCTTAAAGACTGTCAACTGTTACTGACGGCATGCTTGGCAGGACTTTGACTGGAGTAATCCTTCAATTGTCTTTAGTATTATAGAATAATAAATGTAAAAAGCTGAATAGCAAATTACATACAATATTAGCATAAAACATTTAGGCAGAATCGAAATTAATATTCTGCACCAATGGATTATTTAAAAAGAAAAAACAGTTGGAACTAGTCGGTATTAGTCAACTATTACGAGCAGACGAAATGAACATTTGGAAGGCAAAATTTTTAACTGATGAATTGCCATTTGGTCATGTAATCATCGTGAGTGGAAAAGTGAAGCCTCATCCGAATAAGTAAAGTTTCTTATTGACATTGTCTAATGTTTTTATTGTAACATATTGTATAATTTAAATACATTTTGTTGTCCGATATACAGAATATCTTTGGATTTAACGGATAGCATAAATGTAAATTCTCGTAATGATAATGATACCGTGTTTCTTAAAATTGAAGCCAACTTTCGAGAAAATCAAATTATACGAAGTATGTTTCAACCCGGAGAAGGTTGGCGACAAGAGGAAATGTCAAAAAATTTAAAATTTGATGGCCCAAAAAACCCTCTTAAACCAGGTAATTTTAGCTCAATATTATCTTTCATTTCATATATTGGAATATTTCTTTAGGTCAGCCATTTAACTTTCGTATATCAGTGCTCCAACGCTGTTTTGAGATTTATGTAAATGATAGCCTATACAGTTCATTTGAATTTAAAAAGTTTCCGAAGCCAATTAACTACGTGCACTTGTATGGAGACTTCGAACAGATAACTCAGTTTCATCAACGCATGTTGTTTCCTCTCGTGTTTCCGCGTAATATCCTTTGCGTGGATAAAATTGCCTTTCAAAGTGATGTACCTAGACCATATGAAGCTGGTATGTTACATATTATATTGATTCAATTGAAACACAGATTTTTTTGACACTAACTTTTTTTCTTTTTGCAATTTTAGGCACTGTCGTTGCAATGCAGTGTATAGCCAAAGGACCACCCACAACTCAGTTTTCAATTTGTTTTCAATGCAACGATTCTGGACGCATTGTATTCAAGTTCGAGGTTAATTTTGAAATAGCAACTGTAACTCGAACCTATCAACGTGAAGACAATAGGTAACTTTATTTAAAATCAACAATGCATGCAATGTATGTACTATGTACCTTAATTGTTTCCTTAATGTAGTTTCTCCAGTGACGATAATGAAACTGATGGCGAATTTCCATTTGTGCGTGGCAAACTTTTCAAGATTGCATTCGGCATTGGAGATAAAGCATTTATTGTTGCTGTTAACGGCCAGTATTTTACATATTACAATTATCCGGTACCCCTATTTTCTATATCGACACTGAAATGCTTCACTAATGATGTCGGCGATTTTACTGTCAAGAATCTTGAATATCATTCCGACTCTCCACTTTTGGCACGCGTCGAGAAATTATCCATAATATAATATGATTTTTAGCATGTACTGTATACACGTATATGAATTGAATGTAACATGCACACAATAATAATAAATATATTTAGAGTACGCACCAGTTGTTTAGTAGCACTTCCCAAAAAATTGTATTTGAAATGATTTTATTGCATATAATTCCATATAACTCATTAGTACGAGGTACAATAACTACATAATCGTGTTTTATTATATTATTTCTTATCATGTGTTTATTTTTATACCTTTTACACTTGTGTGCGTATGTATTATAACTTTGTCGACATGTTTGTAAAGCAAATACATACACAATTAAACATAAGAGACGTCATAAAGTAATATGATGATCACCGTGACGAAGTGATGATTCAACAAAGTATTGAAATTGATATTCGGCATAGAGACTTTGTATTGTCGTTTTAAACGGAGTTCCCCCATAACTAGAAGATACATACTTATATGTATACATTTTGGTGTAACTTTTACAATTTTTAAGTAAGAACACTAAAACTTCACAAAATGGTTTAAACTTACAGTTGACACAAATTCGAATTGATTCGTAGAGAAAGCGTGAACATGGTGAACATAAACTTTGGTTAGAGGAATATAAATTTATTGCACCGATCAAACCAATAAAAGATATATTGCAGTAACTATATACTAAATAATCCTATTATTGTGTAATTTTTGTATGGTCAAATTCTTACTTTCTTACTTCTGGGGTGTGAAAGGCATATAAGCTTCGGTCGAACCGAAGTTAATATTCTGTTATTTTCTTCGTATATTGTATATTCGATTAGTATTGCAAAAATATAAAGAAATATTAAATACAAAATGTTAATGCACTTAAAAATAACGGAATTCTCCTTTTTTGCCCAAATGCTTGCTGCGAATCATATCTGTTAGATCTGGTGATAGTTGTTCGATATTTTCCTAATTGATATAAATGAAGTTAATGCATTGCTAATAATGAAATATTGAAATTATTCACAATTCCTTACCACTTTTCCAACAGCTGAATTCCTCGGCTTGCTAGTCTGATGTTGGCCATAAAATTGGTTGCCTGCTTCATGTTCTCCACTAATTAAGGTGTAGGGTGTAACGATCGTGTGGGGTACATGAGCGACTTGTCCACGTATATTACGCGCCTTCCACCATTTTCGAGTATCATCAAGAATCTATGTTTATATGAAATAAGTTGGACAAATTGTAAATCAGTTGCATGTTAAGTTTTATTTAATTACCTCTAAAAACTCGCCTCGTGCTACACTCAACTCTTTGTCATTATTTGCAGTACGTGGATAGGTCACCAATACAATTTTTGCACCCATATTTTGCAGTTCCTCAAGCCAGGATTCAACCAATTGTTCATCGCTGATGTTTGCTTCGCCACTACCACCTCGACCGATGCCTCTACTTACCAGCTCAGATGATCCTCCATCTAAATTAGGAATATTAGAAGCTCCGTATGATGTGTTTTGATTACGGAATTCCCGTGTATGTAAATTTTGCATACCAGTCGTAATGACATTCAAAGTATGTGGCATATTAGTTCGTTCTATTGAATCGAATGGCAAATCACTACGCGCAATAAAATCAGCGGCACTTGTTACTCCACCGCGCTCGTTGCCATGTAGGGTGTACTTGTCACTTAAAGAAATCCCATGAGTCACATCTAATCTTCGTTTATTGATATTTGTAGGTGTTGTGGGAGTATCGAGTTCATCTATGACTAAGTAGTCCGGTGACCATCCATCCAAAAAAACTGGGTGATAAGAACCAACGTCTTCTTTCCACTGATCACGTGCTATTACCCAAGCATCTCCAAGTGAACGCCACAATTCGGTTTCTTTGCTAGTAACGCAATTCTGAAGAAGATTAATAGCTTCACGAGTTAGCAATGGATTAACAACATGGGAGGGCAATTGTGATTCGTAGTAGGTATCGCTAGAGGCTTCTACAATGAGTGCCAGAGGCGTGAATAAAAAATGTACAAGCTCTGGAGCGTTTGGATCGTGTATGTGTGCCTTCAACTTTGCCAACAAATTAAATGAGAGCTTAAACTTGGCAAATATATCAATAAATTCTTTCTCATGAGGCGGTCGAGTCCGTAGTGTAAGAAGACCTTCGCCGGGATCACGTTTTTTCGATTTGCGATTACGACGTCTACGCTCCAGCTCACGAGATGCCGCAGCGGCGTGTTGGAGTCGTGCAATAAATTTTTCTATGTCATCAAAGCAATGGTTGAGTACTGCAACATCTCGTTCGTATTTTTCACTTGAAGTCGAACTAGTTTCGTCATTATTACCACCAAGTTCGGAGTCTGTTTCACCAATATTTAGAGAATGACCTCCTTCGTCCGTACCGATAATACGAAGCCCATATTGATCATTGCTACTACGTTGATGAGTATAGTTATTTTGTTGTTGTTGATAAGAAGATTTGCTCAAGGTGGACCCGGAAGCTGTTATTGCCTGATGAGTAGTCGTTGCTCCACGTTGTTGCATAATCAACTTGCCACTTCGTAAATTTTTCAGATCCTCAACTAGATGAACAGCCGAAACACTTTGTGACTAAGGACAGTTGCAATACATAAGAATCAGCAATTAACCTTATTTTCGTTGCAATAAATGTACATCATACCTGAAATATATGCATTTCCGATCGTGAACCCCCAGCAACTATGAATACAAGAATGTTGTTGTAAAGTTCCATGGCATCATTAGACGTAAATGCGGTTGGTTCTTGGATAAGTGATGCAGGAAAACGCTCTATAACGTTCTACGTAGAAACATTAAACAAACATTAAACATGCAATTAATTTATTTAATAAAAATTTAAATGACGCACTCCTGTTTCAAAATCCATAATCAGTACCCACTGAAAATCGAGGCACAGTTGCATTTTCTGTGACCAAATGCCTGTGGTTTTCTCTAATTGCAATAGACGGCGCATTCCATCAGAGGGATACACAATGCCGGAATCCTTGTTAACAGTAAATGTAGCCAAGTGTTCCAGCAGATATGTTGGCTTATCTTGTAAATCTTGTAAGTCAGGCCGTTCTCGTTCATCACCTGCACTACCCTCACCAGAGTAGTCACCACTACCATTCGAATGATGATTAACCATGGCTGCCGTTTTTGCTGTAATAAATACAACCTTGCCAATATGTAGCATATATTTATTTTAGGCATTTAACATAATGAAATCTATTTTTACCTCCCAAGCAAACCACCTTTAAAATTAATGTTCTTATTAAAAAAAGGGTTTTTGTTTTTTAACTTATTGAACTGAAATTTAGACAATATAAGTTTCTATTCCGTATCCATGAGCCATGTAAATTTCATGATCCTAGGGTTACCAGCAGGGGTACCTCCCATACAAACTCACATTAAATGACAAACTTATAAAAAGTATAAGTACAATAAAAATACAATGCAACTCAAACTGTGTTCTTTGTTGATACTCAAATTGTGTTCTTTGTTGATACTCAAACTGTAACAGAGAAAAAATAGTGATGCTAAGAAAGGAATGTTGGATGCAACCCGGAAAAGCGTGAAGAATATTACATCTTTGTCATAGCCAATGATAGCCTTCTTTCTGGTTTTTAATTTATTACACTGGTCTACAGTGGATGAGTATATATTTGGAAACATTTTAACTAATCTCTACTTGTCTACTCATACTGAATACTGTTGACATTACCAAGCAAAAGTAAAAGAAAAAGCACACACTACAATAACAAAAGTATTATAAGTAGAACGATTTTATTTCATAAGAAGATTTATTTAAAGTAATACTTATAATAGAACAAACAGATTCCTTTTTATATGTAAGAATAACAGATGACGAATGTGTACAAAGGAAAGAGTAAAAAGTGATGTAAGCTATGTGCTTCAAATTGCAATTGTTAAATGTTATATTCAACAAATACGAGTTGATAGGTAAAAGTCATTTACTAGTTTAAGCTTGTTTTTTTACCCTCTAATCAGAAAGTACCCCTTGCCACTAACTTCAAATAAGACCAACTGGCTTAAATACAGGAAATACATTAGTAGTTATATCGAGCTGAGCCCAATGATAAGCAACGCGAATGATATTGAAAAATCCGTCAGTAACCTAAGTTCAGTTCTTACTGAGGCATCCCATCATTGAACTCCTCAAGTACCACCAGCCCTGATACTCGTAACCTATAATCACAACATAACAAATAGGCATATAGATAGTCTTGTCGCCAAGAAGCGTCGACTACGAAGGGAATGGCAAAACATAAGGTCACCTGACACGAAACATCGCTTAAAAGTCACAACTCGTGAATTTAGAAAAGCATTAAACTATGAGGATCAGCTCGCTCAGCACCAATATATAGCCAACGTTTCACCTACAAGCACGGTTGCCTTGAAAAAATCAGAATGCGCCAAAAAAAAGGAGCCAATTTCATTAAAAAATAACCAAAATATTTTATTAATTTACAATTAATTAAATTAAAAATATTTCTTCCACAATAACTTAAAATTATAAAACATTTCACTTTATTTTTATACTCTTCACGGGACTGAATAGTATTATAAGTTTGTCATGAAGAAGGAGACATCGCAGACCACATAAAAGTATATATATTTTTGATCAGCTCGATGAGACGAATTGATTTAGCCATGTCCGTCTGTATGTATGCAAACTACTCCCTCAGTTTTTGAGTTAATGAGCTGATATTTTGCACATAGTTTTCGTTTTACTATACGCTGCACATTTGTCGGAATCAGCCGAATCGGACTCCCATGTATTTTAAGAAAACAATTTCAAAAGTATAAGTATATTTTGGTTTCGGATTTAATCATTAAGTTAGCTACTTCTTTTGGCTTTATATTATTGACTTCTAGGGACTGAGCCAAGAAAAATAATTGGATTGCATTCCAATGCTCAAGAAATAGCCCATTAGCTTTTTCTAAGGACAGCCATCTTGTCAAGGCTATTCCCAAAGTTTTATGTGGTTTTACATAAGTCTATCATAAGCAAAAAAGAACCAATTCCAATAAAAAAGAGCCAGTGCCCCAACAGAAAAAACAAACTGGCAAATGGACACGCAATGGCGAAGAGAAAGCGAAGACATTTGCATTGCACCTTTCAAATGTTTTCCAACCAAACCCACCAGCAAATAGCTTCATGATACCTTCAGATCAGTTTAATCTTGAAACCTCCATTCATCCGTTAGACATACAGAAAATTTTAAAAGAGAATTTAAATCAAAAAAAGTCGCCAGGACACGACCAATTTTAGGCGTGAAAATGCTAATGGAATTACCGGGCCTCGCAATAACATATATTGCTAGAGTCTTTAATTGCTTTCCAACTCAATGGAAGAAATCGATTTTAATAAGCTTGCTGCCGTTTCTATCTAAACTTTTCGAAAAGACCTTGCTGGAAAAAGAATATATACACAAGTGCTAAAAATTATACCATCTCATCAATTTGGATTTCGCAAAGGGCACAACACCATCGAAAAAGTGAACCGCACAATTTCTGAGATTCGTAGAGCATTTGAACAAAGCGAATACTGCTTTTCTATTTTTCACGATGTTGCCCAGGCATTAAATAAAGTTTAGTTGGACGGCCTTATATGTTGTATAAAATAGAAATATTCCTTCCACAAAATACTCACAAAGTGCTGTGTGCTGTACACATCCGACATACCAACGAATAATCGACTCACACTAACTACTTTTGCAGATGATACCGCATTATTAAGTAGATCTCGCTGTGCGATGCATGTAACATTAGTTTTGGTAAGATATCTATTACACGTTGAATAGTGGTTAGCCAACTGGCGAATAAAAGTGAATGGACAAAAAAGCAAACAGATTACCTTCACACTTACTAGAAGCACTTCCCCTCCGCTAACACTAAACAATATTGTGATTCCCTAAGTAGATAACGTTTTGTACCTTGGAGTCCATCTTGACAGAAGACTTACTTGGCGAAAACACATTGAAGCCAAGAGAACTCAAATGAAACTGAAACAGATTTCACTGGCTTATCAACTCACGCTCCCCACTAAACATTAAGTATAAAGTTCTCCTTTATAGCAGTATCATAAAGCCAATCTGGACCTATGGCTCACAGCTATGGGGATATGCAAGTGCCTCTAATATAGACATTATACAAAGAGCGCAATCAAAAATATTAAGAACCATAACTGGAAAAACGAGCGACTATATATAGATCTTAATATACCAACAGTAAAAAATGAAATAGCCAATTTGAAACTTATATATGCTGAGAAACTAAACACGCACCGGAATTCATTAGCAAAAATGCTCACTCGAAACAGATCACGGACACGACTTTAAGACCAACTTCAATTTTAAGGGCACTCAGAGTACATACATTCCGTCCAATTGCTATTTAATGAACCAAATTACTCGAAAATTTTAAATGTTCAGTAACCGTTTTGTTGTATACGAGTATAATTTACTACATATCATATATTGTAGAATATTTTAAAAGGCTTCCACCCTGGAGTTTTAATTAGCACATTCTATTATTTTCTCAAATTTTCTTCGTGTAAAAGCTATAAAAAAACGTTGTTTTTCTTATCTTCCATTATCTTATTATACTCTTCACGGGAGTGAATAGTGTTATAAGTTTGTCATGAAGTTTGTAACACACAGAAGGAGACATCGCAGACCACATAAAGTATATATATTTGTGATCAGCTCGATGATTTAGCCATGTCCGTCTGTCCTTCTGTATGTATGCAATCTAGTCTATCAATCTTTGGCATAGCCAATGATAGCCTTCTTTCTGGCTTTTCAAATGTTCAATAAAACTAACTTTCGAATAAGATAAGGGAAGATAAGAAAAACAACGTTTTTTATAGCTTTTACACGAAGAAAACAAGAAAATAATAGAATTAATTAATTAAAATGCCAGGGTGAAAGCTTTTTAAAATATTATACAATATATGATACATATGTAGGTACAAGGGATACTATTTATATTTCGGGAATTGGCAATACTAATGTCAATGACAGGTGATGAATCATGAGTATATGCGTATGAGCCGGAAACTAATCAGCAATCGACCGTGTGGGTGTTCCAAGATGAGCCAAATCCAACAAAAGTTGTTCGTGCACGAAGCACTTCGAAGCAAATGGTCGCCTGTTTCTTCGGAAGAATGGGTCATGTGGTCACTGTTCCGCTAGAGCAACCTAGGACTGTCAATTCTGAGTGATATACGACCATTTGTTTGCCGGAGGTCTTCGGAGAAATTCTCAAAACCAACTGTCGAAGACGAATCATTCTCCATCATGACAATGTGAACTCTCACACATCTCGGCAAACAGGTGAATTTTTAAGCAGTCAAAACATCGAATTGATGACTCCTGACTTGGCACCCAATGACTTCTTTTTATTCCCTCACATGAAAAAAAAACTGCGTGGTCAACGATTACGAGCGCCGTAGAAGCAGTTGAAGAGTTCAAAAACCATGCTTTGGAGGTGTCTCAAGAGGAATGGAAAAATTGCTATGACCAATGGTTCGAACGAATGCAAAAGTGTATTGATCATCAGGGGGAATATCTTGAAAAACAATAAAGCCATTTTCATTAAAAAATTTTTGTTCTTATTTGCTATTCCCGAAATATAAATAGCAGCCCTCGTATATGTAGTAAATTATACTCGTATACAACAAAATGTATGTACTTTGAGTGCCTTTAAAATTGAAGTTGGGCTTGAAATCGTGTCCGCGATCTTTTTTGAGTGAGCGTTTTTGCTAATGGATTCCGGTGCGTGTATAGTTTCTCAGCATATAAAGGTTTCCAATAAGAGGTGCTATTTTGAATAGCCCGCTATTTCGGTAAATGTCACTTTTGAAGCTGTCATTTTTCGACGTTTGACAAGTATAAACTACGCCATTAATAAAAATGAACGATACACGCTTCGACAACGCATTGAAATTATTAAAATTCACCATAAAAATGGTCAAAATTTGGCAGAGACGGTTTGTAAAACTAAAACATTTTTGGATCATCGTGAAGCACCTTTTTGGACAACAATACAGAAATTGGTGGAAAAATTCGAGCTGTTGGGACAAGTTAGTGATGTGAAGAATAAAACCCGTGCACGTCGCTCAAGATCAACTGAGAATATTGCTGCTGTAGCCCAAAGTGTTGAAAAAAACCCAGGTTTTTCCATTCCTCATCGTTCTTTGGAACGTCATTACACCGTGTTTTGCATAAAGACTTGGGTCTTAAGGCTTATAAAGTTCAGTTAACACAAGATCTCAAGCCGGCCGATCATCAACAACGTCGTGTCTTTGCTGATTGGGTCCTTGAAATGCATAGAAATGATCCGGAATTCCATTGGCAAATCATCTTGCCTGATGAGGCCCGTTTCCACCGCGGTAGCTACGTGAACAAGCAAAATTGTCGCATCTGGGGCTCGGAAAACGCAAGAGTTATTATTGAAAAGCCTCTCCATCCTCAACGTGTGGTGTCATTGGACCTTACTTTTTCGAAAATGAGGCTGGAGCAACAGGTTTGGTGAATGGATTGTGCTAACGAGAGATGAATAATGATTTTTTATGGCCGGAATTGGATATTATTGATCTGGACAACGTTTACTTTCAACAAGACGGCGCTACGTGCCACACAAGCAACGAAACCATTGATCTTTTAGGGGAAAAGTTTCTGAACAGTGTTATCTCTCGAAGAGGTGATCACAATTGGCCACCGAGATCTTGTGATTTAACACCCTGCGACTTCTTCCTTTAGCGCTACGTAAAAGATAAGGTCTACCCCAACAGCCCAGCGTCGATTCAAGACCTCAAAGATGGAATTCGTGAGGCTATCGAGGACATAGGGCAGCCTCTTTGCGATTTGGTTATGGTTATGGTTATTTCATGAAAAGTATATGGTCCTGTAAGCGTGGTCGTGGTGGCCATTTGATGTTGTTTTCCATTATTAACGGTATACCTTCCTCTTTATAATAAAATATCATCATTTATCTCAAAAAAAGCAATTTTCCTATGAATATCAAAATAACACCTCTTATATGTATAAGTTTCATATAGGCTATTTCATTTTTTTACTGTTGTTATACTTAGTAAGATCTATATATAGTCGATCGTTTTTCCAGTTATGGTTCTTAATATTTTTGATTGCGCTCTTTGTATAACGTCTATTAATTAATTTAAAATTTAATACCAAGTACTTTTGTGCTCGGTACTTTTTTGCAGTACTTACTTGGTATTGAATGAAAAGTGGTATCAAATGAGTACTGTTGGTAAAAATAAATTTGTTATCGCCAATTTTTTTAATTACAGCCTACAACGCGCCAAATTTGTGTTAAAGAAAAATTGAAAATAAAATTAAGTGTTTGTTGAGAGTATAACAGTGATATTACAATGGTTCCACCTAGGTCAGAAGTGTGGAAATCATTTACCAAAGTGGATGAACATGCGCAAAATGCAAATATTGTTTTAAAAACATGAAGTGTGCCGGCAACACATCTAATTTAATCAAACACGCCAAAACTCTTGGACTCAACTTTACAACACAAATAAGGAAACAAAAACCGAAATGGTAGGATATTTGGGTAACGACATATCTCCGCGCGGAGTTCTGTCGTTTTTAAATGTCATATCTCCGCGCGGAGTTCTGTCGTTTTTAAATGTCATATCTCCGCGCGGAGATATGTCGTTTCTAAAGCGGTGGAGGTATGTCGTTTTAAAACGTCATATCTCCGCGCGGATATATGTCGTTTCTAAGGCGACGGAGGTATCTAATATCATTTACCCATGGGATTTATTCGTTGTTTAGGTTCGAGGAGTAGCTCGGTAGGTTACACTCCCTTGTAAGTAAATTGCGCTCCTAAGTTTGTCGTGAAGTTTGTAACACACAGCAGGAGAGATCGCACACCACATAAAATAAGATCGTGTTGCAGATGTCAAACCTCCACCCTGCTGATGTTAATATTGATGATTCAATATATTTAAAATTGATTCAGCTGATTGGAAATCATTTGAAATGAAAACTAGTTAATCTTATTATTAAATTTCGTAAAGCAGCGTGTTTGTTGCTGTGTACATGTTATAATTGTGAATTTGACATTTCAAAGCTAAATGCAGGTTATATCGAGGTTGAGCAGCCTGACCTGAAGCGTTATTACCTATTAATAAATCGATTGCAATTGTCAAATTAAAACAAAGTATAAACAACATCTTTACAAATGTATATTTTATATCTTTTATTCTTTAGGTGTAGATATAAATGTTGCGAATAGCCTCTTCAACTTGCTGATTACAGCTTGGACATTTAGGCTTTTGAATTACATCACTTTTACCATTTACATTATTATTTGATTCATTGTTGGAAACAATTTGATCCCAAAGCATCACAAATGTTAACATGATTACATGGGCGCAATAAAACTGATTTTGGGTTCTCTAAACATACATTGCATGGATTCATTTGAACTAATTCCGTATCGGACATCAGACTTAAATTCGAGCCCTCCGAGGAAGTTGAAGATGTCATATTAGCCGACATTCCAGACAAATTTGAATTAGTATCCACACTATTGAATAAGTCCTGTTTTGAAAAGCGATCGTTTAGGGACACAGTGCGCGTCAAAAATCCCTGTAGATCGATTTCTCCTTTATTCAATAGTTCCATTGGATCCATGGTCCCTTTAATTATTTTATGACAGAGAGCACATAAGTGAGCGAGTATTTTCTCACCGTGGGCGTTACTCTATATGGTTACACTCTGAGCGCACTTTAAACGCGTGCCAATGCAATTATTGGGTTGGTAGAAAAGTAACTTCAAAAAATGAGAATCATGTTTCAACAATTTTTTTTTCTTATAACAAATCAACATTACTTCATCAAATATTTTCCATTGTTATTGATAACATTTGGCATCTTTCGGGTAAACCCATAATCCGGTCCATGTAGAAATTCTGGGGTTTGATCAAAAAACTGGGACAACACCGTTTCGCAGAGTCAGCATTCATACTAATTTCAATGCACCAATAGTCACAACTCAAATTAAATATAAAAATTATTAGTTTAGTTTAATTTAATATTAAAATGTTAAATACAAGAAATTGTCGATTCAGGAAAGCAGGCGCACAGAATATCAGAAACATCATAACAATACAAAAAAATCAAAAGACAGACTGAAATTGCATGAGTGCGTGCGTGCGATGGAAATATCAATACAAATATTGGTCGTTACAGTTGAAACGTTATTACGTTGAAATTTTAAAAAAATTACATATTTAAATATTTAGTTGTCTTCAACTCAAAACAAATAATCTAAAGCATAGTTCCATAATTTTTATGAGATTAATTCTTTATGAAGAAGATGAAATTCGGGTCGTTCATGAAAGCGACCATATAATTTTTTGCGTTGATAAGGTTTTTGAGTTTGTCATTTCTAAGGCGGCGGAGATATGTCGTTTTTAAAGCGGTGGAGGTATGTCGTTTTAAAACGACATAATTCCGCCAGAAAAAAAGAGACAGACCTCCGCCGGTAAAATGTACTGGGCGGAGATATGTCGTCGGAGATATGTCGCTATGCCGGATATTTTGAGTTTTCCTTACATAATTACAAATTGAAATAATATGTTTATAAAATTTCACCTCCCAAAAGGAAGCGTTCACCAAATGCAAAGAGTTCAGACACCGATTGCACTGTACGTGAATCACCGAAAAATGAAGTATCGGTGGTGAATGAAAATACAATGAAAAAGCAAAATAATTTTGAAGATGCGTAATATGTAAAGATATGAGACTGTTCAATGTAGTTGAAGGCCAAGGATTCCTGCAGCTCATGAAGGAAATTGGATCCACCTTTAAAGTTCCCGGTGGAAAATACATAAAGAAAAGAACGGAAGAAAAATATGAATCGTGTTGTGAGCTTGTCAAAATGAAATTGTTAAAAGTAGACAGTATTTGCATTACGGACGGAAACCATGAATGAGATTAGCTTCTTGGGTGTTACAGCCCATTTTTTTTTTTTTTTGGAAAAAAACGAAATGCAGACATATTACCTTACAGTTCGTGCGCTAAATGAAAGGCATTCAGCTGATTATATAAAACAAAACCTTCTGGACATTCTGCAAAAATGGAATATATCCCTAACAAAGATTCGTGCAGCAGTTACCGACAATGCCAGCTCTATGTTGGCTGCTGTAAAACTGACTTTAAGGGAAAGGAATCATCTGCCGTGTTTTGCGCACAGCATGAATGAAAATGCCAAACCTCAAAGCAACTGTTAAAAAGGTACGCGATATTGTGATTTGGATGAAAAACAGTGTGATTGAGTCCGATAAATTGCGGCAAATTCAATTGCGGAATAAGGATTCCGAACCACTAAAACTTATCGCAGACTTTGTAACAAGATGGAATTCAACCTTTTTTATGTTAGAGTGTTTCGTCCAGTTAAGGCATGTGGTAGCTGAAATTTCGCTAGAAAATGTATCAGCACCAGATATGCCAAGCGCTACAGAGATAAATGTGCTACAGCTCTACTAAAGCCATTCGAATTTGTGACGCGCGAAGCATCAGGGCAAAAGTATGTGACGATATCTAAAGTCATTCCAATGCTCAGTTGCAAGGATGCTTTGTTGAAGGATTTGGGAAAAAGATATGGAGCAATAGAGTATAACTCTCATGCAGCTTTGGCAACACTGCTGGATCCCAGATTCCGAAACCTACACTTCCAAGATCCTCTGGCATGTGGAAAGGCTATACAACAGCTCAAGACAATGATTTTAGATCAACAAGAAAGCAGCACTAGTGAGTCTGATGAAGACACAGTTAATACGAAACCTAAATACAATTTCCTGAAGCGTCATATCGAGTTGGTGCATGGTTATAGAAAGAAAAAATGCATACACGCCAACGATGAGTTGTCAGTTTACTTATCAATCGACACTGTGCCCCTCAATAGTAACCCATTTGCAGAATGGGAAGAATTAAAAGAACGCCCTACAATATTTAATTGTAGTAGTGACGTCTGTTCCATGCAAGAGCCTCTTTTCCAAAGCGGGCTCCACAATGACTCACGCACGGAACAGATTGTCCCCAAAATAAAATAATAATTAAGATGTGAAAAGCTAGACTCACACACATGTATATAAAACTCTAAAAAAACTGTGAATAAATGAAATGAAGAAAAAAAAATAAATCAAATGAAAATTAAATAACGTTTTTTTCTTAATTTCACATGCAAAATTTTGCAACCAAGTTTATAAAAATACTCATTCAAAAGTACTAATACTTTTTTCGTAATCAAATGAGTAGAACCGACTTTTTCATTTGAATACACTCATATGAGTATGTACTAATTACTTTAAGGTATTGGAACATCACTACTTGCATATCCCCATAGCTGTGAGCCATTGGCTTTATGATTCTGTTATAATGGAGAACCTTATACTGAATGTTTAGTGGAGAGCGTGAGTTGATAAGCCAGTGAAATCTGTTTCAGTTTCATTTGTTTTCGCCAAGTATGTCTTCAGTCAAGATGGACTCGATGGTACACAACGTTATCTGAGACTGAACTGACCGTCTAAAAGGGCCTTCAAAATTTTGAGTTGTTGTTGTAGCTGAGAACTCGAGCTCTGAGCGAGTTCTGCCAGAACTCGGTGTTCTGACATGGTCAAACCTAAATAGTGTTGGTAAATTTGTCTCATTTCGATAGTCTTGTTCTTTCTTTTTGTTGTGCGGCAATAAACGGCTGATGATGGCACATAATATATTTAAGTATAGTTTTAATTGTAATTTTTTTTTTGTAATCTATTAACAAAATACGTTACAGGAATGAAAATGTGCATACGCTTCCAAATTATCTAAATCATGTATTTTTCACAAAATTTCAATTATTATTTCTCATAATTGCCACTACGTTCCATTTCCGCATTTGTGTGTAAGAACATGAACGGATAACCAGAACTCGCACAATCAGAACTCTGTTTGAAAAAAAAAGATGCACGTTACCACAAAATCAACAGAAAAAGTAATAGTAAAATAGTATGACAAAAAGGAATAAAGGCGATTGGCCTAAGCGAAGTTTCTTCTTTAAATATACATGCGACAAATAATTTCTTTTAAAATCCAAGCTAGCTGGTTAGCATATTAATTTCCCAGATTTTTTCTTTTCTTATGCTATTTTCCTACTTTAAGATTAGTATTATTACTTTAAAGCTGGCATTTATTTGTCATAAAATAATTAATTTTCTCCATTGGCTTCTATTCTCCCGTACTTTCTTCAGCGCCAAAGCTAAGCCAATTACAGTATGACGCTCTTCATCATATCATCTTACTACAATTGTTTACTTGTAAAATAAATAAATATGAACAATATGTAAACAAACAGTGTTCAGTGTTGTACAAATAGCTGAAACGATTGACAACACTTAAGATTTTGACTGATCGTGTAAAAACAAGAATTTTGTCAGTTCATTTCGATTTCTGAAGTGATAACATGGACTGAGACTGAACTGACAGTCTAAAAGGCCTTTAATTGTTTAAAATTGGATTTTGGTTTTATAGATTTTAATAATATATCGTTAACATCGATTTTTCACTTCGACGAACATCAAAAATCTATGGTTGGTCTTCGATGTTGCAACCCTTATTTATTGCACCTTCCTGGAATGCTTTTAACCACGCATCTTCTGGCGCAACGTGAGAAAGGCAACAGGCTGGGCCAGTTTTCTTAGTCACTCCCACAAAACAATAAATCTATCCGTAGAAGATTTCTCATATTCATCTAAAGAATCGGAGCCACCAGCTGTACGGTCATCAAAATAAGAGTCTTTGAACCGCGGATCCAAAAACGTGCATATTGTTAGAAGATGCATGTCTTCTTCAATTTTATTGAACTGCTTTCTCCACTGCTCCAATAATTTTTTTTTTAAGTTATATTTTTTAATTTTTGAAATTGGTCATCGGAATTATCATGATAGCGGAAACCTATTTCTCAAATGAAGGTCTCAAAATCGGAAATCAGTTTAGTTTTTTGTATGTATTTTAGAGCAAAACTGGTCGCTGTTGATTGTTTAACCCATGTTACAATCGTTTTAACATTTCTGATGATATCACTTAAACCATTAAAGTTCTCTGTTGCCTTACAGCAAAATAGGTTGAGCATGTGAGCACAACAATGAAAATGATGATGTTTTCCGGCAAACACTTCAACCGACTTTAATATATTTGCTCCATCAGTGACTATCGCTACTATTTTATTGGAGTGAATTTACCATCCATCCTCGATCTTTGCTTTCAAAACAGAAGCCAAATATTTATTTGTATGCCTTTCGTTTAACTCGTACTAAACCAAGAGTCACTGGTCCAAATATCACATGTAATGCAAAGGTTTTGCACCGTTTCTCACCTTCCCACAGAAAGAGCTTTTACATATTTATACTTTTCATCCATCAGTTTGGTGAGTGTTGGACGGGAAGGAATCTTTTGCATGGGAGCTACAGTTTTCATTAAGTGCTTAAATCCTTCTTATTCAACCTTTCGTAGGGGGTCGTTATGCGACATATCATGTACAAAATGCTCGCCGTTATTTGGTTGTACTTACTTCCTCTCTTCATATGAAAATTGCAAGCTGAGCATGTCTTCAACTTTTCCTTGTTTCCAGCATTTTCAACATTATATCGGATAAATTGTATTTTGCACAATTCTTTTTACCTTTGGTGAAATAGCTCCACACTTGCTTTTTGGTGTCATGGTGAAAAAAAATAAATGAAATTAAACAGTGAATCACAGAAAAATATCGCACACGTGCTTCTCTACCGAACATCACTGTTTCAATAACGGTTAATAGTAGCATCGATGTTTTTTAACCGATACATCGATGATTATTAGATAAGCATGGATGTTCTAGGAAATAATCTTAAGAATGGTGTTGAAGCATAAATTCATACCTATATATTATTATTTTGTTCAGTTGTTCTTTTTGATTCAGTTATTCATTTTGACTCACTTGTTCTCTTTTGAACAATTGTTCATGTCGATTAGTTACTCACTTTTCTTTGTGTTTTGGGACTTTTTATACTAGGTACAGATATTTAAGCGCCAATGCACTATGTCTTATTTGACAAATTTTTCAGTTTTTTTTTATTTCAGTTATCAACCAAAGTGTGCAGATTAATGAGTAACTAACACTTCTAGCTTCAATTTGCCCCGTTTCGAAAAAAAGCGTTTATTGCTGGAAAATTCGTACTGCCTTTCAACATGAGACCTAGTAATCCTAGGATCTTGAAATTTACATTGATGGTGAATATGAGTCAGATATTTCTAGTTACCAATTTGTAAGTCGATAGTACAAAAAACAAAAAGTTTTTCTAATAAGAACATGAATTTGAATTTGGGTTTGTATGGGAGTTAGCCAGTGGTTCGAGGATCTTGAAATTAATTTATTATATATATTATATTTTAATTGGTTGCTATATATAAATAAGAAACTGATAGTTTCCAAATTTCAAGTCGATGGTACAAAAACTAAAAAATTTTTTCTAATAAGATCATGAATGAATCTAGGGTGTGTATGGGGGGTACCCATCTTAGTGGTCCGATTCGGCTGATTACGACATATGTATTGCATATGGTAAAAAGAAACCTATTAGCTTTCTAGCTTTTGATTTAGAATTTATGCCAAAAATTTGCAAAACATACTTTATTTGAATTAAAATGACACTGCCCAGCTCTGTTATTCACGAGCAAATGAAAAGTATTCATAAGTGAGAATAATTGAGCAATGTGAGCGAGTTGATTCACTTAAAAAAAAAGAATAAGTGAACATGCAAAGACTATAAAAAGTATAAACTGGACAAATGCAGCGCTCTCTTTCTATTTTTAAGCCCAGTAGAAAATATCCATCAATTTTTAAGCTATCGGAATGCTTCTTTATAGACCAAAGTAGTAAGTTGTTCAAATCATACAAAAACAATAATTGATATTCGAAAGCCCCAATCTACACTTGCCGTGATCGTTCCATCGTTCAGTTCAGTAACAGCTCCTCTGCTCAGAAATTACTGGAGTATATTAAAAACCGACGGATTATCAACAAATTATATTACATAACCACTCAACTTTTTGGACCTGTCCAATATAAAAGAAATGGAAAACTTCAATGGAAGTCTAGTGGTATAATCCCAGTCTAGCTGAGAAACATGACTATACTATTAATTATAACCTATCATCTTGAATGCTGTATCATAGATCTTGTAAGTCGCAGAGTACATCTCCCCTATGAAAATAAACATTTAATACTTATATAAATATTTCGTGTCACGGTTTAGTGCATGAACACCTCCGAAACGGGTCGACATTTTTTTATAAATTTTTTTAGGTATAAGGTATTTTCCACCCTTCTACCTCAAACACCTATTTTTATACTCTTCAATGGAGTGAATAGTATTATAAATTTGTCATGAAGTTTGTAACACACAGAAGGAGACATCGCAGACCACATAAAGTGTATATATTTGTGATCAGCTCGATGAGACGAGTTGATTCAGCCATGTCCGTCTGTCTGTCTGTATGTATGCAAACTAGTCCCTCAGTTTTTGTGCTAGAGATTTTGCACATAGGCTTCTTTTTACCATACGCAGCACATTTGTCGGAATCAGCTGAATCGGACCACTAGGGGGGTACCTCCCATACAAACTATCCCCTTTAAATTAATGTTCTTATTAAAAAAAGTTTTTTGTTTTTTAACATATGGAACTGAAATTTGGACACTATAAGTTTGTAATCTATGGCCATCAATCATGTAAATTTCATGATCCTAGGGCTACTAGGTGGGGTACCTCCCATACAAACCCCCCTTTAAATTAATGGTGTTGTTAGAAAAAGTTTTTCGTTTTTTAACGTATCGAACTGAAATTTGAACTCTATAAGTTTCTGATCTATATTCATCAACCATATAAATTTCATGATCCTAGGGTTACCAGGAGTGGTACTTCCCTTACAAACCCAAATTAAATGGCAAACTTCTTTACATAGTATAAAGCATAGTCGAAATTTCAAGAAGTTAGAATACTGATTACTTCTAAACCACGCAACGTATTTTGATACGGTTTTCACTGTTAATTAAAGAATTTCCTTAGAAGAGTTTGCATGTACATAAATAATTGATTCAATAATAAAAGCAATTATGATTATTATCATTAATTATCCATATTTATCATTCACTAAAGACAGCAACACTAAGTTTGACATTCACCAAAACAGGTATTTGTAATTACCTACATCATCAAACAGCTCTTTTTGGTTCACAAAACAGTTCAAAAAGTAGTTCTTTCCCCATTTGCCAATACTGTATTTTGATAATTTCACAGGTTGGCTTTGCGGACGAGTCCCGTTTTGTTCGCTTATAAAATTATTGAATTTGTAATAGTGTTATAATTTATGGAAAAAGCATTTACTGCTACTACAATATTGCAGCTTCTTTACACAGCAAAGTTTCTTCAAATGTGATTTTAGAATTAAATTAAAGTAATTATTATTATCAATTAAGCCATACTATAAGGTAAAGAACACATTTGTTTACTTGCAATATAAGGAAAATATGTCACCTACCAACGATCAAATAGGTAAAGTAAATCATTTTATTCTGTCAAAGGTCAATTGACTGACTCAAACATACTACTTGTAGACAATGCTATTGATCTGGAAGAGGCTGTTTATTTTTCAACAGAATTTCTTAATTCTCTACAGCCTTCTGGTTTGCGCCCACATAGATTAGTTTTAAAAGTAGGGTGTCCCTATTTCATTACGGAACCTTAATCCACCAAAATTGTGCAATGGTACACGTTTACAGATAAAATCATTAAAAAATACATAATAGAGTGTACAATAATGACCGGATGTGGAACTGGAGAAGTCGTTTTAATTCCCCGGATTCCATTAATACTAACGGATCTACCTTTCCAATTTAGAATATTGAAAGTTTCCTATAAAATTGTCATTTTAATGACAATTATCAAATCACAAAGTCAAACATTCAACGTTGTGGGATTAGACCTGAGCATTCAGTGTTTTTTTCCATGGACAGTTATATGTAGCTCTTTCACGCGTCACTTCTGTTCGTATTGTGTAATGACAAAAAAGCTGTAAAAATTGTATACAAAGACATATTGTAAACAAAAATTTGTTAAAAAATTAATTAATAAAATTTCATGCTATCAATACCAAAGCGATATTTTTTAAATTGCACCCGTGCAAAGCAGGGCGGTTTGCTAGTTTAAAGAATAAATGTACAATAAAATTGCCACTCAAACTGATATGATGCTTAGAAAGGAAGGTTTGGATGTAACCCGAAGGAGCGTGAAGAGTATAACATCTTTGGCATAGCCTTCTTTCTGGTTTAATCACGATTTTTGTATTTTCGTATAAACAATATCCCCATTAGCCTCATGTTTCTGAGCGCATCCCTTGAGTACGGCTGACTGATTTTAATGAAATTTTCTGGGAAACTCTAGTATAGTCTGAAGAGTGGTTCTGTGAAGTTTGGTGCGGATCGGACTCACTGTTGTCGAGAAATTAGTGATTAAAGTTTTGAATATAAAGCTTAGAGAATAATTTTAAAATCATTCAAGTGGCCTTTGTGGAATATATCAGATAATTATGTCAATATTAATACTTAATTGATTCGTATGATTTATCAAATTATTTCAATTACTGCGCACAATTCAACAGAGAACAGCATTACGCACTAACATCACGCCGGAAGCGTAGCATAGCACGCCGGATATACTAGTAATTATACTCTTCACGCGAGTGAATAGTATTATAAGTTTGCCAAGAAGTTTGTAACACACAGAAGGAGATATCGCAGACCACATAAAGTATACAGTAGATATCAGTTGTATGACGAACCGCTTGTATGTAAATTCTGTTTATATGCAAAAATGACAAACTTTTGTGCATAATTCATTAAAATTACGTGTGTATTTAATAGGTTGTATGCAAATCGTTTGTAAGATAATATTGCCTTTATGCATAATATTTTCAGAATAATTGATACTGATACCTAATAGTTCAATTGGTTGTATGCAAACTTATTCAACACTGTACATTTTTTGCACTTAATATATTTGATTGATATAAGGACCGTCATCAATACTTCAAGTTTTAACACGAGTGAACATAACAGCTGAGCTTAATCTCTCAATATGTGTTTTCACAGGAGGGACAAAGAAGAATTGACGATCAGTCGCGTTCCGGGTATAGTCGATCATATGGTTTTCAACGATCTCACGTAAAGTGCTAACTACAAAACAAAAACTAGAAATTTAAAACGATTTAAAATCAAATAAGAACTCATAAATACAAAATGAGCGCCAGTACCACTTGCCGCATTAAAACCAAAGAAACTGATATTCGCGCTTAAATAGGAAGCGCGAAAGGAAAAGTGGTCACTTAAACTTGGATAAATCCTTACTGTCCTGGTTTAACTAAATTCAATCTCGTAATGGAGTAATAAGTGCATCTGTCTTGCTTGGTAAGACACAGGAGTTTTGATCAAGGAATCATCCACTCTTTTAAAATGGAGTACAATGATGTCAGTGATAATGAAGAGAGGTTCGCAGAATCTAATTTGAATATTAAGCATCCTTCGACCAAAGAGATTTTGCAAAATTTAGATTCGTTACGCACCTATACTTTCAATATGAACATAACCGCTTCAGATCTTATTGATGATATTGAAGACATGATTCTAAAAAGTGCTGAAAAAAATAAAAGCCAAAAAAAATTACTGTAACAACAAATGTGTGTAGTGTGTTGCGTACTGATAAGTAGTGGACTGTATTTTGTGAGTGCAATATAAGGAAGTGATCAAATAAAAACATGTATTGCGTTCCAGAGTATATTTGCGACTGACTCTTCACATTTGAAATACAAAGTTATACACCAATTACAATACTAATACTAACATATATCATACATACTAATATAACTTTACATAACTGAGAACTTTGTCTTATAAAAAGCTTAAACAATTACTGACTATCTTTGTTAACGTTTTATCCCCAATGAATTTAGATATAAATTAATTTTAGTTTTTATACCCAAATGCGATATATGAAATTAAATGTGATGTATGATTTAGTATTTTAATGAATAAATATGAAATATTTTTGTTTTTATTGTTATATCAAAATTTAGTCTTACTATTAATAGTTTGCTTATACGCATACCTAGCATACAACCGATTATTGCTTTTATGCAAATATTGCTTATAAGCAAAAATTTTGTAGCACTATAACATTTGCATACAAGCGATATACTCTGTATATATTTGTGACCAACTCGATGAGATGAGTTGATTTAGACATGTCCGTCTGCATGTAAACTAATCTCTCAGTTTTTGAGCTAGAGAGCTGAAATTTTCTTTTTCCAGGAGGACTACCTCCCATACAAACCCCCACTTCAATAAATGTTCTTATTAGAAAAAGTTTTTTGTTTTTTGACGTATCGAACTGAAATTTGGACACTATAAGTTTCTGTTCCATATCAGCCATGTAAATTTTATGATCCTAGGGTTACCAGAGGGGTACCTCCCATACAAACTCACATTAAATGACAAACTTATAAAGAGTATAAGTACAATAAAAATACAATGCCACTCAAACTGTGTTCTTTGTTGATACTCAAACTGTAACATAGAGAATATAGTGATGCTAAGAAAAGAAGGTTGGATGCAACCCGGAGGAGCGTGAAGAGTATAACATCTTTGGCATAGCCAATGATAACCTTCTTTCTGGTTTTATATTATAAACATCTTTTAACAAAGTTAAAGTCTAAGGTTTAGCCTGACTTTCATTGCAACAAACTATTTGTCTCTTTTGCTCATTACCCAAAAAGCCACCAATTCCTTCTACCTTTTGCGAAAATTGTGTGTTTCAATCTGACTATTTCCCTGCTCTAATTAAATATGTACATACTAAAGGCTGCGCAAGCACTGTAAAATTATTTTGTAAGCCATTGCTTGTACTTTTAAATACTGTCTCTCATGTTCTGTTTCACAACAAAACAAATACTGTAGAGTAAAAAGTTTTTGTTGTGCGAATAAATACTGTATAAACAAGCAATAGAACTGTTAAGCATTAGACCTATGGATAAAACTGAAGTAGAACAAAACTGAAGTAGAATCAAATTATGTAGAACAAGACTGAAGTAGAACCAAACTTTAATGCTTATTATTATGAAATACGTGATAACGCATGTTTTTTGGTGTTTTTAATAAATCAGGGAAGTATGTATGTTCAGTCTCTTATTATAAAAAGTAATATTGGTTTAAAAATTATTTTAACATTTTTAATAAATTTGAAAAATGGAATATAAAAAAAAATAAAAAAATAAATTCGAAAATGTTCTAGTGCACTCGGTGTGCTTGGATCAATTTCTCGTTATTTTACTTCAAAGCGTGCTTTGTTTTGATTTTATGCTTCATAATAGAACTCAAGCACTGTCAAACAGGGTGTGTATTGCTCACTCCATAGCAGCAATAGCAACAGAAACAATGCTTTGCTCTTGCTAAAAGCAAAAATTTAGAATAAGTGTAAAAATAAATATCAGTTACGAAGCGAGGCTGACAACTATCAGAAATATTTACAGCAGAAGCTGGTCAAAAATCCCTTAAACCACAATTACAATTACTTGGAAACCCTACTAAGAAATAACGAAGAATGTTATTCGGAGCATGAACATTTGATTCGGGATCAGAGCAGTAGCAGGAGCATCAAGAGCAGTAGCCGGAGCAATAGCTCACAAAACTATTTCGTTTGCTCTGCTTCTGATTGCTCCAAATTTGTTTGCTCTTGCTCCGACTATAAATAGTATTTAATGGAGTTCTGTCAGGTGCTCTTGCTCCGTGCTTCACAAATTGAGAGCAAGAGCAAAAAACAAAAACTATGAAATAGCATAGCTTTTTCAATGTCTGCTGTCAAGCACTATAGTAAAAACTTTTCAAATGGTGCAGTGTTTGTTTTGCTGTCAAAATTTTAAATAGAACTTTCTAATTTGATGTCAATGCTACACTGAAATATAGTACTTGGCACTACTGTACAGTACTGAATAGAACCATTGTGCAGCGCTTTATTACATACAAAGTACAATATAATACTCGTATACATATACACATACACATAGCGGTCTCACACTATGCAACTTTGGTTTGTAGCGACCGCATTTTTAACTTTCTTTTCCACCTGATTTCGGTTCTGCTTAGTCATTTCTTTCATCACTCGCATGTACATATGTATATCAATAGACATGTACAATATGTTTGCATGTAAGAATGTTTGCATATACCAAAAGTATTTGAATATCCAGTGCGACAACTAACTTCCAAATATGTATAAGTATCTAAGTAGATACATATATTGTTTACATAAGTATATACAATTACTATATTATCGTTTTTTAATGAAAGATATCAATTATTATATTGTATTATACAAGAAATTTAAACAATAAAAAATCCAAGCTTAGAATTCCATTTCAAGATAGTATTGTATGTATGTATATAATATATGTACGCACACAATGCAAGTATGTATGTACAATTACTTACGTAAAATGTGGCATGAGTTTAAAAAAGGTATTTTTTGCATACACGAAACAGGGAGCGGCACCAGTTCCTATACTTCTCTAAAATATTATTTTGTAAAAATATTAACTACACGCATTCGACTATACATACATATGAACGTATGTTTGTATGTATAGGTATACCTACTAAATTATTTTCATTGATTCGTGTTGCAAAACATCACATACTACGAAGCCACGCAAACATCATAGTAACCAAAACTTGTTCTTAAATAGTTTGTTAGTATGTGCATATGTGTATATGACATACATACAAGCACGAACATACATTATTATGCATGTACATATGTATGTATTTTTTTTTCTTTATCTAATTAACGCAACTTATAAGTTGACTTCAATGTAATTCATTCACTTTTTAACTTGGTACAACTACGAATTTTCTTTATTTACATATTATTGTATTGTATTATATTATAATTCCTTTATTTGTGGAACTATACTTGTCGTTTCTGTCTCAATATCACTGTTTTTGTAAACATTTGCAAAATTTCTGATTTTATTTTACCTGCTAACTTTTATCCAGACTGTTGTTATCCGATTTAAATACGTATAAATTTTGGTATTATTTTTGTCAGATTCGCCGAAATCTTCAGTTTTACCCTGATAGATGAATACAAATATTTTATTGAACTAAAAAACAAAATGTCTATAGTCGGCGTTTAAGCATTGTTAACGAAAAAAATATAAATGTAAAAATGCACGCAAGCGTCGTCACTTTTAACAGCGTTTATTCATTTTGAAAGGTTGAAAGCAACTACTAACTGCTCACAGCTAGCGCTGCTGTGCTTCAAACTTTAGTATTCTGAGTGTTGTGTGTTTAAGCCTAAAGAGAAGAATGTAAAGAGAGCGCATTTAGTATAATACAAATACCTATGACCAAATACATTGCTATGTATCTATCTATGTATATGGTTGGATATTGGAAATGTAATTCTAAAACCTGACTGTGATCTGCTATTTATTTTGTTTACTACTGTAAAAGAGAAATCGTATTTTCTATAAGAACTGCAAGCAATCTATTCAAATTTTTTGGTTATATGTTATAATAACAGAATCAACAAAACGTAAATACTACATTCAGTCGGTCCAGTAATTGATCTCCAATAGAAATCAATCCATACTCCTGGAAACAAAAGTTTATTCTGCAAGACCAAGGGAGGAAGCTTACGTTTTACTAAAATGTAATATCTTTCATACAAAATGATTAGGTGTGTCTAACGAGAATAATGCTACAATACATTTTATTTTAAACTACTTCGCTAAAGCCCAACATATGTTGCGATGAGTCTACATCACCTAACCAAATCTTTTTCTTCTTCTAACAATATTTGTAAATCTAGCAAGACTTTATTATTATTTGAATGTGTTTGATAAAACATGCTGACGCTGTATCAGCAACCACGGCAGAGGTGGATTTGCCCTAAGGCCAATTAGGTCCGGGCCTAGGGCGGCAGGATATTAGGGGCGGCCTATCGGGACAAAAACCACATTATATAAATTATAAATTATAAATGGTTACGTACTGAAGATCTTCAAGAGATGTACCCAAATGTGGATATTGCTCTTCATTTGTGTGTGTGTACTCCCGCCAGTAACAGACCTGGGGCCTAAAGCGGCTAAGACTGCAAATCTGGCACTTTACCACGGATTTAAAGACTCTTGTTTCTCAAACTGCATTGGCCAACTTTTACTACGCGATATTATAGAACACCACTTTTCTGCACCACTCATCTCAGTTGTTCTTAATGGGAAGGTATCGTGGTGGTTATCACAGTCTGCCTCTTAGAGAACTATACCCAATTACTTGCCACGTGAACAACTATATCACGCACTTCCCAGGCTATGTCCTTAGTATCATATAAAAAAAGATATAGACCTAAAATGGCGAACTCCGTCCGCAATGATTAGAACAAGATTGGGGCATCATATCGCCATTCAGAAACAATCTAGGCGCAGATTTAACGGGTAAATTAAAATAAAAATATGTTCCCTAAATATTGTATGTCCTATATCTTTTTTGTGTTGTGATGATTATATAAGATTTAAGAAGCAGGTAGGAAGCTATTTCTTAATATTATAGAGCACATCTAGAGCAATACACATTTTTGCAATCCTGTGCAACCAAAATAAATTTGACAATTCAGTGGCAATGCTTGATTGTTCCAGCTCCTCTTCTGAACCAAAAATCAGTAGACTAATGGGACGGTACGACGTCGTGAACTGCTTAGGTTTATTTGGTTATGGTAACATAAATACCTTAGCGGATTTCCATTGAGTTGTGTACTGGTCTAGTTTAGCATAACATTAGAGCTGTATGTGAGAAATCTGATTAATTTTAGTAGCAGATTTATCTATGTATTTCCAGCGATTTTTTCAAAGCCTGATAATTTATTTGCTTAACCTCAGCTTGTACCTGAGGGAGAATTGGCTGGCTCATCTGATAAGGCGAACTTTCCACGTTGTACATTGGATTAAGTTCGATGACTGAATGCAAGTGCTGAGCAAACGCAAGCCTTTTCCTCATAACCTTTTCATCGGACTCCGGTTTTGGCTACAATTACAGTAATTTTTCCGATGGGTCGCTTGTTGCTGGTTGCTTTCCACAGAATGTATTCAATATCAGCTATAAACTGACTTTATTATAGTTCCATTATTCTTATTTTCAGGTCCTTGCCAGCTTTGTTTAATAATTCTTTATATGATGGACTTCAGCTTAATTGCCATTTCTTTCGAAATTTTCTTTTGTTCCTCAGCTTAAATAAAAGATGGTTGGAAGATTGTTTGACTTGATTGTTGACTGCGTGAAAAGAATTCATAAATTACGTTAGTAAGCGTTTCAATTGCAGAGGAGTTCTCATGGCAAGATATCCAACATATGACCAAATTGATTCGAATCTCAAGACAATTCTTAAATGCATCTACATATGTATGTATATTGTTTTTTGGCGAAACAATTTTATATGGTCTCTCCAACTTGGTCTGCACGGTAGAGGTACGGGGAGTTATTGGAGCTCAAATTAAAGTTCTACTTAACAGGAAGTTGACGTTGCGATAGTCCAAAGTATACTACAATGTCTAAGTTTAGTATTTTTCCGTGACCGCGACAGTAAGTTGGTGTTGTGTAAAAAGAAAGCAAAATTCAATCTCTTTTGGTATCAAGTCAGTGGACATGAACAGACGATTATATTTTGTTTAATGTGGGAGCGTCTGCATCGATTTGTTCAGCACATCATATCTGCTTTTTAGTCGAAAAACTATTTCTCCGCAGTCTTCTTGGATGTCGAGCAGCCTTTGATAGGGTCCAAATTTCCAACTTTTGCAGTTCCTTAAAAGGACGCACCTTCTCTGCTGCAATCACCAACACCATTAGGCGTATAAGGGGCGGCTTTCTCGTCTCGATCGTCTACTCCTTATACACCTCCGACATACCTACAACTAGCGAGGACACTGCAATCCTATTCAACTCCGGTTCACCGAACGAAGCGGCGGAGGAAATGAACAGTTATCTAGAACGGTTTCGTAAACGTAATCTTGGAAGAGTGAAATGGTGGACGAATGAGCTGAGTAGGAAGCGGAGTCTGGTTCGGAGACTTCGTAAGAGGTTTCGAAGGGCCAGGTCCGCTGGTACAGTGAATGTGGACCAACTCAGAAGTATGTATAGTCGCGAGTTGAAAGAGTATAAGCATATGCTTATAAGAGTGAAAGAAGATGAATGGAGGGCTTTTCCTTAGCGCAATAAGCAGGTTCCTTAGTGGCATGGGGAGATTGTATGAATACTTTGTTTTGTGCATTTTCCCTCGGGTGGATCCGAGGGATACTCTGCCTCAGGTGGAGGGCCCTTGTGATCCGCTCCATGCTGGTGAATTGGAGGTAGCCTTCTCGATATTTAAGGCGATGGAATGACTGGAGAGATGTTTAAAATCATCTTTCCCAAGGTTTGGAAGTGTGCTAAGGTGATTGTCCTTCTGAAGTCGCCCGAGAATATAAGGAGTGATCCCCATTCTTTTCAGGGCATCAGTCTCTTACCGGTAAAGTACTGGAAAGAGTTCTGGTAGAAAGGCTTCAGGAGAGAGTGAATGAGCAAATGTCTGATTTGCAGTCTGGTTTTAGGAAAGGAAAAACAAACAAGAGCCAAAATGCAAATTTGTCAAGAGAGCGTTTTTTCTACCGCTTTTTACTATTCAAACGTTAAAATTAACTTTGTAATATCTTCGTAACTGAAGTTATTATCGCTATAATATTTCACCATGTGATGAGTTAGTGGTTTTATAACAAATTTGCATCAAAAAGTGAATTTCAAAATGAGGTTTACATGTTTTTCGCGGTTAGGGCTTGATATAGTGTACATTGTGCCATCTGTGGGTTCTGCCTGCATTCTATTCCAGTGAGCTATGTTTGGTTTTTGAGCCACCAACTCACGAACTATTTGGGGTTCAAATTGGTAATACTTTGGGTACGAAGTCTGAGCGGCTTTTTTTTGTTACCACGGGTGGTCAGGAGCCCACGGAACTTGTTCCTTGGGAGTATTGTGGTGGCTGTGGTTGTACCCAAATGCTGGTAGAGTGTGAGCCGACGGGGTGTTGTGTTATACAACCGAGTGCTGTGACCCACAGTGCAGCACAGGCTTAGATAGGCTTTGTTCCTAACCAAGCAATGAGTCAGACGACCAAAATAAGTATGGATTGAGATTGGTATCTGCGGATATATATCCAAGGGGACGTTGATTGACGTTTATCAATGCCTGTGCTCGGCACCGTGATATTATATCTTTTATATAATATCTACGACAGGTATTCACGTTAAACAAATTGACTTTTATGCACGTACACTCTAAGAAAAGGCGTCTGTCTAGTTGTAATTTACAACTCAAGCTCCATTTTGAGATATTTTGGTCTAAGACAAAGTCCAACATGGCGTACACACACAATTGTGGTTACGACATGCGGCTACCACAAGCTTAGGAAGCTGGACTGGCTCATCCGCTCTTCAAACAAACCATCTATACCTAAGAAAATGTAAATTTACATCCAAGTGGTGGACCAGCTTGGCGTCGCGCCATCTAAATATGGGACACCACTGTCGTCTACAATATTGCCAAACTGCGGGCGTGCCAGATAAGGCGTTCCAAAGGATGACGGGCAGCCCTTGGTTCGTCCAAAATACCACGCTGCACAGAGACCTCAAGATTCCGACGGTAATGGAGGTGATCAAATTATACAGCAGTCGCTATCACATAAAGCTTCTGACGCATCCCAACCAGCTAGTGTCCAACCTCACTCGCTGCTCAATTAGGCGCAGACTGGTAAGGCTACACCCTCACGATGTCCCTCTTAGAAGAAAATAACAGCCTAACACCAGTTTACTGCGATGAACGTTAAGAGATCAAAATAATAGAAAAACATTATTTTCTAGGCGTTGCAATATTCGTGAACAGTAAAATTAGAATATGTTTGCAGTTCATTATACTCTTCACGGGAGTGAATAGTATTATAAGTTTGTCATGAAGTTTGTAACATACAGAAGGAGACATCGCAGACCACATAAAGTATATATATTTGTGATAAGCTCGATGAGACGAGTTGATTCAGCCATGTCCGTCTGTCTGTCTGTATGTATGCAAACTAGTCCCTCAGTTTTTGAGTTAGAGAGCTGAAAGTTTGCACAAAGGTTTCTTTTTACCATACGCAGCACATTTTTCGGAATCAGCTGAATCAGACCACTAGGGGGGGTACCTCCCATACAAACCCCTCTTTAAATTAATGTTTTTAAAAATTTTTTGTTTTTTAACATATGGAACTGAAATTTTGACACTATAAGTTTGTAATCTATGGCCATCAATCATGTAAATTTCATGATGCTAGGGCTACTAGGTGGGGTACCTCCCATACAAACCCCCCTTTAAATTAAAGTTCTTGTTAGAAAAAGTTTTTTGTTTTTTAACGTATCGAACTGAAATTTGAACTCTATAAGTTTCTGATCTATATTCATTAACCATATAAATTTCATGATACCAAACTGATGTGATGCTAAGAAAGGAAGGTTGGGTGTAACTCGGAGGAGCGTGAAGAGTATTACATCTTTGGCATAGCCAATGATAGCCTTCTTTCTGGTTTTATCCTAGTTTGTCTATTGATGTTATTATTTGATAGCATGTATCAATTGTAGCTAATAATACATCGTCGTTTTTTAGAAGAATTCTTCGAAATCTTTAAATCGCTCCTTTTTAAATAAAAATAATATAAGAATCGATTTAGCCACTTCCGTCAGTTCGGGCGCCAGTTACTTGGAAATAAAGAGAGCTAGGATCCTGAATATTTGGTTATGTTCTGAACATACAAAATATACTCGTATTTCACAAGTTTGCAAATCAATTTTTGGGAAAGTATTTAAGATTACTTGCACCAAAATTAGTTTTCTCTTGACAATGTTTACAACACATCTATAAACTGGTCGGAACAACATTTGAAATAGCTACTACATAATCTTTGAGAATTAATGAATTTATGTATTGAAAACTTTTGTATCTTTTATTGTATTTAAACGAAATTCCATGTATGCATGATGCATGTTCTTTGAACCGAAGTGTTATTTTTTAGAAAATTATTTGATTACTCTTGTTGATATGTAATTTAAAAAAAAAAAAAATCGTAAAATTTGTTGTGAAACAATCAAAAAGACTGCTTTTATTACCGGTTCTCCTATTTTTGAATGTAGAATTTGTCGTTATTGGTTGGAACCCCTTTACATTTTTTCAGATACATCCATGAATAAATATTTTGAAAAACGAAGCAAATTTGAACGTTTTGTTTTTAAAAATATCTTGCTAATTTCAGTATGGTAGCTCTTAGTATTCATCGATATACCGAGCGATACGTATCTGATACCTATAAAAAACAAACAAATAGAAAACAGTACAATACTTAAAAAAAAACATCGAGTAAAAACACGGATAAAACATCTTATAGTCCAATATTTATAATAAAATCCGTACAATATTATTCGAAATGTATATTTGGAATTGATAAATCGAGAACATATTTTGCTAATAAAAATAGAGGTAATATTTTGTAAATATCACCAATTATATAATGATTGCTAATCAACAAGAACACAACCGACATAATCTCAATGACAACAAAATATAAATTCCATACAAATTTTATTGTTTATTACAATAAATCGAAATTTTTTTAATTTTTTACATGTTGCATAAAAAATTGTATATATGGTACTTATAAACATTCATACATATGTATGTATGTAGAACACAATATAAGAACATGCAAACATTTATGTTTTTTTATTTGTTGTCATTGCCTAATTCAACGATTCCTAAAGAATACACATATGTACGTATATATGGATTAATGTACATATACGAGTATAACACAAAAACATAAAAGAAAATAAAAACAAATAATGTAAGAATGACCACTAACTAAAAAACTGTGCCACAATTCATCGAACAGATCGAAAATAGCGCCACCCACACAAAATATAGAAAAAATTTCGGTTTTTTTAAAGTAGTATCACAGCTGATAATTAGCTTCCATTAAATAATTAATATGAGTACCTTAGCACGTACAATCGAAGATCACATAATCTGTAATTAAAGCCATGTTCCCTCATCCGTTGTCAATTTGTTTTTAAGAAAAATAATGTAATGATTTTCAAATTCCGAACTATTACACATGTAGTAAGTACCTCAATTTAAAGTATACAATACAAAGTTACTTATGTACCTATGCTGAAGATAAATTTTTTTTGTTCTACCTTAAGCTGGCATGAGACAATGAGAAAACTTGGAACTATGAATTTAACATACTAAAAGAATTTCATAAAACAAAAAAAACACGATTTTTGAGTTATTAATGCAAAATCATTTATTATATCATGCTTCATATTGATTACTTACATATATAGTAGGTATATAATTTTTTCAGTTATGACAGTCTTTTAGTAAATGAGCGATATTTGTATTAGCGAAGACATGTCTTAATAATATTTTAGCTGAAAAACTAGGTGACTACATTTTTGATGCACACAGCGTTTTTGGAATCCATAGAGAACATATCCAACCACATACATCCAATTTTTTATATCTGTGACAATAAGTCAAATTAGCTTAAGTCGAAAATTAAATTTCAACGCTATCATTATTAACCGCTTCAAAACTCGTACATATTTAGATTTAAGAACTTTCGAAAAATACGGCTTAGAAACATAGTTATACTTACGAGTATAATTTTGCTTTAGTGTATTTGAGATTAAAAATATTGAAATAAAACCAAACAGAAACTATTTTACACAAAATTAGCAATATCTCAAAACAAAGATTTCGACTTAAGCTAATTTCACTTATTTCCACTAATATATAGAAGATTAAAGTTGAGTAACAGCTTACTCTGAGGTCGCTTACTTTGAAGTCACTCTAGGGCCATATCAACGTCCTTTACCATCCACAGCATTGGTAGAACAAAAGCTCATTTGCTGTTTTGCTTATATTTATAAATCATTTGACGCATTCACCAGTATATTACAGCTTTCATGTCACCAAGTCCAAACGGTGAAATATTTGACAAAAACATATAATACCATTCACACTAGTGAATAAAGTTATATAGCTTTCATATTATACTTTGTGCATTTATAACTTCTTATGTGGTAAATTTATGATTTTTTAAGTTATTTAAACGAAACTTTCCAAATCAATTCAAAAGGACAATGAACACAATATACATATGTTATTTCAATTTTCATTAGTTTATATGGAGAAATCATCTCGTCCTCAACGTAAACGCCACCGTGCAGAACACTACTCCGAAGATTCGCATCTTTTGCGTCGGTCAAAGGTGCTCTTTACTCCAGAGATAAAACGGTATCTTAAAGATTGGTTGATCAGACGTCGTGATAACCCTTATCCATCTCGAGATGAAAAAAAGCGTTTAGCAACTGAAACGGGATTGACTTATACACAAATATGTAATTGGTTTGCCAACTGGAGACGCAAGCTTAAAAACTCTGAACGTGAGAAAACAAGAAAAACTTGGGGTCATCTTATTAAAAACTATAATATGAAGGCAAAAGGAAACGTCGAACAGTTCAGCATATCTTCCGAAGATAGTATATGGGAGGAAGGAGTAACCCAAAGTAATGACGACGACGATGTTGAATCACGTGATTATTCAACTGTTTCATTCTTAGATCAAGTTGTTACTAATGATATTTCTAGTAATTTTGGTAGTAAACACAATTTATACTATACACCATTAAAAGACAAAAGAATTGATTTAATATCAACTAACATCCACATTGGTCTTCAAAGCTTTCAACCAAAGTACAAACAACAAATGATGAAAAAGTATTTGAGAGACACATTAAACACCTCAAAATCATCAGATTTATCTGGATGTACAGGAATTAGTCCCGGAGCGGAACTTAAAAAATGGCTGGTAAGCGCTACTAGATTTACGCCTAACAAAAAGAACTACCACATTGAATGGAATAGCCGTAGGTAAGTCCAAAACATAAATGTACGCTCTAATAATGTTTCAGTATGATTGCTTTAATTTTAGACAAAAACTTGATACTACTGGCCAGTCAAGTACCAATAATTTCTCATCTATTAAGGGAAATGAAGATTTACGTCAATCAAAAAAATATGATATATACGATGATGTTGTCCATCAGGATGAACTAGATGCTGCAGAGGCGCTTGCCAACATGGCTTTTAATTGTAAGCAACGTTTTATGTACACATTAACACATCCGAACCAACATGCTATCAGTTCCTAGAAACAATTACGTAGTGCCAAATTACTGGCTTGACAGCGATCATTCCAGACTCGGTGGTTTCGATGCGTTGTAAAATTTAAATCTATCTCAAGCTACTTTCTAACAGATATTGTACATATGAATTTTGATTTTGACTACCTTAATAAAATTGAAAGACAATGTTGTTATTTAGTTCTTCTTTGTTTGTAACAAGAATATTGTATCTTAACATTAATAAAAACTACGCTTATGTACTGTCTTTGGCATAGACATCCAATACATTAACCAGATTGTTTTGATGTTTTTCAATGGTTTGTAATAAGCTCCCGGTTGATGAGTTAATGGCTTGAACCAAATCGGCTTGTACACATTGTAGACTAGACAACTGTCCATAAGATATCAATTCACTTCGACTGAGTAGAGTATTGTCAACAATGCCTCCAAGTAGAATCATTTGTGGAACTTTTCGGGTCAGCCGTAATAATGTTTCCACACGTTGTTCCGACGAAAATACGATACAATGATTTGAATCGAATAATGGCAAAATAGACTCGTAATTTGAATCTTTCACTGCTTTGGTAATTATTTTCTTGCCATAAGATTTGAGATGCATATTATGTTTATAGAGTTGCACTCGTATGGAAAATAAGTCATCCGCTGTGATCGAATTTACATGAAATATCGCAACCATACATGAATTATAAAACCAATTTCGCACTTCTCGAGCAATAATATCATTATATGGGTTAATTATGGAAGTTTTATCAGATGCTGTCTGAAAACAGTTGATTGACTTTAGTGGCTCTTTGTAAACTGGTTGTGTTACGGCGATGACACGGGCCCGTTCATAATGTGGCTCACGAGGGCGCTGTATGTTTATCTTACCACGAAAACGCGTAAACTGAATCAACGGTGTTCTATTCGTACTATCCAAGACAATTCCTGCAATTTGAAATGTAATCGTTATTGTATAATATGCCAACATTCATATGCATGTGTGTCTAGTGCCATAATAAATGGATTATTATTTATACATACTTCTTATCATATTAGACATACTAATTTCAATCAGAAGAAATTTAATTGTAAACGTGCGTTGAAATTCCTTTCATAAAAAGTTTCTGTCTGAATTTTGTTTTAGTATATTTTTAAAACAAATAAAGTTATTTCGATTTTCCTCCACTTTGCACGAACAGCTGTTTTAGTCACTAGTCAGAAGAGCGTTGCCAGATGGGTTGGTTGAATATTTTGTGATTATTTATGTTGATTTTCTTTTTGTGTTTATTCAAATTGCGACTTCATTACAGGATCGAAAGCAGAAGATGATAAAAAAGTAGAAGAGCAAAATGGGACGGCAGCAACATCAAGTGTAGTCAAGAAAACTAAAAAGAAATACAAAAAAATAAACCACAGCTTTTGCTGCATTGCAAAGGAATGTAAGATATTTATTCAAAATTCATTTCCATTTATCAAAAACTGAGCAACTTAAATATCATACAATTTCTAGATTTTGACGAATACTCCGGCTTAGTTGATTCGCTACAAATTGCACCTCGGGTTATTGTTTACAAACACAAATTACGAAAGAAGTCAAAATATGGTTTATCAATTTCACTCAAAAATAATGCTTTGGTACTTTAGTATAAACACATGCCTCTCTATATACATATTTACTTAAACGAATAAGACTTTTGTATATACTTATATATTTATGTATTTCAGTATCCACGATATATACATTTCTTTACCGATAGTCCAATAGATACAACCATTGAAGTTTGCAACGCCGACAATCATCGTTATATTCAACCAGATGAAACACTGGAACTGAGTATTGTAATTCAGGCAGTAAAAGCAAAAAATATTAATCGCCGAAGGAATATCTATATTGAATCGGTACACCCGAATATAGTGTTTGAAGTCCCGATAATAATATTAGACCAATTAAAGGATCCTCAAATGTCTAATGAAATTATATTCCCAAGCTGCACTCAAAGAAATTACACATATTATGAGTTGGTCATATATAATCCTACCAAGGAACCGGTCAAATTGAAAGTAGCTAGGTACTTTATTATACTCTTCACGGGAGTGAATAGAATTATAAGTTTGTCATGAAGTTTGTAACAAACAGAAGGAGACATCGCAGAGCTCATAAAGTATATATATTTTTGGTCAGCTTGACGAGACGAGTTTATTTAGCCATATCCGTCTATCCGTCTGTATGTATGCAAACTAGTCCCTAAGTTTTTGAACTAGAGAGCTGAAATTATACACAAAGGTTTCTTTTAAATACTATAAGTTCATTCATCAACCATGTAAATTTCATGATCCTAGAGTTACCAGAAGGGGTACCTCTCATACAAACCCACATTTAAATTAATACTCTTATTAGAGAAAGTTTTCTGTTTTTTGACTTATCGAACTGAAATTTTGACACAATAAGTTTCTGTTCCATATTCATCAAACAAGTAAAATTCATGATCCTAGGGTTACCAGGAGGGGTATCACCCATACAAACCCAAATTAAATGACAAACTTATAAAGAGTAAAAGTAGAGTGCCACACAAACTGTGTTCTTTGTTGATACTCAAACTGTGTTATTTTTGATACTCAAACTCTAACAGAAAGAATATAGTGATGCTAGGAAAGGGAGGTCGGACGCAACCCGGAGGAGCGTGAAGAGTATTACATCTTTGGCATAGCCAATGATAACCTTCTTTCTGGTTTTCTTTTAAGTAGAAAAGCAGTTCATTTCAGTTTATTCTTTTATTTGATGTTTTTACAGTACCTTTCGTGATATAAAGATAAGTGGCGAAAACAAATTAACCATACCAAAGAGAGATTACATAAAAATTTTATTTACATTGACACCAAGGGATCTTAAAGTTTTAAATGGTACCATCAGCGTAAAATTTGGTTCCCGTAAGTATCACGAATGTACAATAACAAAAATAATATTATTTGATATTGATAAACCGAAAATTGTATTTTAGAACAACCATTCCTAATTCGATTCAACTTTACACCCAGATTAGTAAGTGTTCACGTAAGTGTTGGAAATGTGGATTTTAGGGCTGTTAAATTTGGTAGAGAAATAAAGCGAACAATTACCATCTGCAACGAAGGCTCAACGGACATTTCTGTTAACGTTGAGTTTTTAACCGAAAATAATGGAAACACGTCCATTGACAATATATCAGAACAATCAAACCTACGAAATCTAGAAGAAAAGTTTATAGATGCGGACGTCCTGAGCATGCATAGTGTACTGGCATACGACTTTGTCCAAGTGAATCCACCTAAAGAGAGAGAAATATCGTATGATCCAATGGCTTACAAGCATTTTGAAATAAATATTCCAGTATGTAATTTATTGCAATTCTCAAATCTCTTTCATATTTATGTATGTATGTATATACTCCATTTTAGGAAACTCTAAAGGCATATTCATCCGAAGAAGCCACATTAGTGTTTCATCCAATTTACGATTTAGATCATCCATTCGAAGATGATTTAAATCCGCCATACTTCTTGCGCACAAAACTATTTTTTGCTTTTACTGATGATAATGAATGCACACAAAGCAACTGGATTATAATAACTGGCCTTATTGATGGACTTGAAGTTGAGGTACATCCGAAAATAATAGATTTTCGTAAAATATATTTAGGCGAGGAGCATTGCACATACATACGGGTGCTCAATGTTGATGGTGATTGCACAATCAGTTAAATTGACTTATTAACGGTTAATACTTGCTTAATTTTCATTATTAATAGGCAAGTTAAACGCTAATGTGAAATTTATAGAGTTCAATAGTCCACAAGTGGCTGGCGTCACTATAACACCACTTAGTATTGATTCCATTACCCCTTGTACGCATGGAAACTTTCATTTGTCGTTTTTCTCGAGAATTCCGTCTAAGTTTAATGTTATTTTACATTTTAAGGTCACAAACGGCGGAACATATAAAGTACTCGTGAAGTAAAGCCTTTGACTATATGAACATATTCAAAATTTTGTACTTATTATTGGCATATTTATTTTTTGTTTTCGTCAGAGGTCACGGTTTGCATGTAGAATTGCGGACTTTTCCAAATTTAGTTGAGTTTGGCAGCATTCCGATTGCTGTACCACAAAAGCGTTATTTACTTTTAATGAATCCACTCTCGGTCCCAATAACCTTGCAAGTATCTCCTACCGATGATGGAGAGGAGCAACCCTTAGTTTTGAATATAAAAGATAACACGGATCTAATGCCAATAACAATTAAAGATCCAATAATGCAGCTAAAGCAAGTAAACGATGACTTACGAAAAGAAGGTTCCGATCAAGGGGAAGTACAGTTAACCGATTTAATATCAGAAAAGGAATCATTTGGCTCCTATGACACAAGTGATTCAATTTATTCAGTTGTTTTCGAAGAGGATGTCATGGGTATTTATCTATTATATCTACAATATTTATACACCGATTACCACATCTTCATAATGTGGTAACGATTTTTTTGTTTCAATTTTAGAACCGATACCAACAATGGCACTTCATTTAATAACCGCTTTAAAAAAGCAAAAAATATTTGATAAATCGGAAACAGACAAACGAGTTGTACAGGAAGCTATGACATATTTACTAAACACAAAATACTTTAGTGCTTTTGTAAAGCATTCAAACTTTGCATTCATGGATTGGAATTCAATACCCAGTGACCCAAAGGAGGTCTACTGCGACAGTGAGATTATCTACTTGAGGCCAAATACTGGAAAAAGTATAACTATACTTGTAATACCAAATAATGTGGGTTACTTTCATCGATCGCTTACTGTACGTGTCTGTCCGCAAAGTATTGCCAACTTAGATGAAAGTCAAAGCGATAAATGTACATCTTTAATAAATTCTGAATTTCTTTGCTCAAAATTATGGTTTGAATATAATTGTTGCATACCAGATATCGAGTGGTTCAATATTGTAAATTTAACACAACGACAAATTTATGCGGGAGAAGACTACGACTTCGATATGGAATTTTGGAACAACTCATCAGTTGGTGGTTTTATACATTTTGACGTAGTCGTAAGTACAGTCACCAATTCTCTCAATTACTTTGATCTTATTTTTCAAATGTGTGAAGCAGCCATCTGAAATGACTTTTCGAGAAAGTATTTGGAAATACTATATTGGACCCGATGAAGCGATTGTAGCAAAATGTTGCGTTTGTTTTCAAACAATTGGACCATCGAAATTGTGGGGTCTGTAAGTAATTCATAAAATCAATAAAAAAAAACTTGTGGTGAGGTTAGAGTAATCAGTCATACATTAGTTACTAATCTTAAATAAATTTTTACAATTCATTCATTCGACATTAATTCTTTATTACATACTATTGTACACATAAACATATTTACCTTTCCAAATTAGTTATTGCATATTTCAATTTTCTATCACCGATTTACAGTTTCATGTGTATATTATCAAATATATTATATCTGTTTTTGTGTGATAGAGAAAAGGTATCGGGGTATGTGCCAGAAATCTCCAACGATTTCGAATCCGATTGTTTTCGATATTATCCACAAAAAAGGTGTGCCAGCATTTTTTGGCGATTTGGAATGAATGTTCGAATGAACAGCGGATTAAAAAGTGTTTGCGTTTCGCGTGATTGACAATGTTACAAATGCAACATTTGCATTTAATTTAATTGTTTATTGACAGAAACACTCGAATAATATATGTGTGTGTAATACATTATTCACATTCTCATCAGGTTTTGCCAAAATACTTCCACTTTTTCAAATTTTACTCTTCTTCTTATTTTGTGCATTCACGATCACATTCACAAAATGCAGACTTGCCAACTTTCACCCTTGAGATTATTAAAACTTTTTGTTAAACTAATCATGTTCTACACATTTTTAAAACAAATTTAAAAAATCACACATACTCTTCGCAGAAGTGAATAGTATTATAAGTTTGTCGTGAAGTTTGTAACACACAGAAGGAGACATCGCAGAACACATAAAGTAAATATATATTTTTGATCAGCTCAGTGAGACGAATTGATTTAGACATGTCCCTCTGTTCGTCTGAATGTATGCAAATTAGTCCCTTAGTAAGGTGAGGTAGAGAGCTGAAATTTTGCACATAAGTTTCTTTTTACCATACGCTGTACATTATCGGAATCAGCCGAATCGGACCACTAGATTGCGTACCTCCCATACAAACCCCAATTTAAGTTAATGTCCCTTTTAGAAAAAGTTTTTTATTTTTTGATCCATATTCATCAACCATGTAAACTTCAACTTCCTAGGGTTACCAGAAGGAATACCTCCCATACAGACCCAAATTTTAAAAAAACTACATACAAAACTGTATTCTGTCCCTCAAACTGTGCTTACATTTGATACTCAAACTATGTTCTTTGTTGATACTCAAACTGTAACAGAGAGGATATAGTGATGCTCAGATAACATCAGTTACGCACTCTGTGCAAATTTCAACTGTTTACCTATTACTGTTCATTTGATAGAGCTCATTGTTGCGAACAAGTAGTGTCAAACCATGGTACAATAATATTTCTACACCTATGTATTTATTTTTTACACCACCATGGTGTCAAACCGAGTCATAGCTGAAGACACTAGACGACAGTATACTTTTATGACAGTATCACACAGTGTCATAGCCGAAGACACTAGACGGCAGTGCCTTTGCATATTAGTGTTGTACCGACTTATACCGTAATACACGAATCACACATTACTCAGTGTCATGGTGTGCGTAGTTTTAGTGATGACAGTTAACTCTACTTAGTGCTGACTCGTGCAATGCTCTAATAGTACATACTGATGTATGTATATTTCATACATATGGGAATTGGTTAGATCTATTCAAAAAGATTAATAAGAATACGATTGGCTATCTATTTATTTGTCAGTCTGTCTGTCTGCGACCTTATCTATTGATTATTTAAAATACCCTATTTAACAGATTGAAAATTGTGGGCAGCCATCGTTCGTATCCATTTCATATAATTGCAAAAGTTTTACCAACGAATATAAATGTTACACCAAAATTCATACGTCAACGCCTGCAAGTTTTAGAGATCGGTAGAGTACATGTTTGTATAGACAATGCTACTCCGACAAGCACATTGTTACTAATGCGATTGGTAAGAAATAAGACAATAATAAATTAAAATTTAAAATAAAGCATAATAATAACTATTGTATTTAATAGAAAAATGAAGAAAATCAATATCTAACATGCTTGGGCGGAATCCTTTCCCCGCATGGTCAAAGTATTTATACTACAATAGTTTCGAAATTTTCGGACCCAGATATGTATACGAATATCTTATATATTGATTTACAATTTGATAATGTTGTGGTAATATAAATTTGCAGAAAAATTAAAATATTGTTAATATTATCATGTACTTTTTTTTATTGGCTTTTTTTTTAGGAGGTGCAAATAACATATCTAATTGAAGGCGTGCCCATATTCTTTGAACCGAATATTAAAAAAGGCTTTGATGCTGGCATTATTTTCACCGATAGTAAAGAAAATTTTCAAATTAATTTTTCACATTATTGTGAAATTGTTAAAGTCCTAAATAAAGGAAAACGAGCATATCGTTTAAATATCACACGTTTAAAAAACGTTGTTACACCCGTAAATGGAACAAAGCAAAATATATGTTCTGTAGTTGCAATGGTTGCTCGATTTGACATGATGCCGAAATCTTTCTATTTGGAACCAGACTCATGTGATTACTTGACCATAACTGCTGGCGCTCAAGAAGAATGCATGTGTACTACAGAATTTCGTATTGAAGTCATTGACCTGAAATATCCTCAAAGAACGCATACAATGCGTATCGCTTTGACAGCCACATTTATGCATTGCAATTTGATGTGGGGCAAAAAGCAACTCACTTTCAATTTTAAACATACACACAACTTTAACGAGCATCCTTATATAGGTAAACATACATACATATATATATTGTACAGAAGATATTTTAAAAGTATATTTTATTTTATGTAGTTAAAAATTTATTTTAAAGATATCGAGAGGTGATGAACCGGTTTAATTATGAATTTAAAAAATAAGCGTACCTTCATTGAAGGAAACCGTTCGTAGAAAAACCTACCCTCTCACAAACAAGTGAAAACAACAAAGTTATTCATGAGAGCGATAGAGACAACAATCATCTATGTGAGAGGGAGATACTTTTTCTCCCATAAAAGGAGAGCTCATTTTTAAATTGTTCACGAAGGTTATTTTTTCGTGTTTGTGCACATCTCTGATAAATACAGATGTACATACACTCTATATTAATATAATAAAGAGGTAATGTTTGTTTAGATGACATGGGTAATCTTCTAAACAACTTATTCAATTTTAAAAATTCTTTCACCAGTAGAATGCTACGTTGTCACTGAATGTCATAGGATACTTACTTTTTGATTTATTAAAAATTTTAATTTAGTTTTTTTAAGGATTAAGATTTTAAATTTTTACACAGCCAAGCACAGAAACGTTTGTACGTTTTTATGATGTGCTTCTTCTTGAATTTTGTGTTGTTTTTGTTATTGTTGTAATTTTCCTCACTGAGTACGCACACGAATATTGTGCTCTTCGTTATCTTCTTTTTGTATATGTTGGTCACTGAGATCGACCCAAGAGAGAGACTGTGTATTTCGTTGGTCCTGCTTTGATTGCTTATGCAAATCAGATATAAGTTAAGGTGTACGCATAAGAGTATTGTCAAAGTCCATAATCTACAAAGACTGGACAACTGGACAATTCCCTTAAGAAATTGTGTTCGCTCTCAAAATTAAAAAATAAACAATTCAAATTTTTTTTTTTTTTTTTGAACGGTGGCATAGCAAAACGCGCCGGGTAAGCTAGTAATTTATATTTTCGCAAGGTGAATCAACTCGTCTAAGTTCGTCCGTGTGTTCCTATATAAATAGTTCCACTTTCTTTTCAGTCTTATAATATTGAAATTTGCTTGATACGTATTATGTAGCTATCATAAAAATAGGCAATTGAAAATTATAATTGTCATATGAAAGTACATACATATGTATGCAAATATGATACAGATACTTTTCTATTATCAAGCTATTCATAGAATATAAGTTGCACCATTAATTTAATAAATAATCTATATTATTTTGTTTTTTTTTTTTTTTATAGAAACATGTGTATTGATTAATCCTCACAGAATATCTGTTGAGAATGTGGTGTTGAAGGTGTCAGGACCCTTCCGAATAAAGGAATTATATGAACATAACTTTGAAAAGATAATATATTTAAGACTAGAGCCATTCGAACAAAAATATATATTTGTTATACTAAATAAAGCGCCACTAAAGGAATTATTCTGCAAGACACTTGACGGCCGTATAAATGTAATTGCAAACGGTAAAATCCAGGTATGAAGTTGCATAATATGGTGCATTTTCAGTTAAAATGAAAATACAATTATTACTAGAAATCGTTGCCACTTAAAGTAACTGTACTGGTACCAGAGGTAGTTATTTCAAGTCCCGAGGTGGTGTTTTTTACACGTGGCCAAGAGTACTATCGTTATATTGAGGTAATGAATGTTGGATGTTTAATAGCCGAATTTAAATGGAAACGACTGGAAATGACACAGCAGTACATAGGAACGGTAAAGAAATTAATAAAATATGTTAATTGTTAGGATAATTGTAATGTTGGCAACTTATATTTAAATAATTTTTATAGATCGATAATTCTAGAGAGTTTATTACAGACATATTGTCAGAAATAATAAGAATGGTAGATTATGAGCTTGATGACGACGAAGAATCGAATTTGACATTACGTTATAGAAAGTATAAATGTAGATATCAGTTTGAAAGTGAAACTCGAAACGATGTTCTAGAAATTCTGGAAGAAATTATAAACAATTTAGACTTGACGCACAAACGTTATATTGTGCGCTTAAGTGCAAATGACAATGAGTTGGAAAATGATACGCTAAATGAACAAAGTTCCGGTACCATTGTGAGGGAGACGATTGGTGAAATATTGGAGAAACTTAAAATAGAATCCAGTTTTGTTTCTTCTCCGGTTTCATCTGATCATTGCTTCTTTGAACGTTCCATTTATTTCTGCAAGAAATTTGGTGTTATTCATCCTAGTGAAACCGTCAAATGTATGTTGCATATTCCATATTTAAGACGATCTTATGAAGCTATTTCAATTTTTCAATTGGACATCAATGGAGGACAGAGCCAGATGCTAAAAGTAACAGTTGTAAACTTAACACAACAAATTAAATTTACTAATGACAATATTTATTTGTACATCAAAGTAAGTAGAATAATTATAGTAAGTTGCATTTCATTTAACATTAACTTTAACAACAGCCATGGTATGAAATGTGTCAAAGTAAAGTGCGTGTATTCAATACTACAAAATATCGCCTACAATTGAAGATTGACCAGGAAAAGGAAGCAATTAAAAATGATAAAGCACTTTCTGGTGGATATGCGAAGTTAATTAGCAGTAATAGTATTGAAATCGAACCTCTTGCTAGTGATGTCATTCAAATTGAATCCGTACTTGGTTTTACTGAAAATTTTTATCGTTTGTTTCTTGTCAATATAAACGATAGTGCTAAGAGCCAGTTTTGTTTGCGTGGACAGGGAATAATGCCGATTCTGAGTATGTCGAGTAATCTAAATGCTATTGAGCAAAATCCATTTGATATAGTTGAAGAGTATCGACTTCTGCAAGAAATTTATTATTATGAAATGTTTAACAGTATTACAATGGTAGATGAAGAGCCAAAAATTGCGCCGCATGAGGAAGAATATACGCCAGAGGATAAAGAGTCGATCACTGAATACGAAACGCTATCAGAATCGACCGAGGACTCCGAACGGAAAAAAACGCAAGAAATTAAATTCTTTAAATTACTACAGTCATATATTCTGGTTAACAACAATGAGGAACTACCCAATGCAATTGTCATGAAGCAGTTGCTAGAGACAGCTAAATATCTCAAACGATTACGGGCGAATTCAGATCTTTATAAAATACAACAGAAAGTATACCAGGCATATTTGAAAACAAAAAAAAATTTTGATGAGAAGTTGCCAATAAATATTAAGCACTTCGCAGTGCAGTCAATACCGGCAATACTTCATGGCAATGTTCTGGAATTAGGAACACTAAAAATGAACACATATAAACGATTCTCGTTTACATTGCATTTTTTCGGACCCGGTAAACTGATTGCATCGGCAAGAACTGTAGTGAAAATACCAGGTCTTTATGTTGATTTTAAAGTCGAGAAGAAGTAAGTTTAAGCTCGTCTCGAATTGATAAATGTTTAATATTTTTTTTTTTTTTTTATCTACAGTTCAGATAAAAATTTCTTATATTGGGCTGAGAAATGTAATTCACCTGAATTTTTCAACTCGAAGTATCGAAATATGTTCGAGCGATTGCTTGATGCTCAAATTGATCCAAAAGTTAATCACGCACACTCCTTTGATATTGATGATCATATTAAACACCAACGCGATTTAACATTAAAGAATCGGCGCAGTATTGATAACTACTACAATAGTCTGAATATGTCGGTGTATGCTGATCATAAGCATCATTTTACGCTTTGCAAAATTTATACCAAGTATCATTCAAATTTCTCTGGAATTGATTTAAACGTAGTGGGTCTTATAAAACCAATTTCAAAATATTATACCGACGGACAATTACTCGAAGATTATATATATATTGACGTAAGTGCAATACTTCGACCGAATAGATGTATTATTATTAAAGTTTCTTATCTCAATTATCTTTTAGCTACATATGGGTCCCAGCTTACCGATACTTGTGCGTGGTTTGATAGTACATTGAACTTATACTATTTTATTTTGATATTACATTAGATTACACGCTATATATATAAAAAATGTTTTCAATTATTATTTTGTTTTAGTTTTTTTTATTGAATGTATTTAGTTAACAGTACATACTTAATTGCCTGTAAAAATAATGAAATATAACTAGCACCAGAAATGAACTTGTTATTGGTAAACCAGCTGCTTTAATCCAACCTAATACGCTGAAATGAAAAAAATAAAAAGAAGAACATTAATTTTACCTCATTCAATAAGTGTAATTATGGTACTAAGTATATGTATATGGATTTACCTAAAGTCATCTGGATAAAATTCAAAAGGTTCTATAGGAATTTCGCCGCAATTAGAGATTATTACTGGTTGTAGTGGAAAGTTTTCAGTATCTGTTTTAACATCCTCAATCTCATAGACTGTCTCCATACCTTCGAGCACTTTGCCAAAGACCGTGTGCTTCCCGTTTAACCAGTGGGCGGCAACAGTTGTTAAATAAAATTGACATCCATTTGTATTTGGGCCACGATTAGCCATTCCCAAATAGCCAGGTCGGTTGTGTTCGACTCTGAGTGCTTCTTCTTCATCATCAAAAAAGTCCCCATAGATGCTTGTCGACCCAGTACCATCGCCATTTATTATATCGCCTCCCTGTATAAGAAATCGATCGACAATGCGATGTAATTTCGAACCAACAAATGTTGTGCCATTTATTCCTCTCAAGCAAATATGTCGAAAGTTGGCCACAGTTTTTGGTGCTATTTTGCCAAAAAGACCAAGTGTAATTCGTCCAAGTGATTTCTTGTTTTGCTTAATATCAATATAAATTTTCGAAGTAACTGTAAAACTTAAAGCATTTGCCGCGGTGCTCAGTATAATCATTTTCACAATTATTTTTAAAATAAGCATCTTTCAACTTTGTGGAAGTACAATAGAAATTTTATGTAATAGTAAACCATATAATACGACATACCATTTCTAACTATTCTATTAAATTGCTTTGAAATGTGTGCTGCCTGAATTACGTTGACAGACAGAGGAAGCCTAACAAGTTGTAGGTTAGTCGTAAGAAGAAAATAAAACAAGACCCCAAAATTGACACACAACCACTAATTTATTTAGAAAAAGTTTTTTTGTTTTTTTATTTGTAAGCCATAATCAATGTGACATCAGACTTTTAATTACTTAAATAAAAAGTATTTCAAATATTTTTATTATATCGTTTATACACTTTGTTGCATATACATATATACATATGTTTCACATTAAAGGAGATATCGGAGACAACAAAAACTATTGTACATACTAACACACTTGCTCAAGGGCGTCTCCGCTATAAACGATTATCGACATTGATTTTGAAATCACAATAATTGTTACTTTTTTCGATATGAGTGCAAAGAAGAAGGTTAAGATATAATAAAAAAATAAGATTTTACTTTATATTTGAACTGTTGAAAGATAATGCCGACCTTAGGTCGAAAAGAAAGAAACAGGTGTAACGGAGAGCAGCAAGCGATCACCTAGCACTAGATGAACTACAAAACTGCACTGCTAAATTCAAGCTACATTCTTTTGTTAAAAAAGTTCAGTCCGATAACTTTCAAAATGACCAGTGAGGAAGCTATTGTACAAATAGACTTTGCCGAGAATAATGAGCTGATCAATAAAGATCAAATGCAAGTAGAATGGGACATGGGCTAGAACCAACTCTGACAAAGCTTCCCAACTTGCTGACTATTATGAAAAGGTTTTTACTGATAACCAAACTAACAGCAACGCTAATCTTACTAATCTTACTAACAGGACTCCTCCACCGCAATACAAATTAAGAAAAATCTCAGCTAACGAAATAAGACACTTCCTTGAAAAGCGTACTAGTCACAAAAAATCTCCAGGATATGACCAAATAACTGGAAAATTACTAAAAGAGCTTCTTCCAAATGCAATTATATACATAAGAAACTTGTTTAACGCAGTACTAAGACTAAGGCACTACGTGACATTATGGAAAATAGCTGAAATAATACATATACCGAAATCGGGCAAAGATCCAACTTTGACGTCATCTTATAGGCCAATAAGCCTTCTGCCTTCATTATCAAAAATATTTGAACGACTTTTGCTTGACAGAATTCAACCAATACTGGATGTGAACAAAATTATACCTGATCACCAATTCGGATTTAGACAACGTCACTCCACAATACAGCAAGTCCACAGAGTGACACACAAGATACTATCAGATCTAGACGACAAAAAATACTGTGTAGGTGTTTTTTTGGACATAGAAAAAGCTTTTGACAAAGTGTGGCACGCCGGATTTCTTAAAAAAATTAAGACTATCCTACCAAATGATCTTTGTGATATCATCAGGAGCTACCTTGATAGTCGCTACTTCTATGTAAGGTGTAAGGACGAAACCTCTACATTAAGGCAGATAAAAGCTGGAGTTCCACAGGGAAGCGTGCTTGGGCCCTTACTTTATACTATATATACATATGACATTCCAATCCCAGAAGACAATTCGACAATGGTGGCCACCTTTGCTGACGACACTATTTTTATGTACTCAAACAAAAAGCTTGATGTGGCAATAGATAAGCTGCAAGCAATGTTGGATGAAACATGCATTTAGTTTGATTTATGGAAAATTAAGATAAACGAAATGAAAACATTGCAAGTGATATATACTTTACGGTCAGCTATCAGCCAAGACAAGTAAAAATAAAAGGTACTGACATTCCATTAAGCAACGTGGCCAAGTACCTGGGCATGCATATTGACAGCAAACTGACTTGGAAATATCACATCCAGAAAAAGAAAGACCAACTTGTACTAAAATTCAGGCAGTTATATCCGTTTTTCAACAGACATTCAAAACTTAATACTTATGGGAAATTACTACTTTACACATCTGTAATTAAGCCCATATGGACGTATGGCATACAACTATGTGGTACTGCCAAGAAAACGAACGTAAATATTATACAAAGACAACAATCTAAAATCCTTAGAGCAATAGTTGACATACATAAAGACCTCGGTGTAAAAATGGTGCACGACGAAATCAACAATGCAAGCAGAAGATACCATACATAACACCTTAGAACGACATTCCAACGTTGAAAAATCTTAATATTAACATAATTATCTGATAAGTTTGACAAAGACGAATTGATTGATTTTTAAATATGTAGCTATGATAAATTTTATCCAGAAATTTCTCGACAACAAGAGGTCCAAAAATAAAAACCACAAAGAAGGCTATCATTGGCTATTGCAAAGATGTAATACTCTTCACGTTCCTCCGGGTTGCATCCAACCTTCCTTTCTTAGCATCACTATATTCTCTCTGTTACAGTTTGAGTATCAACAAAGAACACATTTTGAGTGGCATTGTATTTTTATTATACTTATACTCTTTATATAATGTGAGTTTGTATGGGAGGTACCCCTGTTGGTAATCCTAGTAGCATGAAATTTACATGGTTGATGAATGTAGATCAGAAACTTATAGTGTCCAAATTTCAGTTCGATACGTCAAAAAACAAAAAACTTTTTCTAATAAGAGCTTCAATTTAATGGGGGGTTTGTATGGGAGTAACATACCGGACAGATGGACAGACATTTTACCGACTAGCTTGCAGTGGTCCCTTTCTAACCGATTACCTGATTCAACAGGACGATCATCTGTTTTTTATTTACAGTATGATCGTAATGTTAAATACAGTGCCGGCAAAAAGGAACCACCCATTTGGAATTCCCACTATTTTAGTATTACTCCCATGCTATAAATCGGACAAACCCTACAATAAATATCCCACGCCACAAGTTGTACGAAATATATGGCAATTTTTTGTTGTTTGTGGAAAAATAATCGTACGTAACGGAGTTTCAGCGGAGGTGTTATTATGTTTTGTAATTGCGAGCGTCGTCACGCGTGCGTCTCTAATAAGTTTAGACAACCTGAAAAATCTATCCATTTCATTGTCATAGATTCAACCGTCTGACTGATTTGCGAAACGCATCGAAGAAAGCGGCTAGCGAGCGTAGGGGATCAAGACTGGATAACTAACGTGGTCGTGTGTGCTCGTTTGTCATTTGTTTGTAATTTAAGAGATAGGTTTACACAAAACAACAAGTTGTCATTCTGATGGTTGAATGATGATTGGCAACCAATTCACACCATCCCATTCAAGAGATTGCAACGGTCGACATGATTGACATTCGATTGAAATCAGCTAAACTAATTACATCAAGCATAAATGGAAATGATTAGCGTGATTGACAAACTATTTAGCAATGTCCGCCCTCCTATCTGTCTGTTCGTCCATGTGCAAGTATGGTATACTCTCCGTTCTTGAGCCATCGAGCAGTATAGGTGCATTTTATTGTCACACGTTGGTGGCAAGTTAAAATCAAAGCTTACCAGAAAGAAGGCTATCATTGGCTATGCCATAGATGTAATACTCTTCACGCTCCTCCGAGTTGCATCCAACCTTCCTTTCTTAGCATCACATCAGTTTGACCAGTTTCTCATTTAATTTGGGTTTGTATGGGAGATACCCCACCTGGTAACCCTAGGATTATGAAATTTACTTGTTTGATGAATATGGATCAGAAACTTATAGTGTCCAAATTTCAATTAGATACGTTAAAAAACAAAAAACTTTTTCTAATAAGAACATTAATTTAAAGGGTGGTTTGTCTGGGAGGTACCCCCCTAGTGGACCGATCCGGCTGATTTCGACAAATTTGCAGCGTATGGTAAAAAGAAGCTCAAAAATCAAGGGACTCGTTTGCATACATACAGACGGACAGAAGGACATAGCTAAATCAACTCGTCTGATCACAAATATATATACTTTATGTGGTCTTCGATGTCTCCTTCTGTGTGTTACAAACTTCATGACAAACTTATAATACTATTCACTCCCAGCATAAAAATCACTTAAATTTAAGATTGTTGTTATATTTTCTCATAGCCCCATTCCTTCCTGATATATTTAAGATATTAGCCTATGTCGTCAACTTAACTTTACGGGCCACTAAGACACGATTGTTGTTTTGAAACTAAAACTGGCGCCAGTAAAATTATTGTAATTTTCACACTTACGTTTATAAAAAAATAGTAACATATTTTTAAATTTTGTTCAATTTAATTTTCACAATAAAAATCCACACAAGTATCATCCATATGAATATAAACCAAAAGAAGTTAATATTGTAATCCTTAACCGTATATAATGTATACATATATCTAAGTGTTAATTGTATTTAAAACTAAAATACTTATTTATATAGATAGACTGTAATAAACATTTACGATGCGCAATTTAATTGAATTTGAAATGCTTTTTATGAATAAAAATATTTTAGTGTCAAAACATCCTGTACACAAATTTTATAACAAACAACAAGTATGGCGTACCTATGTGTGTCATATACAACCATGTGGATACCATGTGAATTATTTAAAAAATGCCTTATATAAATACATAACATTCTTTACAGCGTACTAAAAGTGTGTACATGTTAAAGTTGCGGCAGTGGAGCGCGTAGAACTTTCTTTCCAGTCTTTGTTTCAAAAAGCTATAATTTAAAACAATCATCAGTAATATTGTATATTATTGATTGTTTAAATAATAGCTTTCTTGTGCATCAATATCACAGCCATTTGAGATCTACGACAGTGAATCTTCCGGAGAAGATTCGGTTGTCGAATCCTACATACGCTTTTTAGATGGATGCACGTATTTACATGCTTTGCCAAGACGACAATGACCACGCTTGAATGCTTTACATACACCGGTATTGATATTTCCGCTGCCACCACCCCGATTATTTGGACCAGATCCAGCTGATCGCCAATTGCCAGTACCAACATTGTCTTGGAAGTTGTTACCCCCACTTCGCCAGTTTCCACCACTGTTAGTGTTAGCACGATTATTCCTTTGACCAATTAAAGCATTGGGACCACCGTTCATATTATTCAGCATTGGTGGACCCTGCCCCATTGGTCCGAAATTTATGTTGTTAAAACCCTGCGGACCTGGTCCGAATGATCCAACAGTATTCATATTAAATTGAGGACCATTAAATGGACCGTTTATAAATGGACCGTTTTGAGCTGGACCGTTTTGAGCTGGACCAGATATTATATTTCCAGGTATTGAATTCAGATCCATGTTGTTAAGATTAACAAAGGGATTAGCGTTGGCAATCATTGGTCCCCCCTGATTCGCCCACATGCCTGGTTGTACGCTATTCTGTGGCAAATTCAACGGCATTTGTTGGTGAACGGGAAGAGCCTTACTACTGTTAATTTCAAAATTATTGCCAAACGGGCGAAATGGGTTTCCTACGCTTATATTTTGTTCTACAGGCACAGATACAGGAAGTAAATCTACAACTTCGTTAACAGCACCCATGAGCATTTCACTGCTTGGTGCCATACCCTTTGGGTCAGGCCACGGTGTCGATGTAAAATCATTTATTGCATCAGGATTACCAGTTAAATCTTCAAGTGGTATAATCGGAACATCATGCGCGAAATGGGGCTCTATTTCTGCCTCGGCTGGACTATCCGGTATTAATTGATTGGAAAAGTATAACGCTCGAAGAGTTGTCATTTCTCTAGCCGCCTGCTCAGATCGCTGTTTGGATTGACTGCCATTTGGATGAGGTGGAACATTGTCGACTTCAATTAGATTACGCCACTCTACCTGCGGTTCCATTGTATCATCAAAACCACGACGTGCAATGTTCAACGCATCGCGCTCGCCAAAACGCTCCAAATTTTTCATCTCAAGGAAGCTTTGTTTGCTGACATTCACCCTCTCTGAAAGATCTATTTCAAAGTAACGGATCTGTGTGAGCTTATCATCTGTTTGCCAAGACAACTTCTTTTTTGGACCCTTGCGTCTATGAAGCATAAGTACACCTGGAGGACCGTCAGGACCACAGCCAGGACCAGGTTTTCTACTTTCTTCGTTTTCAATTAAATTTTCATCATTTTTGTTACATAAATCATCAACTGTATTATCTACAAATGATTTTTCTTTTTGTACTTTCTTGTCGATATCCTCTTTTACTTTCTTTAATGGCAGATCATCGTCTTCGTCAAGATTTAGTTTTTCTGGCTCTTCGGTGCTATCATTCTCCTTTAAGCTATCGTCCTTTTCACTTGGCTTTTCATCATTTTTGGATTCATCTAATGTGTCTTGATAGAATTTAAGGGGTGTTAACTTTGTTGCATCCGGACTTATAAGTCCATCTTTACTCGGAGATGCTGACACTGGACGTTTGCGTTTTATTTTCTTCGGCTCAATTGAGGCACTCAGTGCATCAGAGAAGATATTTGTCTCAACTAACGTTTGTACTGTAAAAGAAAATAATAAATAAATAATGACATTAATAAATGTTTACCATGTACCATGAATTTTACACAAACAAAACAAACAAAATTTAATGTTGGATTCAGGTCGCTCTGTCGTCTTATTTGAATTTGAATGAATTTCAATGAATTTTTTATCAAAAATATTAGACCTAGAAAATTAGAATCTTGAGACAAAACATCTCGACATTACCAGCACGATGCCTAACGCGATACCTTCACAATATGAACCAATTATCTTTAATTAATACTTTGGGTTCAACAGAGTTAAGTTAAAACTCAGTACTAATACAGTTAAACCCACAAGACTTAAACATTTTCTACTTAACTAGACAAAACAAACAAATGAATAAGACTGTACGTTATACTGCAATTTACACAAACCTTTGTTCATAAAATATGACTCCTAAACGATATTGATAAAACAAAATTAAATTCAATGTGCAGGTTTCGCTCAGCTCTAAAAGACCAACACCAAATGATCAACAACTAAAATTTAATTCTGTAAACAATATTAAAGTTAAAACTCAGTACTAATACAGTTAAACCCACAAGACTTAAACATTTTCTACTTAACTAGACAAAACAAACAAATGAATAAGACTGTACGTTATACTGCAATTTACACAAACCTTTGTTCATAAAATATGACTCCTAACGATATTGATAAAACAAAATTAAATTCAATGTGCAGGTTTCGCTCAGCTCTAAAAGACCAACACCAAATGATCAACAACACAAATTTAATTCTGTAAACAATATTGGATACACATACACAAACTGTGTACATTATGGTGTAACATATTCATTAGACATTGCTTCTTAGCCAGATGAATTTACATCACTCTCAGAAATCCCTATACTGATCATGCCAGGTATGGTCATTAAAACTGTGTTTTCAATTCATTCATTCAAATTAAGAGTAAATTAGCTGTACATACACGACCGTTAAGGGTAAAAAAAAAAAAACGTCATTCTTGTTAGACTTTTATCAAATCTCGCGGGTTTTTAAAAATATGTTATCATTTAACCATAAATGTATGTATAAATATCCAAGAGTAGAAACATATAACTGAATATGTATTGTATTTCTCTTCATCCAGTTTAATCTGTTAAACAGTTCATCGCAGTATAATAAGTATAATTTTATCTTCAATCATCGCTGTTGATCAAAAGCACAACAATTACAGCAATATTTATAATATATAGTAAAATAAAATAAAATAAATGGGGTGGTATGGATATTAATTATCATGTATCATTCTTCTGAAATTTTGTATTGTTACTATTATTCCTCCCCATAATTACGTCATTAAAATTGTTTTCATACTCAAGGCAACAACACATTGACAAGAGCGTATATATAAATATATTTTTTCTTTGTGTCAAATCTTTTATACACACATATAGACAATAAATAAGTAAATCAGAAGGATTGACCAACATTAAATATCCTGAAAATAAAAAACGAAAAGAAACGATATTAATAACAATGTTTTCAACAATATACTTACTTTTTTTTGGTGGTATTAATTTAATAGCGCCCGGCTTTTCAATTAATCCATTGGTTTGGATCATATCAACTTTTGGCTTCTTTTCGTAATGAGACTCTTTAGGTGGCGGTGGTGATGTGCGTTTTAATGATGGAGTTTGCAAAGTAACCGCTGAGCCAGATGTACCAGCTTTTTTCAAATCTTTACGAGAAGGTGGTCGCGGTGCTTCTTCTGTAAGGCCATGCGAGCGGAATTGTGAGTTGAATGTTTTAACGGTCTTAGCCTTATCTGTTTCACGTCGTATTTCAATTGAAATTGATGCTTTTCTATTGGGTATTGTAATAGATTTTGGTTTTTGTAAATCTACATCTTCTTTGGATTTTTTGTCCATACCAGGAGGAGGCATTAACTTATTGTCCTTATCTTGTTCTTTATTTTTCTTACTAGACGACGATGTCTGTGACTTGTCTCTATCTTTTTCCGCATTACGTTCTTTAATCGAACTACTAGATTGTTTTAACTTATGTTTGTTGCTAGTTGATGATGAAGAGGAAGTAGTGAACGATTCTCTTCGCTCTTTTTCCTTGCTGGAAATATGCTGTCGTTCCTTTTCTCTATCGCGATGCTTATCACTTGAAGCAGAATTTTTTGAGGATGTGGAACTTTTAGATGATGAAGAAGACGATTTATACGACGACGATGATGATGATTTGTGACTTGTAGACGACTTTCTTCCCTTTTCGCGTTCTTTGTCAATTTTTTTATCCTTACTTCGCGAATTTTTATGTTTTCTTTCTACATACTCCTCAACATTCTTTGTGTTTTTGCCCTCACTCTTTCCCTTTAATTCAACATTCTGCACATCTCCTGTTTCATTAACAAAAATATTAGAACCGTTTCTAAGTACATTATCTTCAATGGCGTTCGATATATTTTTATTATCAGTCACTTGTTTTTCAACTTGTTTCAAAGTTTGTTGACCATCGTTAACTACAAACTTAAAAACAAGACCAGATTTATTGTTAGCTTTGTGCTGTCCTGAAGTTATAGTATAATTTAATTTATTATGTGAAATATCAGTTACTGTGTCGACTTCTTTCGATCTAGGCTGATCAGGAGGATCGTCTCTATAAGAGTTTTTCTGATCCGGATGAATTTCACAATCGGCTAGTGATACTGGCACAGTTTGAGAAGATTTTATAGGTAATGTTGTTGCCGGACGAGATAAAATAGCACCAGATTGTTCAGTTACAATTTTAAGCCATTGCTCCACCAAACGTTTTGCAAGTATGCGTACCCCTAAAAGTATTACAAAAGTTAATTTCATTTGTGTACACTGCCATAAATTTTACATATGCATGTAGTAAAATATTTATTAAGAATAATTTAGATCCTACCTTCATTACCACCATCCTTGCAAAGCCCTTTAACCAACTTAGGTGCCGAATTTATTTTTAAACGAATGACATCAACTGGGCTAAGTAAAAGTAATTCCAAAATTTCTTGAACTAATGGCCAATTCATTGCACGAATGGAATCATTTAGCCATGTATATGTTAGTGACCAGCCGCCTACACTCATAAACTCATCAAGCAATTCAGTTTTTGTTGACTTTAAAATTTGTACATAAATACATTTAGAAACCAATTTTTTTGAATATTTTGTCATCAACCTACAAAGTTAAAAAAATAAAAAAATTATAGTGCAACCATGCATGCTTTATCTTTTTCACTACCGACAGATGGCAGTGCAACCAATTCAACTAATACACACCCAGCAATCCGTGGAACTTCGGTTGGTCCCAAAATACCACCATTCTCATCCAACAAAACTCGAAGACATTTCAACAATTGCAATGGTACTATTCTTGGCTAGAAATAATAGATGTATATAGTTTGCCTATCATACAAATTTCAACAATTAGCAAAAACTTACCATGATGAACTTTAAAGATACAGCAATCTGGCTACACTAGTAAAAACTTGCGGTTCTCGTTTCTTCACTCACGGAAAAAATTAAGATGGGCAATACATACAAAATTTGTCTTGCACTCTTGTCTAAACTAAACTGATTGTAAAAGGATATTTCTGGAAAATACGAAAAGAAAATAAAGTTCAAATGCAATTTAAAAAAAAAATAACCGATCCAAGTAACCTTAAAACGCAAATTCAATGTAACCACAATGCATATGCAACAATTTTTCCCCTTGAGAGACAATAGTCGAAAATATTATAGCAAAAACTTTATTTTATTATACGTCTTAAATAAATTTGTCAGGTGACAGTCGGTTTGTGACTTAAATTCATTTATTACCAACCTGGACACAAAGGTGGCTTCTTAAAAATATCAAGACTGCCAATTCAGAGAAAAAAAATAAATTGCCCCTATTTAACACTAATGTAGATAAACAAAAGTAGTGACAACATTGCAAAACCTCAAGTGCAAGTGAAATAGCACTTATTTGGTGTGAAATCCAAAAAAGCGTTTGCATATTATTAAGAAAGTTGGCAGCTCCGCTTCCACGTAGACGCCCTTAGACGCCATTTTTTCACCAATTTCACAATGTATACATATATATGTACCTTTTTATCTTAATGCGTAGATATTTTATATTAAGCAATCGGTTCTTTGGTTACGGCCCAGGAGTTCTCAATTAACTCAACCGATTTGCCAATTTACTTTTTTTGTATAGTATAGTCAACACATATTTAAATGAACTAACCCCACAGTACAACGCCGTCCTTTTTTTTTTGTAGCCCTTGATTGACTTTATACTGGCCAATTTCTATTGTTTTGAAGACTTTTCGATAATGTGTTTGACTTTTCAATAATGTGTTTGATTTGTTACATAAAATTTTTCTTCTGAGATAACCAAACCCACGTCCAACTCACCAGAGTAGTGCTAAAGTACTAAAATTTCATTGATATGTAAACAGTGTTGCCAGATTTTGTGAAAAAAAATAAGATTTTCAATGCTGTAAATGTATCATATGTTTTAATGCTTTCTGTTAAAAATTACGATAGTTACTTCAATTTATGAATTCATATTTATTTAGTGCTTAATATATACATACATATATATAAATGGTTATTCACTGTTACGTCAATTTTTTTTTGTTAATTTTTTGTATTGTTGCTTTAATTCTCTGCACATCGATTCTGCTTTTATTATCATCACTCCTTTTTTTGTGGCTTTGTATACTTTCTTCTGGAGCTATAAAATCTTTATTTCGCCTTTCTTCTCGTTCTTTCGTTGAATCTATTTGCTTCAGGTCACGTTCTTGCTGCTTTTTGGCGTACTTTTGATCCTTTTTAAGGAAATATTCGCCAGAAGCAATCTGCTTATCAATTTTACTCTCAAACTGAGCTGGTGGGAATGGCGTATATTCGTTCTTCTGTTTCTTCTCTTTAGGTTGTTTGCGTTTGCTAATGTTTTTATTTTTAAATTTGGGCAAAAAGCGGGACCAATCTTCACCAGCTAGTTTAGGATCCTTCATTAACTCACGTTTGATCATTAAAGATTTTATATTGTATATGGGATGAACATTGTTCATAGTTTCTAAAACAATGTCCCGTACCTGCTGTAAGCCTTTATATGGCCCAAGTGCAGAAACCGTATTTCCTTGGACCAATATATAACACTCTGTCAGCAACTCAATGGATTTTAAAGTAGAGCCATTCGGTCCTATTAAACGTTGTCGCCGCTTGACAAATTTATCTTTTTTACGGACAACGTTACCAATCTTAATAATGTCACAACCGATATCATCAAGAAGTACGCGTTTCGCTTGTTCAAAAGGAACACTCCGTGCCATCAACTTAATCATATCACGTGCCTTCACAATTACGTATGGATCCCATGTTTTACGTGTTGTTTTAACAATCATACTCCCTTCAATTAAGTCCAATTCAGCTTTTAAATTACATTCTGCCAAGGATTGTTGTACCAATGGCCAAACTTCTTTTAGATATTTTTCTCTGTATTTTGGAAACAAAGTAGCAAAGGAACTCTCGTCAACAACACCATGCGGATTGTCTTCTTCCTTAAACGAGGGTATTTTCATAGACCAAGCGTTTACAACAGGCTCCGTGGATTGTTTTATTGTCGTAGTTATTGCCCCTGGAACTAGGTTATCCATTTTTTCAGGTTTATATCCACGTTCTTTTGTACGTTTCAGCAGTTAATAACATTCACAACGAACTATAAATATTTCTTGTTTGTTTTGCTAACAGTGTTGTGTAGAATTGTTGATTTTTAAAGTGTTGTTGGTTTTATATAGAGGTAGGATTCCACGTACAAATTTTTTGCGCAAAAAATTTTGTGGTGTTGCCTTTCACACTACAAAATTTTATGAAAAACTTTTTCCTTTCTTTGTTGAGTTTTTTGTCTTTGAAGCGAGCTCATTATGCGAAATAAGTTCAGACTTTGCGGATAGTGATTGTGCGGCGGCAATAGTAATTGCTATAATATACACGCATTACCCGCTTCTCTGTTTCAGCACCGCCCTAATATTATAAAAAAAAAAATAATTACTGAGTCCCCATAATTATTTAAAGGTAATAAATTATTGCTTGCTGTAAAAGGAAATATATAGACTTATGTATAATTTAAAATTTAATATAATAGTTTTAAATAATCAATAAATAAAAAATACTGCATTATGTATTATTGATTACAATGAAGTTAGTATGAAATATTCTAAAAAATTTATAAAAATAATACAATTTAATACAATTATTAATATTTTAAATATAATAATGAATGAAATAATTACAGAATCTCCATATTCATTGTTCATATTATGAAGCATTTGTTTGCTTGCCGACGACAATTTGCATTTTACATCAATTTCTCATCGTCCGCACGTCTGCTCTCAACGAAAATTTCATAATTGAGTGAATGTTTTGTCATTCACGCATTCATGATTACAAAATTTTGACAGAAGTTTGCAGAAAATCAGAACGTTTTGATTTTGCCACAAATTTTTGCACAAACAGCGCCTTCTACGAACAAAAATGCTTCTTCTTCCTGTTTTTTAGTGGAATCCTACTCCATTTATAGTGGTTTCACACTGAACAACCATATCCACATTCACCAGAAAGTGTTCACATTGCATTTTGCATTTTCAGAACAGCTATTTTTTGTATTGGTTGTACACACACGTGGAACTTTGGCTAAATTAAAACAAAAAATTTTTGAAAAATACGTGATATAGAAGATTTTGTAATGAATACAAATAGTTCTTGCAGTTCCCTTTTTCATTCCTGATACTTATTTTATTAAAATCTTTTAAAAAATGTTGGCGCGTAACAAAGAAAAGATAAAGAAAATCGCAAATGACCAAAAAAAAAAGGCAACAATTACCCAGCAATGGGCAGAGTGACATTTGTCTATTAACAAAATACGTAGCAGGAATGAAAAAGGGAAATGCCAGAACTATGTGCTTACACTGAAAAATGCTCTAAATCATGTATTATTCACAAAATTTCAATTTATATTTCTCACAATTGCCCCAACGTTCCATTTATGCATTTGTGTGTGTAATGAAAACAAAAACAAAACAAAAAACAGATGCTCAGAACTCACAACTAAGAACTCGGTGACAAAAAACGGGTAACTCAGAACTCGCTGTCTGAACCCACTATTACATGTTGCCTGGGTCCTTATGGGATTCATATCCAAATTGTATCCATGCATATCTCTCTTAGGTAAACAGCAACGAGTAGCAGTAGGTTGTTTTTTACATTTTGCTTTAGCATTGACTGAGGAGCGCAATGCAACCATGAAGGATATGGCGAATTCAACAAAAAACGTTTGTAAAAGTCTGTGTAGCTTCCTCACAGTTTTGGAAGACAAAATAAGGAATTCTTAGTTACCTATCTATCTTACTACTAACTAGATTTTAAGAACAAAGAAACTAATATATAGCTATCTTACTACCATGGTGTAAGAAATAGAGGTGGCGCCATTAGTTTACAGTTATGTGTCGTTCTCAATTTTTGACGTCATTCGCATATCAGTGTATAAAAGGCTGAAATTATGCATTTAGTGTTGAACATGATTTGAAAATGCATTGAAAATTGAAGAATTTGAAGGATATCAGTGTCTAGAATTTTCAATGCATTTTCAAATTATGTTCAACACTAAATGCATTATTTCAGCGTTCTATACACTGATATGCGAATGATGTCAACAATTAAGAGTGAGCAAAATTCGAGAGAATAAAAGGCCCAAGTTGCGGTACCTTGTATTATTGTTCCATGGTTTTCTTTATATGCACAATCAAAACAAAAAACAGCTGTTAATGATACGAAATGGCATGTTTACACCAATCTGTATCATTGTGATTCAGTCCTGTCTAACTTATCGTTATCTAAACCGTCTCTGTCCCGGTGGGTAAAATAAAAATGCAATTATGTTCTTTTATTCATCATCATCATTATTGTTATATTACATAGTATAAAGCAAAGTCGAAATTTGAAGAAGTTTGGATACTGATTACTTCTAATCCAAGCTACGGAATTTGATAAGGTTTTCAATGCCATTTAAAGAATTTACTTAGAAAGGTTTTTAATGTAAATAAAGAATTTATTCAACAATAAAAGTATTTTATTCATTTTCAGGCATCATACATATAAGTTTTTGCAAAACAACTCACAAAAAATTGTTAACGTTTTTTCGTTCTTAATGCTATACTTCTTCTTGAATATTGTGTGTTGTTGTCATTGTTGTATTTATTCCTCTCATTTATTGATAACTGAGTTCGCACAAGAGAATTGCGGTATTCGCTCTTTTCTTTCTGTATTATGATGATAATATTCACTGAGAGCATAGATAGAGAGGTGTACAAAGACATATTGTAAACAAAATTTATAAAAAAAATAATTACAATTTCTTGCTTTAAATATCAAAGCGATATTTTTTAAATTTTTTAAATAAAATTGTCAATTGCACCCGTGCAGGGCTGGTTTCCAGTTTTTAATGTATGTATATTGAAGAAAAAACAACAGTTATTTCATTGGAAGTATACACAAAAAGAGAAAAGAAACCAGATAGAAGTCTATCATTGGCTATGCCAAAGACTTAATACTCTTCACGCTCCTCCGGGTTGCATCAAACCTTCCTTTCTTAGCATCACATCAGTTTGAGTATCAATTTTATTGTACATTTATTTTTTAAAAGTTTGCCATTTAATTTGGGTTTGTAGCCCTACTGGTTACCCTAGGAACATGAAATTTACATGGTTGATGAATATGGATCAGAAACTTATAGTGTCCAAATTTTAGTTCGATACATTAAAAAACAAACAACTTTTTCTAATAAGAACATTAATTTAAAGGTGGGTTTGTATGGGAGGTACCCCCTAGTGCTCCGATTCGGCTGATTCCGACAAATGTGCAGCGTATGGTCATAAACTGAGGAACTACTTTGCATACATACAGATAGACAAACGGCCAGAAAGACAGACGGACAGACGCACATGGCTAAATCAACTCGTCTCATCGAACTGCTAGAAACCGCTTTCGTCTCAATTCCAACCCCATTCCATTTTTGGGTGTACTAGAAAGCGTTTTTGACGTTTTTCAAATCGGCTAGTTTTTTATTGACGATTTGGTTAAATTCTCCCTTATCTGAAGTTATTAAAGGAAAAATAGTACCAAGATCTGTACCTTATTGTTTTTCTCGCTAAACTGCATTTAAATAATATATCATTTTAGTTGTTTTAAGTATAATTTATACATTTTACAAAAAAGTCTTTTAAATTGATGCAAAATAAACGAAATTAGCAAAACGTAACATGCCAACCTGCATGTTTATAAATTTTAACATATTCGAATATTCCATTTCGTCTTTAATTCATTAATTGATACTGTTGATATTAACTGCATTTGTTGATAATAAAGATGTGATGTTTTAATTTTGATTTAAAAATGCGCAGAAATTAATAAGTTAAATAAAAAATTGTAATAAAATCATTGGTCAAAGTTGGTATACCTGCTGCAACTTGTGAACGCGTGAGTGAACAAAATAAAAGAAGAAGAATAAAATTTGAAAAAGTTAAAAATTTGGAAAAATGTAGCTTTCTCTCCAACAGCGGAATTATTTGCCACAAAATTTTGTAAACTGTTTTTCGAGAAAGCCCCAAATCTGCATCCTTGCCAATAACTCTTTGAAAGGAGCCCACACCTAAAATCGTAGCGTCGTAGCCAACTGCAAAATTGCTGGCACTGATGTTTTTATAATTATCCGCATGTATCAAATCGAATATCATTACGAATGTACATTTGTCCATGTGGTAGTTAAAGAATATAGCAATATTAGAATATAATTGCAATGTGAAAATGTGTAGGTGTCTGAAAGTGGCAATGGGTCTTTTCCAATGACAACAGCCGTTTCTTCTCGATTTTGATCGCAATAATCCGTGCATGTTTCATTTTTTAATTTATTATTGGCTACACTTAATTATTTATTATTATTTTAATGTATTTATTAAAGCGCGTAAATTTTCAAATTGTTTGTTTACAATCACACAAAATCGCTTACACTTTCAATCAGCTGGTCATTCGAACATAATGCTCGAAAAACTAAATCGTCGCGTTTTCTAGCACACTTATGGTTTTTTTGGACGAAATTGAAAAACTCTTACGTCAAAAATGTCGGCGTTTTCTAGCACATACCTGTATATATTCTTTATGTGGTGATGTCTCCTTCTGTGTGTCACAAACTTTATGACAAACTTATAATACTATTCACTCCCGTGAAGAGTATAAAAATAAGTCCGATTTTGCGCTGGAGAGAATGGGTGATTTCAGCAAAACCAATCGCTGACTTTTTCCGATTGGTTGGTGTTCACTGTGACTGTCAAATTCACAAAATCTTTCAGAATGTAGTGATTGCGCTGACTAAAATTCCATTATAAAAATACTTTGATTACTTGAAGTCAGCGGACTTCAATCACCTGAGTTTTGTTTGTAAACAATTAAATAAAAAGGCGATTGTTAAGAAAATTTTTAGGGGGAGTGTTAAAAAGGGTAGGGGGTAGAATTAGCAAAGTGCAGAGACCAGACTTGATAGAGTATAATATTTATTTTTGTTGTTAATATGTGTTACAAAGATGAGTGGAATGGAAAATATCTTAATTATAGGCAAGATTGTCATCCATTGTTGTCTCTTTCTCAGCTGTTTCTGTTCAACACTCCCAAGCCGCAAATTAAATTGCGTCAGACTTCGAAGCCGGACATTTAACAATACTGTAATAATAAAGTTTTACTGATATTTTTGACATTGCAAACATTTATGTGCATTAGTGTAAAAAGCATTTTGCATTTGCATTTTAAATAAATAATGAACATCTTTACATGTAAACATTCTTCTTGAAGAAATACATGTACATGCCAATTTGCATGCTGACTGGTGAAACGATGTTGGAGTGAAACGCCGTTAACCATCGTCGTGATGTTACTTTTTTTTTTTATATTGCAACTAGTTTTAAAAAAAATTTAAACTAACTGGCAATTTTAAGTTGGCTTAGCTAATGCTCATCATTTTGTTGGGAAACCTGATTGAAGAGATTTCGTTTCACCCTTGTTTTCCAACCACTTGGATCAATAAGGCTTGAAGCTTCATTATTTATATGAACACTTAGCCTTTCCAAATGAGACCTAGCATATTTCCAAATCGTAATTGCGACTGAATCGATGTCAAGATCACTTTTAATATCGCTGCTACGAACGTACCAGGGTGCATTCACAACACATCTCAGCACTTTGTTCTGAACCTTTGTATTGACATTATGTTGCTGGAACACGTGCAGCCACATAACTGGATACCATAAGTCCATATAGGTCTAAGTACTTGTTTGTATAATAATACTTTGTTGTACGAGGGCTGCTATTTATATTTCGGGAATTGGCATTACGTAAAATCTGGCAACGCCATCATAAACTTTGTCATTTTTAGCACATATGTACGTACAACGTTTTTATGTACAATTGGTTTTTATTTTGTTTACAATAAGTGAAAGAAATCAATTTGGCAAAACAATGGAAATTTCTCGAGAGGGTTTTCGTTGGATTATTTTTCACAACTTTCGACGTGGATTATCCCAACAAGAATGTGTCGATGAACTTAGATGACAGATGACACCATTAACAGCGACAGTTTATCGCTGGTCTGCAGAATTTAATTGTGATCGTAGTTCAGTCGCTGACGAATTCCGTGAAGGTCGTCCAAAATCGGTTGTTGTCCCACAAAACATCGAAGGTGTGCGTGAACTGATAGTGCAAGATCGACATGTGACATATCGTGAGATAGAGGCATCCTTGCACATTAGTTCCACTTCAATACATTCTATTTTGCATGAACACTTAGTTGTAGAAAGGGTTTGTTCTAGTTGGATACCCCATAATTTATCAATCGCTAAAAAAAAGGCTCGCATCGATTGGAGTAATGAAATGCTTAAAAAGTTCGACTGTGGTGCTTCAAAAGACGTTTATAAAATTGTGACAGGTGATGAATCATGGATATATGCGTATGAGCCGGAAACTAAACAGCAATCGACCGTGTGGGTGTTCCAAGATGAGCCAAATACAACAAAAGTTGTTCGAGCACGAAGCACTTCGAAGCAAATGGTCGCCTGTTTCTTCGGAAGAATGGGTCATGTGGTCACTGTTCCGCTAGAGCAACGTAGGACTGTCAATTCTGAGTGATACACGATCATTTGTTTGCCGGAGGTCTTCGGAGAAATTCACAAAACCAACTGCCGAAGACGAATCTCGGCAAACAGGTGAATTTTTAAGCAGTCAAAACATCGAATTGATGACTCATCCGCACTACAGTCCTGACTTAGCAAAAACCATGCTTTGTAGGTGTCTCAAGAGGAATGAAAAATTGCTTTGACCAATGGTTCGAACGAATGCAAAAGTGTATTGATCATCAGGGAGAATATTTTGAAAAACAATAAAGCCATTTTCATTTAAAATTTTTGTTCTTATTTGCTATTCCCGAAATATAAATAGCAGCCCTCGTATGTCGATAGCGCATTCCACCTACCCATGAGCCAATACCTTTTTTCTGAATTTTAGTTCAAGTTCTTTTTTTTTCTTTACATGTTCATTCCACTTGAGCTTGGTTTCCAGAGTCATCCCCAAGTATTTAGCAAATTTATGGTGTGGAATTTGTACGCCATTTATATACAATGGGTGGTATTGTTTTACGAGAAATCTATATGTGTTGATTTTGTTTCATTGAGTTTAATACGCCATATTGTATATATATATGTCCACTCCAAGATTTCGTTTAGTGCGCCCAGTACACTACCCTGGGGAACTCCAGCTTTAATTACTTTGAGTTCTGAATACGTCTATTCTTGTTTAATACGAAAGAAGCGATCTGTCAAGTATGATTTATTGTTTGGGTAATAACACTTTAATTTTATTTAATAGGCCATTATAACAGACCTTGTTAAAAGCTTTTGATACATCAAGGGAGACTGCAGAGCACACCTTCTTTTTTTCAAAAGCATTTTCGATAACTCTAGTTATTCTGTGTATATGATCTAGTGTTGAATGATTCGCGCGGAAACCAAGTGATTAGATATAAGTCTTCTTTGGTCAATAATTTGGTTGACGTCTAACAAAAAGCTTCTCCATAAGTTTTGTAATTATGGTAAGCAGAGAAATTGGTCGATATGATGTTACATCGTACTCTGGTTTGCAGGTTTAATTAACATTATTACCTCTGCTGTCTTCCAATATATGGAACTTTCATTATTAAGGTAGTTTTCATGATTGATGTTAGCTTGGATATTATATTTGTGCCTTTTCTACGTGTTATCTAATTTTTTATGTATATCGCACAGTTGGTTGTGTGCTTTCAAAGCGAATAATCAGTGTTACGGTCATTAGTAAGCTCACTTATTTTTTGCAAAGAGCGCTATTTTTAAAAGCTTTAATTTTATTGCAGTGATTTTTTGTTAGCTTATTAAGCAGGGTTTTGTCAATAACCATTTCCTTTATTTCTTTGGTGTACTTCTGCCCTGCCTTAGTATTGCATCCTGTCATTTGCAGGGTTTTTTTAAAGGTCTCTGCCTTTTGTTGTGATGAGTCTTGAACCCCAGTGTGCTTAGCATTGAAGTCGCCACCCATTAAAAACCGGTTTTTGTGACTATTTATTAGTTTTAATATAAATCACATTTATTATGATGCCGTGGAGTGCAATAAACGGCTGTTAATGATAACCTGTTGACAGTTTCAATACTTACGGAAGTTGCTTGAAACATATCTGTACACATCTTAGCTTCTTCATAGTGATTGATACTACTTCTTATTATAACAGCACTACCTCCCCGCGCGCAATTAGTAGTAGTAGTAGTACTTTCTTTTATTCATTTTTTCGTACTATATACATAGGTACAGATTAATATTAACTTAATTTATAACGAGAGGTGATTTTACAGCATGGCTGTTAGCCGATAGCTGAATTCTGATATTAGAAATTACCTATAATATAATATTAAGCATATGTAGCTGCTAGAGTCTTCCAAATGATTTCATGATCGCCGTTTAATATGTTTATAAGCTCATTTTGCTCAATTGAATTTTTCTTAAAATGTGACACCCTAAATTCATTTAAAACAGGGCATTTTGATATGAAGTGCTCAGTGTTTCCTGCTCATTCCTGTTGCATAGCGTATAAATGGTTGACATATCTGGCGCGAAACGATTTGCATTTAGTGGTAATATGTCGCAGCGTGCTTTTATTATCATCGTTATTTCTCGTTGAGCTGGGTTGGCTTTAAAATATTTTTCTCCAGCTGCTGGTATTTATAAAAGCAGTTTGTGCTACCTGCTACTTTTTCCAGCATTGTACTCCACGAAGCCGCTTTTAATGCCTTAATGAGCTGATTGACAATGCATAGCTTGGGATTATGTCCGGTAGCCTCAGCACTCTTTTCAAGAAAAACCGCTGGAACTTGTTTACTTCTTCCGGCATTGTGTTTCCCCAATCCTGTGCTGCATACACTTGGATTGACCTGCAAACTGCCAAAAATAGCTTCCATTTTGTTGCCAATGAGATTTCGCTTTTCTGACTTCATTAGGTTTACTTCCATTCTCCATTTTAAACAATAATCTTTTAACTTATATATCATTGATTGGAAAACATTCACACCATCAGCTAGTAGTACTATATCATCCGCGTACATTAACACTCTTATGTTTGTCCCATCAATATTTAGACCACCTTCCAAATTGTTGTGGATATCATTTAGATATAAAATAAACAGCAACGGCGACTGTAGACAACCTTGTTTTACCCCAGAATAAGTATCAAAGACTTTTGACATTTCATCACCCGTCCATACTGCGTACTTGGTGTCTTTGTAGATATCTTCTATTACTCTTAACATTTTTGTTGAAAGGCCAATCTCATGCAGCTTGTATATTAGAGGGTTTCTGGGCACCTTATCAAAAGCAGCCTTGAAGTCAACAAAGAAGGCGTAAACTTTTTTATTTTCTGCTAATTTTATGTGCACAATACTTGACAGGTTGTATATGTTATCCACCGTTGAGTATCCGCTTCTAAAGCCTGCTTGGAATTCGTTAATAATGTTATACTGTTCTGCCCATTTGTAGATTCGCTCATTTAGTACACCCAATTATTCCTCTATAGCTATTTACCATAGTGGGAGCTCCTTTTTTAAATATCAGGAACAGAATTGTGCTTAAAAATGTATTCTCCACTTTTCCTGTTCCGAGTATAACGTTGTAAGCTCTGGTTAACTCCTCTAACAACTCGCTGGTTTAATTTTTGACAAATTCATAAGGTATCTATTCCAGGGACCATGTTATTTTTTGACTTTTTTAAAACCTGATGAATATCGGATATTTGTATAGCACTAACTAGGATGTAATGAGATTGATACCGTTGGCAATAATGGATTTCACAGAATTCTTGGGTAGGATTTAAGAGGGTTGCAAAGTAATGTTTAAACTGTTCCGCCGATAAATTTGCTCCAGTTTTAAAAGTTTGCCCTCTTATTTCGTTTGCAACTCTCCACCAATCTGTGGAATCTTTTATATGGTTTATCTTCTGTTCCATCCTTTTAAGATATTCAAGTTTGGCCTGCCCACACACATTTCTATAAACTTGAATAGCTCTTAAATAGTAAGACTTATCACTTTCATTATTTGTTCTTTTAAATTTGTTTAGAGCTTTTTGACATTTAGAATTATACCACTTCTGTTTAAAAATTACTTTTGTGCCACTCTGTATCTCCATCGAGTTCCTGATAACTTCAACCAGCTGGGGTAATGTCAGTGTGTTACTTTCTTCCTTTAGGGTCGGTAGTTTCTCATTTAATTTTTGTTGGTATGTGCTACACTTCGACTCTATCCAGCGCAGTTTCGGTATTAAATTCTGTGGTTTTGTTTGGCTGTGAATATTTTCAAACTCCATAGTAAGCTTGATTGATGTGATCTGACCATATTTGATGACCGACTTCGAAATTTGTGACCACATGAAGGCACTGCACTGATATCGTGCATAGGTAATTTACAGAGCTTCCGATCGCATTTACAAAAGTAAAATCACCACTTTGATCACCTTGCGTCCTTCCATTCAGTATCAATAATCCATAGTCTGTACAGAACTCAGTGAGTACCTTTCCATTTGAATTTGTTACCATCTCTTTTGAATTCCTGTTTTCGTAAACTGTATTAAAACTTAGTCTATTTAGATCTATTTGTTGTTGTAGTTATCCAATTCGTACATTAAAATCGCCCATAATTATTAAATTTCTTTCTGTTGGTTCTTTGAAGAAATCTTTGAGCAACGAGAACTCGCCTTGCCAGTTAGATCCTCTTATGTATACTGGAATCAAAGTTATTTCTTCATCGTTAGTGTATAATCTTATATAACCGATTTCATTTATACGAGCCATAACCATTATTAATTGGCACTGCATATTTTTTTTAATAATTCAAGTTTCAATGGCATCTATTTATGTCCAAGTAATAATTGAACACACAAGTTTGTACTTTTTGGAATGGTTATTGTTGGGAGCAGCCTCTCTTAAATTCGCTCTTAATCAAGAGCAAGTAAAGTAAAGTAAAGTAAAGTAAAGCAATATATAAAGTAAAGTAAAGTAACGGATCACATTGCATTGTGTTAATTTTGCCTATTTCTTTTTATGTTCAAGAAACTTTGTATGTTTTTCAAAAGTTAGTTGCAAATAAATTGTCAAGCAGAACGCACATCGGCGTTTAATAAATTAATCTTTTTATTTTATTTCGGTTTGATGATTTAAAAGTGGATAGCAAAAACTCTTGCTGTACCCCAAACATTGGTGACCCCGACGTGATCGTTGTGTTTAAAGCAAATATCGGTGTATTATATTCGTTAATTCCATTAATTTGCTTTAATGTAAAGTGCACTATTTCGAGTGCATAAGCATCGGTTCCGTTATCCTACTTTGCGCTTCGTTCGTTTTGGCGACAACAATAAATATTTAATCGATTTGCGGTTTATCATTGTTGTTGCGCGTGTGGTTCTTTTTATTGCCTTTATATTGAAATAAAATCGAAAAGACAATGCCAAAGGCAAAGAACGGACAAAAAACCGGTTTCGGGGAAACGGGACATTTTAATCTTGAATTCCTTAAGAAAAAAAGTAACTGGTTCTTAGGACAAATTCAATCGACTCTTGATACAACATCTGAGGATACCCTACAGTGTTTAAATGAGTCGATTGTGTCTGTTAAATTAGAACAACTTTCGGAATTAAAATCCCAGTTTGAGGATACTCAAACGCAACTCGAGCAGATCTGTTTGGACGAAATCAACAGTAATGCTCGAGTTCAGTTCATGGACGCATTCATCATAGCTAAATCAAATATGATGGCATGTTTAAATTCGCGGAATATGCAAGATTCGCATGCGTCTACTCGAATTGAGCACTCGGCAGGTTCCAGCACAACAGCATATAAAACGCGTTTGCCGGCACTGCAGTTACCTGTATTTAGTGGCACAGTCACTGACTGGCCTGACTTTTGGTCATTGTTTCAGGTTATTGTCGACAATGAGTCAGCTTTGAGTAACATCGAAAAGTTTCAGCATCTGAGATCAAGCTTGGCTGGCACCGCCCTGGATGCAGTTCGGTCTCTGGAAATATGTCATGAGAACTACGAAAAGGCGGTAATGTTATTAAAAAGGAGATTTGATATTAAAAGTACGCAATTTCAGGCACATATTAATCAATTGTTTGGCTTAAAATCCATGGCTGAGAACTCAGCAACTGATTTGCGAGAGATCGTGGACAAGAGTAGTGTGCATATTCGAGCATTAAGCACTCTTGCATCCAAGGAGGAAATTCTCGATGGTCTGCTAATGCATTTGATTGGCAAGAAAACGGATTGCGCTACGCAGGCAAAATGGGAAGAGGAAATGCCTATGCAAGGCTTACCTTCATGGGACTCAATGGCAACTTTCTTCGAACGCAGAGTAAGGATATTGGAAAGAGTGGATTTGGCCTTGGCAACAAATACGCCAGGCAATCAGGTGAACTTTAAAAAATCGTCAAATAGAAAATCTTTCGTAACCACCAATACTAATAAGCGCTGTGTATTTTGTCAAGCGGAACATTTTATCACAAGTTGTCCATTGTTTTTGAATTTATCACCTTCCATTCGCCTCAAAGAGACCAAAAAGCTGAAGTTATGCCTCAATTGTTTGTGCAAGGGTCATTTCGTAAGAGATTGTAAATCACGCTGCTGCAAATCATGTTCTGCCAAGCACCATTCGCTATTGCATATAGACCAGCAAGTCTCAGATAGGATCGAAAATTCAGTCGTATCAGAATCTCAAAGTGCTCTTGTCATTGACTCTAATCCTGCTGCATTGCTTAGCAAAAATCATTCATCGAGAACCATTACTATGCTCGCTACTGCCATGGTTATGGTCAAAGGTCGAAACGGAATTTTGTTTCCATGTAGAGCATTGCTCGATTCAGCGTCTCAGATTCATTGTATCACATCATGTTTAGCTAATCGGTTACAAGTCAAAAGAACTAAATCTACAACTATAATTTCGGGATTTGGTCAATCAGACATAGTTGCAAAAGAAAGTATTATGATAGGATTGCAATCTGTAAATGGAAAATACAATACATCACTCTCAGCCGTCGTCGTTCCCACAATTACTTCTAACCAACCTGAAACAAATTTGTCATCTGTTCAATGGAATATTCCAGCAAATATTACGCTTGCAGATTCAGGTTTTCATCAGTCGCAAGGAATTGATTTACTTATCGGTGCTAGTTTGTTCTTCGATCTGATGTGTGTAGGACAAATACAGTTGGGTCCGAATTTGCCTATTCTTCAAAAAACCAGATTAGGATGGATCGTCTCTGGAAATGTCAGTTATCCATTGAATCAAGCTTCATGCTGCACAGTTGTTGTTGCTGATGCAGTGGATGGTGATTCAGATTGTACCCTACATGAATTAGTAAAAAGTTTTTGGGAAGTTGAAGGGCATACTCCACAAAGGATTAAGAGATCAAAGGAAGACCTAGATTGTGAGAAACATTTTATTAGCAGTTTTCGCCGTTTAGGCACTGGCGAATATGTGGTGAGATTGCCAAAAAAGATTGATTCCATTTCATTGGGTGATTCGTACGTGCGAGCAGTAAATCGACTGAAATCATTGGAAAGAAAATTCATTAGTCATCCTGAATTGAAACAACAATACTCGGCATTCATTAAGGCATACGTTGACCTCAAACACATGACTTCGATTAGCTCAGTACCACCTAACTTAGTATCGTACTTTTTACCTCATCATTGTGTTTTGAAAGCTGATAGCACCACGACGAAATTACGTGTAGTATTTGATGCATCAGCTCGAACCTCTACTGGTTATTCCCTCAATGACACGTTAATGGCAGGACCTGTAATACAACCAAAATTAGTTGACACACTTCTTCGTTTTCGATCTCACAAGATTGCTATTAAAGCAGACATATGCAAGATGTATCGTTGTGTGCGGATAGAAGAACCAGACTCATTTCTGCAATGTATTGTATGGCGTGAAAATCCTGATGATACACTACAAATATATAGATTAGACACAGTGACCTATGGCACAAAACCCGCTGCATTCTTGGCTATTCGTGCAATGCAACAGGTAGCTATAGACGAAGCATATGATTTTCCCCTTGGTTCAAAGATAGTACTACGCGACTTCTATGTTGACGGTCTCATCTCAGGTGGCAGTACAGAAGAAGAAGTCTTGGATATTATATCACAAACAAATGCATTACTTTTACGAGGAAAGTTCATGCTCAGAAAATGGTGCTCAAATGATGATAGCGTCTTGCGAGGAGTTGAAGAATCGAGTAGAGAACAAACAACAGCATTTAGCGATGGTAATGATTGTACAAAAACACTTGGATTGATGTGGGACCCAAAGAATGATGATTTCTTATTCTCGTTTTCTTCATTTGATATTGCTGAGCGTGTTAGCAGGCGCCAAGTACTGGCTGCTGTTGCAACGATTTACGACCCACTTGGTTTGATTGGACCAGTTGTGTTAAAACTTAAGGTGTTTCTTCAATCACTTTGGAAACAAAAAATGGCGTGGGATGAAAGTATACCACAATCTTTACATTGTAATTGGAATCAATTATGCTCAGCACTAGGTCGAGTCAGCAAAATTCGGTTCCCTCGTTTCGTTGGATTAGATAATGCTGAGCTAGAAATTCATGGATTTTGTGATGCTAGCATAAAGGCATTTGGAGCTTGCGTTTACGTTCGAGCAAAGAAGGGCAATTGTGTGAAAGTCAACTTATTGTGTTCTAAATCACGAGTAGCTCCATTGAAGACACTCACAGTACCCAAACTGGAATTATGCGCAGCAATGCTACTGGCTGAGTTGATGAAATCTATTTTTGATTTGAAGATTTTTAATGCAAGTTTCTTTTGTTGGTCAGATTCAAGTATAGTGCTTTCCTGGTTGGATGATGTCGCTGCTAATTACAATATATTCGTGGCAAATCGTATTAGTAGCATACAAGAAATTTCGAACGGCATGATTTGGAGACATGTACCAACTGAACATAATCCTGCCGACATTTTATCTAAGGGTGCACTTCCTAAGGAATTTGAAGAATCTGAGTTGTGGAAGCATGGACCTAAGTTTCTGCAAGAGGATGAGCTTAGATTTCCAAAATCAATTAAATTGTCTCCTAACACTATTGAGAGGAAACGTAACGTGCTGAGTGCAGTGACAAGCAACACAGATTACTCAATTGATTGCAAATTCGTTAATTTGTTTCGTTCAACGCAAAGGGTGTACGCTTATGTACATCGCTTTATGAATGCAAAGTCGCTTCATTGGTCATCCCCCAAGCTTACTGTGGAGGAGATAGAAGCTGGAACATGTGTACTAATTCGGATGGTACAAAGGGCAACCATGCATCAGGACTACATCGAGTTGGAAGCTAATGGGACGATCGGTCGTTCCAGTAGATGCTCATCCCTGAACCCTTTTATGGATAAAGCTGGTATAATGCGGGTTGGTGGTCGATTACGGAATGCAAATTTGAGCTTCAGCGAAAGGCATCCAATTATACTACCGGCAGATCATCCAGTGACAAACAGCATCATAGTTGACTACCACCAAAGACTGCTGCACGCTGGACCTCAGGCCTTGTTGGCAAGCATTCGTATGAGGTTTTGGCCCCTCGGCGGATTAAAAGCTGTAGCTAAGGTTGTAAACAAGTGTATTCGATGTTTTCGTGCAAGACCATCGTTGATGCAGCATATCATGGGCAATTTACCTTCAGAGCGAGTAAGGCCTCAGCCTCCGTTTTATACAACAGGCATGGACTTTTGCGGACCATACGTTTACAAGTCAGAGGTGCGGAACAGGCAGCCAATTAAATGTTACATTAGCCTTTTCATTTGTTTTGTCACGAAAGCTGTACATTTGGAATTGGTGAAAGATTTGGCAACACCTTCATTTTTGGCTGCATTGAAACGTTTCGTAAGCTTGCGTGGCCGACCACGAACTATTTGGTCGGACAACGCAACAAATTTCGTAGGTGCCAGGAATGAGCTGAAAAGACTTCATGAGTTAATGTTTAATGAAGAACATCAGAAGGAGGTACACAGACATTGTCTTAATGAAGGAATAAATTGGCGTTTTATTCCTCCGAGATCACCACATTTCGGTGGCCTCTGGGAGGCGTCGATTAAATTAGCAAAGCATCATCTTCGTCGTTCGATTTCTTGTTCGGTGCTCAATTTTGAAGAATTTAGAACTCTTGTTTATCAAATTGCAGCTATAATAAATTCTCGACCTCTTTATCAACTCACAGAAAGGCCTGACGATCTGCAAGTTCTGACTCCAGGACACTTCTTGACTGGTGGAATGCTGACAGGAGTAGCTGAGCCGGATCTAGTTAACTTAAACCCAAATCGTTTAAGGCATTGGCAAGTCGTGTGCCAAATACAACAGTCATTCTGGAAGACTTGGAGCACAGCATATCTCACTTTGCTCCAAGAGCGAGCTAAGTGGCGTCTAAAAACAGCAAACATCCCCGAAGGTTCTCTGGTCCTACTTAAAGATGACAACTTACCATCGATGAAATGGCAAATTGGTCGAGTGGTTGAAACTGTCAAAGGCAATGATGGTGTCGCTCGTGTGGCAAACATTCGTACCAGCACGGGAATCATCAAGCGAGCCATAGCTAAGTTATGCCTCTTACCGATAGAAGATGTTGAAAGCCGTAGTCCTTCAACGGGGGGAGGATGTTGGGAGCAGCCTCTCTTAAATTCGCTCTTAATCAAGAGCAAGTAAAGTAAAGTAAAGTAAAGTAAAGCAATATATAAAGTAAAGTAAAGTAACGGATCACATTGCATTGTGTTAATTTTGCCTATTTCTTTTTATGTTCAAGAAACTTTGTATGTTTTTCAAAAGTTAGTTGCAAATAAATTGTCAAGCAGAACGCACATCGGCGTTTAATAAATTAATCTTTTTATTTTATTTCGGTTTGATGATTTAAAAGTGGACAGCAAAAACTCTTGCTGTACCCCAAACAGTTATTTAATTATCTTTAATTTGATATAATAATTTCATATAAATATATAAATAAAACTGAAAATATATAATTAAACCAAACGACTTCAATAATACATGAATTATTTTTTACCATTATTACTTGGCACGGCAACGATATACAGGGTGGCTGATGAATTTTGCTACATTAAGAAACTCAAATAACTTTGTTTTTAGTGTATGGAATTCATTTTTATTTTTTTCACGTCATTAAATTTTATTAAATATAGCTTAATTAGTTTTAAAAAGAATTGAATTTAAATGCCCCCTGCTCGTTGACACATGTGCGGTATCTTAGTAAAAAGTTATTCATTGCTGCTTGGAGAGTTGCGACAGGAATAGCCGCAATTGTTGCCCGAATGGATTGCTTTAGTTCATCCAAATTTGTCGACTTTGTTTTGTAGACTTCTTGTTTGCATAAACCCCACAAGCAAAAGTCAGGTGCAGTAAGGTGAGGCGACCTGGGGGGCCAACGGAATTCGGAGTTTCTTGAAATAAGTTTATCAGGAAATTTTCGTCGCAACTCTGTCATAACAGACTGGGCTATGTGAGGCGTTGCCCCATCGTGTTGAAACTACACAGAGTTGAAAGGAATTCTCTTTCGGCGTAGTTCTGGATAGAAAAATTCTTTCAGCATTTTCAAATAACGGTCTCCAGTAACCGTAACGGTGTGAACATTTTTTTGGTAGCGGCTTTCATCAGCCACCCGTTATTTAAATTAAAACTGAATAAGATCACCCTTATTTTTAATAACGGCTTTAACTCGTTTTTCCATAGTATTTATTATATTTAGGCAATCTTTTGGAGTTATGGAGTCCCAATTTTCCTGAATTTTTGACTTTTTGGTGGGGGCCGTGGAACCTTTTTTACTTGCCGATCATTTGTCTTCGTTGGAATGATCTTAGGGGACATAGATTCGGGAGGGTCAGGTGACTGTTCAGCCTTTCTTTGTTTGCTGGGTCTCCTTTTCAGGATCCAATCAGTCTCGTGGGTAAGCTCTTCTTCATCTGTTTCATAAACAGTATTTTTTTTCTTGTTGGACAGAATTGTGTGTATTTCCAATAATTGCTGGTTTGGACTTTAGTTTTAATTCAGTGTTTTCATTTTTAACTGTGCTACCCTTTTTTTTAAAACTGGACAACCAATGACAACAGCTTTTGCTATCAGTTGATGATGCTGCGCTGCTGAGATTATACAAAACTACTGCTAGCCTGTGATGTTGTTATTGTCATAGCTTGTAAAATTGTTGTTGCTATTGCTATTCTATATTACTTGTCAATGTTGTCACAGTAACGTAACGTTTCGTTTTCTTGTTGTTGTTGTTAGAAAATTTTCTATTATCAAAGCTAACCAGAATGCTTTCTAAAGTTATTATTTATTTTGTTTTCCTTTATCGCAAGATCAGTTCTCTGCAGCAGGCGCTTTTGAAAGCACGTCTGTTCACTTCAGTTCACTTTAAAAAAAACACCTTTCATTAGGGTCCTCTCGAAATGAGTTAAACCTGGTAAACGTTGAAAATTTTTGAATAGTCGAATTCGGTGAAATCAAAATGGCAGTTGCTCCATACAAAAAAAGTTAACATACATAGTAAATAGAACACACGATTAAGAGTCGAAATCGTGGTAACGTTGGGGCTGCCAACCTTATGAATTTATTGTGAATTGGCAGCATCGCCGAATTAATGGTTAAAGTAAACAAAGAAATGATAGAGGTAAGGTAAGGTAAAATATTAAATTATTTATGGCAATTTCTGAGATTAATTCAATTATTTTCTTTTTTTTTCGGTTACTTTTGGATTGTTTGTTTCCATTCACTTGTGTTTACGAGAACAGCTGAGTTAAACAAGCAAACGGGTCGTTCACGAAATCTGTTAAAAAAATTTACGAAAATACTGCCTTTAACACAATGACCTCAACTATTGGTCGGCGTTCAACACAATTCTTGAGGACCCTATATATGTATGTTACAATTTGCGACTCAGAAACAGAAACAGAAACATTGGAACCGAAACAAAATAGATCGGAACGCCCTCTGCTATTAAAAGAGATTTGCTAACATTGCATTCGGAGAAAATTATAGTTTGTGAAAAGTCTTCATCAACTGGAATCTGCATCGTTATCCGAAATAGTCTTTGTATTATTTAATATGGTTATAATTATTTGGCATTTTTTTATTATTTTAGCTTTTTCCGAGTCTGGTTCATATATTTTAACGTTTTAAGGTGTCGCACCGTATCCTACTACTCGGTGTACGTCGTATTTAATTTCTTGTCATAACAGTTTAGTTTTGTGTAAAGAGTGCACATTTTAAAAATTTATAGCAATATATTTTAACATCTATATTTTACTGAGCTGAGTACTTTAAAAGTATCTACTCCAATTATTTTAGTTTACATGAATTCGTAATTAAATATTTAATTAAAAAATTATGGAGTCTGTACGCTACGAGTGCGGCCAACAGGTGCAATTACGACAACAGTGTGAAACTATGAATGAATCAAAACAAACAATAGAGGATCCTCAGGGTATTGGCAATGTAAGTAAAAATTAGTATTTGTGATTACATACTAAAAGATTTATTAATCAACATTAAGGTGCTGATATAAATTAACGAGATTAAAATATCTTTTTATATGATTCAGGGTTTCTTAAACTTTTTTTTGCAAATGAGCACTTCATAAATTGAAAAAATTTAACGCGCACATAGTATTTTATTTCACAACTATTCATGTATACTCTTAGACATATCCTACTTTTTTGGAAGCACTGCGAATAGTTTAAGAAACTCTGATCTACTTTAATATACTACACACATTCTCTATCCTCTAACGCATTGGTTCCCTACGTGGTCTATATCGACTCCCAGTGGTCAACGACGAACTGTAAGGGGTCCATGTGAGGGAAAAAATGCTGTCCGATAGAGGATATCATTTAAGCAGGTCGTGATTTAATTTGGGTTTTCATGAATGAAGAACTGCTCTTCGCAAGAACTTTGACAACTGACATTAAGACGAATCAATATATAATGTTTTAAAGGATTATTTGGAAAAAGCAATCTCTTTATCAAATATAATTGGGGTACCGAAACGGGTAGCAGTGGATAAATTGATGCAATCAGCTGTTCTCGCATACATAACTGCCAATCTGCAGAAATTGCAATAAATAATATATTAATCGTACTTTTATTTTCTGTTTAAATTAAATTTGTAAAACATATCACTTTTGCCATATAATTTCGGCAGAGTTGAAACAATTAATTAACACTTGTATACAATTTGCTCAACTCAATCGTCGCACAATTTTATGCAAATATTCAAATTTTTTTTATAATCACTTAGTTTATGCAACGGTTGTTTATGCAGTTTAATCAATCTCGTGAAGACCCCTAATATCAGTAACAACAGATGGGGTAATAGTGTGTTCAGACAGCGAGTTTTGATTGTGCGAGTTCTAGTTACCCGTTTTTTGTCACCGAGTTCTGAGTTGCGAGTTCTGAGCAGTTAGTAGTTAGTTAGTTTTGTTTTTATTACACACACAAATGCACAAGTGGAACGTTGTGGCAATTGTGAGAAATAAAAATTTAAATTTTGTGATTAATACATGATTTAGAACATTTTGCAGTGTATGCACATAGATTACAAAAAAAAAATTACAATTAATATTTTCCTTAAATATATTATCTGCCATCATTAGGTGTTTATTGCCGCTAAACAAAATGTACCCGGGGTGTTGGCAATACAATGTGTTATCCATCGACAACATTTAGTTGCTAAAAATCTGAGTGATAGATGAATCTCTTCAATTAGTCTTTATCGCAGTGAACCGAATCCGAAGCAACGCATTAAATTTGCGTAGTTGTCTGAAGAAAATTACGAGAAGTTTCATAAATTGCACCTTTCCACTGAAGTTCGAGGGCTTTCGAAAGCCTTATGTTTAACAAGATAATAATTATTGGCCGAAACTTTATGATATATTATAAATTGCATATTGTTTCAGGTAAAAATTGTCACAATTAGAAAAAAAAAAAATACACTTCAGCAATTTTTCGAAAACAGCTTTAGCGCATCTAAAGCTGCATATTTGTAAAATTTGCAACAAATCATTCATACGGAAGCTGCGAACCTAAAAAACAAACATTGTATGGACTAAATCAACATTCCAGCCGTCGGTTGGTCCTAAGAGGTTTTTTCATTATCATCGTTGTCCGTGTCATATTACATAAATAACAATTTTTTTTAGATACTTTAATTACATAGGCCTGCAAAACTTGGCTTTAATCCCCTTGGAATGTTTTTATGTAGAATCTATAGATTAGAACATCTTGATTCTAATCAAATATGACCTTTGTTTTTGCTGTATCCACGTCACATTTTTTATTGACGTTTGAAAATTGGTCAAAAATTGCATGTTTAGTCAGTAAAAGAATATGTATTTCAAGGAAACAAAAAATCAGTTATTTTTTTCCAATTCATTAGAAATATTGTAATTATTGCTTAAAAATATAACATAAAACAATTGGGAAGTATGTATAAAAAAAAGAAAATTGCTTCTTTACATTTTTGGTAACACTCAATAAGGTCCTAAAGATAACGTGTTCTTAAAAAAAAATAAAATTTTTAATTGTTTTAGTATGTGGAGTCAAATTATCAAAAAAAGCGAAAAACATTTGAAAAAAAAAATATAAGCTTTTGTCCATTTAATGATTAAATCAAAATCGGACTAACAGAAACACTCTTTTTCTCATTAAATTTTCGTGATGGGATTTTTCAAATAATTTCCTATAACTAAGTGCGTAATACCTACCGAAATTACCCTTCAGATTTCTGGGAGAAAGCCCTCACAGGTCTTTGTTATTGTTATGTATGAGTAAAAAGTACACTAGAGATTAACATGCGATAGAAATCTTAATATTCAATTAAATATGTTTAATAAGTTTCGGTTACGATTTCGGCCGAAACTGCGACCAGGGCCGAAGATTCGGTTTCGGCTGCAAATCAAATGAAGTAAATCATTGTTTGCAAATTTGTCACAGAAAGATGACATTTCAACTTACGTTCAACATTTCTCTCTTCAGATTTTGAAACTAGGTTTGAGGATGTTTAGTCCATGGTAATTCCACAATGGAAAACACTGATCAACAGCATTTTTGTCACAAGAACTATTTTAGTGTATATTTAGTAATTCGGACGCTGATTTCGAATCTGCCCTAGGTTTTTTTTTGTATCACGTCTAGTTTTTGAGATACAGGCACTTCTTTCTTTTTTAAATTCACATAGAGTTTGTTTATATTATTACGAGTATACTAAGATGTGTTATTTTGAATAGACCGCTATTTCGGTAGATGTCACTTTTGAAGCTGTCATTTTTTTACATTTGACAAGTATAAACTACGCCATTAATAAAACTGATACACGCTTCAACAACGCATTGAAGTTATTAAAATTCACTAAAAAAAGGGTGAAAATTTGGCAGAGACGGTTCGTAAAACTAAAACATTTTTGGGTCGTCGTGAAGCAAATTGTCGGACAGCAATACAGAAATTGGTGGAAAAATACGAGCTGTTGAGACAAGTTAGTGATGTGAAGAATAAAACCCGTGCACGTCGCTCAAGAACAACTGAGAATATTGCTGCTGTAGCCCAAATTGTTGAAGAAAACCCAGGTTTGTCCATTCCTCATCGTTCTTTGGAATTAGGCATTCCACAAACGTCATTGCACCGTGTTTTGCATAAAGACTTGGGTCTTAAGGCTTATAAAGTTCAGTTAACACAAGATCTCAAGCCGGCTGATCATCAACATCGTCGTGTCTTTGCTGATTGGGTCCTTGAAATGCATAGAAATGATCCGGAATTCCATCGAAAAATCATCTTGACTGATGAGGCCCATTTCCACCTCGGTGGTTACGTGAACAAGCAAAATTGTCGCATCTGGGGCTCGGAAAACGCAAGAGTTATTATTGAAAAGCCTCTCCATCCTCAACGTGTGACTGTTTGGTGTCAGTGGACCTTACTTTTTCGAAAATGAGGCTGGAGCAACAGTTATGGTGAATGAATTGCGCTAACGAGAGATGATTAATGATTTTTTATGGCCGGAATTGGATGGTATTGATCTGGACAACGTTTACTTTCAACAAGACGGTGCTACGTGCCACACAAGCAACGAAACCATTGATCTTTTACGGGATAAGTTTCTGGACCGTGTTATCTCTCGAAGAGGTGATCACAATTGGCCACCGAGATCTTGTGATTTAACATCCTGCGACTTCTTCCTTTGGGGCCACGTAAAAGATAAGGTCTACCCCAACAGCCCAGCGTCGATTCAAGACCTCAAAAATGGAATTCGTGAGGCTATCGAGGACATAGGGTAACCCCTTTGCGATTTGGTTATGGAAAATTTCATGAAAAGGATATGGTCCTGTAAGCGTGGACATGGTGGCCATTTGGCTGATGTTGTTTTCCATTATTAACGGCATACCTTCCTCTTTATAATGAAATAAACATCCGATCATTTATCTCAAAAAATGTCATTTTTCTTTGAATATCAAAATTAACTCTTAATTGAAAATCTTAAACATTAAATTCATATAAAGAAATATCGACAAATTTATAATAATTTAGTTTCATAATCAAAAAGTGTTTATTATTAATAATATTGCAGTTTAAAAACATAAAAATACATATTTCATGGAAGTTGATAAGAAATTAAAAATAAAATATAATGGTAATCGGTTTTCTTAGCTGTTTTTCTAAAAATAGCTTAATGAATGGTACTTTCAAGATCAAAAGAGAAAAAGATGATAAAAGTAAGGGAAGACTTGCAGTAGCAAAAACAACATGCAACTCCCGGAAAACTAATATCAAATTTTTAATTTTTTTGTTTTTTTAAAATTGGCATATATAACATACTTTTTGTTTGTCACAAGAACTGTGGGTACTCACGGCCCAGGACGGGGTTGTTAACCACTAAGCTGGGACATCCAAGTTTACCACACAAAAATCAAAATAAAAAAAAAAAATACACAACAAACCTCATCATAAATACAACAACCTATCTTCCGCCCCTCACCTACTCAACCCCCTTCTTACAAACCTATGCGACCATCGGTGTTAATTACCGGGGTACTCCCCCTACCTTAAATTAGACCTAAGCCCAATTCCTTAAGTCCACTACCCAGGCTACCAGGCCAGCTCGATGACACGAGTTGATTTAGCCATGTCCGTCTCTCCGTCTGTTCACAAAACTAGTCCCTCAGTTTTTGAGCTAGAGAGCTGAACAACTAGGGGGGTACCTCCCATACAAACCCCCTTTTAAAATAATGTTCTTATAAGAAAAAGTTTTTTGTTTTTGACTTATTGAACTGACATTTGGACACTATAAGTTTCTGTTCCGTATCCATCAGCCATGTAAATTTCATGATCCTAGCGTTGCCAGCAAGGGTACCTCCCATTCAAACTCACACTTAATGACAAACTTATAAAGAGTATAAGTAGAATAAAAATACAATGAAACTCAAACTGTGTTCTTTGTTGATACTTAAACTGTAACAGAGAGAATATAGTGATGCTAAGAAAGAAAGGTTGGATGAAACCCGGAGGAGCGTGAAGAGTATTACATCTTTAGCATAGCCAATCATAGCCTTCTTTCTGTTTTTGTAGTTTGATTTCTTTGATATGTGATAAATATTATAGTTTTTTTTAATTTTGAAAGGATTTTCTTTTCTTGTGTGTGTTTTGTTCATTTGTTTGCTGTTTTGTTGTTTCGCGTTTATGTTGGTTGGTCGCACATTTTTAAATTAATCTTATTAAAGATGTTGTTGCTTTTCTGATTGATTTCGATCTCCAACACGATGATGAAACAGGTTCGGTCGGTGCATACGAGCTTTGTTAAGCGTACACGGTACAAAAGTAAGTCAGCGATGAGTAGCAATTTAATGGTTATTTTTTTGGCGGTCATTAAAGCAATTTTGGCAAATACACAATCTCACAGCCATACAAAATACTTCAATTTCATGATTAACATATTTTCTCGCACATGCAATGAGTTTTTAAATATTAAAATGGATAATATTTAAATAAAAAGCCAGCCCTAAAGCAACAATTCGATTTGAATTCTACATTACATCAATTTTAAAAACAATAAACAAAAAAATGCGTGAACCGAAATTAATATTAAATTAATATTTTTGTCTTGTTTCAATTCATATGCAAACATGTACTACAAACATACTAAATAGTAATATTTACAATTGTATGCAATTCATTTTTTATTTTCTAGGTATTATGTACACACGATGGAGTTTTATTAAAAAAGGCCAGCGCCGAGTACATTTCGGATCTAAATATTAGTGGTGCGCTCTCTATAGTAGAGTATATGACACCACGAAGTCATATGTACTTGGAATGGCTTCCAAATGAAAATATATTAATTGCTGATGATAGTCAGGATCGAGATTGGGCTTTGGTAGATACGATATCTCGGCGAGCTCGTACTACGTCTGAGTGCAAAGCTTTTAACACAAGACCAATAGATGCTTCAATAACCAGTGGATCTCCTCAAATAAAACCTCGAATTTTTCGAACGTTACTCCAAGAGCTGTCCTCTATTGAGGTGAAACACCGTGGCCAAATAATACGTTTTTTACGTAATGATAGCGTTCACAGTGAATTTTTTTTCCAACATGGAAACGCAGACATATTTGTTCAATCGATGCGGCAATTGCATATAATAGATAGTGTTCCTTCATTTACACGCGGTGGAGAAGAGTATGTGATATTGACAACAGAATCCCAAAAGCTAAAGAAAACGTTTGCCGAACTAGATATAGGTGATATTAAATCTAGTCGTTTGGGAAACGAAAGTTGGTTGCCTAATAAGGTTGTTGGCTTTCTGGTTAATATACCAGACTATGTGCAACCGCCCTTTCATCGGGGATCATCGAAATCCGGGCAAGGTACATTGATTCATGGAGACCGCCAAAAATCACCTGACAATTATCAAATGGTTGCATTGAGTGGAAGCGCAAAAAGTACTTTGTCTTCTGTAAGTGAAAGTCATATTACAAACTCGGACAAATCCCCAGACGAAAACTATATTGAAAATGTAAAAGAATTGGATATACGAATACCTGAACGCCAAATTGTAGTTCGCGGTGAGTGGTTTTATCTATGCACCTTCTTATGGTTATTATAAATATTTAATCTATGCTGATAGGTGCTCCTCTAAATCAAATTCAATGGTTGGAATTCCGTATGCCGGACGGCCACATATCCGACAGCACTGGTGTCTTAGAAATAATATTTCGCGGAGGGATTGCACCCGCCTTGCGTGCGGAGGTTTGGAAATATTTGTTGAATTACTACCAGTGGTCAGATAGTGAAGTTCAGCGTGTTCAACGCCGCAAACAAAAATCAATAGAATACTACAACATGAAAGCTCAGTGGCTTGCGATGACAACCATTCAGGAAGCTAATTTCTCTGGATATCGCGATCGAAAATGTCAAATAGAAAAGGATGTCAAACGTACTGACCGTACTCAAGAGTTTTTTGCTGGCGAAAACAATCCAAATTTAATGCTGCTACAAGGCATACTAATGACTTTCGTCATGTACAATTTTGATCTTGGATACGTTCAAGGAATGTCAGATCTTTTGGCCCCAATATTAGAAATACAAGAAAATGAAGTTGATGCCTTTTGGTGTTTCGTCGGTTTCATGGATATGGTCTTTGCTAATTTCGATATGGACCAAGAAGGCATGAAAACACAATTTTCCCAATTGCGATGTCTGCTTCAGTTTGCTAATCCCCGACTTTTTAATTATTTACAAACACACGAATCAGATAATATGTACTTTTGTTTTCGTTGGCTTCTTGTCTGGTACAAACGGGAGCTATCTAGTGGTGATGTTCTCAAACTGTGGGAATGCTTCTGGACCCGTCTGCCATGTTCAAATTTTCATTTACTTTTTTCCGTGGCGCTGCTTGACCAACAAACAGATATTATAATCGAAAATAAATACGAATTCACAGAAATATTAAAACATGTTAATGAATTATCTGGTCATATTAACCTTAATAGTACACTTGAACTAGCCGAAAGCATTTATTTACAATTAAAAGCATCGGATTCTTTGCCAAATGAGATAAGACGGATCATTGGTGAACCTTTGCTTCCAAATGAAACTAACAGTTTTGCTAAAGAAGAGGATTTTTGTGACGATTTTGATGAAATTGTAACCGTTCCAACACCACAAGAAAAACAGCGACAGCAGGAACTGCTTGAGGAAGCTTGCGAACGTTCCATGTTTTTGCAGCATATTTAGATCAGTAGTAAGGTTGTTGAAATAAGTAACGCACATCTCTTTTATCATATTACCTTTTCTTTAAAGTTTTGTAAGGTAAATAAAAATCATTTAGATTGATAACAACTTAGATGTTTATATTTTTGTATACATTTTTTAATTCCTACCAATTGAACACTTTTCTTTTAATGTATTTTTGTATTTACGATTTGCTTTTTTAAGCTTAAATTATAAATTTTCGTTTAGATAATTTAAAAACGAACTACATTCACTAAGCAACTATGTATATAAGTACAATATATCGGCATATAATTTGAAGTTAAATTATTATTTATAAAGATAAAAAGAATAAAAAGGAAAAAATAAACAAAACTACACAATCGTCAAATTACTAAAATTGCGTTCTGTGAAGCTTGTTTGAACTTTAAATATTATTTGCCATAATTCGCAAATAACTGTTATCATTTAATTTCAAAGTGGAACGGTCAGTGAGAGCGAGGGGAATAGACAACAAAGCAGATATTACCCAGCGAGCATTTTGTAAACTTATAATCTTCTTCTTCTATATACATAAAATTCAATATATGTATGTATATACATATGTAAGTCTCGTATAGATTCTGAAACTGCTGAACAGATTTTGATGAAATTTTAAGTGCATCTCTTGCATAGTCTTGAGAGTGTTTCAGTAAAGTTTGGTGCGAATCGGACTTGCTATTATTGAGAAATTGGTGGAAATAATTTGCATAAAAATCTTAGAGACATATTTTAAAATCAATCAATTCACCTTTGTCAAATATAGCAGGAAATTATGTCAAAATTAATATTTGATTCGTCTGATTTTTCAAAAGTATTTCAATTAATGCGCAATGTACTACATTTAAAAAAAAAATAGCATGACGCACTTACATCACGTCTGGAGCGTAGCAAAGCACGCCGGGAAAGCTAGTAATAATATGTTTCTATTAATTATTTATTGTAATTATTAATATTTGTTGCTATTTATTTCATAAATATTTATTGGCTGACTCAATTCGTAATCACCTAACGGAGTCAAAAACTATTTAGTAAGACGACTATTGAAAATCCAAGCATCAAAATGTTTACTGTGTAACATATAATAGTCGACTGCAACGTACAAGCAGACACACATACATATGTCAAAATTCATACATACACACGAAAAACCTTTTGAATAACTTCTCTCATTGAATCCTTTAGTGGTTGCCCTTGTCATAAAGAAACAAAAATAATTGACATTGCTTGTACACAAAAACTTATAAACGGAAAACAATTCACAATGTTTTTTTCATCCCTTTTATATTTGGTTTCTTAACAACCGGTTGCTTGACAACCTAATGAAAAGGTAGTCATTTATTTGCGAACTCTGATATTTACTGATTCCATTTTGAAAAGTTGTTGGCAACGTAGCATTCACTTAATGCCCATGAGGAAAGTACATATATCATTGTAATGTAGGTACAATTTACCATCAAGTGCTGCAAAATAAACTTCCAAAGCATACAGCATGACAACATCGCAGGAGGATGTGATGAAAATATTCAACGGGTTTTTATAAAATAGGTAAATTTAATACAATAGAAGATTATGTGTTGAATTCTTAATGACCATTGAGGATTCCGCTACCCGAATGAGTCCTACCTGCCAGCTCTCCTGACATTACCATTATCAATGCATCACTTTTAGCATATTGCGGGTGGTCGCTGATATTGCAATAAGTTCTGACCATGTACCGATTCTGATTGATATATGAATGCTTCAATTGCCAAATCGATTAACTCCACTTTATGAATTTTATTCAATTTTAACTTCGAAACATCCGAATCCGGTTTCACGATATGACAACCTGCTAAATGTATGCCACTTTTTCCGTTAAAATTTGTCCCAATAGTGGTCATATCGTGTGAACACCAAATGTCACATCGTGTGAACACTCTTTTGGGACATTTGTGCAAATGAGGACAGATATGGCATTTGGCAATAAATGAAATTTCAAAAGTCAGATTCGGATGAAAAATTATAAATATATACTCACAAGGAGAGATTTTAAAAGTACTATCGCGGGTGTAACAAAGTTGGCCCTTACTTTCTAGATTATGATACAAAAACAAAAAAAGTCTGTTAATTGTGAAACTTAATTTCTGTAACGCCTTAATATTTCGTAAGATGTTAGATTAATCTTATATATACATTAAAACAATACGTACGTATTTCATAATTTATAAGGAGTTCCATATCGTCGTTGTCCCAATCACTATCTGTTTCCGTGGTGGGGTCAGATGATTTCAAAACCAATGTGCACTTGAGATGAGGCAGTGAGGTGCGCGCGGCGTAAATGCCGCGTCTGCAAATTGGAAAAAATGCCTGGCATAATTTTCAGTCCTTGCCATTTATCATCCAATATGGCCATTCCTTCTTTAATTTCTTCTTTTGAAACGAACTTAAGGTAAATATTGTCAGAGAGACCGTGTAGAATTCTTGAGCACTGATATTGAAAAAACAGTCATACACTTAAATGACATTATAAACGAAGCAGCTGATAGAGCAACACCTGAACTAAAACCAGCAGAGGACAACTATAACATCCCACACTCAATTAAAAGACTTATTGTGAGCAAGAACAAAATGCGTAAGACTTGGCAAGGGACGAGAGCTCCAAATGATAAAGCAAAACTTAACAAAGCGATTAAAGACCTGAAAGCCAGACTTAAAATTTGGAAAAATGAACAATTTGAAAAATATCTAAAATCACTAACTCCAACGTCTGACACTAATTACTCTTTGTGGAAAGCAGCTAAAGACTTAACGAATCGCACCATTCACCAGCCGCCGCTAAAAAAGTCGGATGGGACATAGGCTAGAACCAACTCTGACAAAGCTTCCCAACTTACTGACTATTATGAAAAGGTTTTTACTGATAACCAAACTAACAGCAACGCTAATCTTACTACTCCTCCACCGCAATACAAATTAAGAAAAATCTCAGCTAACGAAATAAGACACTGCCTGGAAAAGCGTACTAGTCACAAAAAATCTCCAGGATATGACCAAATAACTGGAAAATTACTAAAAGTGCTTCTTCCAAACGCAATTATATACATAAGAAACTTGTTTAACGCAGTACTAAGACTAAGGCACTACGTGACATTATGGAAAATAGCTGATATAATACCTATACCGAAATCGGGCAAAGATCCAACTTTGACGTCATCTTATAGGCCAATAAGCCTTCTCCCTTCATTATCAAAAATATTTGAACGACTTTTGCTTGACAGAATTCAACCAAAACTGGATGTGAACAAAATTATACCTGATCACCAATTCGAATTTAGATAACGTCACTCCACAATACAGCAAGTCCACAGAGTGACACACAAGATACTATCAGATCTGGACGACAAAAAGTACTGTGTAGGTGTTTTTTTGGACATAGAAAAAGCTTTTGACAAAGTGTGGCACGCCGGACTTCTTAAAAAAATAAAGACTATCCTACCAAATGATCTTTGTGATATCATCAGGAGCTACCTTGATTGTCGCTACTTCTATGTAAGGTATAAAAACGAAACCTCTTCATTAAGGCAGATAAAAGCTGGAGTCCCACAGGGAAACTCGCTTGGGCCCTTACTTTATACTTAATACATATGACATTCCAATCCCAGAAGACAATTCATCAATGGTGACCACCTTTGCTGACGACACTATACTTATGTACTCAAACAAAAAGCTTGATGTTGCAATAGATAAGATGCAAGCAATATTGGACGAAACATGCACTTGGTTGGATTTATGGAAAATTAAGATAAACAAACATTGCAAGTGATACATACTTTACGCACAGCTTAGCAGCCAAGACAAGTAAAAATAAAAGGTACTGAGATTCCATTAAGCAACGTGGCCAAGTACCTGGGCATGCATATTGACAGTAAACTGACTTGGAAATATCACATCCAGAAAAAGAAAGACCAACTTGTACTAAAATTCAAGCAGTTATATCCGTTTTTCAACAGACAATCAAAACTTAATACTAATGGGAAATTACTACTTTATATAGCTGTAATTAAGCCCATATGGACGTATGGCATACAACTATGGGGTACTGTCAAGAAAACGAACGTAAATATTATACAAACACAACAATCTAAAATTCTTAGAGCAATAGTTAATGCTGACTGGTACATAACAAATTATGACATACATAAAGACCTCGGTGTAAAAATGGTGCATGACGAAATCAACAATGCAAGTAGAAGATACCATAAAACCTTAGAACGACATTCCAACGTTGAAATGATTGACATTCCTTCAGACGAAGACGACTAAAAAGGAGCAGACCAGTGGACTTAACCTAGCTGGTCTACTTCATACATTTTTTCTTTATAATACATTTGTCTTTACATATTAAATATTATACATACACTAATATGTACATGTGTTGGTCTTGGGTTGTTGAGAGGAACGTTGCGGTATCTCGCGAGAGTGGGGCAGCCGCAAGTAGTACTCAAAAATAAACCAAGCCTTCCATAACATTTCAAACTGACAGTTCGAAAATGTTCGTATTTGTCAAATATAAACCCCCTTTTCAATGTTAAAATAGTATTAGCGTTTTTTTCTTTTTAATGTATTGTTATACTAGCAACCCGCCCTGCTTTGCACCGGTGCAATTTAAAAAATATCGCTTTGGTATTCATAGCAAGAAATTTAATTAATTAATTTTTTAACAAAATTTTGTTTACAATATTTACAGCTTTCTTGTCATTGCACAATACGAACAGATTTTGTCTTGAAGTGACGCACGAAAGAGCTACATATAACTGTCCATGGGAAAAACACTCAAAGCTCAGGTCTAATCCCACAACGTTGAATGTTTGACTTTGTGATTTGTTAATTGTCATAGAAAATGACAATTTTATAGGAAACTGCAATCTTCTAAACTGGAAAGGTAGATACGTTGGTATTAATGGAATCCGGGGAATTAAAATGACTTCTCCAGTTCCACATCCGGTCAGTATTGTACCCTCTATTATGTAGTTTTTTAATGATTTTATCTGTAAACGTGTACCATTGCATAATTTTGGTCCATTAAGGTTCCTTAATAAAATAATGGGACACCCTACTTTTAAAACTAGTTTATGTGGGCGCAAACCAGAAGGCTGTAGAGAATTAAGAAATTCTGTTGAGAAATGAACAGCCTCTTCCAGATCAATAGCATTGTCTACAGAGTAGTATGTTTGAGTCAGTCCATTGATCTTTGACAGAATTAAATCATTTACTTTACCTATTTGATCGTTGGTAGGTGACAAAATAGCTCTCTCCTTTAACCAAGATGTTGTCTTAGAACTTATGTTATCAATTTCGGGATAAACCTTTTCTACCAATTCTTGAAGATCATTTACCAAAACGCAAATGTTTTCATTCTCAAGATTAATTCTTCCATTGTCTTGTGGCATCTGTCCATTTCCTATTTTGTGCAAAAACTCTTCAAAATTCTAGCTTTCATGTGTAGGCAACGAAACTCTCATATTTGTTTTGAGTTCTAATATATTCACATGCGACCACAGGTATGATCTTTGCAATGAAGCGTTTATTTCATCAGCACGTGTCCCTCTTGTGACAACCGGTAAAATTTGGCGAAAATCACCTGAGAATAATATTGTGCACCCACCCATAGCTGAGTTTGTGCTGCGCAAATCGCGCAATGTTCTATCTTATGCTTCAACAGAAGACTTGTTTGACATTGTAGCTTCGTCCCAAACAATTAATGAACAGTTGCGCATCAATTTACCAGTATTGCTTTGCTTGGAAATACTACATTTTAGAGGAAGTTTAAAGGTTGCGTGTGCGGTTCGGCCTCCTTCTAAAAGTGTAGCTGCAATTCCGGATGAAGCAAGAGCTATTGCAATTTTACCAATAGATCTTACTTTGGCTAAGAGCAAGTTAATTAGAAATGTTTTTCCGGTACCTCCAGGAGCATCAAGGAAAAATATTTTTCCTTCGTTCCTATCAATCGATATTAATAACGCATCGTATACTTTTTTTTTGATCGATGTTCATCTTGAGCTATAATTTGTAACAGTGTAGGTTGATCATAGGACGTTTCTCTTGTGTATTCACTGTTTAAATTCGAGTTCGCTATATTTGTAGGCATCGGCAGACCAAAATCTTTAATAGATTTACCCGAAAGAACTTCTCCTACTTTGTTTAATTCTAACAAAGCTTCGTTAAAAATATTGTCATCATATTGGACATCTGACACTATCTCTCTTCGTCACTGAATCAATATGTCTTCAGCCATATTTTCTTGATACTTATTCCAGAGAAATAGAGAGTCGCCCACTTGGCAAAATGCTAAAATAATGGCAAACAAATACCTCAATGACCTCTCTGAATAGCAGCTTCCGAAATTGTATTATTCCAATGGGAGTTATCTGCTAAGAGACCCATCTCTTTGCACGCTGCTTGATACGTATTATAAGTTACGCCTTGTATAGTCCTGAGCTATGCGAAAGCTGATGGACCCGCCTTCTTGCGTCCTTGTCTGGACGCCCATGACACGTCTCATAGCGTCTGCGCATTTCTTGCTAGTTGTAATATAAAAATTGTACTAATAAAACCCGAAACAACTTGCTCGTTAGTTCACTTTTAACTAGTTGTAATGTAAAAAAACATAAAATAAGTTCTTCATGCCTGCACTAGATGATCAAAGTTGCGATGAGACCAGTCATTACGCACTAGACAACAGTGTGGAGCCAAGAGGGGAAGACACGGAGAAGCGATAAAAATACGATATCATCTTCACTGCTGAGGTCCATATCATAAAGAGAGGAAAAGGGATTTTGATTTTGTTGGGATAAAGGATAGAAAGGGAATTATTAAGCACAGGTGCTGATACAGTTTTGTTTTGTAAAGTTGTTGTTGGTTTATTATATGTAGATATGTTGTGGTAATTAGAATTTTTTTACTAATTTAGTACTGTATTCACAACTGAGCATCCACATCCACATTCCCCAGAAAGTGTTCATATTGCATTTTGCATTTTCGGAACAGCTGCACAAACAGGATTTTAGTTGCATTCTTATCGAATGTACATTTTCTACTACAACAACAACTAAAAAAAGTACGTCATTTCCCTGTTGTTGTTGTCGTCAATGCAGCATTCGGAGAAATGTACATTGGATGCTCAGTGTAAAATGGCTATAAAAGAAGTTTTGTTGTTTTTGTTTCCGCTATTTACAATAACAATGATTGAAGTTTTAATTTCGCTAGTTTGTCCAGTGAGAGAGGAAGATTCAGCATCGCTGATCAGAGAAGAGTTTTCTGCTGCCGTTTGAGCACAGCATGGCTTGCATTCGAAGGGTTTTGACTTTTATAAATTTGTCTTGATATTTTTTTAGAGATTGAAAATGTTATGCTATTTCATAGTTTTTGTTTTTTGCTCTTGCTTCTGCTTTCAATTTATGAAGCACGAAGCAAAGAGGACTTGACAGAACTCCAATAAAATAATATTTATAGTCGAAACAATAGCAAAAAAAAATTGTAGCAATGAGAAGCAAAGCAAACGAAATAGTTTTGGGTGGTATTGCTCCGCCTACTACTCTTGACTGCTCTGCTCACGTATCAAATTTTCATGCTCCGAATAGTATTCTACGTTCTTTTAAGTGGGGTTTCCAAGTAATTGTAATTGCCGATTTTAGGAATTTTTGACTAACTTTAGCTGTAAATTTTTTTGTTGCATGAAATATCAATAAGTGTCAAAGACAATAAGGAGGCAGTCAGTGAACAGTCGTCAACCGAGGCGGACGTGTTTGGTGATGCGCTGTTGTATTAAGTTCCTAATCTAAATGTATAAACGATAATTATTACCAATACAGAGCTATTCTTGACAATTCAGAAGTGGGATCAACAAGCGTTTTAGAGGAAAAACGTAATGTAAAACATACAAAGTGTATACGCATGTGCAAACGTTCACCGCGCATACGAATACAAGAACAAGTGCAAGAACGACTACCGTACATACACGAAGCGAAGTGAAGAGAACAAAACGGCACGGCCACGTATAGGCAGCAAAACGATTCTCTCACAACGAGGAAAAGGAAAAAAAAACACACACAAAGAAAAGAGCGAAGCTTCTAGACGTGAATAAAGTAATGAACAGAACAAAACGGCACGGCTCTGTTAGCAAGCAAAACGGTTCTTTCACAACGAAGATAAGGACTACGATCGAAGTGGAATAGAATAACGGTGCAACGAAGTTAAGCACAAAACGGATAAGTCAAAGTTGTGGCTCTAGGAAGGTGTGCACAAAACAGATAAGTCAAAGTTGTGGCGCTAAGAAGGTGTGCACAAAACGGACAAGCCAAATTTGTGGTGCTAAGAAGTTGTGCATAAAATGGACACAGAACAACGAAAACGAATTAAGTACGATGATAGGCGAGACGGCGAAAGGGTTTCGTAAAGAAAGCAGCTGGTATCGAATAAGGAGGAAAAAAAAATGATTGGGAATCTAGTTGATGAATTGAAACAAGACGGTTGTCCATCGGACTAAATATTAAAATGTTAACAAAGTTGAGTGAGTTGCGCGTAACCGATTTAAACGTGATCCTTCGTGCGCATGATATACCGATGACTGGCAACAAAGCGGCCAAAATTGCAGAAATAATACACGTACTGGGTTCTGACGAAGTGGAAGTGGAGGACTATGATATTAACCGGCGTGAATCAAACCTGCAAAAACAAGTAGATTTTCTTAAAGAAAATGATGAAGACTTTAACTCAGTCAGTCCAAGCCATGACTTTACAAAGGCAAGTGCAAGGAGTCACAGATCGACAAGAAGGCACGGTAACGGGACTGTGATTGGCATACTACCAGAAGGGGGCATAACGGCAGATCAATTTTTACGCAAAGTGGAACAGTTACAAATGGTATATGCATGGAGTGATGAGATCATTTTGTTTTCTGCTCAACACAAAATGAAAGGTGTAGCAAAGTTATGGCTAGACGCTCATACAGTACAAAATCAGCGAAAAGGGCAAGGGCAAGGACCAGCCCCAGGGCAACAGCGGCAGAAGACATCACCTTGGTGCCGTATGCGCGATCACCAGCGGCAAAAAAGAGGCGCGAGTTGCAAAGCCGAAAAGCTGAAAGTGCATAAACCACTAACAAAGAGTCCGGCTGGAATCTTGTTAAAGAGAAGAAAGACAAGAAGCCGAGGGCGCTAAGGGCAAGGCCAGATGCAATAATAATATCTAAGGCCGAACACGCCTCATATGCAGACATGCTACGGAAGGTGAAAACCTCAGATTCCCTCAGATCCCTTGGAGAAGATGTCAAGGCAATTCGGCATACGGCGAATCAGGAGCTCATTATTGAACTGAAGAGTGTATCTGACAAAAGGACGTCTGCTTACCAATCAGCGATCGAGGACGTGCTCAAAGAAACCGCAAAAGTGTCACTCACTGTGACATTGCAGTGTAGGGACCTAGACGAAGTTACGACGCCAGAGGAAATTTGCGAGGCACTCCATACACAGTGTAAGATTAGGCACCCTGAGGTATCGGCAATGAAGAGTCTACGAACGGCCTAAAGAGGCACACAGACGGCATTTATTGCCCTTCCAGCAACCGAGGCTAAAAAGGCTTTAGAAGCACAACGTATCCGTATTGGATGGGTCCTGTGCAGCATAAGGGAAGCCGTCTCCCCAAAACGGTGCTTCAGATGCTGGGGGTTTGGGCACCTAGCAATAAACTGTAGGGACCATGTAGACAGATCCGGACTCTGCAGAAAGTGTGGCCAGGAAGGACACAAGGCAGCAGCATGCTCGAATCCAGAAAGGTGCGCTTTGTGCAAAGGGGAGCACGCGGCCGGCAGCTATAAATGCCCGCTGGTCAAAAAGGCGCGTAGAGAAGAGCTTTGATGAAAATCATACAGCTTAACCTGAACCACTGCGCGGTCGCACAGGATCTACTGCGAACAACCATGCAGGAGCACTGCGTTGATGTTGCGCTGCTTTCCGAGCAATCGATGACTTCTCCTGAGGAATGCAATGCCGCAGAATAAAATAAGATGTGTAGAAAATGGTTTCACCTGGATACAGGCGAAAGGCATCAACCTTTTTAGTTGCTACGCTCCACCGTGTATGAATGCGGACGAATTCGAGCGAATGCTGGCAACCCTAGTAGCGGAAGCCCGTGGCGAACACCCACTCCTCATTGCTGGTGATTTCAATGCGTGGCCTACTACTTGGGGAAGTGCGCGAACGAATCAACGAGGCGCAGCCCTGCTGGAAAGTATGCACCTTTGAATCGGGAAGAGGAAGTTCCATTGTAGACTTGACTTTTGCACAAAATGCAGTAGCACGCAGCGCCAACTGGATCGTTAGCTCTACGTACACCCACAGCGATCATAATGCTATCATAATGGATGGCTGGAAGAGACAAGTTTTCGACGCCGAAGTCTTTAATATTGTCTGGCAAAATGGTCCGGGTCAAGAATCCGCTTCGGTGTTGAACGCAGAAGAATTGTCGGAGAGCTTCACGCGCCGCCTCAGCAAAGCATGTGATGCAACTATGCCAAGATGTTCGGGAAGACCTGACAAAATTCCAGTCTACTGGTGGAATGAGGAAATCATGACCGCTAGAGGAAACTGTCACCGAGCACGAAGAAAGTTGAAAAGAGCACGTGGCACACCAGCGTCTGAAGTGTTGTTGGCGGAGTACAGAGCCTGTAAAACCGTCTTCAAAAAATCTATACAGGACAGCAAAAATCGCTGATTGAGGAGCTTCGAGATGGCGTTGACGATGATCCCTGTGGTTTGGGATACAAAACTGTCGTGCAGAAATGCAAGACGTAGTCTCGACGCTATTCCCTCGTCAAGGATAAACAGCACTCTATCAGGGCCAGCAAGTGCGCGTGAATGACATCCCGGAAGTCACCATGCAAGAAGTGCTGCACATAGTGAGACGCATTGCGGATAATAAAGCTCTGGGCCCAGATGGTTTCCCAAACATTGCGTTGAAAGCAGCGATTAAGGCAGCGCCGGAACTGTTCTCCAAACTCTACGACTCTTGTCTCAAGGAAGGCGTGTTTCCTAAACCCTCGAAACAACAGAAACTGGTGCTGCTACTGAAACTAGGGAAACAGCCAGAACAACCATCGTCGTACCGCCCTTTGTGTATGCTAGACACTTGGGCAAAATACCGGAGCGCATCGTCTGTGATAGATTTCAGGAACACCTGGAGAAACCTGAAGGACTCTCTCCAAATCAATACGGCTCTAGGAAAGCGCGATCAACGCTGGACGCCATTCAAGTCGTCATGAATATTGCCCGTGAAGCCACGAACTGCAAGCAGTGGAGGTTCGGCTCAAAGAAGTACTGCGCAGTGGTAACGCTGGATATAAAAAACGCGTTCAACTCAGCAAGTTGGTCGCAGCTCATCAGTGCGCTGAACACATTTGTGGTGCCGGTGTATCTGCAGCATATAGCGAGCTACTTCAAAAACAGGGTCCTGTTTTACGACACTAGCGATGGAGTAAAAATGTGCACAGTAACTGGCGGCGTCTCCCAGGGCTCGGTGTTGGGCCATACGCTTTGGAACGCAATGTACGACGGCATCCTCAAACTCGACGTCCCGGAAGACACAACCCTTGTTGGATATGTAGATGATATCGCGATGGTTGGATGTCGAGAGTGAGACGATGGCTCAAAAAAGCAAAGCTCGAGCTAGCTGTACAAAAACGGAGGTTGTTCTCTTGAGCACTCGGCATGTTCATGAAGAGCTAACGATTACAGTGGGCGAACACAACATTTCCTCCCAGCCGTACTTAAAGTACCTGGGTGTACTTATTGACTCGCGGATGACCTTCAAAGAACACCTAAGGACAGTCAGCGAAAAAGCCGCACGGATAAATGGTGCGCTAACCAGACTGATGCCTAACATTGGTGGCCCTCGAGCAAGCAGGCGGCTACTCCTGTCATCGGTAATAAGCTCGGTTATTCTGTATGCTGCGCCGATCTGGGCGGACACGGAGATATCATACTTCAAAAACATAAAGCGCACATATAGACTCAGTGCTCTGAGGGTAGCCAGTGCTTACTGCACTGTATCAGACGATGCCATTTGCGTCGTAGCAAGGAAGATTCCTATCGACTTGCTCGCGTGTGAAATGAGGCGACTGTACAGCGGCATAGGCCACAGGCCATCGGTCGAGATAAAAAAAGAAGAGAGGAGTTGCACTATTTCCGCGTGGCAGCAACGATGGGATCAATCCGAGAAAGGGCGCTGGACGTATAAATTGATCCCAAATATCGAGGCGTGGATGAGCCGTAATCATGGAGAGGTTGATTATAATCTGACGCAGTTGCTGACCGGACATGGCTGCTTCAGAGAATACTTATACAGGTTCCATCTCGAAGCCGACCCGTATTGTCCAATATGCCCAGTAGAGCCAGAAAGCGCCTGTCACGTGCTGTTTCATTGCCCACGGTTCATCATTGAGCGAACTGACCTTGAAACAGCATTCGGCGAAGAAATGACAGAGTCAAATCTGGTCACACGAGGATAGTAGAAAGTGGAATGCGGCAAGTGCAGCAGCTGCGAACATATTGGATACACTGCGGTACACGGTGAATTTGATGTTTCAGATTTTCAATTACATCAACAACATAAGTAGTGGTGTAATTATGTATACAAACTCTCTGTAAATGTAAAAAACAAAAAATTATCAATATCTCAAAAACTAGAGGACATAGAAAAAAAGGGAAAATTGGAATTAGCAAAAAACCACTAAAATCTTCAAGCACCAAAAATGCTTATCTAACCAGAACCTGGGAATCTCACCCACGTTCTGGCGAATTCTTAGAGTGTCAAAATGCGATAATGGGGGACAATATGTCACCATTGCAATTGACGAGAAATCTAAGAAAAGTTTCGCTGAGCTGTTGCTTAATTTTACACAAATTCGCCTAAAGCTCAAGACAGACACAAAACCGAAGAAATCTGCCAAGCGAATCCTTCCCTCACCCCAACAAGCAAGTACATCTAAACGTACGGATGAAATTCTCCCGTCTAACAACATAGATGTACCTGAAACATCTGGTGCAATATCAGCCACTGTACCAGGAAATACTCCCCGAGGTGAACGGTACACAACCGGTTCAACACCAAGGCGACCAACACACACCCAGCTATTCTATGATTCCTGTAATACAGGCAAACCCAAAGCCTGCATTATTATAAGAAAGGGTCTTAACGCCTATCTTATTTCAGAACACACAAATAAAGACCAAGCTGCCATATGTATAGACATACCTACCATGGCGGGTATGAGAGAGATAACACTATGCTCATCATTCCTGAAGCGAAAAAACCACACAGAGAACTGCCACAGGAAAAACCGACAGCTCATTGTGGGATGTGATGATAACGCTCACCATACCGGAGGTGAGTGTCTATTTGAATTCATAAACTCTCACAGACTAAAAATATTGAACGTAGGGAATAAGCCCACATTTAGAAATAGCATTGGGGAAGAAGTGTTAGACATAACCCTATGCTCCACCCTTATTAAAAATTTCATTAGAGATTGGCATATCTCAAATGAAACTTCAATGTCTGATCATCATCTCATCAAATTTGATATCGACTTAGAACTAAAAACCAGAGTTACGTATAGACAACCCAAGTCCATAAATTGCCTTTCAAAGCTCCCTTGAAGGTAAGATAGGGTTCTGTAGCACTGAGGTTAGTGACCCAAACGAATTAGAATAGGTATGCACGAAAATATCTGTTATTATTCTAGAATCGTACCATGAAGCATGCCCCGAGAAGACAAAATCGGGGAACAGACTTACACCCTGGTGGGATAACAGGCTATCAAAACAGCGTAAAGAAACCAGGAGTCTCTTTAATAGGGCGAAGAGGAATGGTGACTGGGAGAAATATAAAAAACCACTCACCGAATACAACAAAGAAATTAGCAGTGCAAAGAGGGGGATCCTGGAGAAATTTCTGCAATGACCTAAATGATCTGAACAGCTGTGCTAGGATCCACAAGCTACTCTCCAAAACTCACACCAATAACAATCTACTACTCAGAAGACCAGATGGTACATAAGCATAAAATAATCTAGGGACCCTTGATCTTATGGCTTGTGTGCACTTTCCTGGTTCTACTCAGATAGGTGATGACCGACCAGCAGAGTCATTGGGCTTTACACTTAATACCCATGACTGGTCGCTTGCCAGGTAAATCTTTTGCACTGGTAGAATAAAATGGCCCATTGGCTCATTCAAACTATATAAGACCAGCTTTCCAGCACTCCTACAGAAGGGGCTTCTATCAAGCTTTGCTTGGGGTGTAATTCCCACTAAATGGAAGGACATAACGGTACGACTCATACCGAAGGCATGTGGACAAAACGTAGACCTCCATAATCATTCTGGTCAATTAGCCTCACCTCATATCTCCTAAAAACAATGGATAAACTAATTGATAGGCATATAAGAAGAACATTACATAAAAATCAATATGCCTATCAATCTGGTAGGTCAACTGCTCATGCACTTCTAAATCTTACCCTTATATATGGATTAAATTCATTTTAAAAAAAAGAAAAATGAAATCTACAATGGGACCAACTAAGCAACAGGTCCATGCTGCAAAGGGTGTCCTCAGGGGGAGTTCTCTCACCTCTCCTATGGTCCATTACAGTGGATGAACTCTTTCAAATGTTAAGTGATAAGGGCCTCGATGTGCAGGGATATGAGACGATATTGTCGTTCTCGTCAGGGGGAGGTTTGAAGACACTATATCAGACCTTCTCTAACTTGGATTAACACTGATAATAAACTGGTGTTTAAATGTGGGACTAAATGTAAATCCCAAAAAAACAATATTGTAATATTCACAAGGAAGGGGAGTAAGTCCCGAATTAGGGAACCTCTTATACTTGGCCAAAGAATACCCTTCTCTAAGGAAGTAAAACATTTAGGTGTCACATTTGATGAAAAACTCCTTTGAAACAGTCACCTGAAATCCATAACTAACAAAGCTAGGGCAATAGAAATATGCCTCAGGGAAGAATTAAAGTGCTCTACTGTACTACCAGCACATATACGTTCACTCTGATATTAAGGCTGCATTACAAGCACTCAATGTTATTGAGTTCAACTCAAAATTGGTTTGGTCTTTGGAGTAGTATCAAGCAACCAGGTTAACCTAGTCTGGGTGCCTGGACATAGTGGATAACTTGGGAATGGCAGATGAACTCGCTAGTGAAGGATCTGCTAAAGTCCTCATTGGACCGGAACCATTCTGTGGATTGCCTTGGAGTTCGACTAAATCCAAACTTCAACAATGGCTGGATGACAAATCGCACCACCATTGGGTGGATACGAGGAATGCTAGAGTGGCTAAAATATTCTTACCAACTAGATCTCGCAAAAGAACACAGGAATTAGTGGGACTGACACGGACAGGTATTTGAATAGTCTAGGTTTCTTGATAGGATATTGGAGAATGATAAAACACTTACATAACATGCGAATCAATTGCACCGATCAATCTAGACTCTGTAATGAGGAGGTGGAGTCAGCAGAGCACGTATCCTTGCTCACCTTGGAAACCATTACTTGAAACCAGTTGGAATTGCAGATCTGTCTCCGAAGAGGATCTTGGAATTAGTAATGAATACCAGAATCTTGGAGAAACTGTGATTACGGGGTTCGTCACTTGCGGCCGCAGTGACGAGGTGCACTGGTTACCACGCTTTCCCTAATATAATCTAATCTAATCTTATCTAGCGTCTGTAAAGTACCGCCATTTTGGAAACAGCATGTGCAACTTTGGTCCCTGCAAGTAGAAGCGTTATTTCAAGGCAATCGCATAACCACTGAAAACACTCGCTATTATTACCTACTTGGCGCACTGGACCCAGATAGCATGTCTGAAGCAGGGACCGTAACTGTTGTAAGTTATATTTGAAGAAAATATTTTTTTTTATTTATCTGTACATATAAAATTGAATGTATGTATGTATGTATGTATGTAATTTTGATGAAATTTTACGGGCATCTTTAGCATAGCCTTGAGAGTGTTTCAGTAAAGTTTGGCGAATCGGACTTGCTGTTGTTAAGAAATTGGTGGATAATAGTTTACATACAAATCTTAGAGACATATTTTAAAATCAATCAAGTCACCTTCGCCAAATATATTAGGATTTTAAAATCAATCTATGAAACGATTCAGGTAGATTCAACAATCTCTGCATCGAAGCAGGACTGGCAAATTTCTGATAGTAATTTTCGGTGATTTTCGGTTAGGAACTGTAATTTTCCTCTTCTTTTTTCATTCAAACAAAAAAAAAACCGATTCACAATAAATCAGTTCGGTGTGAAAAGGCTATAACATCCTACAACAACAACTGCCATTTTTCTTGTGGTTGTTGTACGATTCTATAGTCGATTCAACATAGAATAGTCACGATTTGTGTGGAAAGGCTATTAATCATTTTTAAAAATTATTTTTGATCTTTATAATTTTTACTCAATTTTAAATCACAAATTATTTTTTTCTTTTTGCACTCAAATTTAAAAATTATTTTTGTAAAAATCAAAAATAATTATTAATATATTTAATCATGAAAAGAAATATGAAAATATTGTTCAGTTTCCATGATTAATAAAAATAAAAATCAAAAAGAATTATTATTGATTAATAAAAAAAAATTAATAATAATTGTTATTACAAATTTTTATAAAAAAAAATTAAAAATATAAATTTATGCGATATTTGGATAGCCCATTTCAAAACCTTATATTTTGACATAACTCTTAGATATGTACGACGATTCCAACATAATGGTTTTTTTGTTAAAAGTCGACCCCATAACTATTATTTTCAGTCCCTGATCTGAACTTATTGAAGTTCTTGTTGATCCACCCTTGCCCAACAACAATATGAACATTTAAAGGCAGCGATCATCAATCGATTCTCGAAATTTGCCGCTCGTCAGCTATGTACACCGGGCAACGTCAGGGCTCGAGTTAGGAGACAAGAGCATCAAAATTGTTACGTCAAATGAAAATGCTTCTTGGAGAACATGGCTCCATGACCTCTTCGGTGTGCGCTGGCTTTCACTGTTGCCACTACATGTGCAGCGTGGTTTGATCGTTTAGACAACGTTAAGCGCGATAACGGGGACAACAAAGAGACGCTGTCTCTTTTAAAGAAAGAAATTGCTGACAATTGGAAGGAAAAGCGTACTCAGGAGCCTCAAATCAGGCTTCACGACTGTGCTACTACCACCGAAATTTTCCGGCTAACGCTTTTCGGTGCACACATCCATGTTCATGGAAAGCACAACAGGTTAATGACAGCAAACATTCACCTTACCGCCTTATGGGATGTGAAAGGGAGGGAGAAATGTGACGTCGCACGCAGTGACCAAAATATGCGGAAGAGGATGCGGCGGCACGAGTTCATGCGGATGTTCTGCAGATGCAGTTGCGAAGTTCCGTTACAACCCTACTTATAATCATTTAAGTTCAAAAGTAAAAAAAATTACGAAATTTACCAAGATTGTCGGACAATTTAGTTCGGCAAACAACGCAAAGTGAGGGATGCCAACATTGTAATTTTATTATGAGTTGGCAAGTCTGCCCAATTTAATTTAAATTACAATTGATTTACAATAAATAGTAGCACGTATAATAGTGGCTTCACAGTGGCTTGTATCAAAGATTTGGGTTTGTGTTTTACAGCGCTGTTTATTGTTTTGAATATGTGTGGCGCGCAACAAAAATGGAAAAGAAGACACCTGACAATCACGAAAGCATATCAATTTCTGATTGCAATCTCTCAATCGAATAACATCTACAACAACAACCCCTCAATTTTGTCATTTTCCCAGTTGTTGTTGTCAAATGGAAGTCGAATCAATAGTCGCATCTTAATAGATTCGAATCTTAGCTCACTGTAAAGCCACTATAATACATCATTTATTGTAAATTATGCACTTATTTCAATGAATTTACTTTTTACCCTTTTTTCGCCATTTTCAATTGTTAGTTTAAATTCAACTGGCACTTTGTTTTCGACAACAACTGATTTGCCAAGTACAAACACAATTGGTCGTTCACGCAATTCACCACGGGAAAATTGCCAATTTGCCATTTTTGACGACTTGCGAGATTGCGTGAATGCTCCAAGTATTTCTTTGGAATTCTGTCATGTGCTCTTTGTTTCGTGCCATGATTCAATAAAACAAGGAATAAGAAATAAACTCGTGCGCTGTTGTGTATCAATGAACTAACCAACAGTATACTTTTATAACAGTATCATACCGATTCATAGCCGAAGACACAATTACACTGATTTTTTTCCTTTTTTATGTTGTAGATTTTTTCAAATTTTATGCAATTGTCTTCGGAACAGCTGTTTTTTATTTTGGTTATACATACACGTTGAACTTAGCGAGTACATCAAAATTAAAAATTTGTGAATGATTTAGAACAATAGTTCTTGCAGTCCCTTTTTCGTTACTGATACTTATTTTATTAAAATCTTTTAAAAAAATTAACAATTCATATTTTACTTAAAATGTTGTCAGCTGATTTATGTTTGGAGGGGAAAGAAAAAGAAGAAAAAGAGTCAAATTGAGTTAAAAAAAAGCCAGAAATTTCCCAACACTACTAAGGTGACCAGTCGACAGTTGATTATAAACCTGATTTTTTTTTCAAACTGATTATAATCAACTTTGGTTACCATAGCAACAACCCTCAGTGACGTCACTTCTCCCTGGGGTTGTTGTAAAAAAAAATCAGATTTTTTACCTGATTATGGCAAAATCTGATTTTTCTTTCAGTCTAAGCCGACTATAAGAAAACTTACGGACGATGTAAAATTGAAAATTCTGAACAATGGGATGGCAGATAACATTGAACGCATACAGAGGTGTTTGTGCAGCATTTAGCTGTCCCAAATGTTGGCAAAATTTTCAGCGCATTGGATTAGGGTAATATTGTCGCACTTTAACCTTGCATTAGGAGACATACAGAGTTTATGGAAGGTGGTAAAGATTGAAGGTGACTAATACCACTCCGGTGGGTTTGGCTTTGCCTTCTCCTAATTTTTGGTGAATTTATAAACAAGTCTTCAACATATGTTTAAGCATTAGCTATTTACCAAGCAAATGGAAACTAACTAAAATCGTAGCTGTTTTGAAGCCAGGTAAACTTGTTGACTGTCCTATCGCCTTATTAGCCTACTGTGTGATTTCTCCGAAATTTTCGAGCGTGCTCTTAAAACCAGATTAAATACTTACATTGAAAATAATAATATACTCCCATCTTCACAATACAGTTTCAGAGATAACCTTATAGCCGTTTTAGACGGGGCCATGAGCGAGACTCTCATTATGCGACAACAACCACAAGGAAAATGATGTCATTCAGGGGTTGTTGTTGTAGAAGTTGATGCGCATTTGCGCATCACGCATTGATGGATATAGATCAGAAACTTATAGTGTCCAAATTTCAGTTCGATCCGTCAAAAAACAAAAAACTTTTTCTAATAAGAACATTAATTTAAAGGGGGGTTTATATGGGAGGTAACCTTATTATTATTATTTATGACGTATTTACAATTTAAAAAAAATTATAAACATAGTCTATTCACAAAGTTGATGAACAAAGGATTTCCATCCTCTATTGCGTGATTATGCGCGAAGTTCGCTCATAGATTTTCTTGTTTCAGCCGCAACAGTTCGTTTCCACGTCAATTTCGGTCTTCCTCTGGACCTGGGTGGTCATGGTGTATGATGTGTCTCTTATAACCTCTCTACACAATTGCTAACCTCAACCTTCTCGTGGTGTCCCCCGTTTTTCACAAATGAGGCAATGGCAACCAAGTATTCAGCGGTATATCTGTTCCCCTTTAGCAGTACTGTAGAGGAAATATTACAGTACACTTAGCAAAGCTGGCAAGTTCGTAGGCCTACTTCGCCAGAAACCCTGCCACCGAACTAGGACGATTTGGTTTAATCTTCCATTGCGTCTGAAAACTCATCGATTCGTGTATTCACAAGATAAGCCTGGTAACCTTAGGATCATGAAATTTACATCGTTGATGAATATGGATCAGTTCGATACGTTAAATACCAAAAAACTTTTTCTAACAAAAACATTAATTTATGGGACGTACCCCTTCTGGTAACCCTAGGATCATGAAATTTACACTGTTGATGTATATCGATCAGAAACCTATATTGTCCAAATTTCAGTTCGATATGCTAAAAAACACAAAACTTTTTCTAATAAGAACATTCATTTCAAGGGGGGTTTGTATGGGAGGTACCCCCCTAGTGGTTCGATTCGGCTGATTCCGACAAATGTGCAGCGTATGGTAAATAAAAACCTATGTGCAAAATCTAGGTCAAAAACTGAGGGACTAGTTTGCATACATACAGACGGACATGGCTAAATTAACTCGTCTCAGCTGATCAAGAATATATATTTTTTATGGGGTCTGCGATGTCTCCTTCTGTGTGTTCTTCTTCAATCTTCATGATAAACTTATAATATTGTACTATTTTGACCCCGTGAAGAGTATAAAAAGAGAAAAATAGAAAAACTGTTATGGGGCAATGTAGCCAAAAGCCATAAGAAAAAGCAATAGAGAGTTATGAAGACTATTGATTAGTAAGCTGACTTTACGCAACGAGTGATAGTCGAAGACTGATTAGAAAAGATATCCGCCTTATAAGGTTTCTGATCAAAAATAACTTAGTCAACCATGATCATGTGAAGTTCAAACTAAGTAAATTTAAATATTGAAGTTCTAAACATTCTCTTATTAACACGCACTTTAGCCAATGTCACCAGAGATCTGATACTGTCCGAAATCGAGAAAGCTCTTCCAATTTATGGTTGGTGTGCTAAGTCTTGCTTAAAGATTTTTCAATCTGCCTACCACATAGCAGATCGATGGAGCATCAATGCTTTTTCCGCTTTTTCTCATCGAGCTGATCACAAATATATATACTTTATGTGGTCTGCGATGTCTCCTTCTGTGTGTTACAAACTTCATGACAAACTTATAATACTATTCATTCCCGTGAAGAGTATAATAAAACAAAACAGTACTACAATATATCCGTTTATCAACAGGAAGTCAGTTAAAAATAAATTAACAATATTTCGGTCGATCTTCCTTCCAATTCTGCTATACGGCATACAAATTATTAAAAACAGAGTACAAAAATATTCATACGCGAACGCTCATGAGCGCTCATTTATAAAAAATTACATAAATGAAAATTTCTTGGTTTTGCTCGCGTTCATATATGAACGCTTGATAATTGTGTACTTGCTCTTTGTTCATACACGAGTGATGAACAAACGAAAAAATACTCTATGTTCATTGCTGATAACAATTCATTTATGTGCGTTCACGTGCTCTCATGCGCCCTGCTCATGTACATTTAAGTATGTCATCTCGGGATATGTAACAACAAAAATACACATAATTTGTTGTTGGGTATGCAAAAATTTAGAATCAGAAGAGCTTCGTTTTGTCTATTCTATTCGTTATATTCAACCATTAGTTGATGCTTCTCACTCATGCACGCATGCATGCTAGTCGTTCGATAATGAACGCTTCATTAAAGAGCGATTCATTTATGAACAAGATCGAAATCACTCACGGAGTTAGCGCGAGTGAGTATTTCGGTACTCTGATTAAAAATGATTCTGAATCTACTCTTTTAATTTTCCACTTCTCTTCTCCACGAAATGGCTGATGTTTGTATGATTAATATAAAAATCTCCCAGGCTAAAACAAATTTTAATGCGAACAATCAATTATCTCACAATCTTGTGATGTTCCGTACTCTTTCAAGGTAACTCAATCAGATATGCTTCCTTTCTTAGCATCACTATATTCTCTATGTTACAGTTTGAGTATTAACAAAAAAACACAGTTTGAGTATCAAATGAGTGGCACTATACAGTTTTGTATGGGAGGTACCCCCTAGTGTTCTGTTTCGGCTGATTCCGACAAATGTGCAGCGTATGGTAAAAAGAAACCTATATAGTTTCAGCTCTCTAGCTCAAAAACTGAGGGAATAGTTTGCATACATACAGATGGACATGGCTAAATCAACTCGTCTCATCTGATCAAGAATATATATTTTTTATGGGGTCTGCGATGTCTCCTTCTGTGTTTTCTTCTTCAATCTTCATGATAAAAAGTATAAAAAGAGAAAAAAATAGAAAAACTGTTATGGGGCAATGTAGCCAAAAGCCATAAGAAAAAGCAATAGAGAGTTATGAAGACTATTGATTAGTAAGCTGACTTTACGCAACGAGCGATAGTCGAAGACTGATTAGAAAAGATATCCGCCTTATAAGGTTTCTGATCAAAAATAACTTAGTCAACCATGATCATGTATGATGATTCAAACTAAGTAAATTTAAATATTGAGGTTCTAAACATTCTCTTATTAACACGCACTTTAGCCAATGTCACCAGAGATCTGATACTGTCCGAAATCGAGAAAGCTCTTCCAATTTATGGTTGGTGTGCTAAGTCTTGCTTAAAGATTTTTCAATCTGCCTACCACATAGCAGATCGATGGAGCATCAATGCTTTTTCCGACCTCGCCAGCACTGTGCATTTTGGCTGAGGCTGGTCTGAAGCCGATCGAAGTCAAAATCAAAAAAACTAGGGATAAGCTTATTCCCAACTTTTTTTACTGTCCTAGCAAACTACTGCAAAAAGACTCGTTTCAGCATTTTCTTGACTTCACCGAGAATATGGAATAGTAGCTACGGAATGGCTCCTGGCATACTGCTCTGTCTCTGTTAGCCAAAGTAGTTGACATACCAAAATTGGTTAAAATTGCGAAAAGAAATTGAAGCAAATTTAATATTTGCACTGAAACACCAGCAAACGGCATCGATAACAAAGGATATTTGGGATCAAAAGCGAAAAGCGGATTGTTTGGATCAAATGCATTCAAACCAGGCAAACTAGCTAACAAACTCTGATTAAATCCATCAAGTTACCCAAACTGCAAAGCCGCTTGCCGCGACAACTTTTTATAAAGATCTCATCGCTGAGACTGGCGAGTGAGATGATTGTTGTTGTTGTGAGTGACTGCTTGAAGATGCATTGCTGGAAGTTGAAAATGGTCTTCCACCGAGTAATTTAGGAGTTGACATCGAATAATTAGGTGATTCCATCTGTTCCAGTTAATGCTATAAAAAACACTAATAACCGCAATCCCATAATCTATTGTATATTTGCCTTATAAGGCATTAATAAGATTTTTCTGGATACCAATCCACAAAAAAATTGCTGGTAACGAAAAGGCGGACGCTACAGCTAAATTAGCGGCGCAGTCACCTTCTATTACCAATATACCTTGTAATAATAATTGCACCTTTTGGAACAATGTCCTTATCTTCAAATTATCAGAATTATCCCCTTTTTTCTAACTCCAGCTTCCCCTATCGTCACTTAAACTCAAAAGAGATACGATACACTATGCACTATAGTGTTGAAGGAGTAGTAGCTAGTGAAGTATGTTAATAATTAATGTTTTAGTATTATTTTTATTGGTACAATGTACAATATTTGAATGAAAACAAGGAAAAAGTATAACAAATTGTGACGAGGTGCACGTTAGCGCCCAGCAGAGAAAAGAGAAGTGTGGGTATACTAGCCGTCTCAAAAGGAGTCACCTGCTAAACCTATACCTACTTTTCAGGTTCCCTCAATCGTAGAAAGATGACATGTTTTAATTTTTTTTTGTTACAGTTTTAGAGATGTTGGATTTAATATTTAGACACATTTCCTATACGAGGGCTGCTATTTATATTTCGGGAATTGACAATACTACTGTCAATACGTAAAATCTGGCAACGCCATAATAAACTTTGTCATTTTTTAGCACATATGTACGTACAACGTTTTTATGTACAATTGGTTTTTGTTTTGTTTACAATAAGTTAAAGAAATCAATTTGGCAAATCAATGGAAATTTCTCGAGAGGATTTTCGTTGGATTATTTTTCACAACTTTCGACGTGGATTATCCCAACAAGAATGTGTCGATGAACTTAGTTGTTTGTATGGTGAGAAAGCACCATCAAAAACGACAGTTTATCGCTGGTTTGCAGAATTTAATCGTGGTCGTAGTTCAGTCGCTGACGAATTCCGTGAAGGTCGTCCAAAATCGGTTGTTATCCCACAAAACATCGAAGGTGTGCGTGAACTGATAGTGCAAGATCTACATGTGACATATCGTGAGATACAGGCATCCTTGCACATTAGTTCCATTTCAATACATTCTATTTTGCATGAACACTTTGTTGTTAAAAAGGTTTGTTCTCGTTGGATACCCCATAACTTATCAATAGCTGAAAAAAAGGCTCGCGTCGATTGGAGTAAGGAAATGCTTAAAAAGTTCGACCGTGGTGCTCCAAAAGACGTTTATAAAATCGTGACAGGTGATGAATCATGAGTATATGCGTATGAGCCGGAAACTAAACAGCAATCGACCGTGTGGGTGTTCCAAGATGAGCCAAATCCAACAAAAGTTGTTCGTGCACGAAGCACTTCGAAGCAAATGGTCGCCTGTTTCTTCGGAAGAATGGGTCATGTGGTCACTGTTCCGCTAGAGCAACCTAGGACTGTCAATTCTGAGTGATATACGACCATTTGTTTGCCGGAGGTCTTCGGAGAAATTCTCAAAACCAACTGTCGAAGACGAATCATTCTCCATCATGACAATGCGAGCTCTCACACATCTCGGCAAACAGGTGAATCTTTAAGCAGTAAAACATCGAATTGATGACTCCTGACTTGGCACCCAATGACTTCTTTTTATTCCCTCACATCAAAAAAAAACTGCGTGGTCAACGAATTACGAGCGCCGTAGAAGCAGTTGAAGAGTTCAAAAACCATGCTTTGGAGGTGTCTCAAGAGGAATGGAAAAATTGCTATGACCAATGGTTCGAACGAATGCAAAAAAAGTGTATTGATCATCAGGGGGAATATTTTGAAAAACAATAAAGCCATTTTCACTAAAAAATTTTTGTTTTTATTTGCTATTCCCGAAATATAAATAGCAGCCCTCGTAACTCCCAAAAATCATAAAAAAAAATTTTGCGATAAAATATGAAATTTTAGCCAAACACCGGATTTTTAATCGAATTGAGGGCTTTGATAATATCTATTCGCACTAGTGTGAAAGCTATAAAAAACAAACATCGGCAACAATTTTTAAGTTTAATGTTGTTTTATTTATTTGTTGCCCTTAACCTAAAATTCGCATTATTATATATGTGTATGAATAATGTTAATAGTTTATATAGAACTTCCTTAAGACTTCATTCTGATAATAAATTCATACAATTTTGCAACAGTGTGTCATTTGTTTATTATATGAATGTTATGTTCTATTGTTATGTTATAAGTTCTTTTAAATATATTATATATTCCCAATCAGCCTAAATTGCCTTTGAAGAGCAGTTGTTTGTTTTTCAGTTGTTAATGTTTATTGTGTACGTTGTTGGTTTCTTAAAATGTTACATTTAATTTTTTGAAGATTTATATGAATTATTCAATATATTTATTTTTTTATTGCGACTACTACATACAAAATAAAATATCAGTATTTCATGTACTGTATATGTATGTACGCGTCATTGTGATTAAAATAATAAATAAATCTACACGATACAGAGGGAGGGACGACATATTTATACAGTTTACACAAACAACATTAAAAATATGTATGTATTGGTTAAATAAATTTGCATCATGAATCGATTATGAATAAATTATTATATACAGATCAAACAAAAACATGATATTTGTGAAAATACGGATTATTAATAACAAACATTTTATATTTTAAGCAATTTGTTGCCACACTTACATAAAGATTACTAACGCGATGGAGCAGCACAACAATTATTGTTGCAGTTTTTCTTTTTTCTCAAATTCATGGTTATGATTTTTGTCGGTTTTTTTTAAATAATATTTACGCATGTCATAAAAGTTTAGGTTATACTCGCAGAAACGAAGCCAGTTTCCTGGGAAAAAATGATAAGATGCAGCAGTTATCTTATCATTTTCTTGAGATTATAAATGTATGTACAGAAGCAAAATATCTTCAGAACTCGGTCAGCAGCAGTAAACGAGTGAATCTGAAATTCGTGTGGTACATACAATTGACTCATTATCTGCAATTTATCACTATCTATATTGTTTAATTTATTAGCGAAATTATTAATTCTCGTACTAATGTCGTACCTTCTACTTTCTACTTATTATTATACAACTTAAGAGTTACGGTTTTTTATAAATCCTCAATTTTTATTTTATTATAATCCAATTGGATTTTTATCTGGTTTTATCGTATACGCGTTGATCGACGTATTACTCATTCGGTTCTATCCTCAGTTTCACTGGAAGTTGACAAATTTAATGTTGCATCGGCTGATTGACGTGTATGACGTGTCGAACGTAATTCTCGCCTTTTTTCTGGCGGTTGTTCAATATGATCAGTACCGGATCGAGGTCGTTTCAATCGATTTGAAGAGCGGCGATTGTCATCGCTACCTAATGAAGAATTTGCATTTGCTGCAGAAGAACTTGATGAACCACTAAGATTTGCAGCGCTAGATTCTAGATCCTCTAAATTACCACCTTGACTACTGGCATTTGGTGGTTTCTTCAGTATTGGTTGTATGATGAGTTCATCGGCTTCTTCATAAGGAGGAGGCAATTTGGCTGCATCGGCCGCATTGGTGATTGTTAAAGAAATACGTGACTCACTCCGCTCAGAGCGTTCACTGCTGGTACTGGCACCAGAACTAATAGGTGGCGCTATTGTAATTGTTGTTTGTGATGGTAGGTTGGCAGTTATGACTGCTGATGCTGATGTATTGAGAGGTGTTAATGTTACCTTATCGGCTTCTCCTAGTGCCAATGTAGATGAGGCACCTGAGTTAGCGGAACGTAAACTCTTCTCTATGCTCATCATATTGGCTCCGAGATTAAGTGGTAGACTACTGGCCAATACCGCATTTGTTAGGTCATCTTTAGAACTATTAACTTCACTTCGTGAACGTTTTGCTTTATTATGCTCTGCATCGAGAGCAGCTGCATATGCAGTAACAGCATTTGAGCTTGAACTTCCGGAAGATGAAGTAGGTATAAGAGAAATCCCAGAGCCAAGCCCTAATGTTTTTGTATAGAAATCGACTTGTTGTTTAAAAGCATCTTGTTCACGTTGACGTTTGGACGCAGTACTTGATGACGATGATCCGTTTGATGCTCCACCAGTTAAACCGGCAAGATTTGCTAAAGAACCAGCCCCAGAGAGCGGAATAGAGCCATTTGCCATTTGTGCAGCCATTTCAGCGAGTAAGGCCTGTGAGAAATCACTTGACATACCTGGAAGGGGCGGTAGCTGGGACGCTGCAGCAGCTATGGCTGCTGCTGAAGATTTCGAACTTTTTCCACTTGCTGTTGACGTAGCTAATACAGAGTTCGAAGCATTGTTTATAGCAGATGTGGACGTAATTGGCAACTTTCCTTGAGAAAATACTTGCAGTGCAGCAAGATCTGTGGGCATTGCACCTCGAGCAAAACTATCCAACCACTTCTGTTGTTCTTTAGCTGCTAGTTTTTCAGCCTGCGCGGAAGCATTTGCAGCTTCTGAAGCAGCGCGTTTATTACTTGAAACCGAACTGGTACTAGCAGATGAAAGTGAAGGCATTCCAAGTGAACTCATCAGACGTGAAGCCTGAGCCAGATCCATGCCAGCCATCCGACTCAATGACTCCAGCAAATGCGGATCCGTTCCAGGCATTAGCAAACTAGAAAGCTGAGCCATATCTGTTGCTGTTGGAGTTGCAGTTGCATTCCTTGATGAAGACTGACGTCCCCGACTCAAACTAGAAGACGACGTTGTGGCCGTATTTGTCACACTTTGAGCACCACTCATACTTGCCATAACATTCATGAGATTGGCAGCAGAGTTTGCAGAAGCAGCTGCAGCCGAACGTCCACTACTAGATTTAGAGGCTTGTGTCTGGTGAGTCTTTGATTGCGTAGTATTTGTATTTGTAGAAGAAGTAACGCCGTTCAGTAGGTTGTATTGTTGCGCTAGTTGATCGTATGCTGAACCTAAACCAGATGAACCAAGTGAATATGGGTTTAAGCCACCCAAACCCATAGGTGGATAAAGAAGCGAGGGGTTGGGAAACAGAAACGGAAAACCTGCTGCCAATTGACTGGCTGATGCGTTCTTTCCAGTAGATCCAATTGATCCACCTCCAGAAGCGTTATTATTGTTACCAGCGACCGTAGACTGTGCTGAGTCATTTTTATTTTTTTTGTTTGATGAACTACTAGACTGTGATTGATTCTTTGTTGTACCAGAGGAACTTGCACCTGTCCCTGTTAAACCACTAAGTGAGGGTCCAGCAGCAGCCATAATAGCAGCCAGTGATTGTGCGTCCATACCAGCAAGATTTCCCAAACCGCCCATTCCAGCCAAACTTGCGAACAAGTTCATGTTGTTAAGATTTCCCAAGCCAGGCATGTTGCCCATACTTGGGATGCCGGCAAATGGCATCGATAATAGAGGATTTTTTGGATCAAAAGCGGAAAGCGGATTTTTTGGATCAAATGCATTCAAACCAGGCAAACTAGCTAACAAACTCGGATTAAGTCCAGCAAGTGACCCAAACTGCAAAGCCGCTTGATCAATGGCAGACTGACGCGACGATTTTTTTGATGATCCCGTCGCTGAGACTGGCGATTGTGAAGATTGTTGTTGTTGTGAGTGACTGCTTGAAGATGCATTGCTGGAAGTTGAAGATGGTCTCCCACCGTGTGATTTAGGAGTTGACATCGAATAATTACTTGATTCCATCGGTTTTGGAGATGGTGCCGACATGGGATTCTGCATTTGTTCTAACCATTTAGGATCGACTTCAAAATTGGGATTTTCAGTTAACCTAAAATTTAGAAATATGTAATTAAAGAACGGTTTGTAAAAAATATTATTAATCTGCAGAAAGCTCCATAAGCTATGACTGTAATCCCCACCAAATACCCCCAATCCACCCCCCAATGTGCAGCTCAAGTTTAAAACTATAAGCCTAGAAATAAATAGTTAAATAAATCATTTATTAATTTAAATTACCATTGCATCAGACGTTTCAATTGTGGAGTCTTGTTTCCAGCCAAACGTTTGCCAGTTTGTTTATTTATTACTGGAACTGGCTCCTCTCCTGTCAAACCCTGTGGTCCAGCAAGTGGTTGCTGTTGTGATTGAGGCTGTTGTAACGGTGTTTTTATCATTTGTGTTTGTGGCAGTTGCTGTGCATTATTTTGCTGACGGCTTGAACGTCTGCTGTTCGAGCTAGACCCACTTTGATTACTGCTACTAACGTAATCAACACTTAACTGATCTCCAAGTGGATTAGTCATATCCGAAAGCCATTTGTTCACTTTAGTATCATGTGAATTGTATTTTGCACTGAAAATTTTGATCAAAAATTTTAGAGTTAAACTCATAATTGACGAATACATATGTAATCAAAATTTCATTAATATAATTTTAATATAGTATGTTGATTTGGGGCTCAACAACAAGGTATGGAATTTCTCGTTGATTTCCGTATATACAAAATTGCGTACCTTTAACTCAACTCAAATCGGTTATTTTTTATAATTATGGACTTCGCTCATAATAGACGTGCTCACAAATAAAGTGGGGGGACGTATATCATTTTAAGTCTAAGTATTTGAATTTATGCGAAAAATACAATTATCTCTGTAGACATAGTAACAAAATTAAACATAATGCAGCAGAGTGGCAGAAATTTTAGCTAAACTTGAGATAAGATAGCACGCATCAATAAATTATATCAATTGTTCGATTTTCTACTTTCCGGCATCATCCCAGCTGTGAACATACCACCCTGCTGTTTCATCATTAATAGTAACACCAAAACTTTGAAGTTTGTTCAAGAAGAGATCACTCCAACACACACCTCGTATACTAAAACTGGCCAGGAAGCTGAAATAAAGCTATCATAATATTGGAATATCCGGTTATGAAAAACCACTAGCTCGAAGCAGATATAAACATTTGTGAGTATTAATATCACTACAGCTAATCACACACAATCCTTAGGGATTGAAGTCAGAGAAACAACACTCAATAATGACAGCAATCAGATATTGCAACATGACGTACATTCCCGAGAAGATAGTGTGTACAAAATTAAATGATTGCAAAGTTATGGACGAAAAATCAATGATAAGTTTAAGATAAATTCGGAGATTCGCATCACCAGGACGCTGCGGAAGCTAAAGAAATAGCTCTTTTATAAGTTCTTTCCATAATTGAATCCAGTACTAGATTGAACGGATTACAATTTCATTATAAATGCTAGAAAGTATGTACTTTGGCTTTGTCACTTCTCAGGCTCTAAAATTCCTGAGATGATCGTGAAATGGGTTAATTATTGTTGAAGTGATCAAGCGATGTAATAAAGTTTAAATAATGAGAAAAAAAATAACCTGAATACAACATACCTCATTTTCATAGCTTGTTCCATTTCAGCCAACATGTTCTCATAAGCTTTTCGCTGTGCTGGCGGGAGGCATTGCATCATCTTTTGCTGTTGCTTAAGGAACGTCTGCGGATCTGTTGCCATTGTTTGTGCAAGCAGTGCATTCAAACTATCCTTTGATGAAATGCCACCCATTGCCATGTTTTGTAAAGCCGACAAGCCACTGTTTGAAGAAGTGGTGTTAGACGATTGTAAAGATCCACTTTTTGATTCTATAATGAGAATATTAGATGTTATGATCGAAAACGAAAGAGTTATTGTGTTCAGTATTTTTGACAATATTAAAGCGCAGAGACTCAAACTCACTTCCAGGCACTGTTGTCACAGTGATTGTAAATGGTTTTTGATTTTGTAGTTGTTGGGAAGAGACAGGCGATTGAAGATTTGCTGGAGTTACGGAAACACTTGCAGGAATTTGTGGTTTCTTTGATGATGGCAGTGATGGATCAGGAAATGTCTTTTGCTCCTTAGCCGCTGACAGTCCTAAGACAATTTCATCAAGCTTCTTACGCTTCTTCTCCTTTCCAATAACAGGTTCCTCTATAGTCTATAACAAATAAAAAAATATAATCAAAACCTGTATAGAATAAAATCTAATTTATTACTTACGCAATTATTCTTTTTCATGAGTTTGTTAAGCGTATCATCTAGTTTGCTCTTATTGCCTAATGTTGGAAAAGCTGAACTTAAAGCGGAATGTACACTTGATTTTTTCGAAGACATGGAAAAGTCTTGAACCTCACTCAAATCAATTGCACTGGCATTACTTGATGTAGATTTCATCATGTCGCTCATATTCATTTTGGGGAAACTGTTAATGGATAATATTGATATAATAATTCGTTCTTATAAAAATCTATTCACAACTAACTAACCCTGAAGACAAATCCATTGGAGCACCCATTGATGGCGGCGGTGTCTTTAATGGTGGTACTGCTGGTTTATTGAATTGCCCAGACGACTGACGCGTTAATGATGGATGTTGATGAGCTGGTGGCGGTTGTAGGCCACTTAATGCAGCCGAAACAACGGAAGATCCAACAGCCCGCCTTGAAGAGCCACCGCTAGCTGCAGTTAAGGCTTCCATATTAGCAATTTCATTTTCCCAATCTTTTGGACCCACTAGAATACATTTATTTTATTAGCATAGTACGAATAAATAATTTTCTAATCAAACTTACTTGTTTGTGAACTATTAAGCAATGCATGTAGTTTGGCTCGTTCAGTTTCCACATCAATGGCAATATGACGTTTACGCTTTTTGCCAGCTGTTGGCGTTGTGTTGTTGGCATTTGTATTTGTGCTGGATGTAGTTTGTGGAGCGTTGCTACTTAACCCAGATACTATTGGAGCTGTAGTCAATGACATTCCTGGTAGTAGAGTAGACAAAGACGCAGAATTACCACTAGCTGTAGCAGCAGCGACAGCTGCTGCGACTGCAGCATTAATACTTGTAGCGTCTATGGCTGGTATTCCAGTAGAGAGGGTTGTAGGTGGAATAGATTTGCTTGTAGCAGTCGTTGTAGAAGCCAATGTCGTAGCAGTACTAACCACTTGTTGAATTTGCGATGCTTGTAGATGCTTAGTTACTCCTTGATCAGTTGTTATGGTGATAACATCTGGGGTAGTTGATCTTCTTTCTACAGTGTTTAGATGAGGTATTGATTCATGCAAAGCAATGTTAAGATCAACACCCTTGCACCCAGCAAAGGCAGTATAGTTTTTATCGACTGGCCATTTGTTTGTCTCTACGCAGGCTACAATATGTGCTATACGACGCTCTAAAGCAAAATCTTTAAACCATCTTATCATGCACATTTCCAACTTCGGCTTCTCAAGCTTTTGCTTGATAGTAGCGGGTTGAATAACTTCTAAATCTGGAAAGCGTGCTTTTAATTCAGCAGCTTGTTTTTGACATTCCTCTTCGACCGCTTTTTCTTTTTCCTTCATGGCTTCATCATCATCAGGATTATCTACATCAGAATTAGCAGCCGCAATATGAAGTACTTCTTGATCACCTTTTACTGTTATTTCACTTTTGTTTTCAGTGTTATCTGTAAGCTTTTTTGGAGATGAAACTTCCAATTCAGATTTCGTTTTCTCATTTTTATGAATATCTTCATCAGTTTTTTCTTCTTCAGGTGGAACATCCGATTCGGTTTGCTTTGTTGGCTGTTCAATCGTTTCGTCTTTAGATGGTTTTGATTCAAGACTAAGATTTTCTTCGGAAATGGGATCTAATTCTTTCGTGGATTGGCTGGTTTGTTCAGTAGCTAATTCATCTCTTATGTTATTGACCTTTTCCTCCTCCTCCAACACTGAATTTATTTCTTCCAGTTTAACTATGGCTTCTTTATCTTCAACTACTTTCTTGGGTTTGTTGTTCTCCATCAGTTCACTTACTTCTGCCGGGTTATCATTTTCTTCTTTGATACCGAAAGTTTCATCAATCGAACTATCTTTCATTATTTGCTGCTGTTCAGATTTCGTTTCTACTTCTCTTAAACTATCTGGTCTCTCCTTGTTTAGAACTTGAGCGACGGTAACGTCTTCTGCATTTCCTTCAGTAGCAATATCAGATTGTTTTATTTCGATATTGCCTTCCAATGTATCAGTCTTTAAAATTTCTCTTTCTTTAACAGATGTTATCTCAGCCTTCATTAACGAATCATCATCCTTTTTAATAATACTCTCCTTTGTGAACAATTCTTCATCCAAGTCAATAACTTCACTCTTCACATCTTGTGTTTCTGGTAAAATCTTGCCTTCTTTTTCCGCATTATAAGCCTCAAGTTTTATCGAACGTTGAATTTGAGATTCAAGCTCCCGTATAAAGCGTTTCTCTGAATCAGCAAATGAAAAAGTTGGATCATTAAAAATAAAAGTTTCTGATCGGTAGAGTCCGTGCTTTAGAACAGCTGCAATTAGCTCCTTATCATGACGACCCGGCTCCCACCAATCTGGGGTATCAGCATTCATAATGCAAAGTTTAAGTCGTTCTTCCAACTTTGGATTCCGGCTGATCTCTCGTAATTTAGATAATAATTCTAAACGATCAAGAATTAGTTTAGCGTGTTCTTCTTTTATGTTCTCTATTATGCCTTCAAGACCCCGTTCGTTGTCACTCAACTTAACGCCAGCTTGTCGTTTGCACATTGCAACAAACACTTTATAATAATCACTAAGTGTTTCATCGCTCTTTCGTTCCAAATGAGCCATTTGCTTAAATTTTGTCCAATCGGGCGACATTGTAGGTGATCCTAATGCTGTGGATAAGTGTAGGTCTATACCAAAACCAGTAAGTACTCGTAAGAATTCATATTCCTCTCGTCGATTCCATTTTTTCGGTATTTGTTGCAGTCTCTGGGCTTCTCGTTCTTTGGCAGCCATTTCCATTTTACCCTGTCTTTCCATTTTCTGTAAAAATACATAACACCCAATTAAGATATTATCTGATAAAATTTATTAATAATACCTAATACTTGTAAAATTCACTACGTAAGCAATTAAATTTTTGCCAATGTTAATATACTGATATTTTTCATTTTTTGGCCAGCCCTACTCTCTAACCGGAGTTCAGCAAAATTATATACATACATACATATATGTATAAAACGTTTTACCGATACCAGTAGAAGGACTACATAGGTGACATTATGGGTGAATATAAAAATACATATATAAAATAGTATTTTTTGTAAAATGCATATATGTATGTATGAATATAAAACATCAAATTAAGATGAGCAAATGGGATGAAAACAATAACATTCAAAAGTAAACAAAACAAAATAACTTTAGTTTTATAAAAGCTTAGTTACAGTTCACATATGAGATGGCAACCTCAGACAAGCTAATGTATGCAGCGTTATTTAATTTTAAAAAATTAAATTAGAATTCGAATTCCAAAAATATGTTTTTCCAAAATAATATTATATGGCAACAGTTTTAATCAAATTTCATCTACCCAAAACTCACCAAAGTCTAATTGGATTTCCTAAAACGCTTTTGAATTTTATTGTGTACCAAGTACCAATGTATTACAAACTAATTACATATTTGTATTTTTGTTGTTAATATACTTTCAGTAGAAGACAAAACTAGCAAAATAACCTTACTTACATAAGGTCGCTACTTTTGGTCTTGGTCTTATCATTCCATCGGAATATATATGAAATGTTAGTCAATAACTGAATATTTTAACTAGCATTATTTCATGCATTGACAAAAGTGTTAGGAAATCGTATTTAAGCATTTCCACAGAAAAGTCAACCGGGACCAAAAATTTAAAAGTTAATAAACAAAGGTTTTATAATGAATTTACAGTTTATCTATGCAGATATTATGAGATGCAGTTCCCTTTTTTGAACGTTCTACTTCTAATGTTTATTGCTTATATATTGAAAAGCTGAAATCGACAGAAACTCCCATTTGCGCTAAACATTAAATTTTTAGATAAACACGCTCATCACTTGAGTTGAAAGAATTTCATATGACACAGATCATCAACGGCTGCAATCAACGTATTATTTTGAACAATTTGATTCATTCAGGATAATGTGAAACAAAAATAAAATAGAATTACAAGAAATCAAGCAGTTGAAAGAATCACAAAGACGGACACAAGAGGTGATGGTGTCAATCTGATGAGATTGTACTCAGATGCGCTAGCACCAACTCGCCTAACTTTACAATGCTGCGAGCCTCAGATGATAAAATAGTCCCGTACGTCTTTCATAATAATAAATTTCAAGAGTTCTTTATTTGCGCATCTTCGCTTATCTAATACCCTGTTTATAAGACGCCTGAAACGGTTTGCATTTAGCACACATGCATAAATTGATTTTCAGTTCGGTTTTAGCACGCGAAGCGACTTTAACAAGCGCACATTTTAAACCCGTCGTTATTTTCTCGAATCGTTTTTTTGTGTCTTATAAATGCAAAGCTTATTGCAGACGTCTTGAAAATCAGCTGTTTCCAAAATGTGAGTTTGTGCAGTGTTGCCATATCGTGCAGTTATTTTCCTTTATTATCATTTTCTCAATGATTTTGTGAATCATAGATTCATTGCAAAATGTTATTAAAAATCATAATATGCATTTTACATTGAAAATTTTTCTTGTACAATGCAATTTTAAAATAAACCGTATTTTGAGAGGTGAACTACATCGTATTTTATGCATATGGCAACTTAAAAAAAAAACATATACGTTTTTAACAAGAGCGCAAGACGTCGCATGCATAAATAACTAAACAAAAACCGTTCTGAGACAGGCTGACCTAAGTGCAAACCGTTCCGGGCGTCTATAAACGTAGTATAATACATTTTTGGTTAGATTTTGCATCAATACGGTTATCAACAGAATTGATCAAAAATTGGTATATTTGCTATGCATGAAAAATAAAATCTTCAACATTTTCTTTTTGCCCGATTTACTCTGGATATAACTTCAATAAGTAACCTTATTTTTATAGTAGAATGCATAAATGGTCAATATGTCATGGGAATGCTTTACTTTGATATTGTAAAAATTATGAGACTGAGACCCAATATTTTAAAAGAATAATTCAATTTAATTATTCTACAATACTAACTGATGGGATTACTTAATTTGGATGTTATATAAATTTTCAAGTTTTGGTAGAAAAAACTTGGACCGATCGGAAAAATTATTTACTTGGGACGAGAAAAGTATACTTTCGGTACGTGCAAATTTATCAGCTGAACTGTGAAAAGCTTACAGGCATCTGCAAATTTTAATGCTCTGTCTAGTTTTCATTCAAATTTCAACATACACATATGGCAAAAATAATAATTATGTACATGCAGTTTTCATTTCTTTCCACATACTTTATTGGTAGTGTGGATAACCGTTTTAAATTTATAGATTATGATGTGGCAACAGTTTTGCAGGGAATAAATAATTTGGAAGTTACCCCATTTTGATGATATCTTATACTTAGTATAAACGAGAAAGAAGGTTATCATTTGCTATGCCAAAGATAGTATAGATAAAGATGAGTATCAAATGTGAGCACAGTTTGAGTGGCACTATACAGTTTTGTATGTACTTTTTTATTTTGGGTTTGTATGGGGCGTACCCCTCCTGGTAACCCTAGGATCTTGAAATTTATGTGGTGATGCATGGATTAGAGACGTATAGGGTCCAAATTTCAGTTCGATAAGTTCAAAAACAAGAAAGTTTTTCTAAAAGGAACATTAATTTGTATGGGAGGTACCCCATTAGTGGTCCGAATAGGCTGAATCCGACAAATGTGCAGCATATGCTAAAAAGAAACCTATATAATTTTAGTTCTCTAGCTCAAAAACTGAGGGACTAGTTTGCATACATACAGACGGACATGGCTAAATCAACTCGTCTTACGGACTGATCAAGAATATATATACTTTATGGGGATGTCTCCATCTGTGTTATAAATTTCATGACAAATTTATAATACTATTCACTCCCGTGAAGAGTATAATCATGTCTGATTACGAAATGTTAACTCCTACCAAGCAAATATAGATTTCTTTTTAAGACTCACATCTTAACAAGCAATTCGATTAAAAAAAAAAAACACATATGTAGGCATGATGATGAACGTCCACAAACCTATTCATTCCTCCTGATCCATCATCAGGAAAAAAAAGAAACACCTACAACTTGCCCAATTTTGGAGATATGGGCTTGAAATTCAATGAATTTTGTCCATATGATTAAATTTCAACACTGGAAATTTTAATTGCATGCAACACTCACAACAATAAACTTCATATTCATAGTTAATGTTACAATTTTGTATTTTCTTTTCTTGTTTTTGTTCTTATCCTTAAACCTCAAAAATAAAATTAATTTCTCAAAGGTATTGATAACACATGATTTTAAAAGGATGCTCATTTTTTTGATGATATGTACATTAAAATTTTTTATAAAGCTACGCTCGCGCAATAACCTTTTGACAAAAAAGTTCTGCAGTACTAGTAGCTATTGAAAATTTGTTCAGAGTCCAGCAAAGAGTTATTAAAGACGATTTTAAACGTTATTATTACAAAGAAGCAGGTAAGTAAAAGCAATCAATTCAAATTAAAACTAACACAAAGGGACAATTATGACAAAAGGAAACAAACTTCACTGAAGAAAATGGAAAAATGAAATGAGACAAGCTAAACGATTACTTTTTTTTCCTTTGACCAGTCAGTCATTCTTATTCTTTTCTTTCTATACTCGATTAGTTAAACACAATATTTTGCCTGCATCTGCATGTCTGGTGCTCGTTTTTACTTTCTTTATGTTTATCCTTCAAATTCTTATATTTATTTTAAATTTTGTACGCTTCTATACAATATTATTATTATGAGGTATTTTTGTTCTAGATTACAATTGTACACTACACCTCTTTAGTTAATACGTTGAATTAGATATTTGTTACAAATTACAATATGTAAAATATTCATAAGCACTAATATGTATGTACATATGTATGAGTAGTGTGTGAGTGAGTAGTTTACTATATTTTTGTGCGTGTTTACCTCCAAATAAATGTTTCCGTTAATTGAATTCGTTGCAGAAGGGGCTGTTGATGTTGGTACAGCAACAACGGTAGATTTATTTAAATGCTCACAAAATGCAGTATAACTGCTAAAATCCATTGGTTTAATAACCTCCATTTTGTTTGTAATTTAATTAATTATATATTTTAAATTAAGACATTTTTTACAACATCGACAACAGACACACCTTCTATTTTACTCATTTCGAAATAATATTATGATATTCATTACATATATAAATATGTATATATGTATGTATGTAAATGTATATACATATAAGTTAAATTAATTAAATAAATTTTTATTTCATTATTCAGTACACAACAAATTTTATTTATCGCAATATGTATTTGTGCAAACATTTTCACTATAATATATTTTTGTTTATTTTTTAATGTGATTATTTTTCTATTAAGTATTTCAATTCTTAAGCCGCACAACAAAAAAAAAAAAACAGTTCAACTAGACTGATGCTGAGTGGTGCTACTACTTTTTTACAACTTTACACCCCGGCGCTCAACCAAATAATGAGCGAGCGAATGAGGCACAAGGAAAACACAAGAAGTAGTAACAAATACTTTGCCATGTGTGAGAGTGAAAAAATTATGGAAAGGGCAAACGACGAGGGAGTGCGCGCGACAGTGACAACGACAACGCCAAGTAAACAAAAGTGAGTGAGATTAAGCCAAATGTCGTTTTGTTGGTTGAATAAGTAGCAAAGACGACATGAAATTGAAGAGCGTGTGGTGAGTAGCACGTAGTGTTGCATCGAAAGAGCGAGAGCAGAAGAATAAGTGAGCGTAAATACGTTACCGATAACGTATCATTGGACTCCGAGTGTGTATATGTAATAGTAAATATTTATGTGTTTGTTTCAAAGTATCTCTGAGTGGCCAGCCAAGCAAGCATCTGTGGCATTATTTGAGTAAATAAAAAAATGAGGGAAAGGGACATCACATCATCATAATTGTCGTATGAAACGATGAGGCTAAATTATTGTAATATAAGGAGTATTAACAACTTCCACTAAGCTTTAAACAAAAAAAAAAAAAAAATTATAAAAGTAGTTGGAGAGCAGGTATATTGGTCTTCAACATAGATTTGGCGATTAATATCAGAATCGGTAAATATCATTAGTGAAAGAGAGGGTAATAACAAATTTATTGTTGGTTGTATTTTGAAATAACTACAGAAATTGTTATAATTTTGCCTACTAAAAGTGTAAACGTAAAACCGGATAACTGAACAAAAGTTTATTCTACATACATGTTGCAAATCGAAAATGAATAATAATAAATAGAAGAATTGAGGAAGAAACGAAGTCGAAGCAAATGAAGCATGTGCAAACGAGACACGACGAACAAGAGCATACATGAATATATGCGTGCATACAAGTACAACGAACACGTGAATAAAATAGAAAAATCAGCCGTCTATTAAGAAGTAGTTTAATAACAAAAAAAAAAATATCCCTTTCAGATATAGTATGTACTAGTGATGTAACGAATATCAATTTTTAGACATTCGCAAATGCGAATATCGGGAAATAAGCGAATATTCGCAAATGCACATACAAATATTTGCAGCATCACTAGTGCACTAGCATGAAAGTTTATGAATGCGAATGTGAATATTCGAAACAATCACTAGTATTTGCATCATATCATATCATATACTTATTATTGTATAAAGATCATATTTTGAATATGTAAGTATGTAGAGAAAGAAACATTGTAAACATATGTACATCAACTTTACTTAAAAATACTATATACATATGCGTATAATAGACCCAACAGCAAATTGAAGAGATTTAAAGAGAACATACATAAATTCGTAAGAAAAAAAGTACTTAAAAATTGGATTTTTCTTTATATAAATGCAGAATACAAATTACTGACATAACGACAAAAATACTCTCCGAAATATACACACAAGTGTACATTACGACTTAATATATACATAAACGCGCGCTTTGTACAATTCATTACAAAACAAGCTAGTATGCGAGGCGACTAACAAGCAAGCAAGCGAGCAGGAAGCCACGGCAGAGGTACAGACGACACAACTTTCCAACAACAACCACCACCGCAGTCACCGCCAACGTCGTAATCGTCATCATCATTGATTGATGGTACGTACTACGTACTCGCCTTGCTTTGCTTTTCTTTTTAAAAATGGCGACGACGAAGCAAAAACATTTAAATAAAAAAGGGTCGCTACTACGAAGTCGGGTCTAGTTGATTCGCTCTTGTTTCTGTCTCTTCAAGTGTCATTATTGAGCCTTCTTATTTCTATAGTTAATTCATTTGAAGATGTTTTTTTTTTTAAGTTTTAGCGATTTACATCGTATGTATGTGAAATTCAATTGTATGAATGCAATGCGGTGCAAACTTATTGAAGAGCGATCAGATCATAGGAATCTTCCTACCGACTAAGTTGATAAGTTTGAAGATTTAGATAGACTTATACTCCGTTAAAACAGAATTTATTTAAAATTACATAGCATAAGTACATAAAAGGATTTTTATAGCGCTTGATTTATGTCATGTCACCTTTAAACGCGTCATGTTTTCAGTCGATTTCAGATTCCGCTAAACGCATAGCATTTCTACGTTGGTTTAAGACAAGTAGGTACACAAAATATTGTTTCGGACAGAGTTGTCACTTGTTTTTTATGCTCTTCCTGAAAGTGAATAGTATTATAAGTTTGCCATGAAGTTTGTTTCACACAGAAGGAGACATCGCAGCCCACTTAAACGGATGAGACGAGTTGATTTAGCCATGTCCGTCTATCCACCTGTATGTATGGGATGGGTATCGACCAACAAAACATCGATTAATGACATCGAATTATATTTTTTACTAATTAATCGATACACCAATTACAATGCCTTTTAGACAGTCAGTTCAGTTTCAGTCCAAGTTTTTCCGCGCCAAAGAAATTTCTGTCAGTTTGGTCGCCACTGGGTTAAAATACCAAGAAAGCGTAAAAATCGATTATTTACATACGCTGCACATTTGTCGGAATCAGCCGAATCGGACCACAAAGGGGGGTACCTCCCATACAAACACAAAATTTAAAAAAAGTACATACAAAACTGTATTGTGTTCCTCAAACTTTGCTCACATTTGATGCTCAGACTGTGACAGAGAGAATATAGTGATGCTAAGAATGGAAGCATATTTGATATCTGGCGTTTATTGCCGTTCGATTGGATGCAACCCGGAGGATCGTGAAGAGTATTATATCTTTCCAATAGCCAATGATAACCTTCTTTCTGGTTTTTTTACTATTTCATTCAGAGTGTGATTTCGAGAAACAACTTAAAATCGTTCTCACAATTACCAGGAAAAAATACTACATGGTAATCAAAATTCTGTTAAATCTCATTTATCCACCACATAAACGTAGGAATTAGGGGCGGCCTTAGCCATTGCGCGGGTCCGGTTGGGTAGATCTTTGCGAGGGCCATTGTCTTTGTGGAATTAGGTTTTTAAAAAATTGTTTAAAAATAAACACAAAGATAAGAAATTATTTATTATTATTATTACCGTCTTAAAAGAAATAAATGGTGTGTGTGGGGGTTTTCAAAGACTAAAATAATTAAATCATAATAATTTAACGAATGATTTATGTTATTTTCAATTGAAATAATAGCAAATGATGAAAGCCGATCTCGTGTAATAGTATTCCGCAGATATGTTTTAATAATTTTTAATCTCGAAATACTTCTTTCTGCAGATGCAGCAACGTCTTACAGGTGTCGTGGCTATAATTCTCAGGACTACTTCGATACTAATTATATATTTAAGCACCGAAATAATGTCGTTTCCTCTAAACATACTTCATACAATTCATATCCATCAATATCAGATGTGTCTCGTACTGTTAGAGGTAATTGGTAGTTACTGCATTGGTTCAAAAATTCACAGTTATTCGTTTCCCTTAATTTTTTTATGCTGTAGATGAAAATAAATCTGATGCTTAAGTGCCTCAAATGTAGGTTGGCAACTTGCGCGCAGAACAATTGTTTATTTCGAAAATATCTTTTGCAGATAATGCAGGACCTTCGTCTACCCCTTCGTAATTAAAATTTCTTCTCACACGTCTACATCTCAAGACTAAACTTTCTCTCAATATCATTTTCTTCATCCAATTCTCTCGAAAACAATCAATTAACTATCTAGCTATTGTGTAAATTTGTTTAGGTTTTGTATAGCCACATATATGTGAACTTTTTAGCTCTGACATATCTTACTTATGACATTTATATTCGTAAGAATGTCATATCATGCGACGAGAAATATTACAATTTAGTATAAATTCAAATAAACATAAGTACTATTTGTTCCTAATATTGTTCGCCCCTGCAAGAGCGAGGCCTTTTCGCCACCTCTAAAGCCCGCCCCTGCTAGTAAAAATAAGATGATTCTTATTTAGATAACTTTGAGCAAATATTTAAAAATTGGTAGGTGCGATTCACCTAAGATACATTATAGATATCCTGTATCCCAAAGAATTTGAGAAAAAAAAGTGTCAAAGTAACACTGAGTAGTTGGGATAATTGGAACTATTTTTTTGTTTATATTTTACAATTGCTTTATCATTTTCTCACTGTTAATGGGAAGTTGAAAAGCAGTGAAAATCACACAATTATTTTAAAAAAGGCTGACTATGAAATTTCAAACACAGTGCAAATTTAGGGTCTCAAGAGTAGTTACAATCAGGGAGCATAGAGTTATGTAAGTTAGCGGTCCCCACTTAGAAACAATATTTTTGCAGACCTCTTTATGAGGTGTCACATAGAACAGGTAAAAAATAACAATAATATGATATCCCATTAAGCGCCTCAACAAATTTCATTGACTTGTGGGCAAATACCAGGAGCATTGTCGTGCTGAAAAATCACTTTGTAATGTCTTTCGGCATATTCGGGGCGTACTTGTTTCTGTTTCTATTACAAATACACTGAATTCTGTTTTTTGTTGCTAATGACAATTTGCAATACTGTTTTCTGTTCTATTCCGTTATCAGTCGCATTGCATTGGATTATGAGTCCAATATACGTCTGGTAAAACGTGTGAAGTGCTGAGCGGACGCATCACTTAAGTTTAACTTATATTGGCTTTACAGTGTACTCGTATCACGAAGATTCGGTTTTGTGCTTTACAGTGCTATTTTAGCATCACGAACAGCTGTCCTTTGTTTTGATTATGTGTGGCGCGCAACAAAAGGGAAGAAGAAGACACCTGAAAATCACGAAAAACGACGAAATTATCAAAATGCTGCCAACTTATAGTGTATTCAGACAGAGTAGAACTAGAGGTCTGGCAGAACTCGCACGAGAACTCGAGTTCCAATTACAACAAATTCTGCCAGAACTTGCTGTTCTGACATAGTCAGTCTAAATAGTGTTGGTAAAATTTGGACTCTTTTAGGTGATTGTCGATAGTCTTGTTCTTTCTTTTTGTTGCGCGGCAATAAACAGCTGATGATGGCAGATAATATATTTAAGGAAAATATTAATCGTAATTTTTTTGTAATCTATTAACAAAATATGTAGCAAGAATGAAAAAGGAAAATGCCAGAACTAAGTATGTGCATTAGGGTTGCGCTTATTTATAAAAGTGACGTTGCCAAAGGTCTCAGGGTCCAAAAATGTTTGTTTTGGTTTAAAAGGAAAAAATGTAAAATTTCAGCTTGAACTGACTATCTTTAGAGGTGGCGACTTGAGATGAAATTCTAAATCTTCCACTTACGTACCATACAATTCAAATCTTAGAACTTCTCATTTCTTGTTATTTAAAAGATTTATAAGCACTATATTTGTTATTAAATAATCAGTGTCGAATTTATTATTGTATTTAAGAACACCTATACAATCTTTTACTTTTTACCGCGCACATGTTAATTGTTGTTCTGTGTAAAGCTAGTCTGTTTCATTATTAAGTGCAAGGTGTAATAGTCGCTCCTAAAGCAATTTTATTTCACATTGTTTCTTTTTGCAATTGAAACACGTTTTAAGTGTCACGAATATGGCCAATTTACGTTCAAGCAACAACATTTTTTTAGTTGGCCATGACTATGCTCAAATTCTGGGATCCAAGTTACATAAATAAAAGTATAAGCACAAGTCGCCACCTCTAAATATTATTCGATCGGGCTAAAACTATACACTTCATTGTTTTATACCAAAAGGAACATTTTAAAACCCTGAGACCCATAGTTACAACACTTTTTTTTACCTTCATACAAATAAGCGCAACCCTAATGTGCATACACTGAAAAAAGTTCTAAACAGTGGCGTAGCTACGTTGGAGCAAGGCGGGGCAGTGCCCCGGGGCCCCTGAGCCCTCGGCAGCCATGTCGAAAAAAAAAATAATAACAACATATGTTGAATAAAATTGTTTGACTAATTCACTCAATTAATTTCAATTTCAAAATCACTTTTTTTATTTTCAATAATATTTCATTAAAAATAATAGTCATAGTATGCAAAGTTTTGTATTAAAGTGTTAAAGTAATCTACTGATAAAGTAAAATAAGGTTAAATTAAAGTAAAATCATGGACAAAAAAAGGAAACCCAGGGGTGCGTTTAAACGAAAGCAACGCCAGGAAAAAAAGGAGAGAGTGAACAGAAATTGGCCAAAATAGACAAATTTTTTACTCAACCTTCTACAATTACTATAATTTGAATTCAGTGATAAATGATGCCGTTAGCAGTTGTGTGGAGATACAGACTTTTTTCGCAACGATTCAAGACTTATATAGTTTTTTCGGGAATAGCATTAAGCGTTGGGATCTACTGTCAACATTCACTGGCGAATCAGAAAAGATTGTCTAGTAGAGTTAATACGATGTGTGCAGTAAAGCTTCGTTTTTTTTGATGTAATCAAAACATTATCAGAACTAATACTGAAAAGTGCCAATAAGGATGAGCGTAGCGAAAAATGCTAAATTTCGACTTCGTATTGCTGTGTGAGTTCATGCATCAAATTTTGAATGATATCAAATTTGCATCCAAAATTTTGCAAACACGCAATATCGATTTAGACAAGGCAAGTAGAGCTTTAGCAGATGTGAAAACAAATCTTCAATTTTACAGAAATGACTTTGAATCGTTCAAATGCAAACCCAGTGAAACTGCAAAAAAAATATGACATAGATCCCAATTTTCACGAAAAAAAGACAACAAAATAAATAAGTAATGTGCCTCACCCAATACTGTATCTTGATAATTTCACAGGTTGGCTTTGCGGACGAGTCCCGTTTTGCTCGCTTATAAAATTAATGAATTTGTAATAGTGTTATAATTTATGGAAAAAGCATTTACTGCTACTACAATATTGCAGCTTTTCATTCTTTACACAGCAAAGTTTCTTCAAATGTGATTTTAGAATTAAATTAAAATAATGATTATTCTCATTTAAGCCATACTATAAGGTAAGGAAAACATTTGTTTACTTGCAATATAAGGAAAAAATGTCACCTACCAACGATCAAATAGGTAAAGTAAATCATTTAATTCTGTCAAAGATCAATGGACTGACACACTGAAACATACTACTCTGTAGACAATGATGCCGTTAGCAGTTGTGTGGAGATACAGACTTTTTTCGCAACGATTCAAGACTTATATAGTTTTTTCGGGAATAGCATTAAGCGTTGGGATCTACTGTCAACATTCACTGGCGAATCAGAAAAGATTGTCTAGTAGAGTTAATACGATGTGTGCAGTAAAGCTTCGTTTTTTTTGATGTAATCAAAACATTATCAGAACTAATACTGAAAAGTGCCAATAAGGATGAGCGTAGCGAAAAATGCTAAATTTCGACTTCGTATTGCTGTGTGAGTTCATGCATCAAATTTTGAATGATATCAAATTTGCATCCAAAATTTTGCAAACACGCAATATCGATTTAGACAAGGCAAGTAGAGCTTTAGCAGATGTGAAAACAAATCTTCAATTTTACAGAAATGACTTTGAATCGTTCAAATGCAAACCCAGTGAAACTGCAAAAAAAATATGACATAGATCCCAATTTTCACGAAAAAAAGACAACAAAATAAATAAGTAATGTGCCTCACCCAATACTGTATCTTGATAATTTCACAGGTTGGCTTTGCGGACGAGTCCCGTTTTGCTCGCTTATAAAATTAATGAATTTGTAATAGTGTTATAATTTATGGAAAAAGCATTTACTGCTACTACAATATTGCAGCTTTTCATTCTTTACACAGCAAAGTTTCTTCAAATGTGATTTTAGAATTAAATTAAAATAATGATTATTCTCATTTAAGCCATACTATAAGGTAAGGAAAACATTTGTTTACTTGCAATATAAGGAAAAAATGTCACCTACCAACGATCAAATAGGTAAAGTAAATCATTTAATTCTGTCAAAGATCAATGGACTGACACACTGAAACATACTACTCTGTAGACAATGCTATTGATCTGGAAGAGGCTGTTCATTTCTCAACAGAATTTCTTAACTCTCTACAGCCTACTGGTTTGCGCCCACATAAATTAGTTTTAAAAGTAGGGTGTCAATATTTTATTACGGAACCTTAATCCACCAAAATTGTGCAATGGTACACGTTTACAGATAAAATCATTAAAAAAAACTATATAATAGAGCGTACAATACTGACCGGTTGTGGAACTGGAGAAGTCGTTTTAATTCCCCGAATTCCATTAATACTAACGGATCTACCTTTCCAATTTAGAAAATTGCAATTTCCTATAAAAATTTCATTTTCAATGACAATTATCAAATCACAAGGTCAAACATTCAACGTTGTGGGATTATACCTAAGCATTCAGTGTTTTTCCCATGGACAGTTATATGTAGCTCTCTCACGCGTCACTTCTGTTCGTATTGTGTAATGACAAAAAAGCTGTAGTAATTGTATACAAAGACATATTGTAAACAAAAATTTGTTAAAAAATTAATTAATAAAATTTCATGCTATCAATACCAAAGCGATATTTTCTAAATTGCACCCGTGCAAAGCGGGGCGGTTTGCTAGTTTAAAGAATAAATTTACAATAAAATTGCCACTCAAACTGATGTGATGTTAAGAAAGGAAGGTTGGATGTAACCCGGAGGAGCGTGAAGAGTATTACATCTTTAGCATAGCCAATGATAGCCTTCTTTCTGGTTTTTTACTAGCTTTGCCTGCGATTTTTATGTGAAAGCGAAATAAACAAACAAACTCTCACAATAATTATATTATATTAGGAAGTACCACTGAATACTATCTGCTGTGTTACACATAACAATTAGTAGTAAGCTAAGGAGTTTAGTTTAAATAGGGCCCCGATTTCATTTTTGCCCCGGGGCCCGTGCTGAATTGCCACAACGTTCCATTTGTGCATTTATGTGTGTAATGAAAACAAAAACAAAAGAAGAAAACAGCTGCTCAGAAGTCGCAACTCAGAAATCGGTGACAAAAAACAGGTAACAAGAACTCGTACAATCAGAACTCGCTGTCTGAACACACTATTACACGCTAAAATTGCCGAACACTGCTTAGAAAAAACTGAATTTCAGCATATCAATTTGAAATTTGAATCTCTCAATCGAATCACATTTACAACAACAACCCCTTAATTTTTTCATTTTCCCTGTTGTTGTTGTCAAATGGAACTCGAATAAACGCATCTTCATAGATTCGAATCTTAGCTCACTATAAAGCCACTATTAAAGGAGTACAGCAAAACATACATTTATTTCCGAGTGAATGATTCATGTGCCTTTTCGAATGAATTCCTGCAGGCCTTTAACTTCGATCAACTTTTTTTGAAAAAAACATATATCGTTAGAAAAAGAGGGACTTTTTAAAAATCATATCTACCACCATATATGCCAAAACCGAGATTTATTGAATAAGGCAGAGCTGTCCACCACGTGGTCCAGGCGGGCCCGCTGCTCAGTGTTTTTTTTTCTTTCGCCGCTTAAATACACTATTATTTTATTTTAGACAACACAAGAAGTTCGTCAACTGAGAGAAAAATTTAAAAAAAAAATATTTTTCTACTGCTGCCCAAACTCAACACGGATTTACCCCTTTAAACTTTTTAGGTCGTATATTAGAAATCTGCATGAATACATTTTCGTATGCCGTTTTGAATAAGTACCTCCGCAGGTATGTACTAATCATTTGAATACGTTATAACTTCAAAACTAAGCAAATTCCTACAGTGAGGGTCACAAATTGTCACAGATCAAAAAACACGATTTTTGAGTTGATGCAGAATTATTCACTACAGCATGTTTTATATTGTGTACAAATTTCATGTCAATAACTTACAATCTCTCCTCATGAGAATCGAAAAAAAAAAAAAAACTTTAAATGCGATTTTCACGAAACGCTCCTTTTTGAGTTGTGACCTTTAGTTAAGCATGAGCGATATGTACTTTCTGCGCAATTGTCGGAACAATCATCCGAGTCAGCATGCTAGTTTTTACAATTTCTGTGTAACAGGCCCTATCGATTGGTATGATATACTATTTCAAACTATTATATGCGAAAATCATTCAATTTCAAGTTTCTGGGACCGAAAAAGTTGAAGAACGCTACGTTCATTTCCTTATTTTTGTGTGTAACTCATCTACATATGTTATACATGCATTTTTTAAATGAGGTACAGGGTATAAAAAGACTAATAAACTCAAATTAAAATCATAATTTCTTAAAATTATAAAAAAAAAAAATTAATTTCAATATAATTTTTACATAATTTAAAATAATCATGCGAACAATAAAATACAAAACAAAACTAAACAAAACATATAATATGTGTATATAAAAGGCAAAAAATAAAAAAAAAAATTAAATTTATAATTGTATTAATAGTAGACAACAACAATAATAAATATGTGATAATAATGGATGTTTTAAACAAATATCAGAAATACTTATTAAAAAACTTGGTGTCAATACTCGTATAAATGTTACACGCTTAGCTAGAATAGGCCTAACTTGAAGTGTTTGAAGTATTACAAAAATGGGCTTTGAGTTATGGGAATGAAATGTAAATGAGTGAGTTCATAAAATCTAAACTTATTGGGACCTCCTCCCTCCTTATTTGCTTTATGTGTGCATGTATATGTATGTATGTAGGTATAATGATATTTTTTGAGAACACGTGGTGATATATGATTGATTGATTACTATAAGGGGCACGATTATTTGTACCTTTTTTAATGTTATTGTAATTAGTTTGTGGCTTTTTAGATTAGAAATCAAAATTTAGAATTCAAAATTGGCGATTCATACATTGTTCATACTAACCAAGTACATGGCCAGTTTGTTGATATCCAAATTGGCCAATTGACTGACATCGGTAGTATTCAGGATGCTCAGCATTAAATTAATGTCAGCGGCTGTTGGCATTGGTGGCTGTTGTACTTGTACGGCTGATACCGCTGCCGCCGTAGTAGTGGACTGTTGTTGTAATGGTGCTGTTCCGCTGTGATGTTGTAACTGTCCAACACCGGATATTTGAGAGCCGCTGACTGTCGCATTAGTAGCGGCTGCTGAAGAAGAACTTGCTGCACTTGATAATTGTTGTTGTTGGCCACTTATATTATTGCCTCCATGTATTAGTGATTGAAGGTTGCGATTGTTGGAATCAACCTGTTGCAATTGATTGTTGGTAGAGTTGACTGCAACGGCGGCAGCAGCGTTTTGCATCTGCATTTGCATCGATTGCAGTGTTGGTGTTGTAGGCACCGACAGCGGTGGCGTCGATGAAACCAATGCTTGAAGCTGTTTAGGTTTTGGTGGAGAAGAGATAGTTAAAACAAAGATTTCGTTTGCGAAATACGCAAAAAATAATACAAATAGTATGTCTGTGGACAAAGAAATAGCTAGCTCTGCATTTGAAAATATGAATATTGTGATTAAAATTATTCCTTTTTAAAATTTTTATTTATAATATCTTGTATATACCATAATCATTTTATTGGTTGCACTCAAAACCGAGTTCATTTCTTTTCCTCAAAAATCATGTCCACTTTTTGTTGCTTAAATTTTTAAAATTATTAGGATCCTTAAGTATAATACATACATATTTTAATTACAACTTGTGTCAATCATAAAGAAACGTCACACAAATACCAAAAAGCTGATTAATGTAATTTTCACTTCAACGCCCATTTAATAGCCTACTAAAATTACTTAGGTGTCACAATGTTTTTCTATAAAGTTTAAACTACAAATATTAAATACAAAAAAAAAAAAAAATTAAATAAAAAAATTATAATGAAAAAATAAAAATAAAGAGTTTCTAGTTTCTTACAGCCAAATCAAAAAAAAAAAAAAGAAACTACCCAATTTTGAAAATACTCGTAGTTTTATAACGAAAACATAATTTTCAGTTATCTACACTTCAAAATCTTGAAGCAGTGTCCCCGTGCCATAGTTATACCATATATATGTAAGTATGTTTATGTCAAAATATTTTTTAACCTTAAGTTTACACCGCTCCATTTCATCATCATTAATATTCTTAATATTTTTTAAAGTGGAAATTCTTTTTTTCGTATGTTTGTTTGTTGTTTTCGACAGATTTTTAAATGAAATCAGTAGTAAAAGGAGCGTATTAGCATCTTACTTACCTTAGCTTTCTGTTGTTGTTTTAGTTCTTCTTTTTTGTAGTTCCGTTGATAAGCTGTTATAACACGTCTCAGACGTGTATTCAAATCTTGCATTGATGGCCATAATGTTGCATCCTCAATAGGTAGGTTTGTTGGTGGATAGCTCCCAGCAACGCTTTCATCTTCGTCTAAGCCTAAATTTGAGTTGGAGTTTAGATTTTCGTTTTGCGATTGCTCTGTTGAGCCAGGCGCGGTCGATGTGGTTGTCGTTGAGGATGATGTTGCGATTTGATCAGAAGTAGTGACGGATGGGGTTGAAGTTGTGGTAGTAATAGAAGTAGTTGTAGTGGTGGTGGTGGTGGTCATGGTTGTGGTGACGTTGTTAGTGAATGAATTAATGCTTGTGTTGCTGTTGATAGTGCCATCGCTAACGGTTTTCTCAGCAGCGACAGTGGCAGTGTTATTATTATCAACTGTTGTCAATGCAGTCGGTGATGATGTTGGTTGTTTGTTTAGTTCTGAATTTAACTGATTGAAGTTTGTTGTTGTTGCTGTTGATGCAACTGCTGCAATGTCTGCTGACACCGAATCGGTAGCAGCAGGTGCCAGCTTACTGACTTCTTGCATTTCAACACTATTGTCGATTTTGGTGTCCTCAATGCCTGTATCCACCAATTCGGTTTCAGTGTTTTTAACATTAACAGTAGCAGCATCACCATCATCAGCATATTCTTCAGAATTTGTGTCCTGATTTATTATTGCCGATTCAAAGTCCGACTTTTGATCAGAATTAACACTGCCATTGTCAATAGCATTGATATCACCCCTAACGATTGCATTACCATCATTTATATTGACAAAACCAACACCCGCACTGACATCGTTATCAGCAGCAGCATCATCTGCATTCACTGCCGATTCTTTTTCTATTTCTTTTTCTTTCACTTCCTCATTAGCTTTGTCATATTGTGTCTTACCCGACGAACTGGGGCGCTCTGGATCAAGTAAATCTTTGTTATCGGCCAGAGTTAATTTAGTAGAATCCGAATCTTTAGTAGCGGTACCATCATCGTCGACATCATCAACATCTTCGTGTTTTGAATTTGCATCATCTTCGATTCTGTATAAAAAAAGGTAATGTTAAATTAACAATAATATTATTACAACTTTAATAACAACTCATGTAATTCTATTAAAAATAATTTTTTTATATTTTTATGCATGCTGAAGAAATACTGTGTATATTATAATACATGTAAACATTAAATTGAGCATTAACGTCAATTAATGTACACTGAATCAACAATCAATGAACACACATGATATTTGAATGTTCTTGTAGTGAGATGTTTTTATAATGATAGATAAGATTTGTGTGGAAATAATCAACCAACGGAAACAAAGAACGCATCATTTACCTTTTATACTATTTTCATTTTCAGTGCGTCTTACGAGTATCTTAATCATTACCATTATTATTTATGGCTGTTATCATTTAAAAAGATCAATTTTAGACTTACATAGGCAAATTCGTAACAGCGATATCATCTCCGGCACCAACATGACTGACAAAACATAATGTTGGATCCGCTCTTATTTGACGGTACATTTCGCAGCCGTGCTTATAGGTTCCAACCAAAAGACTTTTATCACAACAAATGGGATTCCACCATGAGGATGGCACCTGATCGGGCGTTGGCGGCGGGCGAATGGGGAGCTCGCTACATTTGTATATTCACAAACAATGATAACACAAGATTTGATTGATTTATTAAAAATAAAGTTTAAGCTTTTGATTTTGATTAAATAATAATTTGATTACAGTAAAAAAACCAATTAGTATTCTAAAATTTAAATTTTTGCATTTTATTACAGAATGTCAAATCGAATTTATTGATATTTTGTAATGTCGAAATCCCTATTCGCCTTCATTCGCACACACTAATGCGTTTAAATGATGCGGTTTTTTTTACCTTTTTCATTGGTATTTTGTGACTAAATATTATAATTGTAATGCAATCATATTAAGAAATTGATGAAATAGAAGTTAGGTAAAATAATTATGATATTTTTCCTTAAATACTTTTCACGAATTCATTATGCATTAAATAATCTAGAAAATAGTTCTCACTTTTGTGCTTAATCCTTACTTTGATTAGAACTTCCACAAAAATGTGTGGAACATCAAAAATTTATCAAAGTTATGCGAAAAATACTTTTTTTTATTTGTGTATCGAACAATTAAAAAAAAAAAAAAACATTTATTATTATTTATTATGTTTTTCGTGAAAGGTATGGAATCGTTAGTGAAATCGTTGTTAACGGTTTTATGTTTTTATTTGAAATGCAAACATATAACAACAAAATCTACAATTTATGTACTGTAAAACTTAAAGTTGGTAAGAAATTATTGTCAAACAATTGAATTTAAACATATATTTTTTTTAGATGATTAATAATAGTAAACATTTGACATTACTTCTCGTACAGCTTTGAATTTTACTTTTGCAAATACATAATATTGAAAAATTTTAAAAATATTTAAATTATTCTAGTAATACTGAAAATCAATGTTTTTAGGACTGTTGTATATTGGGAACATTAACACACATGTATATAGCTAACATAAATGTGTAGACATTAAATTTAATATACATTAATTATGAAAAGGCAAATGATACAAGCAGTTTATCAAATGTAAAATGTCGTTCTACGACAAAAAATAGAAGATCCGAAATGCTTTAAAAAAAATTATAATTAAATGAAACGAATAGTATATTGAAGTGAAGTGTGTGGGATATTGTAAAATATATGGAATCGATATTTTACCTGACAGGTGTATTGTCTTTAATTTGTTGCACCAAATCACCGATGACTTCGTGTTGTATGTAATAGAGCATACGCACACGCAGCAAAACCCTAAATAAGTAATTAGACAAATAGAAATAAATTAAAAATAAAAAACAAACGAGTGGCAGCAAAAAATAAAAATAATCAATATAGTATTTGGATAAAAGAAGAAAAAAGAGAAGATATGCATATTAGTACTAAACTATTCGAAAAAATGTGTTAGAAAAGCTTATTCGATTCCACACGACTCACTTATTCGCGTGTCTGCTTAAATGTTTCTTATAAGCGCCTTCTAAATACGCATCAGCATCATATTTTTCTTTTTTACTCCAATGTGTTGGATCGTTGGGATTGCAGCTAATTTCTATTGCAACCTTTTGGAGTTCTGTAGGTGGTAAGACATCTGGTGTCATTATTGTGGTCGCTTGTCCCGACAACTGACCGACAGCTGGCTGACTGCTGCTGCCGATGGTGCAAGTGCTGCCCTCTTTCTGTGTTTTTCCACCATTTCGTCCTGTAATGAATGTTTATGTATATGTCAGTCATCTTTACTAAATTCACATTTTTATAAAACATTTGTTTAAATTATTTACATAAAGTGCTTTTAAGATAACAATCTGTAAAACTCTTGTTGTTATACGATTACAATTTTACAAAGTTAAAAGTTATTGTCCATTGGATTGCAAACATTCCAACAACACCGCTAAGCTCCCTTTTAATTTCAATCATTAAGTTGTTGAATGGATCAAGCAAATATAGGGTTTGTGTATTTGAGCTTTAGCGCCACAATACCAGTTTCACTATCTCCAGCCTAAAACAAAATTTCACAATTTGACACGAATTATATGATTGGTCGTACAACTTGATGTTGCTTGTTGGAAATCAAAACATTGGTTGTACGACATATCGCATAAAGTGTGGATTGTTTTAGTTCGTTCCACATGGGTATGAATGTAGGTTTAGTGACTACTGGCTATACCGTATTCATTATCGTGACAATTATTAACATCAAAAAAGCACTTTAGTTATCCTTTAACGAAATGTCGTTTGCTGAAATAATTTATATTACCGGAAATAAAATAAAAAGTACATATCACTCACTTACTAAAAGACTGTCATAACTCACCCACAAACTCAAATTCATATTAATATTCTTATTAGAAAAACTTTTTTGTTTTTTGTCTTATCCAACTGAAATTGGGACACTATGAGTGCCTGATCCATATTCACCAACCAACGAATACATTCACAAAAGCGAGAAGAGTATTACACCTTTCTCATAGCCAAAGGTAACCTTCTTTTTGGGTTTTATTGTGAAATTACATGTCGTTGCATTACCCAAAAAGACATTTTTCATACATTTTGTCAAAAAAAAGTTTTTAATATACATAACTCGAAATCTATACGTGCCGGAAACTTTTTAATTTCTACTAATTCAGATTTAAGAACCTTCAAAGATAACTCTCCACCCATAGGCAAGTCAGTCACATTTTTTCACTTTTTTTTTGTAGGGTAGTGTTATTAGCCAATCTTTTTAGTAAGTGAGCGATATGTTTTTTAAGTAATAGCATCAATAAATATAGAACAATATCTACATAATAATTTATATAAAAGCAAAAAAATAAATAAATACAAAATAGAAAACATTTGCATGGCAACATAACATACACACACTTTCGAGTTTGTTGTTATAGTATTGTAGTATATAAGTAGTACGGTAAGTAATAATATAGTAAAATCCTTTTGATTTGACTATGTGTTTCCAAAATTAGAGTTAGTTAAAAGTCTTGTTACGTAATATTACGCAAGTTACAGTTTACTTTAGTAGTACTGCAGATGTAGATACTTCTTTTTTTACACAGATTTTCTTTAATATTCTGTAAATGTTTGCTATAATTTTGTAATCTCCTGATATGATAATCGGAGGTACAAAAACACCAGATGACCAAACATGTTTAGAAAAAGATTGTGTTAACGTATTTACAATAGTGTACAAGTGGGTTTTAATATTGAAGAATAAGTAATTGTCCATCACAACTTCTGTGAGTGTGTTTTGTTGGTATTTGGTACATATGTTTAGAGATTTTTCGTTAAATACGATGTCCGTGCAGCAGTTTGTAAGTGCGTGAATGTTTTCTTTTTACCATACCTTTTGCATTCCTACCTCGTGGCACCAAATTATGCAAGCCACTATGATCCCTGCTAATCTTTGTTTTTTCACCATCTTCAGTCGGCGTTATTAGATCCCAAATAAATGTCTTTATCTTTTCATCACCTTTGTAAACTTGCAGACAGTACAAAAGCTGCAAAAGAAAGCAAACATCCATTAAAATTCTTATATTTAAAATAACCTTTATTGATAGAGTATATATAAAAAACAGATCAGTAACGTGAGAAGTTTTGTTTTTACTCAGCAAAAACCTAAAGTTTTCTCAATATTAGCATGGTAAATTCATCATTCATACTCGTATAATAAAAAAAATAAAAAATAATTTACTTACAATAACTCGAGCGCAGTCTTCAATATCAACTTCACGCCAGCCACGCTTAAATTGGCCCAATTCGAGAATTTCTGGCCAACGAGCCCAGCTGAAAAAGAAAGAAAGTGTTTTTTTTTTTTAGTTTTGAGTACTGTTCAAATACTAATATCGATTTGCGACGTTTAGATAACCTAAAATTTAACTAATTGGTTTTATATACTACGTTTATTAGATGTTTAATCAGCATTACATACAAGTCTTAAATACAGAATAGAATAACACATCGACTGATAAGTTCCCGGTGTAATCAGGAACACACAACTTTATCAGTTAAATTTAATTTTATTCAACAATATAGTTTCCTTCAAGAGCGATACAATCATTCCAGCTTCTCTATCATTTCGATACCTATCTTAAAGAACGATTTATCTTTGGCCTCAAAATAGGCGCTTGTTTCGGCGATCACCTCTTCATTCGAGCCAAATCTCTTTTCGGCGAATTTTTTTTTTTAGGTCTGCGAACAGATTAAAGTTACTGGGGCCAAATCTGGAGAAAAGGGTGGTTGCGGAATCAATGCGAAGTGTAATTCGTGCACTTTTGTCATCGGTGCCAAAGACTTGTGATACGGTGCATTGTCTTGATGAAAGAGGTCTTTCCTTCCTTGCATATGGGGCCGTTTCTTCGAAATTACCTAGTTTAAACGATCCAGTTCAACCATGTCTTGCCTTTTTCAAGGTAGTCGATAAACAAAATTCCGTTCGCATCCCAAAATATGGACCCAGCACTCTGCTACGCTTTTGGCCGATTTGGGCCACCGGCGTCTGTTCATTCAACCCATCGTCCATCGTTCCCTATCGACGCAAAATGTCTTCAGCGTTCGGAATCATCAACTCATTGTTGTTTTTTGTGAACTGTTAACACACGCAGCTCCCACTTTGAAAACAGCTTTCTCATAGACAAATATTCATGCAAAAAAAAACCTACAGGTTCTTTGGATATCTTTAGTGTCACAACGATTTTGTGGATGAACCAGAGCGTGGCGGTGTTCAGTATTCGTACGACCATGTGTAAATTTAGCACACCAGTCCATAATGGTCGATTTTCATTGTACAGAGTTTCGTTTCAATGGTGTTTTTCTCATCAAAAAGCAATGTTTAATCAGCACACGAAATATATTTTTATCCATTGTTTTGTTAAGAAAAACACTAAAATATTACTGATTATGTAATCACACATTGGAACCACTACCGCATGCTGTTATGCAAAAATACGCAGGCTTATCTGGTTGCTGCGTCCATCCAGCAAGTTGTCGCTCAACAACAAAAGGACAATATACTGACAGACAAGTAGTGGATCCTGTTTGGCACTAAGCGTTACAAATCTGGGCATCCAAAGAGTCCAAGCCTGTCAAAACAAGACACTGCGTTGCATAGCTGGTGCTGCATGGTTTGTGCGCAACACCATTCTGCACAGAGATCTCAATATGCCCACAAAACCACCCAAACAGAAAAAACCAAAACCATGAGATCAGGCGACGTCGTTTAAAGAGGCTTTATCCTAATGACCTTCTAAACGAAAGGTTGTCACTTAGATAAATGTACACTGCGATATAATCGCTCCACTGTCATTTTCCCTGTTGTTGTTGTCAAATGGAACTCGGATCAATAGTCGCATCTTCATAGACTCGAATCTTAGCTCACTGTAAAGCCACTATAAGAGAACACAATATTTGTTAAAATCGAACCGATCAAATTACTATAGCTTACAGTTTCTATATGAAAGGATCAGTCGAACACAAGAATTTGTTTTCATAATTAATATTCATCGTAACAGTCAATTAATTACACATTTCTATTTGTGTGATGAAAGGTAGAACCGAAGTTTTATACATACATATTATTCTAACTGTATAATGGTATAACGATTGCATATAGATTTTGGTTCAACAACGACATAACACAATTCACTTAAAGAACAAGTGCCACCTAAAATGGCTGACATGAAAGAATAAAATAAAAATGGAAATTTGTGTGTGTTCTATTCCGCTATCATTAAACTAGAGGTAGGTTCCATTAGAATTGAACACTTCACATTTCATTTGTCTATCTAACGAAACCAACCAATCAATTTGTCCAATATTGAGCTGCTAAGGTTCCTACAACGCAACGACGCAAACGTAGCAAAATGTCTCCGGGAGCAATTTGCCGCACAATCGCGTGTAGAAATTTGTGTAAATCCGTAATAAAGTCAGGGTGGCAACATTGTGAATTTATTGTGAATGGCCGCACTCTGTCCAAAAATGAAATGTTTTATCAATTTAATTCAAATTACAAATGATTTACAGCAAAATAGAACTACAAATAATAAATTATTTATTACAATTACTGTGTTTTTTTTAAATGTACTTTTTTCAGCATTTTCAATTGTTGTCAACTGGCAATTGTATTTTCGAGAACAGCTGGTTTGTTTGCGAAGTCAAATAAAACCGGCCGTTGTTCGATCTTTTAAATTATTGAGACGACTGATACAAACTTTTTTTTTAATAAAAACTATAATTTTTTGTGTATGATATTTGCATCTGTTACCATTACATTTTGAACTAAAACAACAATTGTTCCACTACTCAAAATGCAAGATTACATATTTTCCCGAGACTACAATAATTTCTGTCTTCATTGTCGACAGATTTTTTTCTACTTTATTACGTCCCACCTTCAAATATTAAAATCATACATATGGTACAGGGTGTTCCAAAGTCGGCATCACCCGATAAAAATGATTTCATTTCCAATTTACGATAGTCCAGTTAGAACGCATAGGACCTTTCAATATCAGCTTTTTTTATACTGCGTAAAGTATTATAAGTTTGTCAAGAGGTTTGTAACACACAGAAGAAGACATCGGAGACCCCATAAAGTATGCACATATGCACATATTATTGATCAGATCGACGAGACGAGTTAAAGAGCTTAAATTTTACTCGAAGATTTCTTTTTAATATACGCTGCTCCTTTGTCGGAATCAGATGAATCGGACTACTAGGAGGCGTACCTCCCATACAAACCCAATTCAAATTAATGTTCTTATTGGAAAACCTGTTTTTTTTTGTTTTGTTTTATCGAAATGAAATGGTGACACTATAAGTGTCTGACCCATATTCACCAACCATATTCAAGAACATAGGATTACTGAATCGTATAGCTCCCAAAATGCAATATAAATACTACATGTAAGTCAATTTGTTTAACGTGGACACTTGTCGTAGAGACTTAATATCACGGTGCCGACCACAGGGATTGGTAAACGTCAATCAACGTCCACTTGGATATATATCCGCAGGTATCAATCTCAAGCCATACTTTTTTTTTGGTCGTATGACCACCCCATACACACACACACAAAACACAGATCCCTCAGGATACAAGTGGACACCGCCTTATAAATACTGCACGTGCGAACTTATTCAATCTACTAACAATATCCCAAAATACCGAACACATTCAAATTCTTCAAATCATCATATAGAGAACATTCACAAAGAACATGCTGCCACGTTTCCCCGATCGCGCCACAAGGGCATTACGGACTGTCACTCAGGCCCCTTAAATGCAAAAAAAGTATTAAGGGAACCGTGACCAGTCAACAGTAATCCGAGCCAGAGGTGAATGAACCTGTATGTTACCCGCCCATTCACACCATTGTCCCAACTGATTTGCCAGTCAGTCAGAACTTGATCATTCAACAATCTCTTGCAGTCATTTCGACCTAAGCTCTCCACATCTAAACTATATAACCAATCATCCTGCAGCAACGGCAATCCTCTTTTCATTTTGAAGCCAATGGCCTTACGCCTGACCTCGAAATCACGAGGGACCACACCAAGCAACACCTGCACAACCTCAGTAGAGACAGTGCGACACACAGGCACTCACGCTAATATCATAACCCTCTGGCATGATAACATTTTCTTCCTGCCTGCAGCAGATCATACCGTTTTGTACCATACACAAGATCCATATGTTGCACAAGCAACAAATAAACCCACATAAATGACACGAACAGCACGTCTACTGAGACCCCACTCACTCCACAAAATAAGGCGCACTTTTCCAACCACTCCGCAAAATAAGGCGCACTTTTCTAACCACACTGAACAACAGGTCTCTAAGACGATCAAGGTGAGGAACAAAATTCATTCTCTCACCCATGGTTATGCTAAGGAACTTAACCTCAGTAACATACCGTAGGCTGTCAGTTTCAGTTTAACAACAGGATAACGACTATGTGACAATCTGCCCTTGAGCAACATTGCTACTGTCTTATCCATAATATAAATACTACAGTCAGTACTTAACACAAGTCAAATCAATAATGTGTGTGCTCAATCACAGGATCATGTATGCTTGGTCATGCGCTCTCATGACGTGTTGCCACATATTGGTGTATTGAAATGCTGTATGAATACTGTCTCTACCATAAACGGAAGTCAAATCAATAATATAATATTTCTGAATGCTCAAGCACAGGAGCATGAAGAGTCTTACAACATTGGCATAGCCAATGATGAGCTTCTTTCTGGTTTTAGAATAATTTTATCGATTTGTATAAATATACATACCGGTGGTTGACGATCTTATCTGACATACCGGCTCGGCTGTGTCTAGATTTTATCTTAGTAGGCCATTAAATTTGAAAATATTTGCGTTAAATATCATGTATTCCAAATAAATAAATTATTTATTTATACTTTTTACAATTTTTGGAGTGTAGGTTTTTTGTTATGCAATTATGGATTTTCAAAGTCAATCTGGTTCAGTTTCACAAACACGGCCAAGTTTATTAGAAAATGTTAAAAATCGAATACCGACTGAGCCAACTTTGTCTACAAAGTCTCAATCACATAATTTTGAAAGTCGCGGTCCAGCTGATGAGGACATAGAAACAATTATAAGCAAATATAATTTGGACGAATTTAAAAACATTACTATGCAAGAACAAGAAAGCAGTATGGTAAACTTTGACGCTGTAAAAATGTTGAGTAATATTGAATCATTACAAAGTAATTTGTCATTAATAAGGTTGGAGAACCACATCTTAATAGATTTTCTAGAAAAAACTGAACCAAAACTATTGTTTGGTTTAAATAAACGAAGCAATTCACTTTTAAAACGTGCACAAAAGTACCAATTGCAATCTACGACACAAGAAAACTCGTTGAAATCAAGCCAGCAACCAAGCATTAAGCATTCATTATCAATGTTAACAAGTGGTAGTGCTGATCGCAGTGGCATAGACAAAAAACCCGAATATAATCTAAATTTTAAAACCAAAGCAGAAATGGCTGAAAAGATTATTTCGGATGTTGAAAAGTGTATAGTAGATATAGAAAAAATTGGTAAGAAGCATGTTGCTGCAATCAATTCAATGTTTTAATAACTTAATAAATTGTAGCCTCAAAGGAAATAAAGGAACTGCGTGCTAAAATTGAAGAGATGCGATTCCGTAACGAAGAGACAATGGAAACGGATAAATATTTTAAGTTACATTTTTTGCGAGACGAGTCCGATTTAGTTTTCTTGGAAACTGCCACCGAGAAACAGGTGGAGCGAAAGTTTCGGAAATTTACGTACGCATGGTATAGAAATGCTCGTGCTTTATTGAGCACCATGCGCTTAAGCATCACATCGCTACAAGAGAGCTATCAGCAGCACCGTAACGACCTTATTATCAAAGCAGATTTAAGTGGCATATTAACGGCAATAGATTTTGAGAAATTGCTTATTCGTCAAACGGAGTTGACAAAATCTCTTGAAGAAAAAAATGTTCACATGACCGGTTTGAAAGGTGTTACTGGGAAAGCTTCACTAGCTATGACCGAGGAAAAGCAAACTATGCAGATAATCGAAGAAGAGTTAAAATCATTGTATAGCAAAAACGATGACTTAAGTCGTGCAATCAGTAAGCTTAAAAAAGATGTTGACTATGTTGAACATAATAATACAAATGATCGCACCAAACTACACAAACTTAAAAATGAACTTGATAAATATCAAGCGCCGAATGTTAACGAATACATGGATAAAAAAGAAGAAGCAATTGTATTGGATAAGGAGGAAAAGATGCTGCTACGTAAAATTTATATTCTAAATATGAAATTGAATAACGTATTAAATAAATTAAAGAAAAAAGATAAAAACTATACAAGCATTTTTACTTACCCAAACGATAGAAGACCCTTTTCAACTTTAAAACATTCTGATTTAGCCCAGTTGCCATATTGTATCTCTTCCAGACCCAACGCAGCAAGAGCATCTCGTTCACGAGGTATATACTCATCATGTGTTTTCTTATCTCTGCCACGATCTCGCTTTTCTTTGCGTCTACGGGAGCGCAAACCTATATAGTAATAATTTTTATACATTTATTATATAAAGATCTATTTGATATTTCTACTTACCTATTCCTCCCTCTTCGTCACTATTTTCATTTGATGAATCTTCCGAATTAATTTCCATAACATCTTCATGACCATAACGTTTAATTTGTGTACGTCTGCGAGGTTCTGAAAGTACCAAATCTTCGGTCTCATCTCGTTCGCAAACATCAGGGTCTATATCAGCTTTCTTTGCCCACTTCGTCCAGAAATCTGGATCATCTATAGTAATATCAGAACGATTTCCAGAAGCTGCAAATGATGCCTTTGAAAATGTTGAACCTTTTTCCGATTCCATGGTAATGACTTGGGTGCGGCGCTTAAGTATCGAGTCGATATCTTCTTCACAGAATTTATCACCAGCATTATCATCATCCATTACGGCTCCATAAGCCCCTTTTTTTAATAAATCCTCAATTTCCTTCTTTGAAAGCTGTTTATTGTTGCCATCCTTAGAGTTATGTGTGTTCATTGATTGCAATACGGCTTTGTCTAAGCCCAATTTAAGGGATGCTTTATCAAACATTTCGCGTTCATAAGTATTACGGCATAAAAGACGGTAGATTTTTACCATTTTACGTTGTCCAATACGATGGCAACGCGCCTGTGCTTGTAAATCGTTTTGGGGATTCCAATCAGAATCGTATATAATAACGGTGTCAGCAGCTGTTAGATTAATACCAAGGCCACCTGCCTTAGTGCATAATAAAAACACAAATCTATCGGAACCTGGTTTAGAATAACGATCGATAGCTTCTTGGCGCAAATTACCACGTATACGTCCATCTATACGTTCAAATGGATATTTTCGGTAGACTAAGTAATCTTCCAAAATATCAAGGCAACGAACCATTTGACTGAAAATAAGAACACGATGTCCGTTTGCTTTCAGCTTTGGCAACAGCTTGTCAATTAGAACCATTTTTCCGGCTGACTGTATAAGGTTTTTATAGTAAGACTCGGCGTCCTCTCCATGTTGGTTGCGGGAATCATACTGGATTTGCTCTTCCGCGCCGTTCAACAGGTAAGGATGAATGCAACACTTTCGCAGCTCCATCATAGTGTTCATAAGATTCGGAATATTAGCTGAAGTCGTACCTTTTTTCAAAAAGCTAAAGTTCTGTTCCAATATACCACGATAATACTTTTTCTGTATGTTTGTCAATTCTACTTCGATAATTGTCTCCTCTTTTGGGGCTAGCGATTTTTCGACATCGTCTTTCAAACGACGCAGCATCATTGGCTTTAATAGAATCTGCAACTTGTTTACTTCCTCTTCTGTGCGTAGACTACCAAACTCTGACATGAAATCTTCAGCGCATGAAAATTGACTTGGTTCAAGGAAGTTTAGCAATGAAAATAATTCACCCATGTTGTTCTGCAACGGAGTTCCAGAAAGTAGGACCCGATGCTCGAGATTCAATTGACGTAGACCTTCTAATAATTTGCAGTTCCGATTTTTTAATCGATGAGCTTCATCGATGACGCATAATCGCCAATTAAAAGCTTTTAAATCCATATGATCAGTAACAATCATCTCAAATGTTGTAATGAGAACATTGAATTTAACAGGTTCTTTAAGTACTTTCCCATTTTCTGTTTTGTAATAGAATTCATAATCTTGTATCATTTGTTTGCTAGTTACAGAACCATGGTAGACTACAATGTTCATATCAGTCCAACTCTCGAATTCTCGCTGCCAGTTAGGTATTGTCGATAGTGGTGCTATAACAAGGAATGGACCACGAATGCCATACTCATAGACGGAGTGCACAAACGTTAAACTTTGAATAGTTTTTCCCAAGCCCATTTCATCGGCAAGTATGCAGTTATGAGAATTAAACCAAGAGAATTTTAACCAGTTTAATCCTTCCAGTTGGTAAGGGCGCAAGCTATTTCCGCCTTTGTATATTGGGGTTTTTTCAAGTTTCTTCCACTGCTCAGGAGATGGACGCTTTTTACTCTTCCATTCATTACGTGGAGGAATTTTATTAAATATCAAATATTGCTCAATTTTGTCATCATCAACATCCTCCTCCAATTCCCACGTACAGTCTTCATATGGTAAAGATTTCCATTTGACCAAGAAGTGTTTTGTAGTATCACCAGTACTTTCATCTGTATGCACAGACATGTCCAGCACCCGATCGACCTCAACAAAATCGGGATTAAAAGGTTCTTCCTCGATGTTTTCAAATATGTTTATTTGCTGAGCTTGTTTTTGTTGGAAACGCCTTACTTTAGCCGCAACGCGACGATCTCCTTTTAAAAGCTCCTCCTCAGTGCGCCACTCGCAGTGAAGATAACTAAAATTGCGGTATTTGACGAAGTACTCTTCGACGTCAATATATACGGGTTCAGATTTATCATCAGATTGATTGGAATTAGAGTCCTCTTTCATTTCAGTGACTTCCCCAATTTCTGAAACTTCTGGTTTCCTTTCAGCAGGTTCTTCTAGTGAGTGGTCTGCACCTTCAGAATTTGATTTAATTTCAGAAGTTTCCGTTGCATCCACATCCATTTTTTCATCTGCATCTTTGTTGAAGTTCTCCTTATTTTCAACATCAGACTCTGGTTTATCAATGTCTATTTCTTCGTCTTTTTCCACAAGTTGATTCTCCATATTATCATCAGATTTTTCAATTACCTCTGATTCACTCTTTTCCACAGATTTTATTTCTTCGTTTAAGTTTTCTGAAATTTCAGTATCAATATCTATTTTTTTTATTGCTTTCTCCGAAACTAAACTGTCATTAACTTGGTCCGTTTCAATTTTCTCTTCATCATTTTTGCTCTCCTCAGGCATGTCTGTTGGCTCTAAAGTATTTTTTTCTTGTTTATCATCTTTGTTTTCGATATTATCTGTAATATTTTCATCTACTTTATCATCATCATCGATTTCTTCATCGTTAATTTTCTCAGATAATTTATCCAACTCCTTTACTTCGGTTAATTCACTTGTTTGTTTTTCATTTTCTTCTAGCTTGGTTTCCACACCTTTTGATGCCAATGGTTTTTGCGGTATAAGTTCACGCTTACCCATTCGCAATGCAAGGACATATTGGACCACCATACTATCTTCATCGCCAGTGTTTATGTAAACGTAATTTGGTTTTGATGATGCGGTAGTCTCCATTGCAATAGGCTTCTCTTTCTCTACAATTGTGCTTGAACTGGCTTCAATAACATTTCCGTCATCTCCGCTAGCATTCGGTGCCTTATCTTCAGCTGCTGTACTTTCAGCATCTGCATCATGACATTCTTGTGTCTCGGACTTTTCAACATCGCTACCAGCACTGGATACTGCCGTGGCTGAACTGGTTGTTGTTGAGGATTTCTTTTCCTTTTTAATTGGAGATGCTAACAATAAGGAATTTTCGTCATCGGAAAAACGTAACATAACGTCATCAATATATTTTTTACGCTGTGTATTACGCGTAGAGCGCCTTTTATTTGTATCTAAATCGGAATCTGGAGGGGGCGATGGCGGTGGTGTCCGGTCAAGAGTGTCATCTTCTCCATCTGATTCAGGCACAATGCGACCACGATTACGCCGTTTTTTAAGAGCTTTTGCCGAGAGTGTCGCTCGTCTTCGCGTATTACCGCTACCATCATCATTACCGCCACTGCGGCGACTCCGACCTCCCGAACGTTTTCTGTCGCGACGACTGGGCGTATTGGTAGCATCACCTGCTGAATCCGGCACTGAATCTACTGTTTCATCTCCAAGTTCAGTTGATTTATCATCCTCATTAACAGTTCTCGTGGTAGGTATTTTAGAAACAGGAATATCATCATAGTCAGGAGCATCATCGTCAACACCAGCTGATGTAGTTTCCGGCTCATCTTCGCCAAAAGTAGGCTTGCACACTAAGGGCTTATTATCTTCAGCTTCGCTACCCTCGCCTGCTTTGTCTGTATCATCTTCGCCTTGGTGCTTTTTACGCTTATTTCCACCACCTCTTTTTCGTCCCGAGCCAGCAGTTTCTGTTGAATTGGAATCTGAAGGATCCTTATTCTTTTTTATTTTAGACATACGTTCTCGAGAGGGTTTGTTTGGATCCTTTGGCGTGCGTGGTTTTCGTGTTTTTTTCTTTTTGCCAACTCCATCAGTTGAAGTATCCAATTCGTTTCCAGAATTAATATCTTGTGACAAGTCACCTATGCCTTCATGGTATTCAACTACCCCAACAACTGAATTATCACCGGCACCTTGTGTAACACAATCCTCAGAGACAGGCAACTGTGTAGTCGATATCGGCGTAACAGTAGTCTCAGCATTACAGCCTATGTCCATTAAATCACCAGAAGTTTGTTGTTGTGTTTTTTCACCCTTCTTTGCACGAGGTTTACGTGGTTTGTTCGTACCTTTACCACGTCCCCTTCCAGTAGTGCTTGATACTTGGGGACTTTCGATCATTTGGTTTTGCAGTGCACTACTACCGTACAAAGGCGGCATATTTTGAAATACTATGCATTGCGATCCACCTGTGCATTGCTCATTTATTTCATGCTGCTGCAGGACATTTATACGTTCTTGCAAACGCATTATTTTCTCCTGATGATCGTGTGCTGGTGGCATGCAATAAAGCTCCTGTAGCTGTTGCTGTAATGCTGCAATTTCTTGTTGATGTAACATCGGATATGATGGATACATTCCACCTGGAGGATATGCTGGTATCATGGTTGGTACATTCGTTGGTGGAGTCATGTGAGACTGGGGTTCGAATGCAGATACTATTGGAACTTGTGGGACAGCTTGGTGCTGCGCAATTTGTGGTGTGGGTGTATTTTGTTGAGGACTTCCAGTATTTAACTGGGTTTGCCCGGTCTGCTGCACTTGTGACAAATTATGAGAGGCAGATATAGGGTCTGTTACGGTCAATTGATTTTTATCTTCAACTATCATATCTTCAGTGCATTTTGGTTCCTCATTTGACACCTCAGTAATTGCTTGCAGTTCCACCGCCTGACCAACACATGGTTCTTCAACCGTCTTAATCTCACTTTCTTCCGGAGATGCACTTTCTGTCACTAACTCTTTATTTGAGTTTATAGTTTGCTCTTCACTCGTTTCAACAGCGGTTGTTTTTGTTGAAGTGTCTTCTTCATTAGCAGTCTTGTCATATTCAGAAAGAGCTGAAGCATTTGGTTCGTTAAATGTAGATGACTGCGAGTTGCTATCGAGCATTGCAGCTGCTGCTGAAGCTGCATTTGAAGCTGCTGCAACAGCAGCATTAGTAGACGACATTGAGTTGTTATCAAAAAGACTTGCACCAGCACTATCTAGTATTCCAACGGCTGACACCCCAACATTTGTTGCTGAGTTTGAGTTACTGTTCATCAAAGCACTATTGTCCAAACTTGTTAACAACGGTTGCTGATTATTGCTGTTGATAGAACTTTGTGAGTTACTGTCATGCACAGAAGTGGGCTGGTTGTTTACGATACTGTTTGTTGAACTGTTACTACTACTATTAGTACTATCGTTGGCAGCAACTGCGAGTGTCGAAGAATCATTGGAGTTTGCAGTTTCGTTAAGAATGCTACTCAAATGGTGAGAGGATGTAGATGGAGCTGTCGGATTTGGTTGCGAATGTTGTGGTGGCTGTTGTAGTTGTAGCTGTGGAATAGGTGAACTGACATGAGATGGGGACATTGTTGTTTGTTGTTGCACCTGCAGGTTTGTAGTTTGCTGCTGGTGGTGATTAGTTTGGTGCTGATTATCAGTTGCTAATATATTTGAAAAAGGATCAACTATAATTTGTTGTTGCTGTTGTTGAGATTGGTTGTAAGACTGAATCTGCATATGCTGATGCGGAGATTGTTGTTGATGAATGGGCGATTGTGTTTGCAATTGATTATGTGGTGCTTGATTTTGAGACACCGCTGAAGAAGCACTCTCAAGTGTAGGTGTACTTCTGGGCAATAAATTCGAATTGTCTGGAGTCGTTGTTGCACTTAATTGCTGGTGATGCGTATTCATGTGATGAATGCTTGTTAGAGTTTGTTGTTGTGTTTGTTGTAGTGGTGAAATGGTAGACATTTGGTTTTGTTGTTGGTTGCTACCACCAACTATATCACTTATGGAATGCTGTAGCTGTTCGTTTAACTGTTGCTGTTGCACAGTATTAGCGACAGAAGATTGTTGACTTGATTGTATAGGTGTTGGAACTTGCTGCACTGATTGTTGTTGGTGCGTCATACTTTGTGAATAAATAGTCATCTGCTGTTGGTTCTGCTGCTGCTGCTGCTGTTGTTGTTGTTGTTGTTGTTGTAATTGTTGGTTCTGGCTTGATGACATGGAAATTGAATTAGGATTAGGTGAAGTTGTTGAAGGTTGTTGTGTTTGGACCGGTTGCTGCATGCTCATATGTGGAGAGCCCCATTGTTGATGATGCTGAGGTGAGGCTGGCAGACGAGGTCCCATAGATCCATGAGATTGGCCGGTATGACGATAATGTGAAGGATAATCCATAGGTACACCACCAGGTCCAGACATTACACCTTGCGGTGGCATAACCATTTGTTCTAGGGCTTGTAGTGTATTAACTGGCGTTATACTAGGCCCTGTTTTTGACGCTGGTGGTCCCACTGTGGCTGTTGGTTGAGGACGGGGTGATGACAAACCAACCATACCCTGTATACTATGATGTGTTGGTGGCTGTTGTTGTTGTGCCGTATTCACCTGTTGTTGTTGCTGAGGTTGTGTTGATTGCTGAGGCTTTGCTGGCGACATCCCCGGTCTCGGTGACATTTGAGGATGCGGCGACATAGTGGGAGGCCTCGGCGACATTTGTGGGGAGAGCTGTGGAAATGGGGCACGATATTGTGGTGATGAATTTAATTGAGCTGGTGATTGATGTTTGCTGCTAGCTGTCATATAAGGCGGAGCGTTTTGTTGTTGGCTTTGTTGCTGTTGGTGATGGGTATTATAACTTGGCGGCATACCCATAGTATGCGGCGGAGGTAATCCAGAGCTAGACATCTGTTGCTGTTGATGTGCGGATGCTTGGATCATACTAACATGGTTTGGCTGTTGTTGGGCTGATTGTTGTTGCTGGCTTTGCAAACTATGACTCACAGTTTGTGCTTGTTGCTGCTGCTGCGTTGCTGGTGTAAGACTGGCGGAAACAAGTTGCTGCTGTTGTTGTGGAACTGGGCCTCCCATAAGTGTACTTTGATGAGCACTTATCTGTGCAGCCTGCTGCTGCTGCGCAGTTAAGTGATGAGATGGAGGTGCTGCACTTGTTACATGTTGTCCATATCCCGTAGTTTGGTCTAAACCAGCGTGTGCGTAGCCGACATGTTGAGGCGCTCCGCGACTTGTTTGGTGTTGCATTGGACTGCCGTATGGGCTATGGGAGTAAGCCTGAGGAGCTCCTGGTCCAACTGCCTGTCCAGCCTGTGCTGGTGTACCTGGATATAGAGGATGCTGACTCGGCGCCTGTGGGTAATGTTGGGGTAAACGAGTTTGCTGTTGGTTGGCTTGTTGTTGTTGTTGAGCGGTTGGAGCCTGTTGCTGCTGCTGTTGAGCTAATGCTGCGTAACCACCAGCACCAACCTGTGGGCCTGACTGCTGTAATATGTTGCCCATCATACCTTGTTGAGCACCATACGGTATCTTTTGTTGCTCTTGCTGACCATATGCTGGCATATGCTGGCGATAAGTATTTGCATTATTTTGCCTCTGTTGAGCTGGTGGCGGTGCCTGTGGATGGCCATACGCACCAAGACTAGCACCTGGATATGCGCTGCCCTGCCCAGGAACACCTGGTGCAGTGCCCCACCCGCTCAGATCAGCCATTCCCATACCATGCTGATCGGCAGCACTTAAACTATAGATGTTCTCCGCCGTTGGCTGGTACGATGGATATTGTGGCTGCTGCTGTAGTGGATGTGGTGCACGATGGCGGGGCGGATAACCGCCAGGAGGACCCATAGCCCGTGGAGATGCTGCTGCTGCAGCAGCCGGGTCATAGCGGGGATAGTAGGGATCTCTGAAATACGCATTACATTAATGTGTACTTTCACAACACAACCATAAACAATAAATATATGAAAACCTACCCTTGATGATTTCCGTGAAACATATTTTGTGCATTTCCATCCATCAGATTTTCATACGTCAAATGATGAAAATTTATTTTACACGTCAGAGCTTTAATGTAATGCTAGAAATCGTGAGTTATTTTGATTATCCGTTGGGCGGCTAATCCACAATTTCTTCATAGAGGAAATCTTAAACTATCGCAGACAATAAAACCGTTCTAGTTGGAAATATAAAAAACTACATCAAGTTAAGAACGCGAAACTTGAATTGATTTGCGCAAATTAAAAGATAATTTAAACATAATAAAATACCTTTAAACGAATTGATCGGTAATGCGACACTTTGCATATCAAATAAATGGTTTTTTTTTTTTTGTATTATAACTCTTTGTAATCTCTACTTATTTATTCTAAATACTTTGTTTTAATGTCTCTTTATTTGGGACACAAATGAATCTTTCTTTGCTGTCCCACTTTCATCTTGTTTAAAGTATCACTTTGCTTGGTTACACTTTTCATGGTTGGCAGTCATCGAAGTACTAGTTTTTACTCATACCTGTAAAATAAAAATATGGATGCATTAGCTATTCATGTTAACATCACAATAATATATAATTTAAAAATATACAGAAAAATATTTTCTTTACTTCAAAATAATGTGGAGATGTCAAGCGAATTCTCGTATTAAAGTCTCTGGAAGTAGAAAAAAGTTAGTTTAGCATTAGTATGATGGGTGCTCCAAAAATATAATCATAAAAAACAAATATGCTTCAAATCAGTTGTTATGTATTCCCGTTGCTTGGAACAGAAACATTTAAGGGGAAAAGCTATACGCTTATGGATATTCATTGGCACATACAACGTACAGATTGACCCCTTAAATGTCTTGTTATGATTATTTTAATGATAAAATCCTTATTCTGTTTTCTAAATAATATTCCCGAAATTATAAGGCAGTAAAGTTATTAAAACCAGAAAGAAAGTTATTGTGGCTATGCCAAAGTTGTAATACTATTCAGGCCCTGTGAATAATAATAATACAACAATAGTCATGTAGATGGCGCTAATACTGACTATCAAATATGTGGCGATAAATATGCGCTACCTACACACATATCGGGAGCTATATAATCCAGTAATCCTAAGATCTTGAAATTTACATGGTTGGTGAATATAGATCATGCACTCATAGTGACCAGTTTTCAAATTGGGTTTGTAGTATTCATCAATTTTGGAGCTACAGAGTTTTGATTTCTCTACTAAAATTAATTATAACCAGAAAGAAGGCTATCATTGGCTATGCCAAAGAAGTAATACTCTTCACGCACCTCCGAGTTGCGGGGGGTTTTGTATGGTAGGTAATGAATTTTATATAAAAACTATCTTTCGCATTGACATATTGTCTGTTTACAACAGTAAGACATTTTTACACCAAATTTTACAACGAAAGCCAAAAACTAAGTATAACATGCATACACACATACGGACGAACTGACATGTCCAAGTCAATTCTCCTCGTCACACTAATAATTCCCATATCGAGCCCTAACCGCGAAAAACATGTAAGCGACATTTTTTCGAAATCCACTTTTTGATGCAAATTTGTTGCAGCTAATCACCTGGTGATATATTAGCAATAATAGAAATATAGTTACGAAGATATAACAAAGTTAATTCTATCGTTTGCATTGCCATACATAATAAAAAGTGGTAGTAAAAACGCTCTCCAGAAAAATTTGCATTTTGGCGCTTACTTGTTTTTCGCGGTTAGGGCTCGATATGTACTTTTTTATGAACACCATGACATAAACTGTGAAAGATATAAAAATTACAAAATAAATACCAAATGAAAAAAAAAAAACTTATCAAATGCCACATACATTTTTCGCAGAATTATTTTAAGTGTGTATAAAAATGTTACTTGCGTATCTGTCACATTCCACACACAAAATGTTGTATCGATTTTTCTCATTTTCCGTTGTTAACTTGACAAAAACAACAACGCATTTCCATAAGGTTTTCACCAATAAACGAAGTGATTCATAAGTAACCTTTCGGTGGATTTTTATTCCAATCGGTTCACAATTAATATGTTTTTTTTTAGGATATAGTTTTTTCCAAAACCACGCACAAAGATTTTCGTACGTTATGCTGTGCTGCTTTTGAGTATTGTTGTATTTATTCCTCTCAATTACCTCGTTTACTGACGCTCAAATCATTCGCACGAGGTTCGATATAACGAATATCGAATTTTACGCTAATGTTTACATGAGGCAGTCGCCATCGGTTTGATTAAATCGATTTTGGTTTGTTTACATTATGTCAGAGTGGCCATATGGGCATTTCCACAGCATCAAACGTGACAGTCGTACGCTTTTAAAGTGGAAAAACAGTTAGTGTTAGACACATTTTATTTTATTTCTTTAGTTTATCTAATAGTTCTTTGGGAGCACTACATTTATGAAAAGGTTGATTCCAGACGTAATTTTGGTTCTGTTCTTGTTTTAGTAAGCTGCCAATATTTTCTTTTTAAAACTGTTCCTACACATTCAACTGCGCTTATGTACTTGCATCCGAATTCTTCAAGAAAATCGAAGAGGCTCGAAACGATAAATTTGTTTTTGAACTGCGAGCTGCTTCCATTTAAGAAAAGAAACTCATTCGCAAACATTTCCTATTGACTTTGTATCGTCTGCATAAGTTTCACTAAAAAACAGTGAACATCATCTTTGCTGTGGCTTAATTTGTCACTGACGATAACAAATGATTTTGTTCCTCCCAAAAACCATGCCACGCAGGTAAAAATAGTTACTTGGCGGTAATTAAATTGGGCACTTTGAACCTCATTTTGAGTGTTCATGCGATAGTTTTCCGCAAAGTCTATTTGCAAAACTAAGTCCTATGGCTACATTTTTTTTTTCTCATCAAAATATTTTTGCTGAGCCCGTTTAATAAAAAAATGCAGTTTAAAGGACGGAAGCTGTGAGCTGCGAGCTAATGTATGTTTTAAGTTTTTTCTGCAAGTCATTTGGCAATGCTGCCTCGACTTTTTTCACCACTTTTGCAAATGTTTGCCTATTCGTATAAGGCGCACTTGGGTTATTTATTTGGTCTTTTTTTTTTCTCCCGATAGTTTCTCTGCCTGATGCGATTCTTTTCTCTCTTGACTAAAAGCATATCTTCATTTTTTTTTAGCTAATGTTTTCCATTGTGCTCTATTTCTTAGACTTAGTTCTTTGTTTTTTTGGCTGTATACGCTGAATCTTAACGGGTCTTCTTTCAAAGCTTTATATATGTATACATTCATATTAAAAAAAAAGTCTACATATTTATAATCTCAAAATTTCACACTTACGACTCAAACGTGACCAACTTCAAATAGCTCTAAATTTTATAATAATAATTTTTTGGCACTCGGTGTTTTTTTTCTTAACTATATGCACAAAACTCTGTTTAAAGAAAAATTTGGACACACTTGCTGCTGTTATAAATCACGAAATGAAAACAAATGATGTTTTTCGGACTCAAACGTGACATTAGAAGATGAACTAAAAGCAAATTGCAAATTTACCGTTGATCGAGATCGGAATGATCTCTTTGGATTTTTTTAAGTTAATAGATGTTCTAAGAGACATTTTGTGGAATGACATTTACAATATATCACCTCTCTTAAAGATGTAAATACTAAAGAGAAAAAGCTTTGAAAAATACCTAACAACGAGAAATTGCATTCAACTATGCCCATATGAATAAAATATAATGTGGTTTTCTCAACAAAATAAGTTATTATTTAAAATCACATTGAATAAAATAATATATAAATGTAAAATTTTATCTTATCTTGATTTTTAATAACGTTTTATAATGACTTCCAGTATATAAGTCATAAATTATTTAAAAAAAAAAAAAAGATAAAATAAAGCAAAATAGTTCTACCACATGGCAACTCTTATGAAACAACATTCTGAAATTCAAATCGAAATGACAGTGATAAATGTCTACATGACATTTGAAATCGATTTACAAAACCGAATTTAATTCTCATATGTGAGTTTCGTTAAATCGAATCATTTGTGAAATTCGATTTGAAAAAGTGTTTATAAACAAAATTTTCGTTGTATCGAAATTCTTGCAAACGATTTGAGCGTCATGTAAACGAGGTAATTTATTGATAACTGAGTACGCACAAGAGTATTGCTCTCTTTGTTATTTCTTTTTTCTTTATATTGACCATTTACTCCAAGACTGTCACAACTCAAAAGAGCACTAGTTTTGAGTTAATAATGCAGAATTATTCAATACAGCATGTTTTATATTGTGTAATTTCATGTTAATAACTTACATCTTCTCCACGTGAGAAGAGAATATTTCCTCTATACTTAGCCAATTTGTATGTAAATTGAAAACTTTAAATGCGATTTTCTCGAAATGATGTTTATTGTAACCATACAAATTTAAAATTGTATTGTGCCCCACAAAACAAACTGTGCTCACATTTGATACTCATGGTATATAGACTATGGTACTCCCAGAGTCTACAATAGAATACCATCAACAAATCGCTAAATTTAGCATCTTATGTTACGCATATGCTTCTCATATGCACTTTTTTCCTAAAAATTCCAACTTGATCGATCCCCACAATTCCCAAATCACATTACCCTAATTATGGTCCAGGTAAAATACGCATACAAAATAATACTATTTTGCATGTTTTGTTGAGACACCACAAAATCAATTCATATTCGTAAAGTTGTTTATTTTTGTCTAAAAAACTTAAAGTTGTGATGCCACAGACACTAAAGTGTTTTCACACTGGCAGAAATTCCCAGAGTGACCATTATTAATTTTCAAATCAAGGCACATCAGTTCTTGATGTGACTATTGATCCCCATCACATTCTACAACAACAACCATTGAATGACGTCATTTTCCTTGTAGTTGTTGTGGAATCTGATTCATCCTTGTTGATGTGCACTTGCCTCGGTCTGAATTGCCTATTAATAACCTATTCCGTAGGTAACTAACCTGAACAATTAAGGAATTTCAAAAGACATATTACTCTGCCGTGTTCCTAGATGTCCGAAAAGCGTTTGATAGAGTTTGGCACCACGGCATCCTGTATAAGCTAAAGAAGATGCTGCCGGCACCATACTATCTGGTACTAAGATCATTTTGCACAAGAGGACTTTTTATGTCAGAGTTCCTCAAGGCAGGCTCTATACGTCGGACCTTCCGATCTTGAGAGACGAAAACCTCTCAACAGCGACTTATGCGGATGACACGGCCCTGTTAGTGAACGACATAGATTCGATTGTAGCCTCTGCTCTCCTGCAAGACCAGCTGACCCTCATGGAGCCGTGGCTAAGGAGGTAGAGCATGCGGAAAAATCTACGCATGTCGCCTTCACTCTGAACCACTCAACATGCTCCGCTGTTTCCATCAACGGTGAGGTCATTCCAAATAGCGCCACTGTGAAATACCTGGAACTGACACTGGATAGGCGCCTCACCTGGAAACCTCACATCACGATAAAAAGAAAACAATTTAACCTTAAACTCCGCAGAATGAGCTGGCTGCTCAGTACAAACTCTAAGCTCAACCTACGAAACAAGCTGTTGCTGTACAAGGCCATACTTAAACCAGTATGGACTTACGGTTTCAGCTTTGGGGCACTGCAGACAACTCAAATCTAGAAATCCTTCAAAGGTTTCAGTCGCAGACCTGAATATCCCAACGATAAATGAAGAAATAATAAAACACAGCATCAGACACTTCATAAGGCTGGACGCCCATGTCAACCACCTGGCAATCAACCTGCTGGACAACAGCAGGCAAATGCGACGCCTGAATAGGCGACACCCCTTAGACCTCCCATTTCGTAGCCCGGATGAGTGATTAACTCATCCAAACTTGCTTAAGTGATTTCAAATTATGTGTAAATTCGTTGGTTGTTTTCTGACGACAGTGGCAAATAAAGACTATACTTAAAAAAAAAAAATAAAATGTTGATAACAACGCTTTTTAAGTGGTCAAGTTTCACAGTTTAAAAATGTGAAAAACTTGAGTTTGAATGATCGGCTTTTATGGGTAACTTCTCATCAATTGATTCCTCCTAGTGATTAGAGCAATACATACTTTTATGTGGTCTGTGACGAATGGTGGTTCTATGGATTGCAAAAATAATAGCACGTAATAATGAAAGAGATAATTGATACGTATAACTTCCATACAACTAACAGGCGTAAATATTATTATAAATTCTGTTAGCATATTCATCAATTGGGGTGTAAAACCTACATATCGCTCATTTACTTCAAGACTGTCATAACTAAAAAAAAAAAAAAAAAAAATTTTTGCGTGAAAACGTTTTTCATGAATCATTATTATTACATAGTAATAAAACAATGTCTAAATTCAAATTGTTTGGATACAAAGAACTACTAAACCACGCAACGATCGTTTTCCTGCGAACATTAATATGATATTACAGTTATGTATTTTTATGAATATTAACTTTATTTATTACATTTCTGATTTAAATTTATTATATTTAACGCAGGGAAATGATGGGAGAAATAAGATAGTATGTAGGGTTTGCATGTTAATTGCGTGTTGCACGCGTAGGTTACATCTAGACAGGCTTAAATATAAATTGTCAAAAATTCCCGCTTTTCCGATGGATTTTCAAAAAATTTTCTTTCATATTTTTCTAATTGGCACATTAAAAACACAACAAAAGAAAAATTAGCCAAATAGAGCAAGCCGTGCAGTACTAGACTTACTCTCAATGTAAATACCTATAATAATAAATTTGTCCTTTTTGGCATTTTATGCGATGAAAACCGTGGTGGACAAATATGTAATGCTATAAATAATACTTAAAATTACAAAAAAAAAACCGCATGTGATATATTTCAACGTGATGACACCTACCAATAGATAGCTACATTATTATATTTTAATCTAAAATAAATCGCATTAAGTTATTATGTTGTAGTTCGCAGAATATTGCATTTTTCTGGATGAAGTCAAAAAGGAATTCAATTTTTTGTAATGTTCTAAATATAATTTTTATTGCTAATATATTGGAAACCTTAAATCGACGGAATCTCCTTTTTGCACTAAATATAGAACTATCATAATACTATCGAAAAATAAAAACAAGACAAATTTTGTTTCAAGCTTTACTTATTTTTTTTAAGTTTAAATTACTTAAAAATCTTGCGAATGTAATGTTCGCGACCGTGGAAATGCTCATATTTCTATTGTAGTACGCTACGGCTATTTATGTGCAGTTTGTAAGAGAGATACAGCATCCAGTAATTTGACAAACCAACCGCGTATGATAAGAGTATAAGCTGGATAGCCCAAAAATTAAAAGCAAAGCATGCATACCCACGGACCGACCGAGACGAATTTATTCTCCTCGTTGTGCTAACTTTCAAATACATACTTATAGTACTAGAAACCCGCCCTTCTTTGCACGGGTGCAATTTACATTTTTAATTAATAAATTTAGAAAATATCGCTTTGGTATTGATAGCAAGAAAATTTATTTTTTTTTTATAAAGTTTGTTTACAAAATGGATATGTATATGTGTACAAAACACACTTTCTCTCATATGTATGTATATGCGCATTCTGTTATATGTTAGTTGTGTGTAATGTATTTTTCTGAGAGCCAAATATGTATGTACATATGTATATGCGCCTTGTCTTAAGAATGAGCGCAAACTCATAAGTTACAGTTCAATATCAATAGCTACAACATGCTAAAAAAAAGTACATTAAAATAATAACCCTGCAGTATGTTCGGTGGCAATTGTCCCCGTTTCGCTAGTTACTCACCAGTCCCTTTTGTGCTAGCGAATTCCTAGTTACGTCTTCAACAGAAGCGAGCTAGTAAGAGAGAACATTTGAGAGGTAGCAATTTGTTTACTCTCTTTGAAATGGTGTCGAGAGCGGAACGTCAGATCGAAAGGATGTGATAGACCTTTATGAAATTTTGCAAAGTGCAGTGAACATACATGTGTATTGTGGAACCAGTGAATTTAAGAAGGTTTTTGTATTTTTAAGTGGTGGTTACTGAGCAAACAAAGCGAAAAATTCTGAGAGAAGCTTGTCTTATTATTTGTTGCCGGCATCATACAACAAGGTAAGAAAAAGAAGAAAAATGAGTATTTATTTAAATTTTAATTGTTTTTTAGTTCTTCTTTTAAAAATTGTGCAAAACAATATTCTCATAAAGTGCCATCATAACCAAAGGTAAGGAAAAACCAGAAAGAAGGCTATTATTGGCTATGCCACGCTCCTCCGGGTTACATCCAACCTTCCTTACTTAGCATCACATCAGTTTGAGTGGCAATTTTAGTGTACATTTATTCTTTAAAAGTTTGCCATTTCATTTGGGTTTGTATGGGACGTACCTGGTAACTCTAGGAGCATGTAATTTAAACGGTTGATGAATATAGATCAAAAACTTATAGGGTCCAAATTTCAGTTCGGTACGTTAAAAAACAAAAAAACTTTTTCTAACAAGAAAATTAATTTAAAGGGGGGTTTGTGTGGGAGGTACCTCACCTAGTAGACCTAGGATCATGAAATTTACACGATTGATGGCCATAGATTACAAACTTATAGTGTCCAAATTTCAGTTCGATATGTTAAAAAAACAAAAAAACTTTTTTTAATAAGAACATTAATTTAAAGGGGGGTTTGTAATTTAAATGTGCTGCGTATGGTAAAAAGAAACCTATGTGCAAAATTTTCAGCTCTCTAGCTCAAACTGAGGGACTAGTTTGCATACATACAGACAGACAGACGGACATGGCAAAATCAACTCGTCACATCGAGCTGATCACAAATATATATACTTTATGTGGTCTGCGATGTCTCCTTCTGTGTGTTACAAACTTCATGACAAACTTATAATACTATTTACTCCCGTAAAGAGTATAAAAAGTAAAAAAGTGTATTGTACAAAAAGCACTCTTTACAAAGAAAGCAGGAAGAATCAATCGCGGATGATGAAAACCGTTGAATCTATGTATTTAAGTTTAAACAATAGTCAATTTGTTTCTTTGCTTTCTTCTTCTTTTTTCTCAACTCTTGTAAAATGACTTTTTAGTATTAGGGACTGAAATAAAAATTATTAAATTAATTTATTTTGGAATGTCAATGAAACAGTTTTTATTTATTCGAAAACGGAACTGGCTATAAACTAGTCAAATAGTATTGGCGATAAACTAGTGAAATGGGACAGGCGAAAAACTAGTTAAATGGCATGCTATGCGGTGGCAGTTGACCCCATCCAATGACATCGCCATGTTAAATCCACCACTAAAATACATGTACTAGGGTATAGAAATTCGCGAGGACTAGTCTTGGACCACTCCCTTCATACTGCAGGGAATAAACACATATAGCAAATACATATGCGAATATATGTATGTGCATATGTATGTATATATGTACACATTTGATAGATACAATTAAAGGGAAATGTGTATGTAATTATTATTTGAACATGTATACATACAGACATGAGATTCGGATGATTCGTGCAAAATCGCATCGTTATTGTTTTTGTTATTATTAATATTACAGTCATCGTCATTATCATCATCATATTATATCGAAACAGTTTGTGCTATGTGCGATTTGGGTCGTTGTGCCTTCGTGTTATTGTGCATATATCTACACAGACGAGGACACACACACACACTTGTGTTGTTTGTTTTGCTAGTGTTCTGAATCGTATTTAGATATGATGATTTTACAGTTGTGTAGTTAGCGTTATTTTGTTGTTGGATTTGTCTTTGAGCCGAGATTTGTCTCTCATCTCTCCCTTATAAAGTGATACCAACCAGTTTCTTCTTACACACTTCGTACAACATCACGCAACGTCAATAAAAAAACTACTAAAAGAGAAAATGAAGAGATGAAAGCAAGATGCTTTACCTATTGGCATTATTTGCATCTAACTCTTGACTGACTGGACTATAATTTGTTGCTACTAGATATGATATATGTATGTTCATTGCGGAAAAAAACAGTCTATATTTTATTAAAGTTAGAAAAAGTTCAATAAGTCTCTTTTCTTTCAATTAAGAGACAGGAAGGTTTCGTTAAAAACATGTCGCCATTACTTTATATAAAAAAGCTTTGTTCAAATAAATTAATTAATCCTATTTTGGAAGCAGAGAGAATATATAATATTAAAAAAAAAATAATAAAGAGTTAGCCACATTACATTAAAAGCAATCAACTCAAAAACACTGAGTGGCAGGTTTACAGGCAAACAGACGATTGCGTATGGATGCATCTATTCTTTATTCGTTTAAATTTAAAATAAATATCCTAAAGTGTGAAACCACTATTTAACTAAAGCTTCAATACACAACAAAGTGATAATTTCCATTTATCTAGTATAAAAAATCTAACATAAGCTATTTTTCAAGGCACATTTTTTTTGTTTGTTTTTACTGTAGTATACATACTATATAAAACTAGAACCACATCAATCACCAGACACATATGGCACATGTTTAACTAAAGTGTTACAACTCAAAAAAGGGCATTTCGAGAAAATCGCATTTAAACTTTTCAAATCAATCTCTATATTCAATGAATTTTTAATAGTGGATTTCTTGATGTAGTAAAACATAACTTCTCTGTGCAAATTTTCGAACTGGGAAACAACAGAGTACATAGAAACAAATAAACAGAGAAAATAAAAACATCAAAAAGTGAGATGAACAATTGCAATGTTAATCATGCCAATGGATATTTTTCTTGTACGCCAACATAGCAAAAATGATAGCACTAGTGGTAAAATGAGATTTTTTTCTCAAGCAATACATTGAATCAAATCGTTATTTAAGTTTCTATAATCACTTGGTGGTGCCATTTGTTGTGATATTAGGCCGGGCCATTTTGTATATTTGATATATGTATTTACCTTTATGAAAAAAATTTCTCTTAATTCAAAAATTAAATCATGAAATCTTTTTCTTTTTGTAAGACTGAATATAAATGATTTTAATAAAATCAATGTCAAATGCCATTTAAACAAAGTAAACAAAAAATTACAGCTTCAGAGTTAATTAAATTCAATGTTTTATAAACAAAAATAAAACTATGCAAATATACTAATGTATCCGTATTAAATAATGTTAAACTATAGTATTTTGTAGGTGTTCAAAAACTGGAACATAGAATAAGTTTAAAGCGTGGTAGAAAATTAAAATAAAAAAACAACAGATATTTTAATTACTAGTTATGAGTTTTATAAGTATTTTATAATCGTTTTATTTGGCGTTTATTAAAAAAAATTTAAAACAGATAAATTTGCTCAGGGGGAAAAAAAAATTTTCTTTCAAGGCGGCGCGCTCCACTCGATTTTTCAATTATGCACTCAGTCACTACATACCCACGAATATATGCATGTATGCATGAATGTGTATACATACTCTTTAAAATTTTTTGTTCTGAAATGCTATTCACATGCATACTTAAGTACATACATATGTATATAGCCAAATAAATATTTTCACTTTTAAAACAATTTTATATAAAATCTACTATTATGTTTAATTTTTACACTTTATTCACTCAACAAAAGGAAATTTATGTCTGCAAATTTTTTCACACACGCTATTAAAATCTCGCGAAATACAGAAAATTTTCATTTTTTTCCCCTTTCCTTGTTCAAATGAACAAGAAGCAGTTAGCGTTATGAAAAAATTTTTACATGCATTTTACACTTCAAATGTGTGATCATTAACAAATATCTTTGTTGAAATACATTGCCGGCATGTTCAATTGCACTTTTCATTAAGTTTTGTTAATAAATATATATTTTTATTTACCGTATTTTGCAAATTTTTCAGCACATTAACAAATATGTACGCACCATATCAAAGACCGACCTCCATTTTGTTTTCTACTCTACAACCGGTGATGGCTACTGCACGACAACACTGAATAGTGTTGCCACGCTGGCGAATAACAGAGTTCCATAAAATTGTATCCGACAATGGTCACAAATGTATTGTACATACATATGTACATATCTACGGTAATTGAGTTTTGCTATTGGATATACATACATAGTTAAAGTAAAAATATACTTTTTGTCATCTAAAGTAATCAAAATTAAATCATGAAAACTATTAAGGACAAAATCGTTTCGACTGGTAGCTGCCAATTGCACAATAATTTTGCACATTAAACAAAGAAGCGAAAAAACTTTAGAAAACATATCTTTCTAATCTTATAGTCGGTTTAGACTGCTTAAAATTGCCTGATTTTTAATCATGTGTTTACACTGATTTTATCCCTTTTTTTGTTGTAGATTTTTTCAAATTTTATACAATTGGCTTCGGAACAGCTGTTTTTTATTTTAGTTATACATACACTTGGAACTTTGCGAGCACGTTGGCTATATTAAAACTAAAAATTTGTGAAAAATACATGATTTAGAACATATTGAAATATATGCAAATACTTCTTGCAGTCCCTTTTTCTTTTCCTGATACTTATTTTATTAAAATCTTTTACAATATTTATTTATATTTTACTTAAAATGTTGTCAGCTGATTTATGTGTGGAGGGAAAAAAAGTAGAAAAAGAGCCAAAATGAACTAAAAAAAAGGCAGAAATTTCCCAACACTACTAAGGTGACCGGTCGACAGCTGATTAAAAACATGATTTTTTTTTTTCAATATGATTGTAATCAACCTTGGTTACCATAGCAACAACCCTCAGTGACGTCACTTTTCCCTGTGGTTATTGTAAAAACAGACTATTATTCACATTTTTCAAAACAAAAATATTATATGTGTGTACATACTTACATATGTATTTTCAATATTATTTAACTATGCGGCAACTCTTTTCATATGCTTCAACTTCAAATTACATAAAATACGTACACACAATTTCTAAGCAAATCATAATTATTTGTAGAAAATCTTATGAAATGGAGAAGGAAAATGTTTATGAATTAAAAAAAAGTTTGCTATATTTGGAAAGACCCAATTTTGGGATAGCATGAAGGGATAAAATGGATTACTAATTCACATCTAACAACCATGTAGGTATCCAAAGACAATCTTATGCGGCCCACACATTATGCGATTGATTGTACAATATCATTTTGTTTGTTCACACTTAACGTGTTCGGGAAAGGGCTCGATTGTATGAAAAATCAAAAATTTTTGATCTTTTATGGTACGATCAATCGCATAGTGTGCGGGCCGCAGTAATACCGCAATCTTAAAAGTTACATATAGATACATATTACAGCATTGCACGAGTGCACACTAAACTATCAAAAGTGGCACTGCCTTTGTAGAACACTATTAAATAAACTCGTGTGCTGTTATGTATCAATGAACTACCCGACAGTATTTTATGACAGTATCATACCGAGTCATAGCCGAAGACACCAAACGACAGTGCCTTTCCATATCAGTGTTGTGCGAGTTCATACCATAACGCTCGAAAGCATACATTTAACTCAAAGTGAAAAATCCAACATGACTCGGTAAGAAGTAAATATGACTGCAAATAATATGTGCGCAGTTTATACTGTGCTCACTTTTGCTATCCCACGCATGTTGTCCCATTTCCTCTTACTGAAATCATACGCTCAAAACAATTACTCAAGACAGCGACGATAAACCAGGCGCACATCGAAATCAAATAGAAACCATTGATACATGCCATAGTACCGATATACTCACTCACGGTCGCTCTCATTCGCGAGCAAGAGCGTTTTGGTTCATATTGTTTTGCTCATATTTCACGTATGAAAAACAAAAATATGTTTTCATGTTTGCTCGTACGCGTGCATGTGTGATTTCGGTCTTATTCATAAATGAAGTGCTCTTATGGGGCCTGCACACCTTGCGACCGCGTCAGACAACGTCAATGAATGAAATGGAATGGAACACTACGGGGAAAAAAACCGGTTGGATGGTTGTATGAAAGATCAACAAATTTTGATTTTTGATGAAGTTGATTCGATGGTTGGTTCTTCGGTTGCATAGTGTGAAGGCAAGTTATACAACCTCATACTAACTTCCATTCTCTTTTGAACGTCGAAGTGAGCAAAGTAAGCGGTGATACGTATTGACAATTTTCTTTTTAATTTTTTTTAACGGAAAAACCGCAAACAAAAACAAATAACGGAAAAATCCGCAAACTAAAAGAAGGAAAAATGGAAGACACCGAGGAAATGCGTGCATTTATTGATGCATGCAAGAGCATGCCGGAACTCAAAATTAGAGTGGAACTCAGAATTAGAGTGCAACAAAAACAAAATGATACGACGTACCAGTTATGAGAAACTTCTCGATTAGTATAAAAAAGTGAAGAGTACTGCGACATTGGAAGATTAAAACTTTTATTATCGCTTCGCACGTTTCAATCACTATTTTGCTTGTGGGGATACTGCTGTCGAAAAGGTTAAATCTTGGAACGAGTTCCCCGTTCCCAAGAAACGCAATGTAATTCCCTGCCGGTTCTCCACACTTGTAGACTTCCTAAGTATCGTGTCGCATTTTTCAATGTGAAGTCTAACTTTCTCTAGTAGTACATTGAAAGTTGCATCACCCATTCTCATATAAATTTTAAGTCCGCAGGCTCATTAATGTTTTTACAATTTGTTATTTGAAAACTTATATCTATTTTGTAACCATTGCAACCTTGACCACATCCTTTTTGAAGTGAAACTTCTTTAGCGGCGTTGGGAAAAAATTTAGTGAAAAAATAAAAATTGTAACGTTTTTCGGATTCTGTATCTCATGAACCGCATTAGTTAGACACTTCAAATTCACAGAATGTGTATTTCTATTGCCATAACCCCAACAAATAAATTTTAGAAAATCCACCGGAATAGTCTCAATAAAGAGATTACAATTACACAATAACAACAGGCAGCTTGGTGTTATAAAATGTGGATAACAACAACATGCAAGCAACCAGCTTGTGTGTTGTACAGAAACAAGCGAATGGACGAAGAAAAGAGAATGAGAAGCACACAGAAGCTCGCAGTTGATATAATTTTTGGTCAAGAAGGTACAGACGGCAAACGTAAACACAACAGCAACAATTACACACGCAAAGAAAATAAAAGCAACATACGGACGGATAGGCGGACAGACTGAAAGGCAGACATAGCATAGAATTCATTTTGAAAACTATCCGCGTAAATACACATATACGCTCAATCCGAAAAATACCACACAAAATTATATTTTATGAAACGGTTGTAACGTATGCAGCAAACGACCAACGTGTCGTACGTACACGTTGTAAGACGCAGTCACAAGGTGTGCAGGCCCTATTAAATGAAGCGTTAATTTTCGAACAAAAGCACCCTACAAAGAAACTGCACAGCTAAAATAACAACAAAACATGAATGAGCAGAGTGCATGAGAGCGCGTAATTGCACATAAATGAAATGTTATCAGTAATGATCAGAGAGTATTCTTTTCGTTTCTTCATCGCTCGCGTAGGAACAAAGAGCAAAATGAATGCAAGCCCGTGTTCGCGAGCAAGAGGAAGAACGAAATTATCAAAGCGAAGAAGAACGAAATTATGAACGCGAGCAAAAACAAAAAATCTTCATTTATGAACTTTTCCATAAATGAGCGTTCGCACATGAAGATTTTTGTAATCTAATACATACACATTACTGAAGCAGCGACGACAAGCGACACCCACATCGATATCAAATACAATGGATACATACACACTGTTGCGAACAAATAGCGTCATAAACTTCAATTACTCTTGTCTAATTGGTGATCTAAAAGCCAGCGAATTAGATCATTGCACGAGTCAACACTAAACAACAAATTAACCTCTCTCGGAACGTGTGCTACTGCACACTATCCAAAGTAGCACTGCCTCTCGAGAACACTATGAAATAAACTCGTGCGCTGTTGTGTATCATTGAAATATCTAGTATATACATTAGGGTGGGTCAAATTGTAGGGGACTATAAAAATCTTCAGTTGCACATCCAGATTCACCATAGGTCCAAAATGAATTTCGGGCCTCCCAAAATTTCTATCAAGTATTCGTCAATTTTCCTAACAAATTCGTCAATTTTCACTAAAAAAGGCAAAAAAATCCAAACTAAATTTACGGAAGCGCCCTCTGGCGTCACTCAAAAATAAAAATAAATGTCAAAAATGGATTTCTCGTGCTAAAAAACCCTCATATACATATATAACAGAATATTTTTTTGTCTTTTTAATGGTTTCTAAGTCAAATGCTAAATAAATTGAAAAAAAAACCTAGATATAAATTTTGGGAGGCTCGAATTTCATCTACGACATATGGTTCCTTGGGCAAAAATTCTAAGAATGATCCATAGAATCGAAATCTGGATGTGCCTTGGTCACATTAAATTTGACCCACCCTAATATACATATATAAAATTGAAAAACAACACCTTTTTTCGCCAAATTCGGCCGTGTCTCCTGTAATTTTTTGACGAAGCGGTCCAATAACTCACTGTAGTATTGTCCAGTGATCGTTCTTCTTTTTTCTAAAAAATCCATGAGGATGAAGCACTTTGCATCCAAAATATCGTCGCCATGACCTTACCGGCCGATGGGGCCTTCTTTGGTGCAGATTCACCGGGAGAAATCCATTGTTTTGATTGTTGCTTAGTTTCTGGTGTGTAATGATGAATCCAGGTTTCATCAACGGTGACAACTCGATGCAAAAAGTCCTTCGGATATCGCTTAAATTGCCCCAAACACTGCTTCGAAGTTAACAGCCGCATCCGTTTGTTGTCCATTGTGAGCAATCGCGGCACCCATCGGGCCTACAATTTTTTCATGGCAAACTTATCATGTAAAATATTAATTGCCCTTCCGGTCGACACACCTACGGCCTTTGCTACTTCGCGCACTTTCGTTCGTCGATCAGCGAGAATCATGTCATGGACTTTTTCAATGATTTCCTCGGTAACCACGTCTGCCAGGCGTCCTGGTCGCACCTCATTAAAAACGGATGTTCGCCCACGTTTAAATTCGTTGAACCAATATCTAACTGTGGTCATAGATGGCAACGTCTCCCCATAAACAGCATCCAACTTTGCTTTTATCACCTCGCATTTTTTCCCATCCAAAAACAAAAAGCGAATTACTGAACGATACTGCTCCTTTTCCATCTTAGCGAAAATCACGAAACACGTCTGACTCGGATGGCTGCCAAATCGAAACTAACCTATCAATCAGTCGGAAATTTGTATTAGCGTCGTCTGATAGATGGCAGCATACGATGATAACACTAACTTCACTCAGAAATGTCCACTATCGTCAAACACGGGTACTTAATGAACCGTCCTCGGATGTATGTAAGTCCCCTGTAGTATGCTCGGAAGCAATTGTCCCCGTTGCAACAGTAAGAGAGAGAGGAATTGAGAGGTAAGTATTTGTTTGCTTGCTCTCTTTGAACTCGTGTCGAGAGAGGAAATTCTGAACAAAAGAATGTGCTAATGAAACGTTATAAAATTTTACAAATTACAGTGAACATGTTTATTATTGAAACAGTGCATTTAAGAAGATATGTGTCAATTTTGAGTGGTGTTTACTGTCGTGGAAACGAAGTGCATAAAAATTTATTGTTGGCGTCATAAAGCAAAGTAAGTAGAAAATAAAACAAAGTGAAGTGAGTGGTGCATTTATTTGATGTGTTTATTCTTTTTCATGTCAATATTAGGAATTCAGAAAATTATTTCGGAAAGTACAATTCATATTGTTTACAAGTGGCATAATTAAACAGAGTGAGTAAAGAAAAAGTTTCAATAAAAATTTAAGTTTTAAATTTTGCAATTCTTTACTCTCAATTTCTTAGAAAATCGGTACAAACAATCATCCAGTGCGGCATAAAGCAAGGTAAGTTGATAACAAAGTTAAGTGAAGTGAGTGGTGCATTTAATTCATGTGTTTATTCTTTTTATTATTAAAATTAGGAATTCAGTGAACATCAGATCTTTTTGGCAATACAATTTACATTGTTTCCAAGTGGCATAATTGAACAGAGTGAGTAAACAAACATCCACGCTTATGGTGGCAGCAGCAGCAACTGAAACTGTGACAAGGAGTGTTAGGGTTTTTATACTTGAAGGATTCCATAGCTCGTTACACTTATCCCATTAAAGTGTTCAGCATTGAGCACTTACAGGACGAGTGTAACGAGGTGGAAGCGGCTTTCGGCAAGCGTGATCCTCGCCCCATGACGAATTCATATCGACCGTCGCTCCGAATTCCGTAGGGTAGAAGAACTGAGACGACGACGTGCGGTAGGAGACAATCGAAAGGGATTTCGTGGTTGAAGAGGTTCGTGCTCCAACCCACAATCCATTCAAGTGCTGGAATTGTGGAGTGTTCGGCCATGATTTCCGCAACTGCATGTCGTAAGAGAGACGGATTTTCTGTTTCAAATGCGGTCGTCCAGTGGTTATTACACCTAAATGTCCGAATTGTGTTCCGGGAAACTGGAGGGACAACGTGGCGCACGTCGGAGTCCGAACCCTGTCTAACAGACGTAGTACATATAGTCGGGGGTGGGAAAATAAGTGGTCCGAAAACCGTCATTATATACCATATGACGTCAGAAGACATCACTATGAAGAGGTTAGGGACAGAATCTTCGGAACCAATCCAGAAGACCGAACTGGAGTGACGCGAAGGGTACAAAAGGCTAGGGATTGGTGCAATAATAGAAAGAGGGCTAGGATTTTGGTGTCGGCGGGCATAGTAAGAGCCCATGTGGATTCGGATGACCGAATATTCGCGGACATAGTTCTGTCTGGAAAACAGGGATTGCTGGGTACGGGGGCGTCGGTGAGCCCATTGGGAAAGGGAGGTCGCGAATTAGTGGAGGAGTTATGGGACACCATGGAGCATATGGTTACTAATGTAGAGACGGCGTCCGAAGTCCGTCGTGCGATTATTGGGAAAATTGCAGTACCTGTGATTTTCAAAGGGGTGGAAAAACAAATAGTGTTTTTCGTGTGTCCGTTTTTGAAGCAAAAGGTGTGCCTCGAAATTGATTTTTGACGTGGGTTTGCTTTGGCTCCTGATGTAATTGGTACCGGAAAGCCTAGGGGGGTAGAGAATGACCGGGCTGTTGACGAACTTAGACTGAATGAGTTTGGGGATCCGATTTGTGAAAGCGAGGTCATGGATAAATGGGAGTTGTCATCCGATCAAATAAGTCAACTGAAGGACGTACAAACGTTGTTTTTGACGTTTGAAAAGGATGGGTTGGGTAGAACGACATAAAACTCATAGAGAGCACCGTGCTCATTAAAGATAGATATTATCCGATATCCCCAGCCGTCCAGCAGATAGTCTATGCCGAAGTGGATAAGATGTTGGATATGGGTGTGATTGAAACCAGCGAAAGTCCGTGGAGTAACCGTACAACAGTTGTACGACGGCCGGACAAATACAGGTTTTGTCTCGATACACGTAAACTGAATCAGTTGACTGTAAAGGATGTTTATCCTTTGCAGAACATCGAAGGCATCCTGTCGCGTATCGATCAAATACAGTTCATCTCCAGTGTCGATCTGAAATTCGCATTCTGGCAAATAGAGTTGGATGAGGACAGCAAAGCCTGCACGGCATTTACTGTTCCAGGATTGTGTCAGCTCATGGACAAGGTCATACCCGCCGAACTGAAGTCTAACGTGTTCGTTTATTTGGATGACTTATTGGTGATCGCTGCCTGCTGACTTCGAGACTCATTTATATTACTTACGTCGCGTGGCAGAATGTTTGACAAAAGCTATAATATATAAACTATAGGTTTGAAAAATTCAAAATTCTGCTACAGGCGTTTGAAGATCCAGGTCGGGTGGAAGCTATCCGTAGTATACCAGTTCCGCGTACCGTACGGGAAATACGTAGTTTCCTTGGGATGGCGGGCTGGTATAGAAGGTTCATTAAGGACTTTGCCTCGATAGCTACACCACTGACGGATGCCTTAAAAGGCAAACCTGGTCCTAAACTAACCCTGAGTAGTGAAGCAGTTAGTTCATTCCATTCCTTAAAATCGGCCCTCATTACTGCTCCTGTTCTGATGCATGAGCATTTCACGAGGATATTTTATATCCAGTGTGACGCATCGCATTACGGAATAGGAGCCATCCTATTTCAGGTGGACCAGAGTCAGAGGGAGAGGCCCATAGCGTTCTTTTCGGCCAAGCTGAATAAGCACCAGAAGAACTATTCGGTGACGGAGAAGGAGTGTTTGGCTGCGGTATCGGTGAACCAGAAGTTTCGGCCTTATGTCGAAATGGTGCCATTTACAGTCATCACGGATCATGCCAGTCTGAAGTGGCTTATGTCACTGAAGAACTTGAGCGGTCGGTTGGCGAATTGGTCGTTAATGCTGCAGTCATTCGACTTCAATATAGAGCATCGGAAGGATCGGATAATGTTGTCCCGATCCGTTGAGTCCGTGTCTTTTGACCCTAGCAAAGTCTTGGGCTTCGAAACATCCGAGTTTGAAACCCCAGCATACACTGAGCTAGTAAAAAAGGTACGGGATTGTTCCGATGTTCTTCCAGATCTCAAGGTGTTGAATGGAGCTGTTTTTAAGCGGATGTTATTCAACAGACCTGACGAGATTACACCGGAGGCTGAATGGAAGTTGTGGGTGCCCGAGACTTTGACGAAAAGCCTGATAGAGCGTGCCCATGATGAGCCGACCGTTTCTCATGGCGGCATTGCGAAAACACTACACCATTTGAGGCGAATGTTTTATTGGCCTGGGATGGTTCATCAGGTACGTGCGTATATACGCGGATGTAGGACGTGTAGTGAGAGTAAGCCGGCGAACACGATTCTGAAGGTGTGTATGGGCACAGAGGTGGTTACGAGAGGCCTTTGCAGAAATTATATGTTGATTTTCTGGGAAAGTACCCGAGGTCGAAGAAAGGTCACGCGTACATCTTTATCGTGGTGGATCACTTCACGAAATTTGTATTTCTGAAAGCGATGCGCCAGGCGACAGCAGCAGGAGTAGTATAATTTCTGACTCGTCAGATTTTTAACGTCTTTGGGGTGCCGGAAGTGGTGCATTCCGATAGTGGGAAACAATTTGTTTCCCATGAATTTCAGTCGATGATTGAGAAGTTCGGAATAAACCACCTCAGGACAGCCGTATATGCACCCCAAAGTAATGCTGCTGAGCGAGTGAACCAAATTGTGCTGAATGCCATTCGCGCATATATGGAAGAGGACCATCGGGAGTGGGACTTATATCTCCCGGAAATCGAGGTAGCTCTCCGTAATGCGGTTCACTCGTCGACTGGCGTAACACCTTTCTCCGCACTTTACGGACACCACCTCTTTTTACATGGGAATAATTACAAATTGTCTAGTGCTCTTTTGTCTTTGTCTGATCATGATGTTTCTCCATTGGACGGGGTAGACCATTTGAGGGTTGTACAGTACAGAGTAAAGGACCGATTGCATGACGCGTATGAGGACCGTACCCGTCGTTACAATCGTAGAATCAGGGTGCTTAAGCTGGTACCAGGTCAGGAAGTTTTCCGGTGAGTAATTTTGGAAAAAATTTTAACGCAAAGTTTGCACGGAAATGTCGGGTGGTGAAACTGGTAAGGAACAACATGGCAGAGCTTGAGGACTTACAGGGAAGATCGATTGGGGTCTTCCATGCGAAGGACATCAAGCTCTGACTGAAATCCCGGTTAGCTTAGTCGGTTAAGAATGAGACTCTTGATCTCAGTGTTCGTGGGCGTGACCTGCGTTGGGACTGTTTATTCTTCAGTTTTTGTTTGGGGGCGCTTGCGTATTGTCGCACTGGGGATTACAATCCGCTAGTTTGTAGCGTGGGATAATTTTTTTGTAGGATTTGTCCGTTTTTGTAGCATGGGAGAAATTTTAAATAGGGGGAAATCCGATGGGTGGTTCTTTTTTTGCCGGCACTGTATTTGACAGTACGATCATACTGTAAACAAAAAGCAGATGATCGTCCTGTTAAATCAAGTGACCAGTGAGAAAGGGATCACTGCAAGTGAGTCGGTAAATTGTCGGTCCGAGTAGCTATTAAGAGAGGCTGTAAAAGGGAGAGCTTTCGGTCACGTTTGTACGGGTCGGCAAGAGTTTGTGGGTGTCCGTTGAGCAATAAAAAAAAGAGGAGAGACAGTCTTGAACTAACAGTATAAAAACACCGACGGGCGAGTGATTTCATCCACCTAATTTTTATGAAATTCGAATTTGTGTGTGTGGAAATCAATTCCAAAAGTATCAAACTGTATTTCGTATTTGCATCTATAAAAAATTAATAAAGATTTTTGTAAAATTGTGAAAAAACAGAAAATTTATAAAACTATAATTCAATAATTGTATTCGTGGAGTTTCTGTTGGAATTTTATTCGATTCCAACGCACAAACAGGGGTTCCAGTTCAAACCAAATGTGCATGGCAATTGTGTTTGTTAAGCCTGTTCCTACATGTATGGAGTTTCATCTAGACAGTGCAGAATACTGACAGGCACAGCACAAATAAAAGGGGATAAATAAAATCATTAGAACGCAACCAGAACGAGCAATTTTGAGGCACATATAAAGGATACAGTACATCTTATCTGGTGGAGAACAGTGAAAATATCACACAGCGAGAAGTATATATAAAAAGAGTTTTGTGATGGAGTTAAAAGAGGATAGTTCGTGTAAATCGTTCCACTCGATCAAATTTGAAAACAAAGAGAAAACGAATAAAAATCTCGAATAAAAAGAATATATAAAAAAAAATAATTAATATAATATGATTTTATAATAGAATAATTAACTAAAATTGTATTTCTATCGACAAAAGAAGAAATTTGCAACAAGATAATAGTTCTTAACATTCATTGAGCTTGTTTGTGTGCGAGTTAAAAATTATTTTTGTCTTCGTGTGTGTTTGGCTGAGTGTAAATTGTGCAACAACATAAAATAGTGATCCAACAATCAAATCAAAAGCAACAAGCCAAACAAAAAGATTTTTATATAATTTAATTTTGTCAAGTACTTCATCAATTACAACGAGGACGGCGGAGCATTCCTCATTATTTAGTGCAGCGGGAAAATATAAAAATTTTTAAAGATTAAATACGAAGTTAAAGAAAATTTTTTAAAGAAATCAAAAGTGCCAAGAGTCAAGTGGATGCGAAAGCAGCGAACAGCCAATCGCGGCAAGTAATAGGTGATCTTATCTCATCCACGCTTATGGTATAGCAGCAGCAACTGAAACTGTGACAAGGAGTTGGTACTCAATAGCAGCAGCGACGTAGCAGACACTGGATGGCGTTTTTTTTTTGTTTTTTGAGTGATATCAGTCTAGGAGTTTTTTTATATTTTTTTTGTATTTATTCAAATATCGTTATGTTGTTTGTTTTTTTGTTAAATTGTTTTTTTATTTGTAGGTGAAGGAGTTTTTTTTGAGATAGTCACGTTAAAAGGAAACAAAGAAAAGTGAGTCAATTGGACTCATCTATGTGTTTTTTTATGTTTGTGTTGTCTGAGAGCTCTTAGGCAATACAGGCGTAGGGACTCCCCAACTGGCTCCATCCTTCTCCCTGTTTTTTTTTTTGTTGTCATTCCTTTTTATTATTTATTTTTTATTATTATTAATTTTTACTTTTTTTTATACTTTTTGTTTTTTTTTTTATACACATATTATATTTATTGAATTTTGTTTTATTATTTTTGTTTATTTAATATTAATAAGAGTTTTTTTTTGTATGTTTGACATTTATTTCATGTATGTGTTTCTTTTTGGTTAGGGTTTTTATATTAATTGTAAATAAAACGGCGATGTATAATATGGAGTAAGTTTTTTTTGCGGGGAACGGTAGGGTAATGGACGGACGGTGATCGCGCTCAGACCTTGATAGTCTGGGTTGTGATGATAGGGTCAATTCAAGGTAGGGAGGGAGCACCCGCGACCGATACCACCGATGGTCGCATAGGTTTGTAGGTAGGGGATTGTGTAGGTTAGGGGTAGTAGGTCGTGGTATTTGGAAAGAAGTTTTTTTTTGTTTTTCGATTCTTTTATTTGTGTGATGAGGAAGTTTATAAATGATGAATTGGCCACCTCTGTCCCAACAGAGTGGTTAACAACCCCCCCTGGGCCGTTTCTAGTCGGGCACAAACTCTGTTGGGACCTAGGAATATAGGGGTTCGGGACAGTATTTCAATTGCTACGCAAAGTTTTTGAATAAATTTGTTAGAACATGTTTGAACGTTACAACATGTATGATCGTTTGCTTTTTGTTATTTCTTTATTTCCTTTTTTTACTCTTTTGTGTGAATTATGATATTTAGTCGCTAATAAACTTTCCTAAATAACAGGTTATGGGCCCAGGCAACGGCTTGCGTCGGCGAATAGGATAAACAGTTTTATAAAGTAAATCACTATGAGTGCATTATACAATAAAGATAAAATGGAAGAAAGTAATTATGATACCTGGTGTGTCCAAATGCGTAGCGTCCTGGTGCATTCGGAGCTATGGGGTGTGGTATCAGGAGCGATCAAGGAGGTATTTCCGAGGGAATAACTGGATTAACATGGACCAAAAGGCGCTGGCCATGATAATCCGCAGTGTGACGACAGTGCAGTTGGGTTATGTCAAGCACAGGCTCACATCCAGTGAGGCGTGGATGAAGTTAAAGGATGTACACCAGCCTAGTGGACTAGTACGCAAAGTGTTACTGTAAAAGAAGCTGCTGGGTCTACGGATGACGGATGGTCAAGGCATGAGCGCTTACTTGAACCAATTTGTGGAGATCATCGATAAACTTGGAATAGTGGGAGAGAGATGAACGATGAGCTACGAGCCATCATTCTGTTGTCTAGTATGTCAAGTGAGTACGAAAACTTTGTTGTTGCCATTGAGACGCGTGATGGTTTGCCATTATTTGACATTCTTTGTATAAAGTTGAAGAGAACGCTCAAGCATTTGCAGCTGCATCAGTTCACCAAAGACCGAACACACAAGCAAAGTCTAACAGTGGCGCGACTAGTCAATAGACATTAATCAATTTCAACACACACATGTATTGTTTGTGCCAAGCATGAAAGGCAATTTCATGTCTGTGAGTCGAACAGTGGAAAACGGTTGCAGTGTTCGTTTTCAGAGCAAGTGTTTCAACGTTGTGCAAGATTGCGATTGTATATTGAAAGTCAAGAAAGCTGGTAGCCTTTACATGTTTGGTGGAAAGCGAAATGAGTGTTTTGCTGCAATTGGGAACGACGGAACCTTGTGGCACAAAAGGTATGGTATGGTAAGGTTTAGGTCTAGTTTAACGGAAGCTGCTGAGAAGAATGTGGTGAAAGGATTGGAAAAGGTTGTTTTTTCATCTACGATGGCATGTAAGACATGTATGGTCAGCAAAATACACGTGCAGCCAAATACAACTGACAACCATGCTACCGAGTTGTTGGAGTTGGTACACACTGATGTGTGTGGTCCTTTTGAAATAAGTTGAATTGGGTGGTGAAAAATATTTTTTGACGGTTATTGACGATAAATCTAGACGCATATACGTATATTTCTTAAAACGTAAAGACGAGGTTTTTGAGAAGTTTGTCGATTTTAAGAATTTGGTGGAGCGTCAGACTGGAAAAAAGCTCAAGTGTATTCGTAGCAACAACGGTCGTGAATATGTAAATAGAACATTCGACGGTTTTTTAAGAGAAAACGACAACTGACAGCTGCATATACCCCGCAACAAAACGGCGTGGCAGAACGGGCTAATCGGACTTTGGTAGAGATGTCGAGATGTTTGCTGGTGCAGTCTGAGCTAGGCGAGGCACTGTGGGCTGAGGCTATTTTCACAGCTGTGTATTTGAGAAACCGGTCATTCACAAGTGCTCTTGTCAACATGATACCCTTGGAAGCGTGGACAGGGAAGAAACCATCAATCAGTCATCTAAAAGTTTTGGTTCTGTTGCAGTGGCTCTTGAAAAAGGTTACCACAAGAGCAAGTTACAACCAAAAGGCAAAGAGTACCGTATGGCTGGGTATTTGAGATCAGCTAAGCCGTATCGGTTATATGATACTGAGAAGAGAAAAGTTGTCGAGAAACAGTGAGCAGCAGTCTGGTGGCGAGCCTATTACTTTTGATTTGTTAATGGACAAAAGTGGTGATAAAATGACAATGGTCATTAGCAATGATGATGCACAGGCCAGTAAAGCTGAGGACGTCAGTGACAACGACGTGGTCGCTTGTGGCAGCAGCGAAAGAAACAGCACTGATGATTATGATAGAAGAACAAGCTGAAGAGGATGCATCAACGGAGCGTGTAGGCCCCGGCAGGCCTAAATTGCTTCGTACAGGACAGCCAGGTCGTCCGCGGAAGCAATGCAATATAGTTGGTACTTTGGTTGCTAGGGACGTGATGATAAATCAAGCCTGGGTGTTAACCGAGTCACCAAAGAATGAGAAAGCTGTTTGCTGCAAATGGGTGTTCAGTCTAAAGCGGTCTTGCAGACGGCAAAGTAGAACATTTCAAGGCGCGTTTGGTTGCAAAGGGATGCTCGCATCAGTACGGCGTTAACTACATTAAAACACTTGCAACTGTACGTCGGCTGGAGAGCATGCGGTTGGTACTAGCGATGGCTGCTGAATTAAAGCTGTATCTGCATCAGATGGATGTGTGCACATCATACCTTAACAGTGATCTTAAGGATACTGTGTATATGAGACAACCGGAGGGATATGCAGATGACAGTCAGCCAGGAAAAGTTCTGTTACTGAAAAAGGCCATATACGGGCTGAAGCAGTCAGGAAGTGAGTGGAATTCCATGCTTGATGGTGTTTTACACGGTATTGGTTTTGTCCGCTAGACAACGAGCCATGCTTATATAGACAAATGAAAGGAGGTAATCTATCACTAATTATGTTGATCTCATTATAGCATGCAAGTCGAAACAAGATATTATTAAACAAATGTGCGTGGACAAAATTAGAGCGAGAAAGGAACAATGACTACAAAAATCGCACACTATCATCATGACGGGCCGCAGTAATGCGCGCTAGTTGATAATAAAAAAGATTAAACACATCAAATATATACACCACTCCCTTCACTTTGTTTTCTTTTCTACTTACATTGCTTTATGACGCCAACAACAAATAATCACTCAAAATTGACATAAATCTTCTTAAATGCACTGGTTCAACAATGAACATGTACACTACACTTTGTAAAATTTCTTAACGTTTCATTAACACATTTTGTTCAGAATTTCCGCCACACCAGTTCAAAGAGAGCAAACAAATACTTACCTCTCAATTGTTCTCTCTCTTACTGGCGCATAACTGGTGCAACGGGGACAATTGCTTCCGAGCATACTACAGAGCGACGACAAGCAACACGCACATAGAAATCAAATATATACATACACACAGTTGCGAACAAATAGCGTCATACCGACTCATCGCAGAAGACTCTAGACAATAGTATACTTTTATGACAGTATCAAACAGAATCATAGCCGAAGACAGTAGACGACAGTGCCTTTCCATGATGGTGTTCTACCGACTCGTACCGTAATGCACGACTCGCACTGCAGCAAAAATTTGAGTCAATCAATAACTCGTTAAAAAACTCTCATATCGCGGTATGATACTTTTGAAAAATGCAAATGGTGTGCGCAATGTTAGTGTGGACTGTTAACACGACTTGGTGCTTACTCGAGCAATGCTCTACTGCGAATCGACTAATTGCAAAGGAATTTGCAAGTGTTATCATGTTGGCTAATTGCGAGTAGAGTGTTAACAAGTCACCGAGAAAAGTTTAAAGCCGTCAAACTTTCTTGCTACTCGCTGCCTGTTAGAACTCTCTCTCACACACACACTCTCATTATTTTCAAAGTGAAACACTATTGAGCATTTCAGTTGTTTACAAAACGACTTGACAACTGAGCAAGTAGAAACTTTTGTGTGTAATCGTTACTAGCGTACTCATCAATTCGCTCGTTTGTATACTCGTTACTTTTCAGCACGCGAACTATCCAAGTCTAAATGAGGCTATACCGTATCATAGCAGAAGACACTAGACGACAATATACTTTTATGACAGTTTTCCAAAGTGTCATACCCGAAGACAGTAGACGACAGTGGATTTTCATGTGTTGTACCGACTCATATCTTATGCACGACTCACACTGCAGCAAAAATGACTGACTCGTGACATGATCGTGTCGGGGTACCGCGGCATGCGCGGTATGATTCGTTTGAAAAATTAAAATAACTCAGTGTCATGGTGTGTGCAATGTTGGTAGTATTAACATACTTAGTGATGACTCGTTCAATGCTCTACTACAATGTATGCCCAAAAAATCCATAATTTTCACTAATATTTGCGATTTAAGAATCAAACTCAACTGATATTTTTAAAAAGATATTCTGAAAATTGCAAAAAATAGACAAAATTTCAGTTTTTTTTTTTGCTGTTTTGTTCTCTGAGGGGAGAGAGATATTCGAAAAAAATACATGTTGTCAATCTAGCCATAATTTTGAAAGGTCCACCCTTTTTCCGAAAATACCCATGATTTAGAAAAATGCACACTAGTGTTTTCCGAAACTCTTTAATAAAACAGATGGCGTTTGCCGTAAAAATTGGTAAGCAACAGTCGGATTAAGGATGCTTGATAACCTTTTCAGATTGAGTAAAATGTTGAGAGTTCTGGTTTTGCGTTCACAGTGTGTTCTGAGCAGCTGTTTTTGTTTTGGTTATACTTACATAGCTTGACCATGCGTCCCGTTTCAAACGGGACCGTCCCTTTGTTCGGTTCTCCGTCCCGGTGTCCCCAAATAAAGTTTCGGGACGCAAAATAGTCCCGTTTTCCTAATTATCTAGTTTACAAGATGAAAAATATACTAATTTTTTGCAGCAGCTAGTTAAAATATTGTATACGCGATATAGACATATGACGTCTAGAAAAATGTTATATTTGTAGAGGTACCTAAGTGAAGTTTTTTCTTTTATAACCTTATTTAACGATGCCAAAATGATAGCTTACAAGCAAAATATCCGATTATTAATCAAATAAATACTCCTTCGGGTGTCAGATGCAAAAAGTGTCGCACAGAATTAAGTGTTTCCTATGAGGTGCTAGTACCATTTTAAGTTTGAAAATCATGAAAATGCCGATCAAGCCGCAAGTTCAGTGCAGAATTAAACTTTTTGAAGAAATCGTCCCAACTTCAAAGAATTTTGTTATTTTCGGGGCGGAACGGCTTATCACACAGAACAAGAAAACCACAGTTTGCGGTCCAATGGTTGTGCTTAGAAATTAATCCAATAATGTTTTGTGTAGAAGATTAGATGCGTGCGTAAAGGATGATCTTGGTGAATTCAAAACATTAATAGGAATTGGGTCCGGAGCCCATATAATTAAAACGCAATAAAATCTGCTGCAGATGGTTCACCCGGAGATTACGAATACATTATTGGAAAGAAGTCCCGTTTTGAGTAAAATAAAATAATGGTCACGTTAGTTATACATACATGTGGAACTTTATGCGCACGTATATGCACAGTTCTTGCAGTTTCCTTTTTCATTCCTGTTACTTATTTTATTAAAATTTAAAAGGTTAGGTAATGCAGACTGCTCGCAATTTCTCGCGAGTTCATTTCCTTCGATACCAGAGTAACCCGGTACCCAGCTGAGTGTGATAGAGTGTTGACGAGCCTGATTAAGAGTTTCTACCGTACTTCGTATTAGTTTGCTCTTGAAGCTGTGGGCCGACAGAGCTTTGGTGGCGACCTGGCTGTCAACATAAATCGATATATGTCTCGGTGTCTCCCCCAAGGTGTTAATTAACATTGCCAGACCGCGTAGATTTCTGCCTGGAACACGCTACACCAGTCAGGTAGACTATACGATAGCTGAGCTGTTAGCCCTTCCGGGAAGGTGCCCGCACCTGTACCGTCTATCTTCTTGGATCAATCAGTATAGATCGAAAGCCCGTCCCGTCTAATGACGTTACCCCATTTCTAATCATCTCTATCCGGGAATCTTGTCTTACAGACGTCATTCCATTTTAGTGCTGGCACACCATAGTCACATACTCCACCATCAACTTAAGTTTCCACTACTTGTACGATAGTGCTGTGGCCGGCGACACAGGGCTTAAGAAGATGCAGCACCCGGAGTCTGATTGTTCTTCTAGCTACGAACTTGAGATATGTGCCCACCGGTGCCAGATTGAGAATAACATCCACAGCCGTCTGGTGGGTAGATCGTGGAGATCCAGTAATTCCTGGAAAAGCTATTCTTTGCACCTTATGAAGATTGTGTAGGTGGGTATTGGTATTTGCCGCATCCCACCACACTAGGGCTCCATAGGTTAAGATAGGTCTCACAACCACTGTATAAAAAGATTGATTTTGGCCGCAGTTGGATTTCGAACGCTCAATATATTATTAAGGGATAAAATTTTAAGAAAATAGCACAGACAAGAATTACAGATTACATATTTAAGACCATAATTTAATCAAAAAACACAATACCAAAATTTTTAAATTCTGTGCTATGCTGCATAATGATGTTTTCATATAACAAATTTATTTTGCGATCCCGTGCAAACTCGTTCTAGAGAAGTTTAACTTTATTAATGACTGCAAACGTTTTCGATGTGAAACTCATAAACATATTTTCAGTTTGTATGGAGGTAATTTTAAATATTGGGCCATTTACATTATTAATCCACACATGTTGCGCTAACTGTTTTGAAGAACTTGAGAAAGTCAAGTAATGTTTCCTATGAAAAAAAGAAGCCTTAAGCATTATTCAAATGAGTTTGAGGATACCTCTCCCCAAATGAGAAAACATTACGCACAGTACACTTCGTGTCACCATTTTGCTGAATTAAGTCTAGCGGTCTTTCAAAGAAACAATTTCAGTTGATGGAGTGGTCGGCGTAGACTTCAGACATCAATACGATTAAAAATCTGTGGCAATTAAGGAAGTGGGGGCCTTCCAATTTCGACAGCGCATCCACTATCAAAGGAGAATGCAGCATAAATTAAATACTATACTCAATACCCATTTCGTACTGTTATCAAAAACACGGTCTTGTGAAGGATTTTTTTTTATTTCTTATTCATTTTACGCAGTATCATAAGTTTGTCAAGAAAGGCCCCAAATCACGTCGGGGTCACCAAATGTTGAGCTCTTGGATTCTCTTCTTGAACTATGAAAGGCGATTTGAAGAAATTCTATGCTTGCGAAAAAACGACAATTACGAAAAAACTACATTTACTTGATCGAGATTCGAACGTGCACTGTGCGAGCGCAAGACCGCCACTCTACCATATGCACCACCATTGAACTCTGAAACGAGTTACGCGGCTTGTAAAAGACTGTGGACATGAAAAACTATTGTTAACTTTGTAATAAATAATGAGATGTGTAGCAATAAACAAATAATAATAGTAAACTAAATATTGGCAATAACCAAAAGATTCGCGCCATCTACCGTTAAACTTTAAAACATACAATAATTGCAGTAGTCAAAATAAATGCTCTTCTTATTAAAAAAATATGAAAATATATAAAAACTTGCGAGTTGCAACAAAGTGGATAACCAATTCCCAAAAGCCATTACCAAGGCTACCAAGGCCTGGGCGCGGTCACCGTCCGCTCATCACCCTACCGTTCCCTGCACACAAACACTTAATCCATTTTATCTGTATATTTATTTATAACAAAAAAGACCTAAATGTAAATAATAGAAAAAATAAAGAAATATAAAAACCAGTAAGAAGGCTATCATTGGCTATGCCAAAGATGTAATACTCTTCACGCTCCTCCGGGTAGCATCCGACATTCTTTTCTTAGCATCACTAAATTCTCTTTTTTCTAATAAGAACATTAATTTAAATGGGGTTTTGTATGGGAGGTACCCCTACTGGTAACCCTAGGATCATAAAATTTACATGGTTAATGAATATGAATCAGAAACTTATATTGTCCAAATTTCAGTTTGATACATCAAAAAAAAAAACTTTTTCTAATAAGAAATTTAATTTAAAGGGGGTTTGTATGGGAGGTACCCCTCTTGGTAACCCTAGGATCATTAAATCTACATGGCTGATGGCTATAGATCACAAATTTATAGTGTCCAAATTTCAGTTTGATACGTCAAACAACAAAAACCTTTTTTCAATAAGAACTTTAATTGAAAGGGGGTTTGTATGAGAGGTACCGCTCCAGGTAATCCTATGATCATGAAATTTACATGGTTGAAAAAACAAAAATTTTTTTCTAATAAGAACTTTAATTTAAAGGGGCGTTTGTATGGGAGGTACCACCCTAGTGATCCGATTCAGCTGATTCCGACAAATGAACTGCGTATAGTAAAAAGAAACCTATGTACAAAATTTCAGCTCTCTAGCTCAAAAACTGATGGACTAGTTTTGATACAGACGGACAGAAGGGCAGACGGACATGGCTTAATCAACTCGTCTCATCGAGCTGATCACAAATATATATACTTTATGTGGTCTGCGATGTCTCCTTCTGTGTGTTACAAACTTTATGACAAACTTATAATGCTATTCACTGCCATGAAGAGTATAATTAATAATAAAAAAAATCAGACAAGTGTGACTCGGGCTCGCATACGGGGGGTTCCGTACGAGCGTACAAGATTTTTTGAATTATGTATTCAATAGCTCAATGTTCGAACATTTCCAAACACAATGAATATGCATTTATTATGAAATTGACAAAAAGCTCATGCTCCAATTATTATTATTATATATTTTATTATTATTATTATTATTCATTTGACTTATGTTTAGGGTAGAATCATTATTCATACTGCATATCAACTTTGATTTGAAAAGTGAAATATTCACACAGCCTAAAAGTATACTACAACACAAAAAAAAAAAAATTACAATTAAAAAATGTCGGGTGTGTGCTAAAATTTTTGGAAAATTCTAAGTATATTGCATATAGTTAATGAAATTTATAACAATTTATTAATGTATACATAGGGGCAAGCATAGGACACCAGAGCAAGAAGAGATTTTCTTGAAGTTCGTGGAAAAACATAAGGAATACGCCATGGGGTACCACAAAGGTGATCGGGTTGCTGCAACGGACGCGTGGAACAAGTTGGCGGTAGATTTAAACGCTGCTTTAAAAAAAAAAATGGAATAGTTCAAAAGTAATATTTGTGTATTTTATTATTTGTTTGTTTGTATTAATGTACAGGGTGGCGCAATACAACGTGCATATTGCATCATCTTTTTTCGCGGGGTAAACAGTGCGCGGGAGGGGGGGCCTAGCGTGGTTAGCTAGAGGCACTCGTTGAGTTTTAGTAGCCATGAGTCACTTCGACGGGAAGCGTCGCGCTTTTTGTGTTCGCACGTTTTACGAGAACGGTCGTTCATACATCTCTACAAGGCGACTGTATTGTTCTGAGTATGGATTAACACACATTAGTGAAGCTCCGAGCGCAAATTTAATTAAAATATGGATAAAGCGATTTGAAGAGACCGGATCCACGTTTAAACCAAAAGCAAAAGGTCGCCCAAGAACGTCTAGGACCACAGACAATATTAAGAGGGTAAAGGAGTCAGTACGAAAAAATCCGCAAGTGTCTACTCGGAACCGATCGGCGGCTTTAAACTTGTCGCGACGAAATTTACAGTGAATTTTAAGTTGGCTCTTAAACTGCAACCTTATAAGCTCCAGTTAACACAGGAATTAAAAGAGTCCGACTTCGAAGCAAGGTTGGCATTTGGTGAAGAAATGCTTATTCGATTGTCCACTTTTGAGAACATTCTTTTTTCTGACGAGGCTCATTTCCATTTGAATGGGTTCGTAAACCGACAAAATTGTCGTTATTGGAACGACGAGAATCCAAAAATTAAGCATCAAAAACCACTGCATAGTCCGAAAGTAACGGTTTGGGCAGCAATCTCAAGCAAAGGAATTATTGGCCCCTTCTTTATTGAAGATTCACGAGGACGAAACATAACTGTTAACACCGACCGCTATGTTGCGATGTTAGATCAAGAATAGCGAATATGAGGACTTGGTTCCAACAAGACGGAGCGACATGTCACACATCAAATGACTCTATGGCGGTTGTGAGACAGATGGCCCCCACGTAGCCCTGACTTGACGCCTCTTGACTTTTTTTTGTGGGGATACCTCAAACATAAAGTCTACATGAACAATCCGAGGAACATCAGTCAACTAAAGGAAAATATCCGTGGAGAAATAGCAGCAATCATCCCAGATTTATTGACAATAGTTTTCACAAATCTGCGATAGCGTTTAGAGTAGTGCCGTCTTCGAGAGGGCCGTCATTTAGATGATGTTATTTTTAAAAAATAAACTACATTTAAGTACCTAATCATCCTATCTTTTATTTCAACTATACCTTTTGTATTTATTTTTTTTGCCTATACTTAATAAATGCACGTTCTATTGCGCCACTCTGTATTTTACTATTTATTTGTTTCTATTAATGTATTTTATTATTTATTTGTTCCTATTAATGTATTCTATTATGTAATTGTTTGTAATAATGTATTTTATTATGTGTTTGCCTTATTAATAAAATCAAAATATACAGTAAATTACTTTAGTTTTGCAAAATGAGATTTTTATTTGGTTTCATCACAGACGAATAAGTCTTTCCTAGGGAATGCGACTGTTAATTTCATATTAACGAGACCGTGTCAGATTCAACTCGATTTCATCGCGAATACTAGATTGGGTTTCTGCTTCACTAATTTCAACGACTTTATCGTCGAGATCTGTATTATTCTGTTGCACCATATGAAAAACTTGGGATCCGCACACATTTCAAAGTTTTACAATGTTCTCTGATTGGTAAAGTAGGCAGCGTTGCAATGATCTGAACCTACATTTTAAAACACCTATTGTACGTTCCACAACATTTCGATCTGACGCATGATGAAGATTGAATGTATGTTGTGCTGTGCCGGCCATCGGATTTCTATACGGCGTTAACACGTACGGTTCCACTGGGTAACCTGAATCAGCAAGAAGCCAGTTACCACGGTTACCTTGTTCAAACTTATCTTTCAAGAACGCTTTAGCCTCGCTAAGATTCCATGCAAAGGAATCATGACTTGACCCAGGCATTTTTTCATCCACATACAATACACGCAGATTATAATCACAAATCTAAATATAAAAATAATAATATGTAGCCAATAAACAACATGGGAATACTTCTCTGCAAGTAACATGGAAGACAGGACATCACGAAAGTAACACAACACATCACCACAATTACAAGAAAAATACATACGGATAATATGCAATATACTCACAATCATAGCATTTAAACTGAAATAACCTTTACGGTTCAGAAATTGACACTTTATCATTCGGCTTACAAATTGGTACCGTCAATGCACCCAATGACACCAGGGATTCTATATTTCCTGTAGAAGTGGCGTTTTGATGCAGACTTCTCTTCATCGCTTTGGTTTAAATTGATAAAGCGGACACAAAGCTTTCTCTCCAACAGCGGAATTATTTGCCACAAAATTTTGCAAACTGTGGTTCGAGAAAGTCCAAAATCTGCATCCTAGCCAATAACTCTTTGAAAGGAGCCCACACCTAAAAATCGTAGCGCTGTAGCCAACTGCAAAACTGCTGGCACTGATGTTGTTATGATATCCGCTTACGAATGTACATTTGTCCATGCGGTAGTTGTGTAGGAACCTATTAAAGTAAATATGTAGACATTCATTTTTACGTGGTGTCTGAAAGTGACAATAGGTCTTTTCCAATGACAACAGCCGTTTCTGTAGCCTTTATTATTGGCTACACTTAATTATTTATTATTATTTTAATGTATTTATTAAAGCGCGAAAAAATTTTAAATTGTTTGTTTACAATCACACAAAATTGCATACACTTTTCAATCAGCTGTTCATTCGAAGATCAATCCTCGAAAAACTAAACCTTCGCATTTTCTAGCACTGCTGGGTTTTTTAGGACGAAATTGAAAAAGCCTTACGTCAAAAACGTCGGCGTTTTCTAGCACATACCTGTATGAAACAAAATAAATAACAAAGCTTCTAAAACTGTGCGCCGTGCATATTGGAGCACATGTTTCTTATATGGGACCCCTTTAATTTTTTAACTTTATTTTAGTTTAGTTTTAGTATAGTTGCTATCATGACAATAGAAATACACATTCTGTGAAAATTTCAACTGTCTAGCTATTACGGTTCTTGAGATACAACGGAGTCGGACGGACGGACGGTGGAAGCTTAGTAATAGGGTCCCGTTGGCACCCTTTGGGTACTGAACCCTAAAAAGGAGTAAAAATGAATAAAAAACAAAAATAAACAAAAAAAATATGAAAATGAATAAAAAAACAGGGAGAAGGATTGAGCCGGTTGGTGAGTCCCCATGCCTGTAGTCCCTAAGAGCTCTTAGACAACACAAACATACAAATAAAAAAGGCAGGTGTGGTACTTACCCCGATCTCCAATTACCACTCACTGTTTTCTTGTTTCTTTTTCTCTAATTTGGATTAATTTACTATAAAACAAATATGAATACAATAAAAACACAACAACAAGAAAAACAACAATCCAAAATCGCTATCCAGTGTCTGCTCGCTGCTTCTGATGTTATTTGTTGCAAATGATGTTGCCGTCCCCGATGTTGCCATAGGTGTTGCTGCACTATTGCACTCCTGATGATGATACTCCTCCGTCAGTGCTGGGAACGAATGGCTTTTTAAAGGATTCGGCCAAAGACGACACTTAACACCTTTTTGTGTTGTCCCAATTATTTGTTGAGCACGGACACACTATGTTTGTATGTAATCATATAATGTATGCATTTTATTCAGGTTTTTCTTTCTCTTTTGTTTTGTTATCTTAGTTAATTTGTTTCGGTATTTCAACATATGTATATATAATATATATAGAGCGTCAAAAATCGTTTAAATCACCAATATTTTTCTTTTCTAAAAGAAAATTCACAAGATTTGTTTTAAATTTGCTAAGTTCAGTTTTCTTCTCGTTACTAAGTTTCTTTCTTTTTTCAGTTTCTGGGTTTTTTAACTTTTTTTTTTTTAAGATAAAGTTTTTAAAATTTATTTTTTATTATATAACTTAAAAAACACTAAAATGTTCTTTTCACCGAAATAATTGTTAATTTCCCTTTTTTTTCAACATTCTTATAGATCACATATTAAATGTCTTTTTCTTACACATTTTCTTTTCGATTCTAGTTCTATACTTTATGAAATCACAAACACCACTCTTACGATAAAACGCACAACCTTTCTCCTTCAATCAAATCCAAAAACTAACTTTTTCTTTTTCCATCATTCTAAACGGACGCCCCCAAAAAACTCTTGCTATCCCGTAAAAACAGGATCAAAATCTTTTTTTTATTGCCTCTCTCGACAGATACTCGGACAGACACTTTACCGACTCACTCTCAGTGATCCCTTTCTAACCGTTCACCAGATTTAACAGGACGATCATCTGTTCTTTGTTTGCAGTATGATCATAATGTCAAATACAGTCCTGGCAAATACAGAACCACCCAATGGGATTTCCTACTATTTTAATATTTCTAACATGCTATAAAAACGGACAAACCCTACCCAAAAAAAATATCCCACGCGACATATTTTTCTCGTCCTATTTTATATACAACTAGCTCCGCCGTGATGTTAGTGTGCGTTTTTTTAAGTCATTGTTCCTTTCTCACTCTAATTTTGTCCACGCACATTTGTTTAATTTTTGCATACTAAAGAAAGCAAGCATATTTTTCTGTTTCTTCTCAAATGTTCGATTGTTTTTACGTTTGTAGCAATGATTATTAACACAACACAATTATTTTTTTTAGTTTTTTGACGTTACTAACTTATGGAACTTTAGAAAAAAAAAAAAAACATTTAATTTGAAATTTAAAAACATTAAAATCATTAATCGCGATAAAAACTATCCTATCTATCAAGTTGGACCAAATGACATAAATATAAAAAATTGCATCAAGATCGGTTCAGTAGTTTCGGAGTCCATAAATGACAAACTTTGTGACACGAGATTTTTATATATATAGAGATGTATAGATTACCAGTTTGTAGTAAGGGTGCGATACATTCTTGATCAGCTCAACGGACGATCTGGCTGTCTGCAAACTAGTCCCTCAGTTTTTGATCTAGAGGGCTGAATTTTTTTCTTTTTTTCAGACGCTGCACATTTGTCGGAATAAGCCGAATTGGACCACTAGGAGGGGTACCTCCCATACAAACCCAAATTCAAATTAATGTTATTAGAAAAACTTTTTTGTCTTATCGAAATGTAATTTAAACACTAAGATTCTGATCCATATTCACCAAACAAGTAAATTTAAAGATCGTAGGATTACTAAATGGTATAGCTCCCGAAATGCAATATAAATACTAGAGTCAGTACTAAACACAAGTCAAATCATATATGCATGGTCATGCGCTCCCATGACGTGTTTCCACATATTGGTGTATTGAAATGCAGTATGAATTCTGACTCTACCCTAAAAGTTAGTCAAATCCATAATGTAATATTTCTGTAGAGTATTATAACTTTAGCATTTCCAAAGATAATCTTCTTTCTGGTTTTTTGATAATTTCTATTCAATCGTTTATCTTTCATAAATTAAGATATGAAAATGTGACGAAAAGTTACCGAATTTTGTTTGCCACTGTATGTAGGGTTATATATATTTCCAGGTCCGCTTATATTTTAATTTTCAATATTTTAGCTTAAAAAATAAGTTCAGGTAGTTGGGGAAATCCTTTTACAATAAGTCATCTGTATACTTTCCAAATTCCTGCTCAATATGTCAACGATTAAGAGAGTAGTTTGCATTGCAACACTAAAATGTCCTTATCTATAATTTTCTTCTTCAAAAAATGTAAAAAAAACACATAACGTTAATATTGTTAAGTCCCGTATAAAATCTGTTATAGGATATTTTACATTTGTCTCTTAAATCTATTAAATGTAAAAGGTACTTTCTATGATAGTTTCAATTTTTTAGTTGGTTGTCTTAATTCTTTATTTTGCTCACATTCAGAGTTAGTGACAGCTAGTAAATCGTCGTCGTAATCCTCAATTTTACTGTCTTCATCGGAGCTGTCAGAAAAGAATAAGGGACCGTTAGCTTTTACGAACATTATTGTCTTTCCCAAACGACGTGATTCTAAAAATTAAGCATGCATGTTAGTATTTAGATAAATTTATTATAAGAATGGTTTTTAAACTCACCAGCTCGTAGGAATAGATTACGACAAAAGCGATCAATTGCATTTTTCCCCTGATCATCAGATAAACCAAATATAAATGCTCTAAAAAAAATATAATTATATCATTTTACACAACTAGTACTAACAGACGATAAATAAAAAATTTAAGACAAAAACAAGTTCGTACTTAATAGTAGAGTTGCCCCGACTACTGGATAATCTTTCACCATAATCATTTCGATGAAAAAAACCAAAGCCAAATGATTATTACCAACAATTAAAACAGAAATGAATTGATAGTCGTAACAAAATACTCGCACTGCACACGTTTTCTATTGGGCTCCAATAGATGGTAGATGTGATTTGGGGTTGTGGGAATCGTATAAAATAGATATATATATTTAGAACTAAACATAGCAAGAGTGATATATCCTATAACTTATGCTGATATCTCTAAAACTGTGCAAATTATTGGTGGTGTTTGATTGCTCTGGTGCAGAGAGGGACGTTCGGGCTCCTTTGGAGAAATCCTTTGTATAAAACATCACACAAAATTTAAACTTAAAAGGCATATTTAAGTCCCGAAATAGGGGTTTTGCTCAAATTAATCATAAATAAGGTGCGATAAGAGGAGTTACATAAATTTGAAATAAACCTGAACTTTTCAAAACGGAAATAGACAATTATATAGATGGAAAATTTACTTTTTATGTCTTTGGCGGTTTTCTAATGATAAGCTGGTAAAGGGGATTGTACTAAATTAATATTATTAACGCGTCACAACGGTTAAATAAAACTTATGCTGTACTAATTTTTCACACAGTTTCAGATTTCTATCCCTTATAGCTGCAAAGGAAAAGTCGGACATGGCTAGTTCTTGTCATGGGGTTTTTCCTCCAGTCGTTATGGTTGTAACAACATACATTTAGATATAATATTTAAAAGACAATATACTTTTGGCCACAAATGGGTGCAAGGTACAAGTATGGTAAAAATATCATCTTACAAATTTATGATGTCGTTAGGTCCACGTAGCTGGAACTCATGTTCTGCTCCACTGCTTAATATAACATTTTTTGATTTTCCTTTAATGCAGTAGTTTTGGGCTATCTTTACAATATCTTTACGGTTATTCGAATCAGCAATAGCAGGAGCATATTTGATTTCAAAAAATAGCCCGCGTTGCACAGCTATTTGATAACATTTTCGATTAACTATTAGACGACATCCAGCTTCAGGACCAAAAGTGATTATGTCTCCATTGAAAACTGTGCAGCAATGCTATAAAATATGAAATTTAAATGATGATCTTCTTTTAATAATATATCAATTAACAGTTTACTAACATTTAGAGCTGCATCTGTCTTCGGTTGTCCAGCAATTATATTGAATTTTTTTAGATTCGAGGATTGCGTCTATAAAAATTATTTTCTTAATAAACATTCATTAATAAATACATATTTGATTGGAACCGAGAATATTTGTTCCAATTACCATTGCGTGTGTTAAATTTACATCCGAGTACATTATTGTAATTCTCTGCAAAATTTTTATTTTGTTTCTGTAGGCATCGTGTAGATGATTAATATTAATTGGAATTGGAAAACATTCAGTACCGCATTTAGATGTGATCTTTCCATAATCAAATGTTTGTTCGATAGCCACAGTTTTAAAGTTTACTGTTAAAGATGACCATAGTTATATTATGTTTCCATATGTCATAGGCATACTTACACTTCACCAACTCGTCCAGAACTAAACATAACACCTTCTCATCTTTTCCGTAGGGTATGCATAAATCATAAAAACTTTGGGTATTTTCCATCTGTTGCAATCTTGAAAATGTCTCGCAAAACAAAATATACACCACATAAACACGTTGCAAGCAGAGCACATTTAATATTCATATATATGTATATGTGTATGTGGCAGAGATGTGCAGTAAAACATTAAGCGGACCATCCACGTCAAATTTGTTTGCGTAATCTGTTCGTCGAACAAAAATACGTTTTGTCTCTTGCAGAAATAAGTACTTTTGACTTCTTTATGCTTTTGACTTCTTTCTGGATGTCAATTTGTTTGGTGATTGGTAGTGCTGATTTGTTGCTTGAGATTACGAGTGGTAATGTTCATTTCATTGAATACGTTATTCGATCGCTGATTCGGTGTTTATACCCTTTCTATAGTGAGTAAAAAGTTGTGAGTTCTGGTTTTGCGTCCACAGTGTGCTGTGGTGTGTTCTGGTGAGCTCTGAACAGCTTTTTTTTTGTTTTCGTTATAGTTTGCGTGCACTTTGGCAAAATTAAAATTGAAAATTCGTTAAAAATACATGATTAAGAACATTATGCACATAGTTCTTGCAGCTTCCCTTTTATTCCAGTTACTTTTTTTTTTACAATTTTGAAAAAAATTAACAATTTGCATTTTACTTAAAAATACATATTATGTGCAATCATCAGCTGTTCAATGATCCCATGACTGAAAAGGCAGTAAGTAATCAGCGTTGCTTTTGAGTGGCCAACCTTAAAAGTGGGTTCAAGTTGGGTTCATCGTGAACACAACCAGAACCCAGAGTTCTGACTGCTACATCAAGTCCTTAATTTGGTCATCATCCCTGTTGTTGTTGTCGTCAGAATACAGAGTTCTGCTTGTGTTTTCAGAGCCCAACCTTTTGCTCACTGTAGAAAGGCTATTAGTCAGCTCGGCTCGACTAAACCTAATTTTAGTTGTTTATACGTGCACAGTCAATGCGAGCTTATTGTAACTGAGAATCAATAGTCGAATCAAGAATATATGCGCTTTGATTCTCAAATTAATCTGTTCTTTGTTTTAGTTATACACACACGTGTAGCTTTGCGCGCACGATGACAATACAATGATGAAAATACATGATTAAGAATATTTTGCAATGTATGCAAATAGTTCTTGCAGCTCCCTTTTTCATTCCTGATTCTAATTTTATTGAAATATTACAAAAAAATTAACAATTTGAATTTGACTTAAAAATACATATTATGTGCCATCATCAGCTGTTCAATGAAGCACATGACGTAAAATGACAAAAAGTTGGCAGCACTACTGTAGGGTGACCAGACTTAAAAGTGGGTTCAAGTTGGGTTCATCGAGAACACAACCAGAATCCAGAGTTCTGACTGCTACAACAAGTCCTCTATTTGGTCATCATCCCTGTTGTTGTTGTCGTCAGAACACAGAGTTCTGCTTGTGTTCTCAAAACCGAACTTTTTACACACTGTAGAAAGACTATTTGCTGAAAGAAGGTCGTAGTTTGAAGGTAGTACTCAGACATATGCACCCATCGACAGGTACTAAAGAAAAAAAATTGAAAATATAAGAAACTTTACAACATAAATAAGATAAGCACGAAAACACCGTTTCCCATCTTCTTCATAGAATTAAAAAATAAACCAAATAACCAAGACATACACAAACTTACTTCCCTTTTACAAACAAAAATCGAATTTGAGCCCCCTCATCACAAAAGCCCAACGTTCCAAAACAGTCATGGGGAGTAATTTAAAGACCTCACGTTTGCCTGTAGGGCTATTGCATCTTCTTCAGTATGGAGGGTCCTGGACGTCCTTACTCTCTCGGTCACATGTGATTCAGATCATCTGGACTGAAGTATGTCCTCGCCGAGTGAGGAGACAACCCCCAAAATCACAAAAGAGGGTGGAAAAATAAACCTGCTGATTACATTAGATGCTTAAGGGTATCGTTAGCATGCATGGATCTGCACAGCAGCAAGCTATAGCCTTATGAAAGCTCTGACTGATGCTTGCAATTCGAAGCGCCTGGGAGGAACTCCCGCCCATGCACTGGTGTGTCCCGGGATGATGATCAACATTGTTCGAAGTCTCTTTCCACAAAAAAGCTTTATCATTGGAACAACGCATACACTATGGAACCCATCGTCCCAGTCACAGCAGGCGACTCATGTATGACGGGGTTTTCAGAGTGCTTGTGGCGGATGAAGTAGATGTGTTTTGCTATGCAGATGATATACCCGTAGTGCCGGTCGCAAAAACACTCCCTGACCTAGGGGAAATATTCATCTGCTTCATTGCTAACATAAGGATATTAAAATATGTTAAAAAAAATTTAAAACGCAGTTTGTGGTTAAAATATATGGCAAGAAGTAGTTAATGGGAAAATTTGGGTAGTTTGATACCTCTACATCCAGCCCACACTACCCACTATCAATAAAAAAATATTTGAAATAATATTTAAACGCTATTTTTATATTGTATTACGTAAAATTAATTCTAATACCTTCATGTTCAATATCCATTTCACCAATATAAATTTTAAGTCTTTCTTAAAAAGTTATGAATGTTCATAAATGAACCAAACTATCATTCTGCTCAAACTTCACTGATCAACTGAACACTTGTTCTCACTTTTGATCCTATTTTTAGAAAGTACCGTTAGAATCAGCACATAACAAATTTACATTTGAGAAGTTTGATCATATATTGTACTAGCGTAGCCCGGCGCGCTTTGCTGCGGTCCCGTCGTGATAATCAATAGCCTCAAACACGAAACACGAAACACAAACAAAGCAAAGCGCAATCAACGAAACACACTGTCTCCTTCTTGTCCCACTCTCAATGAACATCAAATACAGAAACGAAGAGCACAAAAAGTGCGTACTAAGACACAAAAAATAGAAGTATAAGAACAACCAAAGCATTAAAAACGAAAAAACGTACAAAACTTTTTGTTTGGTCTTGCAGTGGTTTTCAAAAAACTTAATACTTAAAAATAGTATATTAAAAATTAAAAACTGAAAAAAAATAAGTATGCAAAGTATAGTGAGCGCTAGATAAAAAAATGTTAAAAATTTGGTAAAAAAGTGCCTTTATCTCGACAACAACCATCTTGGTGACCCCATAAGTAAAAAAAAAAGTTTATCGAAATTGGTCTAGCCGTTTAGAAGCAAAACAGTCACAAAATTTTGTACACTCGAATTATATATATAAAGATATGTCGGAGATTAGTAGGGCTTTTGGAGTCGACTAGAATTAAGTTTGTTTGTCATAAGTAACGAATAAAAAAATTAAAAGAAATATAGTATAAATATAGAATAGTATAGAATAACTGTTTAATTATTAAGTACGAGAGCGAGAAAGAGTCGCCACGGCCGAATGTGGCGCAATGTGGCTGTGCTGAGCGAGTTTCTGCTGTGGTACAGAGATAAGGATAGGCATGCAAAGCACAAGTTGAGAAGCTTATGTGTAAGGCAAAAAAAGGCATTCAAGTCTAGGACAGCAAGCGAAACACAGGCATTGCGACGCGCTGCTCTTAAAGAAGAAGTGAATTAACAAAATGCAGACGGACAACCAGAACGAACGATCATCTCCAATAAAGGCACAAATCTCTCCTACATCAGAAGTCGCCACAGCTACAAGAACATTCTGAAAACCCGCTACAAGTGCTATTGGAGTCTCAGAATAAAACAATCATGGAATTGCTGAAAGCAGGGCAGACAACGCCGGCAACGACTTCGAGCCACGTTTCTGCGACTTTGCCAATTTTCAACTCTGAAGCTGATGGAGTCGACGCATCAGCGTGGTGCAAAACTACAGAAATGATTTTGTGTGAGCGACCACTGGAAGATGCAGCGCTAGTTATGGCGCTTACCAAAGCATTGATCGGCAGCGCATCACAATGGTTTTCCCAGATTTGCTATATGGGTATGACATGGTGGGAATTTAAAGAACTATTCGTGCACCGTTATGAACACCGTCACCATCGAGACGCCTGCCGCCATTTTGTTGAACATTCACAACGGACGACCGAATTCTAACGAATGTCTGTCTGTATACGGTAGTCGACTAGTGACGTCATTGATGTCGAATTGGAGGGCAATGAGCAAAGAAGAAATTGCAGTTTCTTTGGTATTGGCACATACAACGCAAATAGATACGCGATTGCAGATTATGCTTTTCACGACAAATATAAAAACGCGAAATGAATTACAGCGGCAACTAAAGGCGTATGCATATGGTAAACGACGTGAGCATTCCGAATCAGACCTGGGATCAGCAAAAAACGGTATAAGACGCAAACGCAGATCAAATGAGAAAGATTTAATAATTTGGTTATGTTAAGAGGATCAGGTGATAAAATTATAAAAAGCAAATTGCAAATCTTGTCCACCGTGCAGATATCGCAATTTAATTTGGAAATTATGTTTCATGTAGTAATGGTCATGATCGGTCGCGAAATATTGCAGCTTGGGTACGGTGCAATGATGGAAGCAGATAAATTTAGTATTTACAAGACTAGAGTTGTAAATTCTGTACATGATGAGACTTGCGTGAGCAGTGAAGCAAATATGATTGATAGTAATATGTATCTAACTGAGAGTGATAAGTGCGAATTAAAAGGTATACTAAGGCAATGTTCAGATTATTTTATAGATGGAATACCAAATAGGTGTGTTACTACTGCTGTTTTGGAAATTCGTTTATTAGATGTGAACAAAACGGTTCAAAGGCGACCATATCGCATCGTAGATGAAAAACTGCTCGTTCGAAACAAAATAGAGCAAATGACAAAAGCCAATGTTATCCGTCCGAGCAATTCACCATTTGCAGTCCAATGTTGTTTGTTAAGAAGAAAGATGGCAGCGACAGAATGTGTTTTGATTATCGCGAGCTTAATGCGAATACAGTGTCCAGTTGCTATTAATAGCACATCAGATAGATCGACTGCGAGGTGGAAAATATTTTTCAAGTCTTGACATGGCTAGTGGATTTTACCACATACCGATTCACCCTAACTCTAATGAGCGAACAGGGTTCTTATTTCAGAGGGACAATACGAGTACTTGGCAATGCCATTCGGGTTGAAATATGCGTCATCAGTATTTGATTCGCATTATGCCCTCTAAATTGAACAGACTTGCTTTCAAAAGCGCCTGCTGCAGAGAACTAATCTTGCGATAAAGGAAAACAAAATAAATAATAACTTTAGAAACCATTTTGATTAGCTTTGATAAACAACAACAACAAGAAAACGAAACGTCACGTTACTGTTACAACATTAACATCAGTAATATTACTTTAGAATAGCAATAGCAACAACAATTTTACAAGCTAGGACAATAACAACATCACAGGCTAGCAGTAGTTTTGTATAATCTCAACAGCGCAGCATCATCAACTGATAGCAAAAACTGTTGTCATTGGTTGTCCAGTTATTAAAAAAAGGGTAGCCCAGCTAAAAAATGAAAACACTGAATTAAAACTAAAGTCCATACCAGCAATTATTGGAAATACACACAATTCTGTCCAACAAGAAAATAATAATGTTTATGAAACAGATGAAGAGGAGCTTGCTCACGGGACTGAACAGTCACCTGACTCTCCCGAATCTATGTTCCCTAAGATCACTCCAAAAAAGAAAAGAGATCAGCAAGTAAAAAAGGTTCCATGTTCCCCACCCATATGCTATCGGGGGAATGTGAATTCCAGCAACAATTTAACATTGCAAAAACTCAATCCAAAAAAGAGTTTTATATCAAACTTCTTAACAATAATATTTACAAAATCAATACATCCGATGCTGAAGATTTTAAAAATTTTACCGAAAGTTTTAACAAGCGAAAATCTCTCATGGTACACTTATGAAATTAAGCAAACATGACCTATTGAAGTCAATGTGAAAAATTTACATCACACATGCGAACCACAAGCCATAATATCTGATCTTAAAGAACAAAAAAAAAACGAAACGAAACAACCATTAGACATGTTCCTTTTTACCTTTGATGCAATAGAAAATATAAAAAACATTTATCAAATTAAGACTATATTGCACTCTATGGTGACTATCGAGGCAGTTAAGCAATCAAAAATGATCCCTCAGTGTAAATCATGCCAGGCTTTTGGCCACACGCAGAACTACTGTAAAAAACAGCCAAGGTGTGTCAAGTGCGCAGAAAAGCACAAGACAATAGACTGAAAGAAACCAGAATAGCGGCAGCCAAAGTACTGTAACTGTGGTGATTCCCATCTTGCTAGCTACAGGGAATGTATTGTTGCTAAGGAATTACAAAAGATTCGCGACCAAAGAACTGACAATAAGAAAAGTGAATCTCAGACCAAAAATACCACAAATAAACCTTTAGAGAGCCAGCCAAATAAGTATCACAACAAACCAATTGCTCAAAATAAGGATGCAACTCCAAAATTACCGAAATACTCGCAAGTTGCTAACGATAAAAAAAAGCTGAGGTAATGAATATATTACAACAAATATTGGATAGACTTGTGAAACAGCAAGAGACACATTTCACTAACCAAACATATATAAAAATCAAAAACTATGCGGGCTGGGAGGTAGTGCTGTTATAATAAGAAGTAGTATCAAACACTATGAAGAAGTTAAGATGTGTACGGATATGTTTCAAGCAACTTCCGTAACTATAGACTCTGACAACAGATTATCATTAACAGCCGTTTATAGCCCTCCAGGGCATCAGATCGTATGTGATTTATATGTAAAACTAATAAATAGTCACCGGTTTTTAATGGCGACTTCAATGCTAAGTACACTTTCTAGAGCTCAAGACTCATCACAACAAAAGTCAGAGAACTTTATAAAGCCCTGCAAATGACATGATGCAGTACCTATTCTATTGGCACACAAGCTTACAGGGCAACAGATCCACAAAAAACACAGGATCTTATAAACTTCTTTATTTCGAGAAAAATTTAGGCCAACTATTAGTGTATTGAAATAGATATGAATTCTGATCATTCTGCTATATACCTAACACTCTATGAAAGCGTAGCTACTAAAGAACCACCACCCACTCTTGTCAGTAAACACACCGGCTTGGAATACTTCAAAAGAATCCTGTCTGACTACAATCATGATGAAATCGTTACGAGTATAAACAGGACTGCTGACTTAGACGATGAAATTCTTAATCTGACAAAAATCATTCAACTTGCAGCTTGGAGAAGCACACCATCCACAAGAAATACTACGGCAGGGCACAAGTACACCAATGAAGGAAGGGGACAATGTGTCAGCATGTAAATCGATGCATTGTAAAGTCTGCTCTCAATCCCACCATACTTTGTTGCATAGGTATTCAACTAACTTATCACCATCATCAGCTGATCATTGGGACTTAACAACAATCAATCAATCGTCGAATTCATCATAGGTTGTTAATCACGATTCAGTGGCTGATGATCAGGTGATTTTGGCTATTGCAGTAGTAAACATTCAGGGACAAACTGGAATGTAACAAGTCGCAAGAATTTTGTTAGATTCAGGATCGCAAGTAAATTTCATTACTGATGAGTTGGCAAAGAGCCTAAACCTTAGAAGGATTAGAAAAGATATTAATCTATTAGGAGTAGGAAAGTCAAATCTTTCGGCTCAACAGGTTGTTCAGGCTACGATTAGATCCCGCAATGGAGTTCGTCGTATTAAAATCAATAACTTCTAATCAACCGGCAAAAGCAATTAGTTCGACGTCTTTGAAAATTCTCGATGAAATTAAATTAGCAGACTCTCTGTACTATAAACCGCAACAAGTTGATCTACTCTTGGGATCAGATGAATTTTTTGATTTGCTGAAAGCTGGACAGGTAAAGAATGGCAAAAATGAACCAATTTTACAAAATTCAGTGTTTGGATGGATCGTATCTGGGCGCTGCAAAACTACACTATCCACACAATCTCATATAAGTTCCTTAATGAACACATTGCAATAAGACAATTCTCCACTGGACACATTGGTACGGAAGTTCTGGGAACTAGAGAAAGTCCCGATGTTAACTGGAGCTAACTTTGTGTGAGAAATCGTTTATTGAATCCATTGTTCGATTTCCTTCTGGTCGATTCAAAGTATCATTATCTTTCAAATCGAGTGCAAATTGCCTAAGGCCATCGTTCGACACAGCAAGAAGGAGATTTTTATCTTTAGAAAGAAGATTGCAATATAATTCAACGATTCATTCAATGTACATTTAATTCATGAAAGAATACATATCATTAGGCTACATGACTGCCACCAACAACATCATACCAAGGGAACCACATTATTTCATTCCATATGATCAATGTGTTCTGAGACCACAGAGCACATCCACAAAGCTACGAGTAGTCTTTGATGCATCATGCAAAACATCTACACAATTATCGCTCAATGATATACTAATGGTGGGTCCAACATACAGCCATGCCTATATGCACCACTTCTTAAATTTCGTTTCGCAAATATGCAATGACCGCTGATATAACCAAGATGTATCGTCAAGTGGAAATCAATAAAGATCAGCGGTTTTTTCAACTAATCGTTTGGAGAGAAAGACCTACTGATAAATTGCAAATCTATCAACTTAACACGGTAACTTATGGAACAGCTAGCAATTCGGTGTCTCATGCATCTAATATGCAATTTACACCAAAGTACATCACGTTGATGGGGTTTTCCGTTTACACCGGATATTTTGCATCACGAACAGCTGTTTTTTGTTTTGGTTATACACACACGTGGAACTTGCGAGCACGTTGGTTAAATAAAAACTAAAAGTTTGTAAAAAATACATGATTTAGAACATTTTGCAACATATGCAAATAATTCTTGCAATTCCCTTTTTCATTCCTGATACTTATTATATTAAATTCTTTTAAAAAAATTTACAATTTATTGTTTACTTAACAATGTCTTGAGCCATCAGCTGCTTTTTAGTGATGCGACAGGTGGAAAAACACAAAAAAAATTGGCAGCACTGCGGAAATGTCTAGAGAGACCATTATTAATTTTCATATCAAGGCACATCAGTTCTTGATGCGACTATTGATCCCCATCACATTCTACAACAACAATCCCTGAATGACGTCATTTTCCTTGTGGTTGTTGTCGAATCTGATACGTATCAGTAGGCACATCAATGTTGATGTTGATGTGCTTTGGTGTAAATTGCATATAAGTGAACTATATTCAGAGTCTCATCCTCACAGCTCATCAGTACTCGCCAACGATTTTCATGTGGATGATTTGCTGACTGGCACTGACACTGTGGGGGAACTACGACTATTGCGTTTAGAATTGTGCACTATTTTGAAGTAAGCAGGTTTCATCCTAAGAAGGTGGGCAGCAAACTGCCAAATTATTGTTCATCAGCAACAAGAAATACTTATTTCGTTTGGAGACCATGAAGATACGAAAACTTTAGGTCTCATTTGGAATCCAAAGGCAGATATCTTCAAATACAGAGTAAAGTATTCGGATCACAAAAGCTCGCCAACTAAAAGGTCAATCTTTACCTTCACTTCTCGTTTAATTGATCCTCTTGGACTTTTGTGTCCATTCATAACAAATGCAAAAATTCTCATACAAGAAATCTGGAAACATAAATTAGATTGGGATGACCCGAATTCGACTCAATTTCAAGAGATGTGGAAATCGATAACACAGGGTTTTGTCGACCATGATTCGCTAACAATACACATTGGAGTTTCAACAAATGCAAAGGGTCAACTACAAGGATTTGCTGACGCATCTACAAAGGCATATGGATGCTGCTTTTATGTTCGCACTATGAACCTTAGCGGCATATGTGTAAAATTGCTGACAGCAAAATCTAGAGTTGCACCATTAAAGACGAACTCAGTGCCCAGGCTGGTGTTGTGCGCTGCACATCTGCTGTCTAAACTCTTAATTGAAATACATGACGTCATCAACTTTCCAGTCGATCAAATTGTTTTGTGGTCTGACTCAGAAGTGTACTACATTGGCTGCAGATTCACCCAAGTAATTTAAACACATTTGTTGCGAACCGAGTGGCTGATATCCAAGAGATGACTCATGATGCGATATGGCGCCACGTTCCTATACATGAAAATCCTGCAGATTTAGTATCTCGAGGTTGTACTTGTTACTGCAGTTGTGATCGATAGTCGAGGTGTAATTGGCTGTCGGTCATATAATCGAAAAGCAACCCTGAGGAGAACACAAGCCAAAAGAAGCTGCCATGTTTTTTCCGTCTGTCGTATTTTTTCTGCCGCCAAGAGAGGAAAGCCGGTGGCGACACAATTTTGAAACAACCTACCAAGCAACCAACCAAACGTTACGCAATACAATTTTATAACTAATTTCAAATTCTAATAAATAAATAAACGTTAAAGTTTAAATCGTTTTTGTAATAACATTCGTTTTCAAAATTCGTCATTGGATTCAGTGAACGCGCCACGTGTGTCTGTACTTTTGCCAATAAGTACAAAATTATTGTTGTATGGCAGGGTACAATTTGCGAAGTGGGAAAATGCAAGACGCCGTTTAAGAAGATGGAGCCAGAGACACTAGCCAAGTGTTGAACCAAATTCTTGATAACCTTGCATCGCTTCGCAGGGAAGTCGAACAAATTCGCATAGAAGAAAGAATTCGTCAAGAGGTCAAGCGAGAATTGAACGACTTACAATTTAAGACGCCCACAACAAGCCACGACACGACCGTCAATGAAGTCATAAGCACACATAGGGATCTACAAACCATAGCGGAAATGCCAAAAAGGCCCAAAATATATGATCTGCCAGTGTATTTTGGTTCGCCTGAGGAGTGGCCATTGTTTTACGCCAATTATGAGGACACAACGAAGTTGTTTGGGTCCACAGATCGTAAAAACCTGATGCGATTACAGAAGTGTCTCCAAGGTGCAGCGCGTGAGACAGTTTCTGCAATGCTGATATACCCAAGTGCCATATCAAACGCTATGGAAGAGCTACAGTTCTGGTTTGGTCGTCCAGAGTTGCTCGTACGGGATCAGATGGCAAAGTTGCAGCAGCTATCAGTCTTGGATCAGCATAAAAATGAGCAGATCGTCCAATTTGCCACAAAGGTGCGTAATACAGTGGCGCTGTTGACGTCTTCAAAGTGCGAACGTTACCTGTACGATGCTGCCATACTGGAACAGATGGTGAGGAAGCTGCTGCCAAGTAAGCAGTATGAGTGGGCACAACATTCGATCAATATAAAACCGTTTGCAACCATCAAGGACTTCTCAGAGTGGCTGAACGCTGTCAGAGTCATCTGTTTATTGCCGACCTACGTGAAGAATGCTCCGCCAAAGCAAAGTATGGTGATGCATGTGAGTGACGACCATGTGGAGCAGATGACGCAGTATCCGCAGTGTTCAGATAACCACAAGATAAACGTCTGTGAAGTATGCAAACAAAGTAGTCTTGGTAATCGTTGGGATAAGGTCAAATCCAGCCAACTTTGTTTTGCTTGCTTGGCAAAAGGTCACCCTGTCTCCAAATGTAGAAACAAGCGCATCTTTGGTCAAGATGGTTGCCAGAGATTTCATCATTCCAGTGTACACGGTCAGAAGTCAAATAACGGTAGCCACGCAACGGAAGAAACGGGTTTTGAGCTGTCAGACGAAGCGGCCAGGAGGACAACTTTTTAAGATTTTACCAGTTGCCTTTAGCGGTCCAAATGGTCAAATTAAAACACATGCCATTTTTGACGACGGGTCGTCAATATCCGTTATAGAGGATCGAGTAGCTGAAGAACTTGGGCTCAAAGGCAACATGGAGCAATTGAAGCTGCAATGGTTTGGAGGACGAGTCACCACTGAAAAATGTAGACGAGTGAGTTTTGAGATTTCGTCAAGTAACAGGTACGCAATGAAGAACGTGTGGACGGTACGAAATCTTGGAATGCCGGTGCAGTCTTTTAACAAAAAAGAATTCGCTCATCTACATGCGGCACAAATAGCAGATTACAATGGAGCAAAGCCTGAGGTACTGATAGGCGTAGACCATGCCACTCTGGGAGTTCCTATCGAGGTCATCGATGCAGGAAACCCAATTGCCGTGAGAACTAGATTGGGGTGGGCTGCCTATGGTACAAGGTGTGATTCTGCCAAATCACAACCTATTGTATTGCACATTGGGCCACAAAAAGATGACGCTATTTTACATCAGCTAGTAGATGAATATTTTAACACAGATAATTTTGGTATAAATCCCTCAGCCTCCCTACTTGAATCTGAAGAGAATATGCATGCCAAGCATATTCTACATACAACAACAAAAAGAGTTGGCAATCGTTTTGAAACGGGACTACTGTGGAAGCAGTTGACGTCAACACTGCCCCACAGTCTCGAAATGGCCAAAACTCGTCTTGAAGGTATCGAACGGAAGATGAACCGAGATTCTGCGTTTGGAGATCGTTATAAATCAGAGAAGCTGAAATATTTTGACAAGGGGTATGCCCGGGTGCTTTCTAGCGATGAGTTACGAAACTACACCGCCCCAGAATGGTATTTGCCGCATTTTGCTGTACAAAATGTTAACAAGCCAGGAGAATTCTGAATACTTTTTGATGCCGCCGCCGTAGCCAACGGAGTTTCACTGAATTCCCAATTAATGAAAGGGCCTGAGCAAGCCAAACCTTTGATTAATATCCTATTTGCGTTTCGCCAACATGCAATAGGAGTTGCCGCCGACATCAAGGAAATGTTTTCACAAGTAAAGATATGCGAAAAAGATCAACAATCTCAGCGATTTCTCTTGAAAAACCAGAAGACCGGCAATATTCAACATTGCCTGATAACATCAATGATTTTTGGAGCTGCTTGCTCACCATGCTGCGCTGAATTCGTTAAGAATATTAACGCAGAAGAATTTCGCCATCAATATCCACAAGCTGTTGACTCCATAGTGAATTGCCATTACGTAGACGATTTAGTAGTCAGTTTTCCATACGAAGAGGAAGCACAGAATATTTGCCAAGATGTCATAAAGATTCATCTCCGTGCCGGATTTGAACTACGAAATTTTGTATAAAATAGTGAGTGCCTGGAAAATATACTCAACGGAACGTCATCAGCTGCCGTCGAACTAGTACGCTTAGAGTCTGAAGCCACAACAGACAAAATCCTTGGAATGTACTGGAACACCAAAGAAGATATTTTTGTGCATCAAAGCAAACTTGCCCGTGTGCCTCATGCCGTCCTAGATGGGGCACGGGTGCCAACAAAACGCGAACTACTATCATTGACCATGTCTATCTTTGATCCGTATGGATTTATTGCAGATTTCTTACTGTTGCCGAAAATGTTGATACAGGAGACTTGGAAGTTTCATATGGATTGGGACGACCCAGACATATCCACGATAAATGGAAACTGTGGTGGGCAGAATTTAAACAGTTGAGTCACATAAGTATACCGAGATGCCATTCGTCAAATTTGTGTGTTGCCGACGCCATTGAGATGCACATTTTTGTAGATGCCAGCGAAAATGCCTTTGCTACCGCAGCGTACTTTCGCATTGTTACTGCTACCTCTATAGTCATGTCATTCATTTGTGGCAAAACACGTACCGCACCAAGAAAATTGATGTCAATACCGCGCCTTGAACTACAAGCTGCTATCCTTGGTATCCGACTAAACAAAATTGCCACAAAGGGTCATGATATCGTTGTAAAAAATGTGGTGTATTGGAGTGATTCCAAAACTGTACTTTCGTGGATAAACTCAGCCGAGAGGAAATACAAATCCTTTATGGGACATAGAATTGCCGAGACACTAGAATCGAGTAGGCCAGAGCAATGGCGGTGGGTACCTACTGACCAAAATCCAGCTGATGCTGCTAGGCGCCCACTTAATCCACCAAAGGTCAATGTCAATGGTCAATGGTATCATGGTCCAGCGTTCTTCCGGTTAGAAGAAAAGCATTGGCCACAGTCACAGCTGAAAGCCCCGCCACAGCTAGAAGAAGAAATTCCTCACGTGCTTATTTGCGATGTAAGTATTGTTGATTTTGAGTTAACAAAGTTGTCTTCATACTTAAAGATGAAAAGAGTTATTGCCCGGGTCCTGCGAGCCTGTAAAATGTTTCGTAGACGTCACGTATGCAGTGTGTCATGTCCTATGGGCCCACTAGCAGCTAGCGAACTTATAGAAGCAGAGCGATTGCTGTGCAGAATATCGCAAAAGGAAGTTTACTGTGGAGAACTGCAGTATCTACATGAAGGGAAAGCCATTCCGAAAAATAATAAAATTTGTCGTCTCTTGCCTTATTAGGATGAACATGGAATCATTCGTATTCTTGGACGCATCGATGAAGCCATTTACTTGCCGTTGGAAGCCCGTCGCCCAATTCTACTTCCAAAATAACACATCATAACGAGACTTATGGTGCGCTATTTTCATAATCTGTTGCATCATCAGAATGCCAGCGTTATGATGAACGAAATTCGATAAAAATTTTGGGTGCCGCGACTACGATCGCTTCTTCGCAATGTGCAACAGGAGTGTTCTCGATGTCGTATAGACAAGGTGAAGCCATCAGTACCAATAATGGGTCAACTGCCGCCATACCGCGTGACCCCTTTCGTTAGACCATTTACTTACACCTGAGTTGACTTATTTGGACCATTAAATGTCACAGTGGGTCGCCGGCGTGAGAAAAGATGGGTAGCAATATTTACCTGCTTGACAATTCGCGCTGCCTACCTTGAGCTTGTGGAAAACCTATTAACAGACGCCTTCATACTCAGCCTCTGCAATTTTGTCAATCGTCGTGGAGTTCCAGTACGAATCAGATGCGACAATGGTACCAATTTTAATGGTGCACAAAGAGAGCTGAAAGCTTCAGAAGGACTATTAGATGTGGACCGCATTCTAAACGAAGCCGCCAATAGACACATTGAGTGGATTTTTAATTGCCCGTCTATTCCAAGCTCTGGAGGCTGTTGGGAGCGGTTGATTCGCATAACCAAACGCTTACACACACTGAAGGAAACCGCACCAAGGGTAGAGACGCTTCTGATTGAAGCCGAGAACATCATGAATGCCCGCCCGCTTACTGAAGTGCCGATATCATCTGAAGACGAAAATCCGTTAACACCGAATCAATTTCTTATAGGCTGTCTAAATTCAACGCAGACTCCGCAATCACCGATTGACAAGTTATGCCTCAACAAGGAGAGCGATTTGCTCGAGCCCTGAAGGATCGCTTCTGGAAGAGATGGACTGCAGAATATTTGCTACAGTTGATGCAACGCCCCAATTGGATTACTCCAGAGCGACCATTACAAATAGGAGATGTGGTAATCATGTGTAAGTCAAGCCAGCCACGTAGCTAGTGGCAAAAGGGTCGCATTGTTGCTACACATACAGCAGAGGACAGACATGTGCGCGTCGTAGATGTCAAAACTGCATGTGGTGTGCTTCGTCGCCCTGCTAACAAACTTGGTGTGCTAACTGTTAGAAAATCAGATTGATTTACGGTGTGGGGGATGTTGCGGCAGTTGTGATCGATAGTCGAGGTGTAATAGGCTGTCGGTCACATAATCGAAAAGCACCCCTGAGGAGAACACAAGCCAAAAGAAGCTGCCATGTTTTTTCCTTCTGTCGTATTTTTTCTGACGCCAAAAGAGGGAAGCCGGTGGCGACACAATTTTGAAACAACCTACCAACAACCAACCAAACGTTAAACAATACAATTTTATAACTAATTTCAAATTCTAATAAATAAATAAACGTTAAAGTTTAAATCGTTTTTATAATAACAGTACTATTGAAGAAATTAAACACTCACCTTGGTTTGATGGTCCGCAGTTTCTTCAAAGTGACCAAGAGAATTGGCCTAGAAATGCTCATCTTCAATTATCAGATTCAGATAATGTATTGGAGAAAAGGAAAATTGTTACTACACTAATTGTGGTTGAAATTGCGTTAAACCCCATTCTAAAAGTTGTACAATATTCTTCGTCCTATTTAAAAGTAGTGCGTATTGTTGCGTATATGCTTCGCATCTTCAATCTACGCAAAGGGCATCGATGGACATCTTTTGAACCATCTGCTGCAGAACTTGGACGTGTCTTTCTAACGATCGTCGAAGCTGTACAGAATGACGCTTTTGCAGAAGAAATTAGAAAATTGCAGAAATCATTACATTTACAACCATCATATCAAAAGCTGATTCTATTTATTTGTGTTGAAACATGCGGCAACAAAACTGTTACATTATTGAGAGTCGGTGGACGATTGTGTAATGCTCCTTTAGCAAACAATGCTAAATTTCCGCTTATGATGCCAAAGAATAGCAAGATTGTGTCACTATACCTTCCTCATTTACATCGTACCAATTGTCACGCCTTATGATCCGATTAGGAGCGATATCTTGTATTCGTACATTATATCAAGGAATTATAAAAATAAATTGTCACGCAGGACCACGAGCACTTGTCGGGTTTCTTAAGCAGACAATTTGGTTAATCAACGCACGCCGAGAATGCAGCGCAATTGTCAGAAATTGTGTTCAATGCTTCCATTACCGACAAAAATTTTTATCAAAGATAATGGGCAACCTTCCAGCTGATCGATTACGAGGTCATCGGCCACTTAAAAAAAGTTGAGTCAACTTGTTTGGTCCAATTAAAGTCTCTCTAGGAATTCGTGGAAAGCAACTTGTAAAGATGTACATCGCTGTGTTCATCTGCTTTGCTTCGATAGCTGTACATTTAGACCTAATCAAAGATCTTTCATTTATTTGTGTCTATCCAGGTTCGTTGGTCGCCGTGGTCCTATTGACAAATTGTACTGCGACAATGCTACAAATTTTGTGGGTGCTAATCGCGTCTTACAGGACTTTATGCGTCAACTGGAGACAAATTCGGATAGTCTCACAACCTATACGGCAATGCAGAGTTTCGAATTTGTATTTATACCACCACGGGCACCTCACTTTGGAGGCCTATGGGAAGCTGCCGTGAAGTCAGCTAAACACTTGCTGATGAGGGCCGTCCGAAACGCACTTCTCAAGGAAGATGAACTGCAAACAGTCCTTGTAGAGGTTGAAGCAATGCTTAATTTTCGGCCGATTGTGGCCGATACTAGTGCCACAAACGATGGCGAGGCCATTACGCCAGCTCACTTACTTGTGGGCACAATGCTTGTAACACTACTACCCGCATGTAATAAGCCAAGCATAGAAGACTAGTTGATGTATTTGCAACTCCCCCAAAATATAATATCCAAGGTAACATCATTCATGAATACTACCTTAATAATGAAATATGTTTCCATATATTGGAAGACAGCAGAGGTAATAATGTTAAACAAACCTGGAAAACATGAGCACGATGTAACATCATATCGACCAATATCTCTGCTTCCCATAATTTCAAAACTTATGGAGAAACTTTTTGTTAAACGTAACCAAATTATTGACTAAAGAAGACTTATACCTAATCATCAATTTGGCTTTCACGCGAATCATTCAACACTAGATCAAGTACACAGAATAACTAGAGTTATCGAAAATTCTTTTGAAGAAAGGAAGGTGTGCTCTGCTGTCTTCCTTGACGTATTAAAAGCTTTTGACAAGGTCTGTCATAATGGCCTTTTAAATAAAATTAAAGTGTTAATACCAAAACAATATTATCACTTTCTAAAATCATGCTTGACAGTTCCATTTTTTTTGTCATCTACATACCAAAAAAACTGCTTTACTGCAACATTTGCTGACGACATAGCCATACTATCAGTTGGCAGCACAGAAAATTAAACTAGTGAACAACTCCAATGCGCACTAAACGAAATCTTTGAGTGACATCGACATGACGCATTAAACTCAATGAAACAAAATCAACACATATAGATTTTTCGTACAACAAAATACGATACCACCCAATGTATATAAATGGCGTACAAATTCCACACCATAACACTGCTAAATACTTAGGGATGACTCTGGACACCAAGCTCAAGTGGAATGAACATGTAAAGAAAAAAAAGAACTTGAACTAAAATTCAGAAAAATGTATTGGCTCATGGGTAGGCGGAATGCGCTATCGACCTACAACAAGGTATTATTATACAAACAAGTACTTAGACCTATATGGACTTATGGTATCCAGTTATGGGGCTGCTCGTGTTCCAGCAACATAATGTCAATACAAAGGTTCAGAACAAAGTGATGAGATGTGTTGTGAATGCACCCTGTCCGTAGCAGCGATATTAAAAGTGATCTTGACATCAATTCAGTCTCAATTATCATTCGGAAATATGCGAGGTCTCATTTGGAAAGGCTGTGTTATAATGAAGCTTTAAGCCTTATTGATCCAAGTGGTTGGAAAACAATAGTGAAACGAAAAAGCCGCATCAACTGCTAGAGTAACCAAAATCTCTTTAATCAGGAGTCCGAACAAAATGATGAGCAATAGCTAAGCCCACTCAAAATTGCCGGTTAGTTTCAATTTCTTTTAAAACTAGTTGCAATATAAAAAAAAAACTGTATTTCAATGTGCCATTGTACAGGCATTGGGTGAGTTAGTGTGCTCCTGTGCAATTGTCTATATTGATTATGTGCTGATTGTTGCGAAAACAAAGGTAGAAGTATTTGATATCGATAGTATATATTAAAAACTTTATCAGATGCAGTATTCTCATTTAACATAAAAAAGTGTGCTTTTCTTCGCACGGGAATAGATTAGGATTCTTTGTTAAGGATGGCGAAGTTAAACTGAATCCTCGAAAGATAGAAGCCCAGTCCGCTTTATCTCAGCCAACCACGATAAATCAGTTGAGACAGTTCAATGGTTTAGCAACGTACTTTAGGCAGTTCGTCACACGTTTCTCTGAGCAAATGGAGCCATTATATCAGTTAACTTCTAAGCTTAACAAATTTGTCTGGAAAGAGGAGCACGAACGAATACGTCAGAAGATCATACATTTGCTAAAAAGTGACCCCGTACTTACTATTTTCGACCCTCTAGTACCAATTGAAGTGCAAAGAGATGCGAGTGCAGATGGGTATGGTGCCATGCTCATGCACAAGGTAGAGTAGTAGAATATTTCAGCAAATGTTTGTCAGAATCTAAATACCACTCATATGAGTTAGTGACATTAGCTGTGTACAATGCAATTAAACATTTCCGATATTATTTATAGAGTAGAAAATTTATTGTACATACAGACTGCAACTATTTAAAGTAGAATTAACCCCGATGGTGAGCATTTTTTTTTTTTTGTTCGTTTATTAGAAGAATAAGAAGTATTGTATATACAAAATAATGAATAAAAGGAAAAAGAAATATGGTTGTACCTTACTACAACCTTACGGGACTGCCGATGAGCAAAGCTTCGTAATGCTGGTACCAGCAAAATTAGCCGGTGACTTTTTTACGGCGCGATCTCTCCAGGCCACGTAACTTCTTCATGATTATAGCAGCAATCTTGGATACCGCATTCCAATTGGATGGACGACATTACGTGACCTACTAGATTCGGGACAGTAGGCTCTTCTCCTGGGGCATCTCTCAACTCAAGCCGCTCAATATCGAATATTTTACAATTGAAAATAACGTGCTCGATGTCTTCCACATACTGGTTGCCGCAGTGCTTACACCATGGTGTGTCTTCGTGGAGGTACAAATTCACTTCGCCATGCATCCTTCCGATCCATTCTGCTAGGCTTGGGATTAGGCTGTGAGGGGTAAAAAATACACTTTAGGAATTTTTCAAAAAAAGCTCTAGTGATTCATCTAAAGCTACATATTTGGAAAATTTGTAATAAATCATATTCATAGGGAAGCCACGAACCTAAAGAAAGAACATTGTATGGACTAAATGAACATTCTAGCCGTCGGTTGGTTCTCAGGGGTCTTTTCATTATTATCGTGGTCCGTCTCATCTTACATAGTTAATACTATAAAATAAATAACAATTGGGGTATTCACGAGATTGATTAATCTGCATAAACAACCGCTGCGTAAACGAAGTGACAGTTAGTCCATATAAAAAAAATTTAAACATTTACGTAACATTGTGCGATGATTTATATTGTATTTACAGTGCGAAGATTTAGTATTTCGATGAGACGAGATGTGGCTTCAATATAACAACAACCAAAGGGGAAATTAGGGCTGTTATTTTAAAATGAAACGCGGCATCTATTTATCATTTCGTCGAAATGCCGAATCGAAATTCAAGGGTGTTGCCATTTGTTTGCAGAGTTGGTCAAATTTTTTGATAATTTTAAGGTGATTTTCGACTCTCTTTGCATTTGTGGGTATAATGAATCAAAAAAAAAAACATCTGTTAAAGATGTGAAAACAGTACTGTGAACCCACTTTGTAATTTCATTTGCATCTATGATACAGCGCCACTGTGACTTCAGTATAAGTTGAGCAAATTGCATAACAGATTAGCGTTGCCACGGTGGCAATTAATTGTCTGGCACCTCTGCCGAAATTATATGACAAAATTTAAATGTTTTACAAATTTATTTTAAACAGAAAAAAAAAGTAATATATATTATTTATGGCAATTTCTGCTGTTAATTTAATTAATTTGTTTTTTTCGCTTGTTATATTGGCAGTTTTGTTTGCGAGAACAGCTGGTTGCATCAACTTATCCACTGCCACCCGTTTCGGTACCTTAACGAGTTTGCTAACTCGTGAAGACCCCAAATGTGTGTGAATAATTTAATTACACAGGCCTGGAAAATTTAATTTTTGAATGTTTTTATGAAGAGTCTACAGATAGAACCTCCTAATTTTAATCAAATATGACCTTCGTTTTACTGTATCACGTCACACTTTTTATTGACGTTTGAAAATTGGTCAAAAATTATATATTGAAACTTTAAAGCCAGTAAAAGAATAAAGGGATTCACGCATAGTGGCAAACTTGGTAAATTGGCAAACAGGCAAACAAAGTGACCGTTACTCCATACAAAAAACTTACGCAATTTAGACCCGTTTTAGATTATCAGACTTTGCGGCAGAATTCACACATCAGACTTTTGCTTGTCCGCAAGCGTGCGAGTTATGTATAGTTAGGAATAAAGGATAGGTAATATACTTTTCGACTTAATAATTTAAATGTCTTTCCATCCCTGTTTTATCTTAATCATCTAAATTGCTTTTCCCTCTTTGTTTCGTTAAAAGCTTTAGAATTAAGTTGAACTTTTGTTAGATGTAAGCATTATTATTAAGATTCATTTTGATGTTTGAGGAGTTTAGTTTTAAATAAACATTTGATAAAAACAGATTGGTTTTGTTTCTCTCTTAAGAGTGGAATTAGAAACCATAATTTGCGCGGGGGTTGGCTATGCAGCCGTGCCCGATGTACCATGGACAAAATATTAGCTGCCTTTTTTTTTCGTTGTTTTCTTTTCATCTCATTCGTGTGTTATTAGCTGTTATTTTTGAAAGTGGTATAAGTCCACTTTTTCAAGTTTCGAGATGTGTAATGCTTCGAGTTTTAATTAATTTAACAATATTGGCAAATGTAAATCAATTATATATTATAATATGCAATAAAGTAAAGAAATGTTGGAAAATGATAATACAAAACAAAATCCTGATTCTTAAGTTTCTAAGGTTTTATACTTTCGTACATTGTGGATATTTAGATATGGCATGAATAGAGGCGTGAACTGGGATTTCTTCTAATGAATTAGGAGTCTGCAATCCAATTGAGCCTAGAAGTAAATTTTTAGGCTATCATAGAATATATTTTAATCAAAGATCACAATTTATAATTATAATTTTAGTTTTAATTAAGAAAAAATAAATAAATGCGCTGGTCTAACAAAGAAAACAATTTTTGTTTTAGAAAATTAACTTTATTTTTTTACATACTTTTCTTCTTGGGTGATACATCCCTTCCTAACAGAAATGTAAACAATGTGCTTCGCGATGAAACACACACCACCATAAGAAAAGAAAAATGAAGAGAAATGAGAAAAAGTTTGTTTGTTACGACAGTCGTACAAAGTATAAGCAAGCCAGACACAACCACCAGAAAACAAAGAAGGATCGACGGTAAGTCTAACACCGAGTCTGATAATCTAAATCATGACAAAGAAGAATCGACGATAAGTCTGTACAGCGATTCTGATAATCTAATAGTCGGTTTAGACTGCTTAAAATTGCCTGATTTTTAATCAGGTGTGTACACTGATTTTCTTCCTTTTTTTTTTGTTGTAGCTTTTTTCAAATTTTATACAATTGTCTATATTATACATCTTCTATTGTAATTTTTGTTCTTATTTCATTAAATTTACTTTTTCCACTTTTTTCGTCATTTTCAATTGTTAGTTTAGATTCAACTGGCATTTTGTTTTCGACAACAACTTATTTGCCTAATACAAACACAATTGGTCATAAACGTAATTTAACTCGGTAAATTTGCCTATTTGCCATTTTAACCGACTTGCGACTATGCGTGAATCCGCCTAATATGTATTTCAAGAAAAGAAAAACTCAGTTATATTTTCCAATGCATTATGACTAAAAAAATAACATAAAAAAATTGGGAAGTAAAACAAAAAGAAAAGAAAATTAAATTGCTTCTTTAAATGCTTAATAGGGTCGAGGCTAATGTTGGCTTTATCAAAGAAAGAAAGAAAATATTTTTGAAGTGAAACTTCTTTAGCGGCGTTGGGTAACATTTTAGTGTAAAATTTTGATTGAAAAAATTAAAATTGTAACGTGATTCTGATTCAACAAATAATAAAATTTTTGAAAAATCCACCGGACAAGTCTCAATAAAGAGATTACATTTGCACAATCATCCAAGTGTGAGTCGGACTCGCACACGGAGGGTTCCGTACCATCGTACAAGATTTTTTGCCGCAAAAATGAATTATATATTCAATAACTTAATGCTCGAGCAATTCCAAACACAATGAATATGCATTTATTATGAAATTGACATAAAGCTCATGATCCAAATATTAAATTATTGATTTGACTTATGTTTAGAGTAGAATCAGTATTCATACTGCATATCAACATTGAGATCGGAAACTGTGAACATTATCGAAAGCAAAAGCGAAATATTCATAAAGCCCTAAAAGTATTCTACAGAAAAAAAATTACCAAAATATGAAAAAAGTAAATCACAAAGCTTCTAAAACTGTGCGCAGTGCATATTGGAGCACAAGTTTCTTGTATGGGGACCCCTTTCATTTTTTAACTTTATTTTATTTTTAATATTTGTTGCTATCATGACAATAGAAATACACATTCTGTGAAAATTTCAACTGTCTAGCTATTACGGTTCATGAGATACGACGGAGTCGGACGTACGGATGGCGGAAGGTTAGAAAATCGCAATTGATCTAATTTTTTAGCAAGAGGGGGCAGACGGCAAAAAACACATGAACAACAAATTAGACACGCCAAAAAAAACAAAAACATCATACAGACGGATAGGAAGACGGACAGACTGAAAGAGAAACATAGCTAAATTAACTGGACAGATTATTTTGTATGCAAACGTTGTATTGTTGTATTTGTTTTGAAATAATCTCTCTCTCTCTGTATGTTTTTAAGAAGTTTCACTTAAATCACGTGTACGATGGCACACGTACAATTTTTTTTTAAATTTTTAATCGGTGTGGTATATAGAGTCAAATTATTAAATAAAGCGAAATTCATTAAAAAAAATTAGCTTTTGTACATCTAATGACTAAATCAAAATCGGACCAATAGATGGCCCACCCTTTACTAGGAAAATTGAAATACAGATTGTGTATTTAAATTTTATTGGTATAATTAAACGTATTGAAAAATTCGCCAAGGAAAACAAAATTACTTATAGTCCAGTCAAACGTGTATTTGGCGTGTACAATATATAGTTTAAACACGTATAGTTTAAACTAATAGTGTGTTCAGACAGCGAGTTCTGAATGTGCGAGTTCTGGTTATCCGTTCACTGTCACCGAGTTATATGCTATGCCGTAAACTTAATCGAAAATTCAGTAGTGTAACCCGTGTATACTGAGGGCTGCCAACTTTTTGAATTTATGATGATTGGCATATCTTGCCAATCATAGGTTTTTTTTTTTTTTGTTTGTTATGCGAACAGGGAGGTAAAAATCTTCCAAAAGATACTCATGAACAGTGCCACTTATCTCTTCCGACTAAAAAACCCCCTATCGCCTCAAATCCCGTTAATCCCTACGGCACCGCCAAAGCATTCCTTCTTAGGGAGGGATAGTGAGCTTGATTGCCATTGTTCGCTCGTACAATCAAGCGCCCCTCATTATGTTGGCTATTTCTGCAGAGAAGAATGCCAAATCGTCCTCCAATGTTATCATGCGCCGTACAATCTACTGGGAACTGCAAGTAGATCCGAGCCACGCATACATTCTTTGACGCTCCACTTCGAAACGGGAGTACTCATGAACAAGATGTTCCGGATCCTCCACGACATCTCCGCAGAGACCACAGAACGGATCCGCAACGTATCCAAACCTGTGCAGGTACTGCTTGTAGCATCCATGACCTGTTACGAATTGGGTAAAATCGAACCCTTCGTGACCAGAACGATGTTGGTGTATCCTCCGTGGGTCTGACCTACTCCACATGTGCTGCCATATATATATATTCAGGTTTCTGGTCTTAATCTCCTCCATGTCTACTACCTGAGAAAATGCTCGCGCGAGGTACTTCCTTGGCAGCCAGGGCTTCTAGATTTTGGAATTGGAAGTCTCCCTGCAAGTACAGCCGTCGCATCTTCTGCCACTGTTCCGTACGTCCTACAGATCCTCAGGTTAGCAACCCTGTGCGCACTTCAAATACCACGAAGGTATGACTTGGTTGCTAGTGCTCCAGCCCAGATTGGCCCAGGTTTGCTCACCGAATCTAATAGAACCCGAAATTGTAGTCTGGGTTGGGAGAATTCTAGCCAGTTTTTGTGTGATGGCATCTGCTTTTTTGGCTGACTCGTTCAAGTGCAACTTAAAGCATAGTTGGTGGTCCAATAGCAATGTCGTCCGCATACCCTACGATCTCCACTCCACTGGGTTTACAAATCCGGAGGATGCCATCATACATGACATTCCACAGGATTTGACCTAGTACCGAACCTTGTTGGACACCTCTAGTAATGTCAAATGTCCTAGTGCCTTCTTCCGTGTCGCAAACCAGGGTTCTCTCACTGAAGAAAGACACCACCATCCGGATTAGGTAATACGATATGTCCAGTATGCTCAGCGCATTTATGATGTAGCTCCAATCAGCAGAATTGAAGGCATTCTTTACGTCAAGCGTGTAAACTACGTAGTACTTTTTGTCTCCGCCAACCCATCTAGTGCCATTCAGGACCTCCCTTGCAATGTCGCAGTCCTTCTGGATTGGTTTTATGACAAACTAAAAAACTAATTTGTGTCGCAACGAAAATTAAATCAAAAGGAACAAAAATGCAATAATGGAACAAGCTCAGTGGCGGCGAAAGCGAATGAAAGGGATTTTTAATTTGCATCGCAACATATATCATATTATATGAAAAAAAATGACGAACCGTGCGGACATATATATATTTTTTATTTTCCGACTCGGACGGAATGAGAATGAATGAATTATATGATAAAAAAAATGACGAACCGTGTGGACATATATATATTTTTTATTTTCAGACTCGGACGGAATGAGAATGAATTCTTCATCATATTATATGATGAAGTGTTAACACGATGATGAAGAATTGCCAACTGACTCTCGATTATATCCGCAAGTTGACAAGTATGTGTCATAGTTTCTCTGTGTATTTTAATATTAAAACATAACAGTTACAAAAAAAGTAAAGTTAAAGATGAAACACAAAATATAAAATATGTACTAGTTAAACATTTCTAGCTGCAAATAAAGTCATCACAAGGGAATCCTTCCAATGCAAGTAATAGCCGCTATGATGACCACTTCTCTGTTTCAGAACTGCCGCACACGACTATTGTTAATTAACATACAAACAATGGAACAATTTTGTTTCACAATTTAAAAAATAAATTTTCGCACCAACACAACATTCATGAAAAATAAATCATATAAAATGACATAATGTGGACAGCAAAAAGGCTATATCATATTTCTATGTCAAAGAAAAATAATATCTGGGGTCCTCGTGAAGGTACCGAAACGGTTGGCGGTGTATAAATTGATGCAATCAGCTGTTCTCGCAAACATAACTCTGCCAATCTAACAAGCGAAAGAGACAACTGCAGAAATTTCAATCAATAATTAGAATATAATGTATTAATCGTACTTTATATTCTAATTAAATGCTCAACTCAATCGCAAATGTTCAAATTTTTTTTATATGGACTAACTGTCACTTAGTTTATGCAGTGGCTGTTTATGCAGTTTATGCAATCTCATGAGGACCCCAATCAATTTTTTCATCGTAGTTTTTAAATCGTGTGCGGACAGTAATATGATGGTAATTTAAAAAAAGATTGTATATATATATCATATTATATGACATAGTTTTCTTTGATCGTGGGGCAGCACCTTTTGCCTTAAAAGTGGGTTTGAGTTGGGTTCATCTAGAACCCAACTTTTTTTTCACTGTAGAAAGGCTATTATCCTCAATTCAATAAATTGATATATTAAAATAAAGAAAATTCCTTTTTAATTAACCTGTGCTTTATTAAATATGTTTTAAAAATGTGTAGGACGTGATTAGTTCAATACCCATTTCACACTGAGCATCCAATGTACATTTCTCGAATGCTGCATTGTTTGCTACATTCGTCAACAAGAACAATAGGGAAAATGACGTAATTTTGTAGTTTTTGTTGTAGTAGAAAATGTACATTCAATAAGAATGCAACTAAAATGATGTTTTTGAAATTGCTGGGTAATTGTTGCCGTTTTATACTCTTCACGGGAGTGAAGAGTATTATAAGTTTGTCATGAAGTTTGTAACACACAGAAGGAGACATCGTAGACCACATATTTGGGATCAGTTCGATGAGACGAGTTGATATAGCCTATTCGTTTGTCCGTCTGTTCGCAAAACGAGTCCCACAGTTTTTGAGCTAGAGAGCTGAAATTTTGTACATTTTCTTTTTACCAAACGTTGAACATTAGTCGGAATCAGCCGAATCGGACCACTAGGGGGGGTACCTCCCATACAAAACCACCTTTCAATTAAAGTTCTTATTAGAAAAAGTTTTTTGTTTTTTGACGTATCGAACTGAAATTTGGACAATGTAAGTTTCTGATTCATATTCATTAACCATGTAAATTTCATGATCCTACCAGGAGGGGTACCTCCCATACAAACTCACATTAAAATTAATGTTCTTATTAGAAAAAAGAGAATTTAGTGATGCTAAGAAAAGAAGGTTGGCAGCTACCCAGAGGAGCGTGAAGAGTATTACATCTTTGGCATAGCTAATGATAGCCTTCTTTATGGTTAGTTTTAATTTAGCCAAAGTTCCACGTGTGTGTATAACCAAAACAAAAAACAGCTGTTCCGAAAATTCAAAATGCATTGTGAATACTTTCTGTGAATGCGGATGTGGATGCTCAGTGTGAAACCACTATAACAAAAAGTTTTAATAATAGCATTGGTGAAAGGTTGCATGGCTGCCTTTTGTGCAGTGGCGTAGCTACGTTGGTGCAAGCCGGGCAGTGCCCCGGGGCCCCTGAGCTCTAGGGGCCCTCGGCCGCCATGTCGAAAAAAAAAAAAAATAATAATAACATATGTTGAATAAAAATTTTTGACTAATTCTTTCAATTTCAAAATCCCTTTTTTTATTTTCAACAATATTTCATTAAAAATAATAGTCATAGTTTGCAAAATTTTTTATTAAAGTGTTAAAGTAATCTGCTGATAAAGTAAAATAAGGTTAAATTAAAGTAAGATCATGGACAAAAAAAGGAAACCCAGTGGTGCGTTTAAGCGAAAGCAACGCCAGGAAAAAGAAGAGAGTGAACAGAAATTGGCCAAAATAGACAAATTTTTTACTCAACCTTCTACAATTACTATAATTTGAATTTAGTGAAAAATGATGCCGTTAGCAGTTGTGTGGAGATACAGACTTTTTTCGCAACGATTCAAGACTTATATAGTGTTTTCGGGAATAGCATTAAGCGTTGGGATCTACTGTCAAAATTCACTGACGAATCAGAAAACACTCTAAAAAAATTTGATCCGACTAGATGGTCTAGTAGAGTTAATACGATGTGTACAGTAAAGCTTCGTTTTTTTGCATTATCAGAAGTAGTACTGAAAAGTTCCAATAAGGATGAGCGTAGTGAAAATGCTAAATTTCGAGTTCGTATTGCTGTGTCAATTATGCATCCAAAATTTTGCAAACACGCAATATCGATTTAGATAAGACAAGTAGAGCTTTAGCAGATGTGAAAACAAAACTTCAATTTTACAGAAATGACTTTGAATCGTTCAAATGCAAAGCCAATGAAACTGCAAAAAAATATGACATAGATCCCAATTTTCACGAATAACGACAAAAAAAACATTTTGATGAACTATTTTCTGATCAACGATTTCGAAATAGAGAAGAAATATTTAAAATTACAATTTTCATTAACATACTAGACCTAATAATAGGCCAGTTAAATTCGCGTTTCAATGGCATGAGTGCACTATGTCAAATATTTCATTTCCTATCACCATCCTTTTTACTCAAGGTAGATGAAGCGAGTTTATTACAACAATTAGATGCTCTCCAAAGTAAATATTCTGATATAATAGGCTCCAATTTTTCAATTCAATTTATTAATATTTATCACCATGTTCTACCTAAATTGACCCCAACATGGACTGTTGAACAATTATGTAAGGAAATTGTAAATAAATATGCAATGGTAGAATGCGACATTACGGAAGTGTTTACCGCAATTTTATTGTTCTATACAATACCAGTAACTTCTGCAACAGCCGACAGATCATTTAGCAAATTAAAAATAATAAAAAATTATTTAAGAAATAGCCAAAAAAAGATTGTAAAATAAATTGTTAAAAAAAAAATTGTTGACTTTGTTTTATTCTCTTCCTATACTAACTGTAATCTACTCATTGTTTATTTTTTACTAGCTTTGCCTGCGATTTCGCATGGGATCCTTTACCCAGGTCGAACTCTATTCGGTAGTTTTTATGTGAAATCGAAATAAACAAATAAACTCTCACAATAATTATATTATAATATATATTATATATTAGGAAGTACCACTTAATACTATCTGCTGTGTTACACATAACAATTAAGCTAAGGAGTTTAGTTTAAATAGGGCCCCGATCTCATTTTTGCCCCGGGGCCCGTGCTGACCTAGCTACGCTACTACATAGAGTAGTAAACTTATTTGAGTGTTTCGGTCAATAAACAATTGAATTAAATGCAAATTTTAAATTTGTATGCTTGCCAATCACACGAAACGCACACACATGAAATCTCCTGTTGTTCTGTGGCACCCACGGATTTGATTGTCGAATTAAAAAAGGCGTTTTCAAAACCCTCGGATAATTGCATAGCATAAATGATTGAGTTGCAGTTGAAGAGAAAGAAACTTCTGCCACATACCCGTTTTGTTTATTTAAGAAATTTCAAACTAAAAAAGAATTTTCTTTTTTGACAAAATTTCACATTCCTCAGGAATAAATATTCTGTGAAACCATTCTTCTGAAAATTCATATCAGTAAAATTTAAATGAACGTATTGAATGAAAAATTTTCTGATGTCATCGAACTGATGCCCTTTCAGTGAATTTTTCAATTTTAAGATCAGCCAGAAGGTTTTAAGCAAGTTGTTACCATTAGCTATCATGTCCATGTTGTCTTGAGCAACTTAGAAATCTTTTTCTGCTCAGTTAGACGACGAAATTATTCGTCACTTTGGACATGCTCGAAATTCTTTATTGTTATTGCGCTGGAATTCTTCCCCAAGAGTTCTCTTGTATTATTTTAATAGTTTCCATAGTTTAAAGCACATTTATTAAATCTTAACTTGACCAATCAGTAACTATCATGAGTCACTGGTTGCGCTCGTACCCAACATTCTGGCGCGGATTTATGATCGAAAGTCGGATAATATTGAATTAACCTCGTATTCTAAAATGTGACCAATATGCCCTTCACTTTCAATAAGAAAGGATTTATATTTATTTAAAGAAATTCTGCACATCAAATTTTATAAATATAAAGGCTACTTATAACCTTTTTATGTGATTTGAACTTATGTGTATAAAAACATACAATATTATTAAATAAAAACCAACGAAATATAGTCAATAATTTAAATATCAGCTCCCACATACATCTTTCAAAGGTGATGCCCCCGCACTGTCAGTTGCTTTAAAGTCGTTTTCGTTTTTCTCATTCATCCTAAACGATTTTGCCTTGGCACGATTCGATTTAATAAGTATTCCATGGCCAGGGCAATCACAGTTTTCCGTGAAGCACTTCTCTCGACAACACAAGCGACAAAGGCGATACATGCATTTAAAACCAACTGGATTTGCACATTGTGCACAGTTGTCCAAGCATCTTTCATTTCTGAATGAAAGCTCTGACTTAATGGGTCGTCGCATACGTCTTCTGAGTTTTTTCATACGCTTTCGCGATATTTCATTGCCGTCATTATCGTAATATTGTCGCTTTATTCGAGCGGGGTCACCTGCCAAACGTGTTTTCTCTTCTATGATTTGACGGTGCATTTCTGGCGTCATCCGAATATATGGTTGACATATCCATGGTGGAAGTGATAGATTTTGCTGTAAATAAATAGATGATAATAATTGATAGTTTAGTATAACATAGCAGCAGCAAACTTACATTAGCTTCGCTTGAATCCGCTTCTTCTGATTCATAAAGTAATGTACCATTATGGAAAGGCTCATACTTTGCTTTGATTTTTGTAACAACATCTCTGAAACTCTGCAATTTATTTGATATGGCTAATTCCTCTCGTAATGACATATTTTGTGTAATGTTCATACTGAAAATAGATTGTAAATTAGAGATCATTCTCGTAAGTTTTGTAAAATGCTTACACATGATGGAGTATTTTAAAGAGGTGACCACGTATATATGATGGCGGGCAAGGATATTTTGCAACGTAGTCTAAATATTCGTTAGCAATGTCCCAGACGACTGGTGTTATTCCCATAAACAATGCTGGGTTATGTAGGATACTCTCGGCTGTCATAACCCCATCAACAGCCGTTTCTTTTAAGCACCGTTCTATATCTTCTAATCCAAGTATGTTGCCATTGGCAAACATCGGTATTTTAATGTGCTCACTATACGTTAAATCAAATCAATTAAATCAGTTATTTAATATACCATAGTGTCACATGTAAAACCTTACATACCGAATGTCTTTAATATAGCTCCAATCTGCTACTCCTGTTAGCGGTCCTTTTTGTTCTCTTGTTCTGCCATGTACGGTCAACAGCTGACATCCAGCATTTTCCAACATTTTTGCATAGCTTATTGTTTTTTCTCGGTCCTCAAATATACGAATTTTGCATGTGACCGGCACTCGTAAGTTGCTGTGAAGAGTTTCCACTGCAAATCGTTTGAACACATGAATTTCAGTTGATGAATATAAGTACTTTACTAGTAGTTTACCGATTTGGGAAAGCAATTCCCATTCATCTTGCAAAAAGGATCCATAGTGACCTCGTCTAGCAATGGCTTGTGGGCAACCTAAATTAATATCGATGGCATCACAGTGATCTTGTGCAAGGAGAGCAGCATCTAAAATTTGCTGAGGATCGTTACCGCAGAACTGTTGAGGAAACATAGTGACTACAGTAAAAGCAAGCAGTCAATTTATTCTAAAAATCAAGTCACCTGTATAATAAGAGGACGATCCTCCGAGCAAGTTTGTAATGCGTCCTTCCGATACTTGGGATCATTGGCAAACAAATTGCTATGGTACATAGGCGAGTAACATAGATGAGCACCATGTTTGCGACATAGCATTCTCCAAGCAAGTTCACTCTGATCTACCATGGGTGCTACCTATAAAAAAAAAATATGTGAATGTGCTTAACACTCACGAGCCTTTGATGTGACACACGTCGACTATGTATGTAGCTAAATTAATTAATGAAAGTTTGGTATATATACCTCTCTATCTAATATTACAATGGTTGGAAGAAGTATTTTGACAAAGAAAAAATTGCTCATTTTTGTTTATATACTTATTTTTAAAGATAGCAAAATTTAAAAAAACAAAAACATGATAATAGTCTAATAATAAGCTTACAAAAAACCAATTCAATATTATAGTTGAGATGTTAAAAATTATTTTTCAAAAATGTATGGTGAAAAAAGTATTTTGACAAAATATTGTATATTTGGATAATTTTACAAATATGTAGGCACAATTTAATAAAAAATAAAGTCTCCTTTAGCGTTGATAACTTTCTGCAATCGGCCTGGTACTGATTTCACTAAATTTTGGAGGATTTGCGGACAAATGTCCTTCCAATGGCATCCGACCTCAGCGATTGTTTCCTTGCGCGTTCTTGTTAAACATGGACTTCACACATTCTCAATAATATTTAAATCGGGGCTTTGAGGTGGCCAATCCAATATATTTACTCCCACATCACTTAGAAAGTTGGTTATCATCTTGGCTTTGTGACACGGAGCATTGTCTTGTTGCAAAATAAATGACTGTACAATCAATTTATCACCCAAAGTAAACGCGTGATCATTTAAAATATGTAGGTATTGACCCTGATTCATTGATCCGATTATTGGTACCAAATCTCTGATGCCATTGAAGCAAACACATCCCTAAAACATTAAACTGGTGCCACTTTTTTTCTCATTTTCGTAGGCATTCTGCAGAAAATTTTCTTGTTTGACGGATGGTACTGAAAGAAGCTTTCATCAGTCCACAATACTTGCTCCCAAAATGATGAAGGCTTGTGTACATATTTTTGAGAAAATTCAAGACGTTTCAGCTTATTTTTTCGTGAAATTTGAGGTATTGGTCTGGCTGTATAGGTAGCAAAACCTGCCTCTTGTAAACGATTTCTCACAGTTCTTTCACAAATTTCAATATCATACTGCTTATTCAATTCAATTGCTGCAGATATTGGAGTTTTTAGCAGATTGTCTTTAAATTTTCCCACAATTAAACGGTCTTCTTTTTTTGTCGTCTTACGTGGTCTTCCTGAACATGGCAAGTTACTTGTAGATTTGATTTTTTTTTTGCTTATTAATTTGATAATAAACTGTTTGACGAGGCACTTTATATAGTTTGCTTAAGTATTCAACAGAAATACCGACATCACACTTGATCACCATCTCATTTCTTATAACTTGACTTATTTCTGACGTTTTTCCCATATTTAGTAATTCAAAGTTAATGAATGTAATTCAAATTCATAATAATTTATTAAAACAAAGAATATAATGCGCTGAGATCAGCTTTCATCGCACCAGAAACGAAATAAACTAAAAAAAAATAAAATGTCAAAATACTTTTTTCCAGTCAGTTTTAGCTCAGTTCTAACTTTGCACATCGTAAAATATGAATGGATAAAGTAATAAACAAAATAATTTGCGCATTTACAGTTATTATCACCTATTTTGTTTTGATCATCATCAGAGAATCGTTACTTCTCAGAATTTATGGAAACAAGCAATCAAACATTGCACATAGTTTTGACAAAATACTTTTTCCGACCATTGTATATTTTACGCTTGAAAACAAAAAGTAAGTATATAAAATAAACCATTTATGCTGTTAACAGAGTCTCTATTGTTATATTTCAATATTTTCTATTCTTATTCTACTGTTTATTATTTTAGCTTCGTATTTGATCTCCTCATTCCTTAATGTATTTATTAAAATATTCCCACAGACTGCGGTATGAACCCACTCTCTGCCGTTTTGTATAATATTATGTTCCGGCGCTGCGAATGCACGATATAAGCTTAGTACATAGTCAAGGTGTTTTTCTCATAGTTTATTTCATATTTTGTTCCATTTATTGAAATATTTTTATTTTTGGCCTCAAATGAGCTTTATTGTATTTCTTGCATTGACAAAGTGCTTATAAAAACAAAACAATTAAAAAATCACGTTATCGCCAACCGTTAGTGATCGGTCCCCCACCCAAACACTACCCGCGCCAGACGTCGCTTAATTTTTCATATAGCAAAGAAAAGTGTTAACCACACTTGACGATGACACATAGACCATAATTACACAAGACAATTCGGCTCTCTGGCGATTTTCATTTGTAGAGAAGAGACAAATACGCCTGAAGAAGTAACGAGTTGCTAGTATCGGCACCCGAATAGGAAATTCTACCGACGTTTTCTTTTTCGTATTTCGTTGTTTGTTCATTTCGTTTGGCTTGTGTAGAGTGGGGATGCATGCAAATGCATGATAACTGAAAAATATAGCGCAGAATGTGGATATTTGTGAGAAACAGAAAAAAAGAGTCGACAACGAAACAGAAATGAAAACGAATAAGAAAATAACAGCAAACAAGCAGAATTCCTATCGCACATTTTTGTGTAATAACTAACAAAGCCAGCAAAGAGGAATCGACAAAAATTGCTCTCTCTAAATTGCCGTATATAATAATGGTCCATGAAACAATAAAACAAGGCAGCGATATTTTGGCCTGTTCCCTCTTAAAATTGCTCGCTCAATTCAATTTTGACTTCATAAGTATATCAGTGTGCTAAAACGCTGAAAATACATGCAATTAGTGTTGACCATAACATGGAAGACACACAAAAAATTGAATAAAACAACAAATTAATTAACAAAACAGCAACTTTTCTATTTTCCACACAAATTTAAAATTTCGGGTAGTTAAATATGCACATTATTACATATATAAATTAAAAAAAAAAAAACATAACATATGATAGAGCTATGCAGCGTAAAAATTTAGAAGAAGATGAGCGTAAGTATATATTTTTGAGAGAGAACCACATAACTGTAAACTTCTGTAGCTACCTTGTTTTATTGTATCACGTAGTCAAACTGTGTTCCAATCACATTTTATTTCATATATTATTTTACTCGATTTTTCGATTTTATTCAGGGGTGCTACAGAAAACTCTAGTGTTTTCGGCTTAGGGAGTTTTGCATTCCTCTCGGCGAAACTGTAGGTACCACAGAACTCTGAGAGGTTTCGTTTTTCGGAGTGTTTTTATCGAATAACCTAATGCTGTCACCATATAAAAACATTGTACTACAGTTTTTGTTCTTTTTATTATCAATATTTTTGATAAAATAAACGATACAAACGTGTCCATTAAAGATGAATTATGAAGTCAAATTATTAATATTTTACTTTCAAAATTGTAAAAGAAAAAATTTAATATTTTCTTCCCGCCATATGTAACAATTTGCACGACAACTCTACTGTGTAGTAATTCTATGTTTTTCTGTAACTGTCACTTATCAGCTGATTTTCGTTTACATTGCAAATTTTTTCAACAAAAGAGATTACTAAATAATACCATTAAATATAAAATGCCTGTGTTTCGCTTAATGGCACTTGATTTCTTACGGAGAAATGACTTGAGGGAAGAAAAAATACAACGGAAACGCCTTTTTTTTTTGTTTCGTTTCTTCTTTTCCAACTTGTCGTTCTCATTCCGATTTTGATACTAACTTTTAATTCACTTTTACTTAAAATGAACAGTAAATACGAGATTCTTGAACATTATAAACATAACAGCGTTATTAGTTTTATTACTGTAATATACAACACAATTTATTGATCTATTCGATAAAACAGAAACTCCGAAAAATTCAACATTACATTTAAAACGAGTTGGCATCTCTTTTCTCGATTGGAAAAGTTTTCTGTGGCACCCCTGATTATGACTATTTATACTGCAGACGCGAAATACGAGTAATACTTTAATCATTTTAAATAAGTGAGTAAATGCACTACGCATATCAAAGTACATAATTAAAATGTACATTTTTTGTAATCATTGCACACCTCTAGTCTATGCCTTCTAGAGCAGCGCTTCTTCAACTTTTAAAGTTCTCTAACCCTTATTGAACTTTTTTCGCCTCCTAATAGTGTTATAGGTCAGAAATGGTGAACGCATAATGATCAACGAGTCCCATTGACTCAACAAAAAACTGTATTGAACCCAAATATTTGTTGGATTGATTTTTTTTTTTTTAAATCTATCAGCGGTGCCATAGATTTCTCTTTCGCCTCAATTTAAACATAATTTCATTTCCGTTCCATAGATTTCGCCTTCAACCGATTTGAAATCTCCCTTTTCTAAAGTTTTTAATGAAAAAAAAGTATGTACCAACAATTGTAGCTTATTTTTTTCCAAGGTAATCTGCCTTTTACAACAATGTTTTTTAAATTAAAGCGAAACAAAACCAAGCAGCAGAACAACAAGCAATGCTGTATATGCCATATTGCTCGCTTTTGATGTTCGGTATTTTCGAATATTCGAATTTGTCTTCAATTCAATCACAATTGAAGCCTTTGGTGGAAGAAGGTGTTAACTCACTTTTAACCAACTCTTCAAATTATTTGAGTTATACCTTCTTGCGTTAAACTAATTCATAAATCTTGAAATTTTAAATTTCAAAAGCTATTATTAGGCAATTGCACTAATTGACACTTTATATATCGACATTGCTATGAATTTAAAGGAAATCTGTCACCATGGAAACTTAAATAAAAGAAAAAAATTAATTGAGTTAACCCCTTCTTCCACCAAAGGATTCTATTGATATGTTAAAATAAATAATAAATGTTAATAGAACAGGTCTACAAATTTTGACTTTAAAAAAGTATTCTTCAAGTAGCTTGATAATTAATTTTTACAAGTTAAATACAAAAACAATAGTTATATTTTAAAACTAGCTGTGCTCAGGACTTCGTACGCGTGGTATTTGAAATATGTTTGTAATAGCGTGTATTTTGTTAATTTATTTTCCTAATTATACGTTTATTGTTGGCGCGCAGCAAAAGATGAAAACATTCGAAAATCAGCCAAAAAATCGGCAACAGAATTAAAAATATGAATATCTTTTGATTTAGTAAGTCGATTTCGATAAAATAAACGCTAAATGTTACACGAAGCTTGCTACAATACACCAGTCAAATCCTCATTCAAATATGTTAAGCCGTTTCTGAGATTAGCGTGCACAGACAGGAAAATGCTTACGATTATATATTTAGATATAGATAGATAAATATAGATATATAGATAGATTGATTAGTTTCCGTTTTCTTGAAACAAAAATACAAGTTTTTGCAAAAATTAACAAAAATCATACTGTTCTTCTATTCATTAGCAGAATTGCGCCGTGTTTGGCTGGTGCCATTCGATTTTAACCAAAGATTTGGTCATGAGACGGGTCGTTACAAAATTCGTACCTAAATGTTCAATTTCGAACAAAAACAGCAAAAATTAACTAAACATTCAAAATGACCGACCTTGTCAGCATAAGTGAGGGATATGAGTACCAACATATCGCAACAAAAAAACGAAAATCGGATATACGTAGCCCGCTTAAATTCAAAATTCGTAATACTTTTTGAACAAGGCTCGTAATTATTGATTCATCTAATTTTTCAAAAGTATTTCAATTAGTGCGCAATGTACTACAATTTAAAAAAGAACAGAGTGACGCAGTAACATCACGTCGGGAGAGTGCAAAGCACGCCGCGTACGCTAGTATATACATATTTATAGTGTTAGTTGGATTCATTTCAATTATTTGTTAGTTATTGTGCTTAAGTTATTTTTATACTCTTCACGGGACTGAATAGTATTATAAGTTTGTCATGAAGTTTGTAACACACAGAAGGAGACATCGTAGACCACATAAAGTATATATATTCGTGATCAGCTCGATGAGACGAGTTGATTAGGCCATGTCAGTCTTTCCTTCTGTCCGTCTGTATCAAAACTAGTCCCTCAGTTTTTGAGCTAGAGAGCTGAAATTTTGCACATAGGTTTCTTTTTACCATACGCTGCACATCTATCGGAATCAGCCTAATCGGACCACTAGAGGGGTACCTCACATACAAACCCCCTTTTAAATTAATGTTCTTATTAGGAAAAGGTTTTTGTTTTTTGACTTATTGTACTGAAATTTAGACACTATAAGTTTCTGTTCCGTATCCGTCAGCCATGTAAATGTTATGTTCCTAGGATTACCTCCCATACAAACCCCCCTTTCAATTAAAGTTCTTATTAAAAACTGTTTTTTGTTGTTTGACGTAGCAAACTGAAATTTGGACACTATAAGTTTCTTATCTATAGCCATCAGCCAAGTCGATTTCATGATCCTAGGGTTACCAGGAGGAGTACCTCCCATACAAACCCCCCTTTAAATTAAATTTCTTATTAGAAAAAGTTTTTTGTTTTTTGACGTATCGAACTGAAATTTGGACAATGTAAGTTTCTGATTCATATTCATTAACCATGTAAATTTCATGATCCTACCAGGAGGGGTACCTCCCATACAAACTCACATTAAAATTAATGTTCTTATTAGAAAAAAGAGAATTTAGTGATGCTAAGAAAGGAAGGTTGGATGCTACTCGGAAGAGCGTGAAGAGTATTACATCTTTGGCATAGCCAATGATAGCCTTCTTTCGGGTTTAAATTACTTTGCATATCTTAATTTTTAAAAACGTATTCAATCAGTAATATAAATGTGACTCGTATATACATATACTAGGGTAACCCTCGATCTACACAATCGACCGCACTCTAGAATAAACATTTTGTTTCTTTTAAGTGCTAATAATTTCTCTGTAAACAATGTTCTTTGGAAATACTCTACTATCACGTGATAAATGGCGCTGATCTGATGTCTCAGAAGTATATCGATTGTACACATCCAGCGAAGAATACCTTTCAATTGGTATTTTTCTTATCAAAATCGGTTCAGTGGTTAAGGCGGGAAAGGATTCACAAGTCATGCTTGCCGTTTAATTAAATAATTTTCCGAAAAAACACGAGCAAAGCTCGGTCCCCTGGTTTTAATGATACCCGCAGTAATCATGATTTAATTTTAGGTATTGCTGTAGTTGAAAAGAAGTATTATTTACTTGAAATATGGCAAACTTCACAAATCTTAGATGAGCCTATTGAAATAACTAAAATCTTATAGAAACTATCGAACATTTTTGTGATGTTTTAATTTAAGAATGATTGTTAATTTTTTAATAATACTTACCACAAATCTTGGAGTCCCTAGTACTTTATGGTAAAATTCATAGCCATTGAGTTTTTGTTGTGATAATTCATTTACCATAATGAAGCTAAAAAATAAAAAGAAAGAAGTCAGAACGCAAATTACAGCCATAAAATATAAAAATAATCTTAAGATGGATAATTTTTATGTGTTGAAGATATGTATTGTTGTATTTTTTTCAGGGTTAAAGAAGTCAAAGAAGTTTGATGAGACCAAAGTTATATTTTTTTTACGAGTACTATCACTATGCCTTGCTGTTTGTAGAACTTTAAAAATCAAATTGACTTAACAACTAATACGAGTATAAATACAATTGATGTGAAAGGTTTGTTAGCTTCGGTAAACCGAAGGAAATGTTCTGTTTTTTTCTTATTAATTAAACCTTAACTTAATGTAACTTGTTTTTTTTAAATTAATTACAATATTGTCGAAAAAAAGAGCATAAAATATTAGGTGACACAAAGCGGACATATACTTTTTAATAAGCGACACTCTTGACAGTAGTCACTATTAAGCTGATCGTAATGCTTCACATCTGAGTGCAGTTGAAACTGCATTAGAGTCACACCTGAATTGTGTTGTTTAAGGAGGTAATCTTTCACCTATCACTTAGAGAGCATGCATGGGATAGTAATACTGTACACAGTATCAAAAACAATGTGCATACTATGAAAACGAGATATGATTGTTTTGAATCGAGTCATGGTGGTTTTTAATCGAGTCATGTGTGTTTTTGAAACGAGTCCGTCAACTCATTTTGTCTTTGCCGTCGTTCGACTCGTGCCTTCTGCTTTTACTCCGTATCACACTGCCTTTGTTAACGAATTCTACTAGATCATTGATTTACAACACCATACGTTTTAATTTGCGAAAACGTTGGTGTGACAGTGTGACTATTGATAGTGTTTCATGTAGCACATGATTCGTTTGGGCGAGAGAGGATAATTATTTGATTAGTGCTGATTCGTGCAGCGCTATAATTTACATGCGGACCTCTATTTGCAGTGTCCATCAACAATAACTAATGATTGTCACGAGTGGTCATGCAGAATCAGCCGACAACACTTGTCTACGGACCACTCATTTTAGCCGCTAAATGATTTAGAAAAGAATTCTTATTGTAGCTGTCCAGAATACCAAACGTACAAATTCTTCTAGCCTGAAGTCCCTGACAGGCGTTCTCATACTTAGATAAGACTGATGTCGGAATAGTCGGGGACGCAAAGAGAGAGACTAAACGATTGGATATTAATACCAGTGATATTGAAATTGAGTTGATGAATTTTTATATACCTCTTATCAAAAACTGTGCTACAGGCTACAACCCAATGTTTAGGGATATGCTTCAGTTATCACCGTATCACATTAGCATAGCAGATCAGATCGATTATTCTGATTTAAGAGGTATCGATGAAGATTTCACTACTCGTATTAGTCTAAAAATAAGATTATTGCGATTGAAGCTGTTATTCCACACGCGAAGCCATTCAAGGCCCTATGACTGGATGTAGTTTCGATTCTTATGGTGAAGCAATTGGGGCCAGTACTGTTGTTCTGCCTCACTAATATATTTAATTCTACCATGAACCAACTATCAAGTAATTGGAAATGATTCAAATTTTGGCATGCAGTATTATTTCCATACCTATACAAAATCACACTGAACGTCAACGCTGGTAAAAGAAATATCTTAATAGTTGAAAGGTACCATGGAGTCAATGTTTGAAGTGCTGAAGATAGATGTTTTAAATGGCAGCTTATTATATCTAAATTGTATACTAACTTCTACGTGACCAAGATGCCATTTTCACTTTCAGGCATCAGACTAGTAACTCAAAGGGCCGCACTGCATTTGTTGATGATATCGAAATGACACTTCCTAATAGCACTAGGATAACTTGTCTCAGCTAAGGTCTAGATGGTCTCATATCCACCAGTCCTTAGAAAAAAGTATCTGCATCTCCGATATAAATGTAATTACATTCAAAAAGCTTTTTCAAAGCAGGCTTGTGTAATTGCAGTTTTTGTCTGAATCGCTTTTGGCTCATATGGTTTACAGCGTTTTTTTTTTATACGTGGGTTGCTACTTAAGTCTTGAGATATGGCGACACCAATGTTGATATGTCAAATCTGACATTGGTATCGGAAAGCTTGTCGTTTTTAATGATAAATGTACTCAGAACGTTTTGTCATACGAGTGCTATTTGTATTGTTTACAGTGACTTGAAAAATTCGTTTCGGCTAAAAAATGGAATTAAATCGTGAACAATTTCGTGCAATAATTTTTTATGATTTTCGACGTGGAGTGTGCCGCTCAACTCGCTTCGACTTTTGGTGATGAAGCACCATCGAGGGCCACCGTGTTTCGCTGGTTTTCTGAATGCAATCGTGGTCGTAGTTTTCTCCAGGACGAATTTCGTGAAGGTCGTCCAAAAGCGGTTGTTGTGCCACAAAACATTGATGTTGTGCGTGAACTGATATTGCAAGATCGCTATGTGACTTATCGTGAGATTGAGGCATGTTTGGGCATTAGTTCCACTCGCATACATTCAATATTGCATGAACATTTGGCCGTCAAAAAGATTTGTTCGCGTTGGATACCGCATAATTAATAATCTCGGAAAAAAAGGCTCGTGTCGATTGGTCCAAAGAAAAGTGCTTCAAAAGACGTCTATATGATCGTCTATAAGACAGGTGATGAATCATGGATGAGCCTGAAACTAAACAGAAGTCGACTGTATGGGTCTTTCAAGATGACCCAAATCCAACAAAAGTTGTTCGCGCGCGAAGCACTTCGAAGCAAATGATAGCCAGTTTATTTGGAATAACCGGATTTGTCGCCACCGTGCCATTAGAGAAACGTAGAACGGTTAATTCTGAATGGTACGCCACCATTTGTTTACCAGAAGTGTTCGAAGGAATAAGAAAAATCAACCGCAGAAGACGAATCATTCTCCACCACGACAATGCGAGCTCTCACACATCGGCTCCAACATGTGACTTTTTAAACACTCAAAACGTCGAATTGATGGGTCATCCGCCCTACAGTCCAGATTTGGCACATAATGACTTCTTTTTATTACCGCACACCAAAAATATATTGCAAGGTCAACGTTTCTCGACGCCTGCAGAAGCGGTTGATGCTTTGAAAACACATGTTTTGGAGATACCTCATTCCGAGAGGAAAAAGTGCTTCGAAAATTGGTTTAATCGCATGCAAAAGTGTATTGATCTTCATGGAGAATATTTTGGAAAACAATAAAGACATTTTCGATAATACATACTTGTTATCATTTGTCTGTTTCAAAACTTAAGTAGCAGCCCTCGTACTCTGCACGGGAGTGATTAGTGTTATAAGTTTGTCATGAAGTTTGCAACACACAGAAGAAGACATCGTAGACCACATAAAGTATATATATTTGTGATCAGCTCGATGAGACGAGTTGATTAAGCCATGTCTGCAAACTAGTCGCTCAGTTTTTGAGGTAGAGAGTTGAAATTTTGCACATATGTTTCTTTTAACCATACGCAGCATACGAATCGGACAACTAGGGAGGGTACGTCCCATACAAACCCCCCTTTAAATTAAAGTTCTTATTGGTAAAAGTTTTTTGTTTTTTGACGTATCAAGCTGAAATTTGGACACAATAAGTTTCTGATCTATAGCCATCAACCATGTAAATTTCATGGTTACCAGGAGGAGTATCTCCCATACAAACCCCCATCTAAATAAATGTTTTTATTAGAAAAAGTTTTTTGTTTTTTAACTTATCGAACTGAAATTTGGACACTATAAGTTTCTAATCCATATTCATCAACCATGTAACTTGCATGATCCGAGGATTACCAGGAAGGGTACCTCCCATACAAACCCCCATTTAAATTAATGTTCTTATTAGCAAAAAGAGAATTTAGTGATGCTAAGAAAAGAAGGTTGGATGCAACCCGGAGGAGCGTGAAGAGTATTGCATCTTTGGCATAGCTAATGATAGCCTTCTTTCTGGTTTTTTTCATAATCTACGGATTCGCAGCAGATTTTATTGCGTTGTGAATTATATGGGTTTCGCACCCAACACATATTAATGTTGTTTCCAGAGATGACTGGAAAAATCACAATAAACTAGGATACATATTCTTGTTTCATTAATTTTTATGTTTTTCAGACTTTAACTGCTGTTCAATATCACTAGCACCTCAAGGGAAACACTAAATTCTGTGGGATACTTTTCGCATGACATCCGAAGGCAAGGCAGTCCCCCTACCCGAAGGAATATTTATTTGATTAATAAATTGGTATTTTGCTTGTAAGTTATCATTGAACGTACACTTACGTTTTTTTTTTTTAATTCCTTGATATAATGTACGAATACAAGATATCGCTCCTAATCGGAGCATAGGGCGGACACTTACGCTTAGCCATAGCTAAATAAGATTCCAAAACAAAAAACTTTACTTAGTTAACACAACACGTTTCCCTAGACGTCATTACAAATCCAATGAGCTATCGCATATACAATATTTTAACTAGCTGTAGTAAGAATTAAAATGATTTCAACTTGTGAACTAGATATAGGAATAATTAGGAATACGAATTTTGCGTCCCGAAGCTTTATTCATGGACGGAGAACTTAAAAAAGGGCCGGCCCCGTTCACGTTACACATATACTATACTTCGCGATCCTCGTTCATGATTATGTTGTTATTGTGTTGCAATTTAACCATTTAAATTTAAATTCTAAATTTTATAAAATATGTCACAGTTGATGTTGATAAGCTTAATTCCAAAACAATTTCCAATTAAGTTTTGACAGATCAGATAAATGTTCAAGAACCTTTTGAGAAAAAATCGTAGGATTACGAATTAATTGTGATAAGGGGTAGTAAATTTATACTACACACAAAAAAACTAAAACAAAATCGTGAGGTCCCGTTTGTTTTTGCGTAAATGAATTTAAACGTGGTCGCATCAAAATGATTAATCGATAAGGAGTAAATGTGGAGAGTGTTGTGTTTGGCTATGTTTCTGTTTAACCCTTCGAAGAAGAAAAAACCATAACTGGCGCATATTAAATACGGATCGACTGAAAATTAAAATAAAATAAATTATGAGACTCTCCTCGTATGTATACAAAAATTTGGGATTTTTATTGTTCCGATTTAATTTTTTTTTCACATCAGCTCAAAAACTAAAAAAAAACTTCGTGACAGCAGTGTTACTTACAGATTACGATTTATCATTCTTTGTCACTGAAAACTGCCAACTACATGTTCGATACTGACATAAAATACATTACTTTTAACACTTTTATTTTGGGAATGATAATCTTAAGAGCTACCTAATTAGAATTAACACTATGTATAGAACTATATGAAAACGATTTTTGTAGTGATTCGCAAGGAAAGTTATTTGGCACGACTGCAGTAGACCGCATTTGACGACAAATCTGAGGAGATGTAGGATTGGATAGACCTGACTCATGTATAGTTGAGAGTGTGGGTGAATGTGATCGTAGTAACTGTTTTCGCCGCTGCCGTTTGTACACATTATTTATTGTAGGGAATTGTCGCTGAAAATATGTTGTCGACGTGGCATTTGCACCATTTGATGAATTCAAGGCGAGTTCCAATTTTTCAGTTGCTTCCATCATAGTAGTTGAAATTGAAATCTTACGGCGGGTTGGTGGAGGTAATGCCGGTGGCAAAATGTTCATATTAGAAGTTGTGTACATTATAGTACTGTCATCCCTTATAACTGATGCTGCACTGAGTATTACATTGGATGCAAGAGTTTTTTTATTGCTCGTTTCCAATTCAGTGTCCGTAATCATTAAAGTTGTCTGCTGTGAGGTGGTTTCGCAAAAGTTTGAAGTTTTTTGTTGTTGACATCCATAGGCATGAATATCCAATTGTAATGGTCGTATTTGATTTTGCTTTATATGATCAGTAACGACAATATTATGAGGATAGCGACAACGGGGCTGCTTAAACCGGTTTATCATACGCTTCATGTTCCTAAATTTAGTCGTCGACCAAGTGCGAGAACGACACGTATGCTGCTTCTTATTTGAAATGCTTTCATCGTTGGCGCTATCTTCGTTGGCGTAATTTATCTTTTCAATTGAGAATATTGGAAACTTATTATCATTTCCATTAGTATTTTCATCCGTAGTCGCCTCAATAATGTCATTCGGCACGTGTGGACTGTCTGGCAGATCTAAGCAACAATTCCATTTTCGCCGCCAACATTGATGCTTCTGAAAAGACTTCATGCAACAGTGCTGATAAGAAGCTGCGCCTGTTTTTGGATCCGATGATGTTAGTGGCGTACCATTTACCTGATTTTGGTTGCTATTTTTCAAAAACGTTGAAGCTTGGTCAGACAATTTTCCTGTGGAATTATGCCTTGAGCAGCGCATATGAAAAGTGCAGAAAGCACATTCTTCTGTGTACCATAAAGATGACTTTGCACGGTTTGTATTTAGTATAGTCAATTCAGACTCGCTGCTTATTAAATCGGTTCTCGTATTTATAGCACTAACGCGTCGGAGTGCTGATATAGCGGAATAGCTGGAACAACAATGAAACGTTAGAGGCAAATCAACTTCGCTGATATTTATTCTGTTATCATTCAACTGTGAAATCCCAGGAAGTCCTACTGCATTTGAGCTTTGCTCCTGTAGCAGAGAACATATGTAATAAGTCTTTGTCGCTCTTTGCTGATGATACTTTGGCGAATTGGCACAACAATGCATTTTCAGTTCAGATTGTTTTGAGTCCGCTTGAGATCTATCACATTGTGAATAATGTTGATCGTTAGGGTTGAAAGCATTGGGATGATGCGTGGCAGAAAAACAATAAATTTGGACATATTCTTTGCTGTTTCTCTTGGACGGATTCGATGAAAAGTGGACAGTATCACTTTTTGAAAACGTTGTTGAATTGTTGGCGTTAAGGTTGTTTGATTTTTGAAAATTATTTTTGGATTTTTCAGATTTAAATTCCTCTGATTTCCGATGGTTGCGTATATACTCATACGTCGTAAGACCCAAGAATGAGATGTATATGTGAAAAAAGCATAGATGTAACAACAGACCTGCTGCAATAGCAGCAACCAAACCAATAATACAAAAAAACACGAGGAACATTATGTCATTTATACTGATCCTGTCGAGAATCTTTAAAGTACCAGCTACCATTGGTTTAATGCTGGTTGGCGTATCGGCATTGATTGCAAAACTATCCAAAATTGTTTCGTTATTTACTAATAACGTGCTATTATTATCTATAAACGGGGATAACGTGGTATTCTTGACATCTAACAGTAACAACGTGCCATTTCTTGAGCTTACTGCAACATCTAGAAAACTACTTTCCATAAACACACTTTCACTTTTGTTAATAGCCAAATTGATGTTTAGTCCAGTTTCAAAAACGGTAGTCTCTGTACTGCCACTGCTGCACCAATAACAATTTAGCAATGCTGGCTGAACATAATAAAGCACTATCTGTGTGATTGCTATTGCCACTATTATAATTGTGGCGATAACCGCACTAATAACACACATTAGAAACGCCACATAATTACGTGCACCAATACAATGATTTAGCCACTTGCAGTGATGATCAAACTTGCCTACACACTTATTACAAACCGAACAGTGCTTTGTACGCTGCGAGGATGTTTTTATATTGCACAGATGACATCGACCATTCTCAATAACATGCGTGTGTTTCGTACGATCGAATTCTGGTACAATGCGATCGTTACGATGGACACGACATAGCTCCTTATCTGCTGGGTCGATTAGCAGAGCTGTCAAATGTGAAATAATATGCACAATATACAATCCAGTTATCAGACCATAAAGTGGCCCTTGTATCTGAATAGTAAATGATGGTATAAGCAATGAGTAGGTGACTAAGCCAAAGAGTATTAACATTAACCAGCCAAATAATTGAAGCGGGTGCAATGGGAATTGTAGACCATGTAAACGCCTACCCTTGCGATGGTGGACGTCAGCGATATTTTCCTGAAATGATAACCACTTTGTTATATTGCAGATTGAGCAGAATTTACGTTTCGCCGCTGTCGCTGTAGATGATGGCGTCAAAGTAGAAAAAGATAAATAAGTTGCAAAGCGCTGATATTGCTGAGGAACCAGATGGTTATGTTTCGTCGAGTTCGCAGTGAAGTCTACTACTTTATTATTAACTTGCCTTTTTAACTGATTGTCATCAATTTCGATGATATTGCACGATTTGGTTACCTCCGCAGTACTTATGCTTAATATGCCATCGGCACCAACGTTATCCTCTTCGGCAACTGATGACTTAATTGACTCTTCAGTAGTTGCTTCTTCTGTATCCAGATTATTCGAATTTTTGCTGGGCATCTTTTAATTTCAATTGTGTTACTATTATTGTTATTAATTTTTTTCGTAACTTAGTTGACTCGTGGTTTATTGTGACTCGATGATGAGGTGATGAAGAAAGTATTGCTATTTCAAACATTCCCAAATTCTCGCTCAATAGTCTCTTTTTATAATTGTAATATTTTTAAAACCCTTCAACAAATATAAATCATTCTGAAGTACCATGTTTGCAACGTCTTTAAATTGTTTACGTAATTGCAGCACCTGTTTTCGTTTCAGTGTTTTCGTAAAGCATCTTTTATGTGTTTATTCCGCACATGCTTACTTTTCGTTTATTTCTTCATATTTAGAAAAAATATTGCAAAAGTTGGAATCACTTTTACGTGGAATTGATTTCGTATAAACTTTATACAATGTAGTACGCTTTTAGGGGTTGTAATGATTTATATATCGAAAGTACCGCAACATACCAGAGCAAGTGAAAATTTAAGTTCTGCAGTGTTAGCTCAGATACTACTTTTATAAAATAAGTAATAGTCGAGTCCTTTACTCCAAATATTATTGAAATACTAAACAGCTTGTAGCTGAATAATGGCAGCTATATTTTTTCTAATTCAGATTGGCGGAATGAAGAGAATGTTCGACGTTCGATGATGTTTGAATGTAATTATTGTTTCAAATTGTACTCAATTTACAACAACAAAATTGAGTAGTGGTTAAAAACAGGGTTGCCAGGCTTTTACATGTTTAACAAATTTGATAAAGCCGTCCCGAAACGATCATGCATGCATTTTCAATCGTAATGTTTGCGACTCACATATGATGATTGAAGGAATATCCAAAGCGTTTTGATATTTCGTACATCGTCTCTCCATCTCTCTTTTTGCCGCGCCGTGCAAGCTATCTCATTTACGATTGCACAAGCTATGTATGAAAGAGACAAATATAGGCATGTGCTCGAAATATTTGGAGTGAGCTAGTAGGAAATATCTCCAAGTGCCGACGGCTAGCGTTAAATATTTGTGAATTGCCGACGGCATGTGAATGATTGAAACTGCATGCATGACGCACCTTCAACCACTTCAACTCCCACATACACAAATGTTTGAAACTACATACATGATCGTGTCCGCCCGGCTTTAGACATGATTCACACTCAGCATAATGCTCAGCACAGCTCGTGCCGTTGATTCTTCTTTGGTAACGCCATTCGTTATTCACACTCAGCATTAGTACGCTAGCAACTATTTTCACATTCCTCTTTATTGATATTTCTTTGCGAAGGAATTTTTCATTTGCATGCATCCTCACTCTACGCAAGCCAAACGATATGAACAAACAATGAACAACGCGAAAGAAGACTGGTACAAGCAGCTAACCTACATGGTCGGATTCGCGGATGCTAATATTCACAAGATCACTTGTACATTACATTATACTCGTAGATTTTTTTGTTTTGTAATTTTTAATGAGAAGTTGAGTATTTTTAATAACAAATATAAAGTAATGGCTGATTACAGATATAATTGCGAAGCTAGCTTAAATTACAAAAAGATTTTCTAATAAAAAACTTATTTACTTATATATTTTTTTTTTTGACACTCATATTCGCTTGAATTATTGCGAATGCAAATATTCGCAACATCACTACCAGAGACTATCAACTTATATATGTACACAGTTTAGTGAGTTTCATTTGTCCGGATTCAAACTACAATTTCAAACAAATTGACCGTTGTCCGAATTTTCCAGACTCTATAAATTGATAATATCTATTTATACTAGACCCGACCCTAATTTTTCAATTCAGCATAGTGAAGTTTTGTAATAAGTTTTTCCTGATGAACGGTTTTATACATTACTAATATCTTTTAATGTGGTCATAATTATTTTGGGTCTTTTAACGAGATGTAATAAGTTTTTTCCGATGCATGGTTTTATACATTACTAATATCTTTTAATGTGGTCAAAATTAATTGGGGGTCTTCACGAGATTGATTAAACTGTTTAAACAACCGCTGCATAAACTAAGTGACAGTTAGTCCATATAAAAAAAGTTTGAACATTTGCGTAAAATTGTGCGACGATTAAGTTGATAATCTTTTATGCAATTTAGTCAACTCAATCGGCGCACACTTTACGCAAATATTCAAATTTTTTTTATGTGGACTAACTGTCACTTAGTTTATGCAGCGGTTGTTTATGCAGTTTATGCAATCTCGTGTTGACCCCAAATATATTATTTATTGCAATTTCTGCAGTTAATTTAATTAATTTGTTTTTTTTCGCTTATTAGATTGGCAGTTATGTTTGCGAGAAAAGCTGATTGCATTAATTTATACACTGCCATCCGATTCGGTACCTTTACGAGTTTGCATAAATGCGGCTATTTATGCTAGCTCGTGAAGACCCCAATTATAATTATTAGACAATACTACTCGGCGAAAATTTGATTAAATGTGGGTAGTTTTGTTTTTTTAATAAGTGCTATACAATTTATTTCCATTTTGGTACACTGAAAAATTTTATTTACTCAACGTAACAATTTTACTATCAAAAGTAAACCGAATGGTTTGATGTTAGTTTGTTTCATACCGCCAAACTTTGTCCATGATGCCATCAAACGCCTGGTTGCACTCTTCAAGTATGAGACTCCTTTTTCAAACATAAAATGTCAAAATCGATTTACGAAAAATTCTCTTGCTGTTATGTATTCTTGTACTCTTTTCACCCTCTATTAGTCAATACAGTTTAATAGTAATACATACATAGTAGTTTTAAAAATGCACAAAATGTGGAGTCTCTCTATTTTTCAATCTTTATTTGAACAAAACAATCTCTTGAATAATGCCCTCCATCACAAGTAATAAACAAACATAAAAACAAAACTGTAATATCGATTTTCTTAGGAAGACAATAAAAAAATATGCTTTTTAAATTGTTTGATTAATTTTCTAATATGTATTTCGATATTTTTAATCACATGCTCAAAGTAATTATTGACATGGATATTATCACCACGTTGAAAGCCATTTAAAGGCATTCAAGAAAAATACACGTAAACATCGCACTTGTTTATCTAAAGGGTTACAACTTAAAAAAGAGTATTTCGAGAAAATCGCATTTAAAGTTTTCAATTTACTCACAAATTGGCTAATTATAGAAGAAATATTATCTTCTCACGTGGACAGTGTGCAAGTTATTAACATGCAATGTTTACACAATATGAAACATGATATAACGAATAATTCTGCATCATTAATTCAAAAATTGCGTTTTTTGAGTTGTAACAGTTTAGTTAAATATGTGCGATATGTATTCTCTGAACACGTAAATATTATGAGATTAAAAAATTATAAAATACTACCACTTCATGCCTCTCCTCAAGGCAACGCCTTACGTCTTTTAATCGCGCTCATGCGACATGGACTAAAATGGCATCGCGTTGCCTTCTCAAACATGCAAATAGTTTTGAAAATTGAGAACCAACCAAAGGAGTTCTGTTTTTTAAAATTGGTCTTCACTAATGCTTTTTCTTCTGATAAACAAAACGACACGGCACATCATTTCTCGCTGCAATAAACTAATTGTAAACCAGAAAGAGGGCTATCATTGGCTATGTCAAAGATGTAATACTCTTCACGCTCCTCCGGTTGCATCCAACCATCCATTCAAGCATCACTAAATTCTGTTTTTTCTAATAAGAACATTAATTTAAATGGGGGTTTGTATGGGAGGTACCCCTCCTGGTAAACCTAGGATCATGAAATTTACATGATTGATGAATATGGATCAGAACTTATAGTGTCAAAATTTCAGTTCGATACGTTAAAAAACAAAAAACTTTTTCTAATAAAAACTAATTTAAATGGGGGTTTGTATGGGAGGTACCCCTCCTGGTAACATAAGGACCATGAAATTTACATGGTTGATGGATATAGATCAAAAACTTATAGTGTCCAGTTGGATACGTCATAAAACAAAATACTTTTTCTAATCAGAACTTTAATTTAAAGGAGGGTTTGTATGGGAGGTACCCCCCTAGTTGTTCGATTCGGCTGATTCCGACAAATAAACTGCGTATGATTAAAAAAAAAACTATGTGCAAAATTTCAGCTCTCTAGCTCAACTCGTCTCATCGATCTGATCACAAATATATGTAAAGATGATGTTCTTTAATTATATAGTTTTAATGTAAATGTATTATATTCGGTATAATAAGTGTCTGGTATAATAAAAGTAATGCAACAATAAAACACAAAATTAGGAAGTAATAACACTCGGAACAGCTTCTGTGACACAACTTCAAACGGACAGCTTCAACGACTTCGACCTCTTCAACGACTTTGCTCCTTTTATATCCTTCCTATCTGCCATCGACACAGGGTTAGACTCACAAACCAACGGTAACACATCTTACACTCGGTCATCCTGATATTCATCTGCCTCAGATGAATCAAATTCTTCATCCAAATCGACACTTCTTCATTGCTTCATGTAATCACAACTGGTAGACGTCTTGTTCGGCCCTTCAAAATCTGCTGCTTTTTCAACGTCGTATCGCCCATTTCTCTTAACCTTCACTACTTTATATGGACCCATGAACTCACTCGCCAATTTCTTCCCCGCAACAAATTGCGTCCGCTATATTGCAACCAAGTCGTTCAAGCTGTACTCAATCTCACTCTTGTCGAAATTGCTCTTGTATAAATTCTGAGCTTTTACAATCTGCATTTTGGCATTGCTTCTCAACTCACGTCTTTCGCTGTCGAATTCATGTAGTTGCTCATCCTGAAGAACCCTTAGCAAACCACTACTAATGTCACTTCTCATCTTGACACCAAACATTACTTCGAACGGGGTATATTTTGTTGAACTGTGCACGTTATAATTAATAGCCTTCTGCACTGCACCCACATGTCTAAACCACTTAGACGGCTCATCTACCGACATCTTCGAAATAATTGACAATATCAGTCTGTTAGTACGCTCCACTTGGCCATTACCCCTCGGTACACCCGTCGTCACCAACACCCGCTCAATAGAATTATTTCTACAGAACTAAGCAAAGTTTGTAGATGGGAAAGCTGCCCCCTTATCACTGACAATGCGGCATGGAGTACCAAAAGTGTCAGACCAATTCTCCAGTCGCCGTATCACCTCGTCACTGCCTGTAGATTTCGTCGGAAATAAACATACAAATTTTGTAAACGCGTCGACAGCTGCCAATATGTACTTATACTGTTTTGAAGTAATATCCATTGGACCCAGGTGATCAACGTGCAATGTGTCCAACGGATGTTCACCTTTTCTACGCAGTGTAAAAACACTTCTTTCTTCCCCAGCTTCTTGTTAAAAATGATGCATTTCACACAATTACTGACAACTTTGTTCACATTGGCCTCTAAATGGGGTATAAAATACGTTTGCTTCACAGCATGCAGCGTCTTCTGTGTAGCAAAGTGACCAACATCATGTGCATTTTTAATGATTTCAGTTTCCATTTGCTTCGGCACTACCAATAAATCATTCCCATCAACAAATCTGTACAACAACTCACCCTTGACTACATAATTTTCACACGGCCTACTCTGTAGTATTTCCACAATAGCTTTTATATGATCATCCTGTTGTTGCGCCTGCTTGAACCTTGCTGAAATTTCACCTTTCTCAACCATCATAACATCGCACGGGTATCGACTTAAAGCATCAACAAGTTTTAGTCTGTTACCAGCACGATGCTCAATTTTGTAATTGTAGTCCTGTAAACACAAAATCCATTGCGTAACAGCTCGTGGCATATCAGCTTTCGTTGTTGTCTGTTTAAACGCTGCACAATCAGTCACCAACTTAAATTCGATGCCCAACAAATAATATCGGAAATTCTCCAACGCGAGATATGCAGCTTTTACCTCAAGAATATAACTATGTTGCACTGACTCTTGCGGCGACGTCTTCTTACTCCAGAAAAATATCGGATGCCACTGATGTTAAAATTTCTGCATTAACACAGCTCCAAATCCTTCTTTCGACGTATCTGTATGCACCTCAGTTTCAGCATCCCTATCATAGATATGCAAAACAGGTGCACTTGTAACAGCCCTCATCAATTGATCCACTGCAAATCGCTCCGCTTCTCCCATTTTAAAGACAGCATTCAGTTTGAGTAACTCAGTCAGAGGATACGCCATTTGGGAATAATAAAATCTAATAAATTTTCGAAGGTACCCCCCAGAAACGATTGTACTGCTTTCAAGTTTTTCGGGTATGAAAAATTCACAACAGCACGAATCTTCTCATCACTTGGTGCCACTTTACCATTGTCAATCCCTTGTCCCAAAAAATCAATTTTCGTTTCCAAAAATACACACTTTTTCCATTTGATCTTCAAAGCATGAGCTGCAGCCACAACAAAAACTTTTCTCAACTCTTCCATCTCCTCCTCCGGCGTAGCACTATATATAATTATATCATCCATATATAATTCCATAACATCATTATTAATTAAACACTGGAAAACATGTTTTATGTACCGCATAAAGACATTCGGCGAGTTACAAAAACCAAACGGTGCTCCATTGAACTCAAACAAACCTTCTTTGGTAATAAAAGCCATATACTTCTTGCTTGATTCTTTTATAAGCACATGAAAGAATCCATTTTCAAGGTCCATAACAGAAAAATACTTCGCCTTAACCAACTTTTCAATGACATCATTCACCATCGGTACTGGAACACGATCTTTAAGCACCATCGAGTTCAGCTGATGAAAATCCATGCATACTCTAAACGATCCGTCTTTCTTATTTACTACTACCACCGTACTTGCATACTCTGATGTTGATCGACGTATAATTCCTTGACCCAACCATACTTTTATCTGTTCTGTCACCGCATTCTGCTGATGTGGCGGCAACCGACTGGGTCTGTGATGAAAAGGAAGAATCTTTTCAGCAACAACTTCCAACTCAATAGGGCATTCAATTTCCTCTGCTGGTACAAATGATGTGATCATCTCATTTACGGCATCTTTGTATCGAGGAGGAACCTTTATTTCATTGGTCGCTTTGCATTTATTATAAATATGCGGTTGCAGCCATTCGTCCTGCATGTCTAGAGCTGCAAACTTAAAGCCATCGGCGTCTGAAACGAATCTGAATTTCTTAGTGAAATCACAACCTAATATCACTTCATATTTCATTTTATCGTCTGGAATCACCAAAAAAGTCTGCTCCGTCCGTTGCTCAACAACCACAACATTACCAGTAAAGCTGCCTATTACCGATATTTCCACATTTCCCAAGCCATACAACTTGGTTTCATCATTCATCAAGTGTATGTATCCCAATCGGCTTTTATATACACCTTCCTGCATCAACGTTACATCCGAGCCCGTATCAACATTTAATTTTTACATCGTTTAAAATTATTGTTTTTACGCGACTATAGTCAATAACTAAATGAACATTCCTCGCGACATCATGCTTATTTGAGCTAACAGGGCAGTTTCGCTGTCCACTTTTGTTGCACTTGAGACATTTTATTTCATCTTTACAATCACTACGCTTATAATCAGGCGATTCACAATTAAAAGAATGTATTTGTTTACTTCGATTTGTTTTCATTACAACTTCCTCAACTTTGCTGTCAATTTTTTGTTGCACTCTGTTCATTGTTCCACTACCGTTTATTCTTTCATATATACCATACTGCTCTCTTAGCTGTATGACTTTTCACTGTAAAACACATATCGAAATTAGCTTTCACATTAAGTCCATCAACTATATATCGTAACACTGCATTGTCTTCAATATTCCCGAGAGCAGCAATCTTTTTCATATGCAATTCATACTCATGAAAGCTTTCATCGTCTCTTTTTCTTCTATCACTTAATTGCTTATGAATTTCTGCACTATTATAATCATAATGGAACTCAGCCTCTAACACTGAGCGTAATGTCCGAAAATCACTCACGATAGTTGATTCCAAAAACAACTGAGTCGTTTGCGTCATTCTGCACCTTGCCTGCACAAACATTTGCTTCTCATTCACCCCGTATGCTTCCGCGTTGAGAACAAAGTTTTCGAACCACTTTTTAATTGGCATAGATTCACCATCACACTCCGGAATCACCCTCCCGAAATCCGCCACTGATACACTTGTTTTATTGTCACTTCCTTCGTCTTTTGCCATCTTTAAAGTCAGCAACTTTATTAGTTCAAGTAAATCATTATCATTGGAGCCACTACCACCGGCGATGTCACTGGATGGTTCCACTTTATTTTGCGACATATTGTTTTCAAATGTATCACTCGCAGCATCCTCACAACTATTTCTCTCAGTGTTCGTTTTCACTTCACCGTTTTCTTTAACAGCAATTGTTGTTCCGCAATTACCTGAGCTTTCATCGAGTCGCGTATTTCTTTCTCACTTCTTCCGATATATCTTCTTTCGCACTCATTAAAGCTTTTGGTTCCTTTCTGTCTGAGTTCATTGACCGTACCTTTATTTGTTTTTACACTTTTATTCCTCACACTTTCCGAACTTAATACACTTCTCAACGGTTGAGCCCCCAAATGTAAAGATGATGTTCTTTAATTATATAGTTTTAATGTAAATGTATTATATTCGGTATAATAAGTGTCTAGTATAATAAAAGTAATGCAATAATAAAACACAAAATTAGGAAGTAATAACACTCGGAATAGCTTCTGTGACACAACTTCAAACGGACAGCTTCAACGTTCTTCAACGATTTCGACCTCTTCAACGACTTTGCTCCTTTTATATCCTTCCCATCTGCCATCGACACAGGGTTAGACTCACAAACCAACGGTAACACATCTTACATATATATGGATTATGTGGTCTACGATTTCTCATTCTGTGTGTTACCAATTTCATGACAAACTACTATGGCAAGTCTTGCCAATCATAGATTTTTTTTTTTTTTTTGTTATGCAAACAAGTAGGTAAAAATCTTCCAAAAGATACTCATGAACAGTGTCACAAGTTATCTCTACCTACTAAGAAACCGCTTATCGCCTCAAATCCCGTTAATCCTTACGGCACCGCCAAAGCATTCCTTCGTAGGGAGGGATAGTGAGCTTGATTGCCATTGTTCGCTCGTACAATCGAGTTATTCGCTCATTATGTTGGATATTTCTGCAGAGAAGAATGCCCAATCGTCCACCAATGTTATCATGCGCCGTACAATCTCCTGGGATCTGCAAGGAGATCCGAGCCACGCATACATTCTTTGAAACTCCGCTTCGAAACGGGGGTACTTATGAACAAGATGTTCCGGATCCTCCACGACATCTCCGCAGAGACCACAGAACGGATCCGCAACGTATCCAAACCTGTGCAGGTACTGCCTGTAGCATCCATGCCTTGTTACGAATTGGGTAAATTCGAACGCCTCGTGACCAGAACGACGCTTAAGCCAATCTTTGATGTCTAGGATGAGCTGGTGTATCCTCCGAGGTTCTGACCTACTCCACATGTGCTGCCATATATTCAGGTATCTGGTCTTAATCTCCTCCATGTCTACTACCTGAGAAAATGCTCGCGCGAGGTACTTGTCCTTGGCAGCCAGGGCTTCCAGATTTTGGAATTGGAAAGTCTCCCTGCAAGTACAGCCGTCGCATCTTCTGCCACTGTTCCGTACGTCCTACAGATCCTCAGGTTAGCAACCCTATGCGCACTTCAAATACCACGAAGGTATGACTTGGTTGCTAGTGCTCCAGCCCAGATTGGCCCAGGTTTGCTCACCGAATCTAATAGAACCCGAGATTGTAGTCTGGGTCCCCCTAGGTTTGGGAGAATCCTAACCAGTATTTGTGTGATGGCATCTGTTTTTTGGCTGACTCGTTCAAGTGCAACTTAAAGCATAGTCGGTGGTCCAATAGCAATGTCGTCCGCATACCCTACGATCTCCACTCCACTGGGTTTACAAATCCGGAGGATGCCATCATACATGACATTCCTGACCTAGTACCGAACCTTGTGGGACACCTCTAGTAATGTCAAATGTCCTAGTGCCTTCTTCCGTGTCGCAAACCTGGGTTCTCTCACTGAAGTAAGACACCACCATCCGGATTAGGTAATACAATATGTCCAGTATGCTCAGCGCATTTATGATGTAGCTCCAATCAGCAGAATTGAAGGCATTCTTTACGTCAAGCGTGTAAACTACGTAGTACTTTTTGTCTCCGCCAACCCATCTAGTGCCATTCAGGACCTCCCTTGCAATGTCGCAGACCTTCTGGATTGGTTTTATGACAAACTAAAAAACTAATTTGTGTCGCAACGAAAATTAAATCAAAAGGAACAAAAATGCAATAATGGAACAAGCTCAGTGGCGGCGAAAGCGAATGAAAGGGATTTTTAATTTGCATCGCAACATATATCATATTATATGATAAAAAAATGACGAACCGTGCGGACATATATATATTTTTTATTTTCCGACTCGGACGGAATGAGAATGAATGAATTATATGATAAAAAAAATGACGAACCGTGTGGACATATATATATTTTTTATTTTCCGACTCGGACGGAATGAGAATGAATTCTTCATCATATTATACGATGAAGTGTTCACACGATGATGAAGAATTGCCAACTGACTCTCGATTATATCCGCAAGTTGACAAGTATGTGTCATAGTTTCTCTGTGTATTTTAATATTAAAACATAACAGTTACAAAAAGGGTAAAGTTAAAGATGAAACACAAAATATAAAATATGTACTAGTTAAACATTTCTAGCTGCAAATAAAGTCATCACAAGGGAATCCTTCCAATGCAAGTAATAGCCGCTATGATGACCACTTCTCTGTTTCAGAACTGCCGCACACGACTATTGTTAATTAACATACAAACAATGGAACAATTTTGTTTCACAATTTAAAAAAAAAAATTTCGCACCAACACAACATTCATGAAAAATACATCATATAAAATGACATAATGTGGACAGCAAAAAGGCTACATCATATTTCTATGTCAAAGAAAAATAATATCTGGGGTCCTCGTGAAGGTACCGAAACGGTTGGCGGTGTATAAATTGATGCAATCAGCTGTTCTCGCAAACATAACTCTGCCAATCTAACAAGCGAAAGAGACAACTGCAGAAATTTCAATCAATAATTAGAATATAATGTATTAATCGTACTTTTAATTTCTGTTTAAATTAAATTTGTAAAACATTTCACTTTTGCCATATACATAATTTCGGCAGAGTTGCCAGACAATTAATTACCACCGTGGCAACGCTGATCCTTTATGCAATTTGCTCAACTCAATCGCAAATGTTCAAATTTTTTTTATAAAGACTAACTGTCACTTAGTTTATGCAGTGGTTGCTTATGCAGTTTATGCAATCTCATGAGGACCCCAATCAATTTTTTCATCGTAGTTTTTAAATCGTGTGCGGACAGTAATATGATGGTAATTTAAAAAAAAATTAAGTATATATATCATAATATATGACATAGTTTTCTTTGATCGTGGGGCAGCACCTTTTGCCTTAAAAGTGGGTTTGAGTTGGGTTCATCTAGAACCCAACTTTTTTCTCACTGTAGAGAGGCTATTATCCTCAATTCAATAAATTGATATGTTAAAATAAAGAAAATTCCTTTTTAATTAAGCTGTGCTTTATTATTGTGGGTAAGTACCCAAATTTAATTCTAATATTTTATGCTTGATACTTAGTGGGCATTTGTAAGCTTACATACCAATTAAATTATCACACACGTAGTCAACTTAAACCAAATTATCATAATATAAATTAATTAATTAATTTTTACAGTTTGAAAAATTGACAGATTACACTACGCGATAAAAAAAATGTCTATTACATTAATGAAAACACCTATTATAACTTTTAAATGGTACGTGTTAAAAGAAAACCGTTAACTGTTTCGTGTGCAGCATGTCCAAATTAACAAAGAATAGGTGTTTTCATTAATGTTATAATTTTATTTTTTTTTTTCGTCGCACAGTGCAATCTTCACCCAAATTAATAAAGAATAGGTATTTTCATTAAAGTAATAGAATTTTTTTTTTTTTTTGTCGCACAGTGTTATTAGGATTAAAAAAAAACAGAAAGAAGGCTATCATTGGCTATGCCAAAGATGTAGTACTCTTCACGCTCCTCCGGTTGCATCCAACCATCCTTTCTTAGCATCACATCAGTTTGAGTGGCAATTTTATTGTACTTTTATTCTTTATAAGTTTCTCATTTAATTTGGGTTTGTATGGGAGGTACCCCTCCTGGTAACCATTGGATCATGTTTGATGAATATGGATCAGAAAGTTATATTGTATATAAGTTAAAGTGTGTATAAGTTAAAAAACAAGAAACTTTTTCTAATAAGAACATTAATTTAAAGGGTGGTTTGTATGGGTGGTACCCCACCTAGTGGTCCGTTTCGGCTGATTCCGACAAATGTGCAGCGTATGGTGCAAAATTTCAGCTCAGAAGCTCAAAAACTGAGGGAGTAGTTTGCATACATACAGACGGACATAGCTAAATCAGCTCTTCTCATCGAACTGATCACAAATATATATACTATATGTGGTCTGCGATATTTTCTTCTGTGTGTTACAAACTTCATGACAAACTTATAATACTATTCACTTCCGTGAAGAGTATAAAAAATATTAAAAATATTAATGTAAGGGAACAGAGAGTGTCATTCAAAATTTGTCTCTATTCAAATATAGTAAAAAAATATATTTTCCAAATACCATCTGTATTAAAATAAAAAATTTAAATTGCAATAATAACCGCGTTTTTGACAGTATCTGCTAAAGTTTTATTCTTGTTAAGAAGAGATGATTGAAATACTCTCGTTGCCACGGCGCAACACAATGCCGGCCAATCAAGCATTGAGCCGACAAGTTAATTTTAAAACTGGATTGCCCATCAACTCACTACCTGGCTGGGAGCAGATCCCGTTAAACTGTAAGCTACCCATGCTAAAATGTCCAGGTAATCAAGTAATTTTTTCGAAAAACAAAATTGGACAAGAGGTAAGATCTTAAGCTGACGTTTTACTTAAAAATGAAATTTCCCTAATGAAATCTTTGGGATATAGTTCAAGAGCACAAAGCAAGAGTTTGATAGTTCAGTTCGTGACAAAATTCCAGAGTACAACCCATTGCACGATTCTAATTTAAAAACATTTTATTCTAATGAACGAAATTTAAAGGTCAGTTGTAGGGTGAGGCTTAAACGGCGCATTTTTGCTTAATAATAATATGGGATTGAAAATATTTTAGCGCTTGCGGGAGAATGGAGAAATTACACAAAACAACGATGTGATATGCAATCTAAAGGATTTTAATGAGTATCGTCAAGATCTGCACAAATCAAATTTGTATTATGTCTTGCAGGCGTACAAACAACGAGTGAGTAGTGAACATAGGAATACATTAATAGAAACATTGTAACTAACACGATCTCACAACACTAACCAAACCAGGAAGCTGAACAGTACGATCGAATGCTTATTTCGAATGCTGAGGGCATAACTAAGCGTGACCATGAGAATTTGGCTGCACGCCATCACAGCTATGAGGAGATTTTAGAACGTAAAAAACGTTATGATGAAGAGCGTCACAAGCGTTTTTTACGATTGTGGGATGTGACTAGTGATAAATTTCGACGCCTAGAGGGCTTAGGTGAGATGCAAAAGACCTTGATAGACCACCGTAAAATGCTAAATTCAATGCGCATGCAACAGCATTTAGATGTGTGCCAAGATTTACAGCGCAAACATTTAATAAAATTAAAAAAATTGTTTCAATTCAAAAAGGAACGATTTAATAAGAACATGCGTATTCTGCGCAAACAACGAATTTTAAAAGCTAATGAGGGTCAAATTGAATCATGGATGAAGCGACTCGACGAGCGCATTTCTAACCAAAAGCGCATACAAATACTAATAGGAGAAGTTGAAAAAGAACGCCTGAAGTTTATTGAGGCAAGTTTAAAAACCATCTAGTCTACTTTTTATCTTTTATGCCACTATTTACGAAAGTTTATCATACTTTGTATTTTTAAACTCTTCACGGGAGTGAATAGTTATATAAGTTTGTCATGAAGTTTGTAACACACAGAAGAAACAACCAAACCAAACATCGTAGACCACATAAAGTATATATATTTGTGATCAGCTCGATGAGACGAGTTGATTTAGACATGTCCGTCGGTCTGTGTGTATGCAAACTAGTCCCTCACTTTTCGAGCTAAAGAGCTGAAATTTTGTACATAGGTTTCCTTTTACCATACGCTGCACATTTGTCGGAATCAGCCGAATCGGACCACTAGTGGGGTACCTCCCATACATACCCCCTTTAAATTAATGTTCTTATTAGAAAAAGTTCTTTGTTTTTTTGACTTATCGAACTGAAATATTGAGACTATTGATTTCTGATCCATATTCATCAACCATGTCAATTTCATTTTACAATAAAAGTACCCCTCAAACCGCCCTCATATTCGATACTTAAACTGTGTTCTTTGTTGATACTCAAACTGTAACAGAGAGAATATAGTGATGCTATGAAAAGAAGCTTGGATGCAACCCGGAGGAGCGTAAAAAGTTTTACATATTTGGCATAGCCCATGTTAGCCTTCTTTCTGCTTTTAAATACTTTATTGTACACAACAAAAAAAAACAATTATTTTTTTTTTCATCTGAGTAAGTCTAAAAAATTTTAATATGAAATTCTGTACATCGCCCATTTTTATTACTCAGAAGAAAAAGCCAAAGTAATCAATGAGAATTTTGAATGAATTATAGCATTTGTGATACATTTCAGATCTATCTGACTGATAAACTGATACATTAGTTTACATAGAAACGAATATATATGCACATATATAAAATATTTCAGTGCGTCGTAATCCACTTTACGATTAAGTACCAATAATAATTTTTAAAACAAATTATGTGTTTCGTGAAACTTTTTTTATTAAAATATTTCATTAATAGAATCACAAAGCCACTTATAAGGAGAAATGGGATCAAATACAAGAAGATATTAAGTTGCGTTCACGTAAGGCGTTGGAGATTCGTAAGCCAAAGCGCAGAAAACGCAAGCCTAAAGCAAAGAAACGTGAAAATACATCATTCTGCGATGAATATCAAAAAACATTTGAAGCGCTTCTTGATACTGATTTGTGTCATGCGCTGAATGCTGCTGTGGCATTAGAAGGGACAACAGCAATAACATTTGCACCTGACGATCCAATTTACAAAGCTGCTCAATACATTTTAAATAACATAGTTACACTTTTTGATAAAGATCTTAGTCAAGATGCGTGTTCAATGAAAACAATTGCAGATCGGATGAAGGTCTTTATCAATGATGCAAAGAAGTTTGTGATATATGTATGTAATAAATTTAGAATAAGAATTTATTTTAATGATGTTAATTGCGAACTTTTTCCATAATAGAAAGCCACTCAAATAATTTCATTCGCACGCAACCACTCCACTTGTGGGGACCAAACACTGATTGCACAGCCAACGAAAGTTTCTCGCCAGTCTCGTGTCTCACATGTTTCTTTCAATGGTTTGGCATGTACGATCGGATTTGGCAGTTACGACATTCATCCATTCATGGATGTCCGGGCAGTAGGTGATCGGCGTCCTACACCAGCGGTTTGTTTATTTATATAAATATGATTTTAAACTAATTAATCACATTTTGTAGGGATCGCTTGCATCTCTCGTGGTAAGCCAAATTGAAGATCAGGTTCTTCATGACAAAGTTAACTTGGCCCATCTATGTCGAAATGAAATCGTTTTTATAGAGCACTATATTGTTAAATTTAAACGTGAGTTGCTTATCGGTATGGACAAGCAAGTTTTTGCAGCAATACAGTGTCATTTTGAAAATAAAATCATGGAGGTACGTAAGGAGCTATTAGGTAAGAGGAATACTAAATATAATACTTCAAAAAATGGACATTATCATAAATTTATTCTAACAAATACAGAGTTGGATCACGATTTCCTTATTGATCAAATCACGAAAGGAATATTAAGTTATGCTGTCAACCCACTTAACTTCCAATCTTCTATTAAGCTAGCAATAAGTGTTTTGGCCAGTGAAATAATAGTAGAACTGCAGCGGGAACTACTGCGTCCAAACCAAGATCCACGTGGCTTTACACTGTGTTCTCAGATTTGCAGACCAAGTGAAACGGAGGCCGCCTCAATGTGCCCCTAAAGCAACCTCCTCGTTTATACAAATCAAGGAACCAAACTCCAGAAATGTTACTCTTTTTAACTAAATTGAAAGTATTTTTGACTTACTCAGAACATTAAGTTTCGAAGTTTATTACTACAAATTTCTTTTAACAACAAATGCAACAGCTGAGAAAACTGATAAAATTAGAGTGACCATATAAAATTAATATCAAAACAAACAAAAATCGATTGTCATTTAAGAACATCTGATCATTGTTTGGCACATATGTACATACAGTACCGTACAAAAGTCCACGTACAGAAATTTACGATAAAAAGAAAAAATAACATTATATTGTACAATATAACGAAACGTAGTACATAATACATTTTAGAAACATAGTTCTATCTTCTTATTTAAATGTATTTGAGATTGAAAACAGTGAAATAAAACCGAAACTGAATTATTTTACACAAAATGGGCAATACCTCAAAACATAGATTTTCGATTTGAGCTACTTTGACTTATTGCCACAGAATTGGTTGTTGAGTGAAACGTTGGTATAAGTCCACTGTTCTATACTTTCACCTATTTGTATAATAATACATTATTTACATATTTAAATTAACCTTATAATACTTACATTTTTGCTAAAAAATTTCCCTTTTCAAATTGTACTCTATCATTTTGTGCATTCACGATCAAGATCAGATAGTTAAGTCATCCCACCTTCCACCAATAAGTTTATTTAAACATATTGTTAAAATATTCACGATCTATATATTTTTAAAACATTTTTAAAAAATCAACATTTATTAATAACAGTTGTACTTTTTCTACCATATCAACTAATTGAATTGAAGACAAATTCGAATATTCGAAAATCTTAAAACTTAAATGCGAGCAGGTTGGCATATATATATATATTAATACTTAGCCATGATTTAGATTATCAGACTCGGTTTCGGACTTATCGTCGATTCTTCTTTGTTGTCTGATGGTTGTAACTGGCTTGCTTATATATTGTGCGACTGTCGTTATAAACAAACTTTTTCTCATTTCTCTTCATTTTTCTTTTCGTATGCTGTTGTGTGTTTCATCCAGTGATGCCATCAACCTATCACAAAAACAGGACAGACCGACCTCAAAAAAGCGGGAAAAAAGGGACAAAAAATATTTAAAAAAGGACAGAAAACAGGACAACATTTTTTGCTTTATTATTTTTATTTTTATTAATTTTAAAGTTATACATTTATTTTTTTTTTATATAAATGAGCTTTATTGCCTCATCTATGAGGTCATAATCCTCTTCTTTTAAGGCACTACTGTAGGAGGCACTAGTGCCAATCATGTTGAGATATTTATCTGGAACCTCATAAGTGTAACCTACCTATAATATAATAAGTGCGTCCTACCAATAATCTTAGTAATGCTTACATCCGTCGTCTCATCGATTTGCAGACTGTTTTTTGCATCACCAATATCTCCCCGAAGATCTTCTTTAAAATGTTCGGCTAACACGTTTTTAATAACCTGTGTGCATTTCGTCCGGTGAAATTGCGATGCGCCAAATTTTTGTTTGCACAAGTCACTTAAATGGGCGACTGGTTCAATCGCAGCATTCTGGGCAATGAATATTGCTAGCGCCGCATCTTGGACAGCAGTTTCGTTCCTTGGTTTAGGTGGGAACGATAATTTATTTGGCTGTGCGAATGGCTGGGCATTAACCACATGTTTTTTTTGTGGCCATGTTCGCACGTATTTGATCAATTTTAGAGTTAATCCCACACTTACAAAACTTGCAGTAAGCCTTATTGTTATCTTTTGGATCGCGGTTCACCCAACTTTTTAAATCAGGCTGATTTAGCCACGACTCGCGAAATTTTTGTTTATATATTTCTTTCGGCATGTTTGTTTGTTTATGTTATGTTCGGGTCATGTGCCGTTTTCGGTCATGTGATCAGCAACAATGTTAAGTTATTAGTGATGAGCACAACCCAATACATGTCGACTACTTCTATTATTTGCGTAATTTTAGCATATTCACAGAATTTGAAAAAAAAAAAATTAAATAATACATTAAAACTAAAAAAGGATAGATTTCTGGATAGGGGATGTTTAATTTTTTTCGGATAGGTCAGTTAAAAAAAGGACAGATCTGTCCGGAAAAAGGCTAAAATGGCATCACTGGTTTCATCGCAAAGCACATTGCTTACATTTCTGTTTGGAATGAATGTATCACCCAAGAAGAAGGGTATGGAAAAAAGTAAAGTTAATTTTCTAAAACAAAAATTTTTTTCTTGTTAGACCGGAGTATTTATTTATTTTTTATTAATTGGAACTAAAATTATAATTATAAATTGTGATCTATGATTAAAATATATCTACGATAGCCTAAAAATTTACTTCTAGGCTCAATTGAATTTTAGACTCCTACTACATTTAAAGAAATCCCAATTCAGCATTTAAGAGTTTCTAGAAGAGAGTATAGTGTGTGTTATATTTGTTGGTCTTGTTTATATTTTTTACCACGCCACTATTCATGCCATATCTAAATATCCACATTGTACGAAAGTATAAAATCTTAGAAACTTAAGAATCAGCATTTATTTTTTTATTATCATTTTCCATAATTTCTTTACTTTAGTGTTTATTATAATATATAATTGATTTACATTTGCCAATATTTTTAAATTAATTCGAACGCGAAACATGAAAAAGTGGACTTATACCACTTTCAAAAATAACAGCTAATAGCACACGAAAGAGGCGGTAGAACTCAACGAAAAAAAGGCAGCGAAATTTTTGTCTGTGGTCATCGGACACGACTGCCGACAGCTACATAGCCAACCCGCGCGCGCGCTTGCCAACAAGCAATAGTCGGATGAGAGAATTCTGCCGCAGAAAAAAAAAAAAGTTCCGCAGATGCAACGACTCCAACGAAATCTTGATGCAAGGTGAGGCTGATGTTGATGGTTTATGTTGTAAATTGGTACGCTGTTCCATATTTTCTTTACGGCCATCATTCAAAATTGTTTCTATGGCCGCAACACATTTCTATTGAATGACACTGTCATCAATATTGTTTAAGTCTTCTACGACCCGATCTCTCAACCATTTAAAATTCCGTTTTTTGTTTTTCATCCGTTGTCAAAGAAGTTCTTTAACTTCAATGTCATTTTTGTCCGTCTTCGTCTCTGATTGAAATTTCGTCTGTAAATAAAGAAAAGTAAATAATGATTTTCATTACAGTTCCCAACCACGACAACAGAATGGGAAATTATCGCGGAGTACATCTCAATAAAATGGCAGTTTCCCCTTTGTTTGGATGCAATCGACGGGAAGCACATCCTTTTTAGGCCTCATCGTAAAGATGGTGCTTTCTACTACAATTGCTTTCCTGGCTCTTCAGCGAGGTGCCTATCAAATTCATGTTCTTACTCAAACGGTACTAAACATAATAGGACATGTTCAAGGCTGACTTGCTTAAGATGCATCAAATTAATGGTAGCTATATACTAGGTGGTGATTTCAACTGTAGAAATCGCCTGTGGAATTGCCTCAGAGCTAATTGCTGGGGAATCATTCTATACGAACTTGCTATGCAAGGTAAATTTAGTATCATACACTCAAGGGACCCACTTACGTTCCATCAAACTACAAGGCTAATCCGTCTACACTTGACCTATTTATAGCTAGTTCACCTCATCTTCTCACTGAGCCGCAAGCTCAAAACGATCTTTCATCAGACCATTTACCAATTATCAGTAAAGTGTATTCGACCTTAATCAGTTCAAACAAGCAGACCCTACTATATTCAAAAGCAAATTGGAAGATGTTCAGACATATCCTAAACCAACGCTTCCGAATAATATCAACCTTTAACGAAAATTCACTATACTCCAATAACGAAATTGACTACATTATTGACTTCATGACAACTAGCGTCTGCGGTGCAATCAACCAAGCCGTACCCAAATCCTATATCACCCTCCCAGTTAACACCAATACCCCTGACAATATTAAAGAGCTTATAAAAATACGTAACATTACGCGAAGACTCTGGATAAGAAATAGGCATCCAATATACAAAGCCAGATTAAATTTTCTAAATCGTCAAATTAAAGTACAATTGTTAGAATTTAATAACATTAACTGGAACAATAAACTTTCCCGCCTTGACAGAAACTCTAAATCATTCTGGAAAATAACAAAAATAATTAAAAACAAAAAACTATTCGTCCCATGCTTTTGTTATAATGATCAAATTCATAGTACCAGAGAACAAAAAACCAAAATTCTGAGTGAAATCTTTGAGAAAAAGCATCACTCCACCGATGCACTCTCAGATGCAACCACTGAGGTATTAGTAAATAGGTCGCTGAACACCCTGGTCACAGCTGAGATCACAAATAACCAACCAATCACCCTTGCGGAAGTGAAGGATGTTGTTCGCTTCTTAAAAACTAAAAAGTCTCCAGGTCCAGATAATATACCTAATATCTGCCTGAAGCATCTCCCCTTACGTGCTCTAAATTTACTTGCTCTAATTTTTAATAGATGTGTAGACATTGGATACTCCCCACGCATCTGGAAGTTAACTAAAATTGTGGCGATTGCAAAGCCAGGCAAACCTGTTGACTCACCAGAAAGCTACCGCCCTATAAGTCTCTTGTTCGGTTTCTCCAAAATCTTTGAGCGAATAATTAAAGGAAGGTTAAACATATTCATTGAAAGAAACAACATTCTCCCATCTTTTCAATACGGCTTTAGGCCCGCCTTCAGCTGTATTCATCCCCTCAATAATCTAAGTTGGGATAACTGCATTAAATATCTTGGCTTAAATATAGACAGCAAACTAACCTTTCGCTTGCATATAAATAGGACAATCGTAAAACAAATATGACGCTAAGAATCCTATATCCCTTTATCAATAGGAAATCTAAACTTTCAATAAAAACAAACTTATAATTTATAAATCGATATTTGTTCCAATTATGTTATACGGCTCGAGGTTTGGGGTGACTGCGCGAAAAGTCACCGTAATAAACTTCAGATCTTACAAAATAAATTGTTAAAAATGATATTTAATCTTCCTTTTTACTACTCCACTTCCCTAATACACGAAAGGGCAGATATAGCCATGATTGACGAAAAAATTCGAAAGATTACTAATAGTTTTAATATAAGGAATCAAATAATGCACTTTCCAAGTGTAGATCGGCACTTAATTAGCTAATTCTTAATTAACTTTATTAAGTCCAGATCCTTAGTTTTTAGTTTTAAGTCTATAGTGCTAGTCTTAGGTTACGTTTTTATAAAACTCTCAATTGTAAGGTTTTTGTATCCCATATTTTCCTTACTCTAAAAAAGGATGTTCTCTATATATTGAATAATCTATTTTATAATTATCTTCTTAGTTGTTAAGTTGTCAAAGAAACTAAACTCTATATAAGCGTAGAATCATCAAATCATTGTACTGTAACGGGTTAATAAAGAAAGAAAGAAAAAAAAAAAGGAGCCACAGTATTATTCTCTAAGCGCTGGTAGACGCTAACTGTCGATTTATATACATTGATGTCGGGTGCAATGGACGGGTCAATGATGCTGGAGTGTACTTGGAAATCATATTGAGGGATGTAATAAATAATGCAGAAAGGAATTTGCCATCGGACAAACCAATTGGAAGCGGGCGAATGCTACCCCATGTCATTGTAGGAGACGACGCATTACAAAAGCACTTGTTGAAACCATACCCCTTTGGGACGCAAGACAAGCAGAAGAAAATTTTTAATATTCGATTATCCCGAGTTAGACATGTTGTTGAGCATGCATTTGGGATCTTAAGCAACAGGTTTCGTATATTATACCCTCCATTATTAACTTAATTTACTAAAATAAAAAAGATTTTTCTTTTTTACATCGGAGCATTTATTTATTATTTATTAATTAAGACTAAGATCTATGATTAAGTATCTACCAAAGTAAAAAAACCTTAGAAACTTAAGAATCAGCATTTATTTACTTTATTGTAAATTATTATTTTCAAATGAACTCAAACGCGAACTATTAAATATCTTGAAACATTAAAAAGTGGACTTATACCACTTTCACAAGTAACACCTTATATATAGGAATTTATTTAACTTTTCTCAAAATAACAAACAAACATATATCACCTTTCTTTAAAATTGGAAACAGCAACAAAAAATCTCAAATTAAATAAATAAAGTACAGAATGGTTTTTTATTTAATATTATAGCACAACAAAACTCAAATTAAATGAATATAACACAGAATAGTTTTCTATTTAATGTTATAACGCAACAAAACTCAAATTAAATAAATAAAGTACAATGCCGTCGGCTAGACAAAATTCAAAACAATGATTTACCGCTTTTTATACTCTTCACGGGAGTGAATAGTATTATAAGTTTGACATGAAGTTTGTAACGCACAGAAGGAGCCATCGTAGACCACATAAAGTATATATATTTGTGATCAGCTCAATGAGACGAAATTTGGACACTATAAGTTTCTGATCTATAGCCATCAGCCATGTAGATTTCATGATCCTAGGGTTACCAGGAGGGATACTTCCCATACAAACCACCCTTTAAATTAAATTTATTATTAGAAAAAGTTTTTTGTTTTTTGACGTATCGAACTGAAATTTGGACAATATAAGTTTCTGATCTTTATCCATCAACCATGTAAATCATGATCCTAGGATTACCAGGAGGGGTACATCGCATACAAACCCCCTTTTAAAATAATGTTTTTATTAGAAAAAATTTTTTGTATTTTGACTTATTGAACTCAAATTTGAATACTATAAGTTTCTGTTCCATATCCATCAGCCGTGTAAATTTTATGATCCTAGGGTTACCAGCAAGGGTACCTCTCATACAAACTCATATTACAATGCCACTCAAACTATGTTCTTTGTTGATACTCAAAATGTGTTCTTTGTTGATACTCAAACTGTAACAGTGAATATAGTGATGCTAAGAAAGGAAGGTTGGATGCAACCCGGAGGAGCGTGAAGAGTATTACATCTTTGGCATAGCCAATGATAACCTTCTTTCTGGTTTCTATTGAAAGCAGGTCACAACAAAGGACACCCGTCTCAATCTCAGCTATCTCAGTCTTCGCAACAGCTGCAGTATCAACCCATCCCTCTCAAAACAACAATCACTCCAGCAGCGTAGTTTTGATACCAAATATGAACAATTGCAACAACAAATGCAGCAAATGCAGGCTGAATTTAACGCCAAATTTGATCTTATTTTATCTAGGTTGGATAGAATGTTGGATTTGCTGGAAAATCTATTAAATCGTCTCCTCGTCAACTTCCCCCAACAATGTCAACAATAGGACTCAGCATTGGCGTCTAGAACGCTGACGGCCTGACAAATCACATAAATGAACTGGAATTTTTCATCCAAGCCAATAATATAGACATCATGATTATCAGCGAAATCCACTTCTGCAGCAGGTCCTATTATAAGCTGCATGGGTTTTCGCTATATTTAGCAAACCATCCCTTAGATAGACACAGAGGTGGTGCTGCAATCCTTATACGTTCAGCGATTAAGCATCACTTTTTTGCGTCTACTACTGAAGCCCACGTGCAATGCGTTGCAATTAAAGTTCATAGCGATATGGGAAGTCTTATTATTGCTGCTATTTACTGCCCTCCAATATATGCATGGCCAACACTGGCTTTCAGTCAACTTTTATCTCAATTTGGCCCAAAATATATTATAGCTGGAGACTGGAATGCTCATCATCAACTTTGGGGCGGTCGTCGATGCAATCCTAGAGGTACATCACTGTACGATTACATAACGAGCTCTAATGCTCAGGTTCTAGCAACTGGAGCTCCCACACACTACCCATACAATCACCGTACCCCTAGCGCAATAGACTTTGCGGTCTATGGAGGTGTGCCATGTAATCTTCTGTCCATTAGGAGTATCACTGATATCAATTCGGATCATCTTCCTCTGCTCATTGAGTTTGGAGTTTGTGCCATCTGCTATCAGACGAAGCCCGGATTGTTGCCAAGAAACGCGAATGTAGAACTCTTCCGGGCGAAACTGGAACAACTCATCAATTTAAATATGGAAAAATGATGACATTGATGATGCTGTTGAGCTGTTCACCAGGAACATTTATTCTGCGGCTGAATTTGCTTCAGCACAACTACCTGCTACCAGCCCCACTATCCCGGTTCGGCCCCTTTTAAAACCTGAAATCCGTGATTTGGTACTTTGTAAAAGGGCACTAAGGCAACGTTACCTCTGGACGCACAATGTTCTTGATTATCGTGCTTGGAAGAGAGAAGCACAAAAACTAAAACAAGCTCTCAAGGAGGCCAAGAGCGAACTTTTTGAAAATCTTCTCCGCAATGCGGATCCCAACAGAAAGTGTGGCTTTAATCTTTGGAAGGCGACGCGAAACATTAAGAGGCAGCCATTGAAGCAACTACCTATTCAGCGATCGAATGGCTCTTGGTGCCTATCCAATAAGGAGAAGGCAGATACGTTTGCTGATGAACTAGAAGACAGATTTTCTCCACTAACTCTAGCTGATCCTCAGGACGAGGACAATACCAGAGCCTTCTTACTAGCTCCTTGTCAAAGTTCATCTCCCATAACGCACATTCCACCTAGTGAGGTTCGCGACCAGATAAGAAACGTTAAAACCAACAAGTCTCCTGGATATGATGGTGTTGATGGTAAGGTTGTCAAAGCCCTTCCAAATCAAGGCATCCTATTTCTTGTTCAACTCTTTAATAAAATCATTTGTCTTCATCATTTTCCTTCGCAATGGAGGTGTGCGGTTGTTGTTATGGTGCCTAAACCTTCAAATCGGAAAGTAACGTCAAGTCGTATAGACCTATAAGCTTACTGCCTGTAATCTCTAAAGTATTTGAAAGAATACTTCTCAGTAGATTGATGGTTGCACTGGGCGACAGGTGTGCTATCCCAAATCACCAGTTTGGGCTTAGACATGGACATGGTACCATTGAGCAGGTACACCGCATTGTCAATGCCATATTGCAGGCTTACGAAAAGAAAATGTACTGTTCAGCTGTGTTCCTTGATGTGGAACAGGCCTTTGATCGGGTTTGGCATGATGGACTGCTTTGGAAAATTAAGTCTCTCCTCCCCGCCCAATTTTTCTATATTCTCAGATCATATCTACAAAATCGATCGTTTTTGGTGGAAGTTCGGGATGAGAGGTCAACTATTCGAAAAATTCGAGCTGGTGTTCCTCAGGGCAGTGTCCTAGGGCCAGTCCTTTACACGCTATTTACTCGGGATATGCCTACACCAACTGATGAAAACACCCTAACTGCCACTTATGCGGACGACACAGTGTTTTTAGCGAGTGATACTTCCTGCAATCTAGCTGCTGCCACCTCTCAAAAATCTCTTGATGAATTTGATGCCTGGTCTAGGCGTTGGAATATTGGAGTTAACAGTTCTAAATCCCAGCACTGTTGCTTTACGCTGAGACATAGGAGCTGTCCACCAGTAATTCTCAAAGGCACCCAAGTCCCCCAGAAAGCTTCAATTAAGTACCTAGGCATGATACTGGATCGACGTTTGACGTGGTTCAAGCATGTTAACATGATCACAGCTACTTGCAGAAACAAGAACAAATTGAGGTGGCTCATCCGACCTGGCAGTACATTGAATCTCTCTGCCAAGGTTACGATCTACAAGGCCATAGTTGTACCATCATACACTTACGGCATTCAGCTCTGGGGACTCTCTGCAAAGTCTACTATCATGAGAGTTCAGGCCATGCAGAACAAAGCTCTACTCAACATTACGGGTGACCCCTGGTATGTCAGGAGAATGTCAATTCATCGTGACCTAGGAATCCCAACAGTCAATGAACAAATTAACCGCCATACCAGTCGATACAATGATGCTTTGAATGTGCATGTTAATCCTCTTGCTTCGGCTCTAATAATAAATGACTGCCCGAGAAGGTTAAAACGGCTCCACCCATCGGAAATACTAAATAGAAGAATAAACTAAATTAAATTGTTAAAGTAAAAACTATCCCTTATAATTGTTCTTTTAAACGATTGATTGGAATTGTAATTAAATGATAAAAAAAAGGTTTCTATTGAATGCAAAAGAACCGCACTCTACTACGAACGCTAAATGAAATGAACAAACACACGAAACAGGTGAAAAGAAAACAACGGAAAAAAAGGCAGCGAAATTTTTGTCTGCGGTACATCACCGAAAACACTAGTATAAAATATTATATTATTATTATCTTATAGTCTGACTTACGTGTCTTAAAAATTAGAAAGATCTTATGAATTCGAAATTTCTTGATCAAACAGAAAAATTGTTATTTTATTAATTGCAAATCTAATATTAACTTAGGGAGAGCACTGGATGCTATGGTTTTCGGATCTATCCATACATACACTACGTCTCTTAAAGTAGAAGTCATTTTAAAAATTAGCAGTTAAAATTCATGGTGTTGGGGAAAGGATTTTGTAACATTTGGTTATACAACAATGGATTATAATGTAATGCATATGGTAATTGCACCTGACTGAAGTCGCTTTTGCGTTTTCGCTTTAATTTGTTTGTATTACTACTTTGTACAATTGGCGTTTCACTAGAACTAGAATCAGTTGAAGTATCATCATTTTCTCTCTGCATTTTTTTAGCTGCCTTTTTTGCATTGCTGTGCATTTGTTTGAGAACCTTACTAGCATCAGCTGGTGTATGTATTATTGGCGTGTTCAATGTCCCATTGCAGTGGAAGACATTAGGTGGCATTTGAAATCGCTGCTCCGAATTATAATTGTTCAACTGCTGCATACAAAATTCCATGAAAGATTGCAACATTACATTTACATTTGCCGGTTGTGGACATGTTTTCAGATTGTGAAACGGTTTGGAACAGTTCTTACAAATCATTTGACATTGAAACGAGGTGTGATCCTAAAAAAGAAATCAGATTAAAAGATTTAGTTTTAAATTGAAACACAAACGGGTTACCTTCTTATCACATATAAGGCAATTGTTGTCAAGTGTTCCAACACCTTGCGCATCATTATCATCAACATCCTCAACTGAATAGATTCGATTTAATTCACCTAAACATTCAACTTCCGGGGATTTTAATTTTGCAGCTGATTTTTTCTGTGGGAGCTGTGCTTTAAAACTTGGAGTGTTCCTATTTACTACATTTTTATTGGACTTTTCAGATGCTTCTGAATCAGAATTGCTGGATGAGTTCGAAGAAGGGAATGAACGTTTGTTTGGTACTTCAGTATTACTTTTTTTTAATGAAGGGTCGAATTCGCTTCCTAATTTTTCTTTCGATGTAATTTCATCACCTAGACTTGGTTTTTTTATATTCTCCTTTTTAATTTTTTCGGGTGTTAAAATTTCGGTTCTGTTTTTAATTTCATCTTGTTTAAATGTAGATTCAACTTCAATGTTGTGAGATTGAACCGTAGAGCCCGTGTTTAACATGCTTGTTTCATGATTTTGTAACTCTTGTGCATCGACTCCCACAACATTACTCTCTTTATTATGAAACCATTTTTGATTTTTGTTCAGATTTTCAGAATTGCGGCCACTATTATCAAAATTACGCCTTCTACGATTGCTCTTATTAGATTGATTGGGGTCTTTAAATTTATAGAACTGCATATCCTCAGTACCGCCATTTCCATTTCCCTGGTAATCATAAAATGAATTTGACTTGTTATAGTGATTATTATGATTGTAGTTATTTTTGTTAAAGCCACTATTGCGAAAGTTATTCCTTGGATTACGGTTTTGATTATTACCGCCATAACCTCTCCCGCGATAAGATCCACTTCCAACATTTGACATTTTAGGAATTTAAAATGTCCACGTGAAGCTCGATGATTCTATAGGATGATTAAACAGAACGTAGTTTTATTTTTATACTCCCATTACACGAATGTAGCAGCTGAGTACGTGTTGCTGCACTGCTAGGCCCATACACCAATGCAGCATTCATTTGTTTTGATTTTAAAGTAAAAACGTTTTTAAAAAGAAGCCATATGTCAGCATCTGACGCTATTTCAAAAATGTAACAAAAACATGTCGCCAATATTTTTTATATATCTCGTTACTCAAAAGATGTAGCGCCAAGTAATTTATATATTCTGAAAAGAGGAAGCGAAAATGCCTGTCATGGTCAATTAAAGAATATGAAAGAAAATTTTTAATCGCTGAGTCGTGATATAAAACAGCAGAGAGAGATTGAGTGCAACGCATGTCTGGTGTTAGAACACATTGCACATTGACTTATTCGTCTGCACCGTAGAGAATGCATTAGGGTCCACACGCATTGTGTTAAACCTGATAAACATTGAAATTGTTTGGAAAATCGAATTCGTTGAAATTAATAGGCAATTCAGACCGAAACAAATGCACATCAACATTGATGTGCCTGCTGATACGTATCAGATTCGACAACAAACACAATGAAAATTGCGTCATTCAGGAGTTGTTGCTGTAGAATGTGATGGGGATCAATAGTCACATCAAGAACTGATGTGCCTTGATATGAAAATTAATAATGGTCACTCTAGGAATTTTTTGCCAGTGTGGCCAAGTTTTATTTTTTAGTGCTTCCAAGTTTTTTGTGTTTTTCCTCCTATGGCATTACTAAACAGCAGCTGATGGCACAAAATATTGCTAAGTAAACCATAAATTGTCAATTTTTTTAAAAGAATTTAATAAAATAAGTATCAGAAATGAAAAGGAAATTGCAAGAACTCTTTGCATATGTTGCAAAATGTTCTAAATCATGTATTTTTCACAAATTTTTAGTTTTTATTTAACCAACTTGCTCACAAAGTTCCACGAGTGTGTATAACCAAAACAAAATATAGCTGTTCATGATGCAAAATATCCGGTCTGAACGAAAAACCCCATCAACGTGATGTAGTTCGGTCTGAATTGCCTGTAAAGTGACAGTTGGTCCATACAAAAAAAATTTACTTACGTAGTATATGAAACGCACGATTGAGTGTCAAAATCGTAGTAACGTTGGGGCTGACAACCTTGTGAATTTATTGTGAATTGGCAGCACCACCGAATTAATGGTTAAAGTAAACAAAGAAAGTAATAAAGGAAAGGAAATGAAATGAAAAATTATTAAATTACTTATGCCAATTTCTGAGGTTAATTCAGATATTTTATTTTTTCGCTTATTTTTGGTATTTTTAATTGTTCGTTTCGTTTGTTTCATTGACTTGTGTTTACGAGATCAGCTAATTTACTACAAGCATACAGAACGGGTCGTTCACAAAATCTGTTGAAACAATTTACGAAAATACTATTTGTCGGCGTTTAACACATTGCGTGAGGACCCTACATGTTTATGCATGAGTAGAAGAGAGATAAAAAATGCTTTAGAGCTGATTCACACACAGATACATTGTAGGAATATTTTTTACCGAAGTACCCTACTAGACATACACGACCGACTCCTGCTAGACGAATATTTTCAACATCGTTCATATTGTGCACCGATTCGGCAAGCACATTTCATACAAATACAAAACACACGACGAAACCGAAAAGAAACGTAGGTCGTTCGGCTAAAAACGTCGACAGCTTCTGTGGTACAGCAGCCGAAGCTACCCCGTAAGCGTCGTAAGTTTTTTGGCTTCAAGCACATGTCTTCGGCTTGTATTCTGCCGAAAAATATCTCTGTGTCAATAGGCTCTAATGTGTGTTTTTACGAAGAGCGTACGAAGTACAAGTGAACGAATAACTGACCGCCAGCCGAAGATGCTTTTTAAACTGAGCGGCAGGTAACTTTAACATGGTCCATTGTGAAATAATTTTATCCGGATCCGATCCACACAAATACTGAAAATTTTTAATGAAAGGCATTATTTCAGGCTTTTTGCTGTTGTGATCGTTGGGATATTCAGGTCTCGGTGGATACTGAGTTTCGGACAAACCACTGCGCACCTACAATCCTCCGCAGTAGCTTGGACTGAAACCTTTGAAGGATTTCTAGATTTGAGTTGGCTGCAGTGCCCCAAAGCTGTATACCGTAAGTCCACACTGGTTTCAGCTGTACAGCAACAGCTTGTTTCGTAGGTTGAGCTTAGAGTTTGTACTGAGCAGCCAGCTTATTCTGCGGAGTTTCAGGTTCAACTGTTTTCTTTTTATCCTGATGTGAGTTTTCCAGGTGAAGCGCCTATTCAGTGTCAGTCCCAGGTACTTCACAGTGGCGCTGTTTGGAATGATCTCACTGAAAACATCGGGGCATGTTGGTTCAGGGTGAAGGTGATATGCGTAGATTTTTCTGCATTCACGCAGATATTCCACCTCCTTAGCCACGGCTCCATGAAAACGTGAAAAAGTTTTTATAAAGGGAATACATGTCACAATCTGACGCTCTTTCAGAAATTTAACGAAATTTGCCGCCTTTGTTTTTAATATATCTCGTGACTCAAAAGTCGTAGCACGAAGTAATTTTAATATTCTAAAAATATAAGAAGTGATGAAGCCTGCCTGTAAGAATAATTTTGTTATGGTGCGCTTATGTCAACAAGGGGGGAGGGGCCTTCAAAAAGGTGACTAAAATTGAAATTTATCTTTTGTTTTGTAAGCGTATTGCTTGAGAAGGGATTGTCCTATTCGACTGATTTTTCTTTTGTTGTGTTCGTTAGAGGCCAATTGGAGGAATAGCACAAATTTTTAGGAAAATCCATCGGAAAAGTTGGATATTTAAACTTAGTGTATTCAATAAAAATGAGTCAGTGCGCCAACAGGAAAAAAAACTCCAGTTTTGGCGCAAAAACGCCAATTGTGGCAACCGTGGTTTTTGGCTCAACTTATCAACAACAACACACTCGAAATTAGTGCGGTATTACACTTATGTGCGTGCAGACAGAACTCACTCTTAAAATTTACGTTTGTTGGTGAAGGAAAGTGCGCGTGTCGCTCAATCGTTGTGCATGATGAAGAATTTCAACGAAATGTTTGGATCATGCTCTTCCGATGTTTTTCGTTGTCTTCTTTCGTGTATTTCGTGTTTGTTCATAATTTTATGGCTTATGTAGGAGTGAGGATACATGGAAATGCATGCGAATGAAAAATATATAGCGCGGAATATGCAAAAATTTGCTTGTCTGCACGCAAATAATTGTACTAGCTAGCCATGGTAAAATAATACAAGGTAGCGTCAATTTGGCCTTTTACTCTCTTAAAAATTACTCACTACCAATTGTTGACGTCATTAGCATATCAGTGTATAGAACGCTGAAATAATGCATTTAGTGTTGAACATAATTTGAAAATGCATTGAAAATTCTTCAAATTCTTCAATTATTTCAGCGTTCTGTACACTGATATCCTTCAAATTCTTCATTTTCAATTATCGATCACAAAGAAGAACTGACGACAGGCGCTTTCTGGCTCTACTGGGCATATTGGACAATAAGGGTCGGCTTCGAGGTGGAACCTGTATAAGTATTCTCTGAAGCAGCCATGTCCGGTCAGCAACTGCGTGAGATTATAATCAACCTCTCCATGATTTCGGTTCATCCACGCCTCAATATTTGGGATCAATTTATACGTCCAGTGCCCTTTCTCAGATTGATCCCATCGTTGCTACCACGAGGAAATTATGCGCCTCCTCTCTTCTTTTTTTATCGCGATTAATGGCCTGTGGCCTGTGCCGCTGTACAGTCGCCCCATTTCTCACGCGCGCAGGTCGATAGGAATCTTCCTTGCAACGACGCAAATGGCATCGTCTGAGACAGTGCGGTAAGTTCTAGCTACCCTCAGAGCACTGAGTCTGTATGTGCGCAGCATACAGAATTACCGAGCTTATTACCAATGCATGAGGGCCACCAATGTTAGGCATCAGTCTGGTTAGCGCACCATTTATCCGTGCGGCTTTGTCGCTGACTATCTTCAGTTGTTCTTTAAATGTCATCCGCGAGTCAAGGTACTTTAAGTACGGCTGGGAGGAAATGTCGTGTTCGCCCACCGTGATCGTTAGCTCTTCACGAACCTGCCGAGTGCTACCAGCTCGAGCTTTGCGTTTTTGAGCCATCGTCTCGCTCTCGAGATAGCATCATTACATAGCGCCTGTAAAGTGTCAAGGTGCTTTGCCACTGCAACCATCGCGATATCATCTACATATCCAACGAGGGTTGTGTCTTCCGGAAGGTCGAGTTTGAGGATGCCGTCGTACATTGCTTTCCAAAGCGTAGGGCCCAGCCCGAGCCCTGGGGGACGCCGCCAATTACTGTGTATGTTTTTACTCCATCGCTAGTGTCGTAAAACAGGACCCTGTTTTTGAAGTAGCTCGCTATTATACGCTGCAGATAAACCGGCACCGCAAATGTGTTCAGCGCACTCATGATCTGCGGCCAACTTGCTGAGTTGAACGCGTTTTTTATATCCAGCGTTACCACTGCGCAGTACTTCTTTGAGCCGAACCTCCACTGCTTGCCGCTCGTGGCTTCACGGGCAATATTCATGTCGACTTGAATGGCGTCCAATGTTATCCCGCTTTCCCAAAACCATATTGATTTGGAGAGAGCCCTTCAGGTTTCTCCAGGTGTTCCTGGAATCTATCACAGACGATTCACGCCAGTATTTTGCCCAGAATATCTAGCATACACAAAGGGTGGTACGACGATGGTTGTTCTGTCTGTTTTCCTAGTTTCAGTAGCAGCACCAGTTTCTATTGTTTCGAGGGTTTAAGAAACACGCCTTCCTTGAGACAAGAGTCGTAGAGTTTGGAGAACAGTTCCGGCGCTGCCTTAATCGCTGCTTTCAACGCAATGTTTGGGAAACCATCTGGGCCCAGAGCTTTATTATCCGCAATGCGTCTCACTATGTGCAGCACTTCTTGCATGGTGACTTCCGGGATGTCATTTACGCGTACTTGCTGGCCCTGATAGAGTGTTGTTTATCCTTGACGAGGGAATAGCGTCGAGACTACGTCTTGCATGTCTGCACGACAGTTTTATATCCCAAACCCCAGGGATCATCGTCAACGCCATCTCGAAGCTCCTTGAATAGCTTTTTTGGAGACGGTTTTACAAGCTCTGTACTCCGCCAACAACACTTCAGACGCTGGTGTGCCACGTGCTCTCTTCAACTTTCTTATTGCTCGGTGACAGTTTCCTCTAGCGGTCATGATTTCCTCATTGCACCAGTAGACTGGAATTTTGTCAGGTCTTCCCGAACATCTTGGCATAGTTGCATCACATGCTTTGCTGAGGCGGCGCGTGATGCTCTCCGACAATTCTACTGCGTTCAACACCGAAGTGGCTTCTTGACCCGGACCATTTTGCCAGATAATATTAAAGACTTCGGCGTCGAAAACTTGTCTCTTCCAGCCGTTTTGCCGTACTATCCGTACACGAAGCGACTTTCGTACAATGTCCGTCAGTATATCCATTATGATAGCATTATGATCGCAGTGGGTGTATGTAGAGCTAACGATCCAGTTGGCGCTGCATGCTACTGCATTTTGTGCAAAAGTCAAGTCTACAATGGAACTACCTCTTCCCGATTCAAAGGTGCATACTTTCCAGCAGGGCTGCGCCTCGTTGATTCGTTCGCGCACTTCCCCAAGTAGTAGGCCACGCATTGAAATCACCAGCAATAAGGAGTGGGTGTTCGCCACGAGCTTCCGCTACTGGGGTTGCCAGCATTCGCTCGAATTCGTCCGCATTATTGCACGGTGGAGCGTAGCAACTAAAAAGGTTGATGCCTTTCGACTTTATCTTTTTTATGCGGCATTGCATTCCAACAGCGAAACATCAACGCAATGCTGTGCGGCCACGCAATGGTTCAGGTTAAGCTGTATGATTTTCATCTACGCTTTTCTCTACGCGCCTTTTTGACCAGCGGGCATTTATAGCACCGGCCGCGTGCTCCCCTTTGCACAAAGTGCGTCTTTCTGGATTCCAGCAGGCTGCTGCCTTGTGTCCTTCCTAGGCACACTTTCTGCAGAGTCCGGATTTGTCGACATTGCCCCTACAGTTTACTACTAGGTGCCCCAACCCCCATCATCTGAAGCACCGTTTTGGGGAGACGGCTTCCCTTATTCTGCACAAAATCCATCCAATACTGATACGTTGTGCTTCTAAAGCCTTTTAGCCTCGGTAGCTGGAAGGCCAATAAATGCTGTCTGTGTGCCGCTGTAGGCATTACAATGCGTATGGAGTGCCTCGCAAATTTCCTCTGGCGGCTTGACTTCGTCTAGGTCCCTACACTGTAATGTCACAGTGTGTGACAATTTTGTGGTTTCTTCGAGCATGTCCTCGATCGCTGATTGGTAAGCAGACGTCCTTTTGTCAGATACACTCTTCAGTTCAATAATGAGCTCCTGCTTCGCCGTACGCCGAATTGCCTTGACATCTTCTCCAAGGGACCTGAGGTTTTCACCTTCCGTAGGATGTCTGCATACGAGGCGTGTTCGGCCTTAGATATTATTATTACATCTGGCCTTGCCCTTAGCGACCTCAGCTTCTTGTCTTTCTTCTCTTTAACAAGATTCCAGCCGGACTCTTTGTTAGTGGTTGTTGCATTTTCAGCTTTTCGGCTTTGCGACTCGCGCCTCTTTTTTGCCGCTGGTGATCGCGCATTCGGCACCAAGGTGATGTCTCGTGCCGCTGTTGCCCTGGGGCTGGTCCTTGCTCTTGCCCTTTTCGCTGATTTTGTAGCGCCACTATCCATTTCTCCACTTGCCGCGTTCGGATTCCGTTTTATCGGTGTCTTCCTCCTTGGAGTAGCCGCTTTCTTCTCGAGGTCTTCCATCATCATAAATGCTTCGGTGTGCATTCTCTTAATCACCGATCCAATCTTTTTAATTTCATGGTGCACATTGTTACGGCCCTTGTAATACTCCAAGAGAGAATCTATTGCATCTCCCAGAGCCGTCATTTTACTTCTGAGTAGGTTGCCTGCTGGTTGCTTGCTTGTTGCTGCTCCCAAACCTACTGGATGCCGTGTCATTGGCGTTTCCACTGTCGGCTTTGTACACTCAGGTGCGCCACTTTGTGCAATCGGCGTGCTGTACAGCTCCGGCTGCGCTTGTGGTGTCCTTTTTGATACAGCGGCGATGCGTGCTGCCACCTTATCACCTGATGGTTGTGCGTCCGCTGGTGACCTACGGATGACCCAACTCTTCATGAAAGCTTCGATTCCAACTGCTGATATGCAACTCTCCTGTTTTTTAATTGTATGATCATTCTTGTCCATGCTGTAAGGGTCCAAACTCACGACCGCTATCTCCGAATGTGCACGTAGTTTCCGTAGGTCTCATGGTTATCTATGTAAACAGGGAGGCCATGCGAGGGTTGACACTGTCCCTTATGGGGAGCAGTGTTCAGTGCCAGACTTCCAACCGGAACTAGTGGGGGCTATCTCAACCCAACCTACGCGGCCACATAAGTGGCGACAAATATTAAACGTATTGCGAGACTAGCCAAGTTTTAATAGGACGGAAGAAGCAGTGAACCTTTCTATAAGCCATTTCAACTAGATTTCACTCCGCTTTCTCAAATTATAAGGATTCACTGCCCCAGCCCAGCGCTATCTGCTTCGTATTCCAGTATGCCATAATCAGGATATTACTGGAATCAATCCTAATGGCCCGCCGGCCGACGGTCGCGTTATGTTCAGCCGCTCCTAACATGGAACAGACGCTGACCACGGTAACCGCTCATTATGAGTCCGATGCTCCTGGATTTTTGTGCTCACCGTGCATATGCCAAGTGAGGGGGCACCTATTGAAAGGCGGTGCTTGCTCGGCTTGTCGCAGAGATATCAAGGGGCATGCTGAGATTTATGAGTCCTCCATTTCTGCCGCTCATTATAGCGGACTGCTAATTTGTCAGAGACTTATTTGCAGCTAACCTAATATACCTAATATCTTAGGCCGTTCGGCTTAGAGCCCAGCCCTGGGCATAAACTCTCTCCTACTCATGCATAAACATATAGGGTCCTCACGCAATGTGTTAAACGCAGACAAATAGTATTTTCGTAAATTTTTTCAATGATTTTGTGAACGACCCGTTCTGTATGCTTGTAGTAAATTAGCTGATCTTGTAAACACTAGTGAATGAAATAAACAAAGAAAATAATTGAATTACCCTCAGAAATTGGCATAAATATTTTTATAATTTTTCATTTCCTTTCCTTTATTACTTTCTTTGTTTACTTTAACCATTAATTCGGTGGTGCTGCCAATTCACAATAAATTCATAAGGTTGGCAGCCGCAACGTTACTACGATTTCGATACTCAATCATGTGTTCCATACACGTATGTTAACTTTTTCTTGTATGGAGCAACTGTCACTTTAACTTCAACGAATTCGATTTGTCAAAAAAGGTCAATGTTTACCAGGTTTAACACAATGCGTGTGGACCTTAATTCATTCTCTACGCTGCAGACGAACAAGCCAATGTGCAATGTGTATACAGAATATATATATACAAAATACTTTTCCGATTACTTTAAGGAAATTATTTAGAGAACTTTATTTTTAAGTGATGCTTAAGATAAATCGAGATTTATATCAAAACGCGTGCGTTGCCGATGCCGACTCAAGAAAGAAAGGGACCTTGAGCTAGTCTTGGCAAGCTCATTTTCCTGTCCTTATCTGCTCGTTGGGGTTGCCACAGGATTGTCTAGGAGCTGCTACAAAGGGTTGCCACAGTATACGCCTCCTAGACTGGACACATTAGGTTTTATTGAAATTTGTTGGTAGCTAGATAAGCCGTGCGTCGCTACCTCAACTGGTGTCGTAAATGCTGGTTTCAAACGATCGATGCTTATGTTCACCTTTCGTCCCTTGATCAGCAGTTTGAAAAACTTGTCGAATTTTTTCAACACCACGAATGGTCAACACCAGGGGGCGTCAGCGCTGGGCGCACTGAATCGTTGCGAACGAAACGTGTGACGCAGTGACATTATCTTTACCGGCAATGTGGCGAATATCAGTGAATTGATCTATAAAATCAAGATAACGCACTTGACGGGAAGATGCCTTTTCTAGCTTTTGCTAGAATGCGTAAGTGTGGTCGATGGTTAGTGACTATGTAACACCCTCTACCCTCAATCATGAATCGGAAATGCCATACACTTTGGTACACAGCGGTTTACTCACGGTCATATGTACTGTAATTTCGTTGCGTCTTAGTGAACGCCTTAAAATAAAAACCAAGTGGTTGTAAATGGCCTTCGACAATCTGGTGAAGCGCAACACCGGCCGCAGTGGCCGACGCGTCGGTGTGAAGCTCCAATTGGGCACCGTGCGGAGGGTGTGCTAAAGAAACTGCGTTGTTTTGGCGTTGCTCAGCTTCTGACTCCAACTTAGAGGAGTGCAGTCATTCTTCTTGTTGCCAGGTATCATCTGTTGTAGGATAAGATGATACAAAATTGCACGTGGTAAGAATTTACAATAATATTTAGACATAGCTAGAAAACTTTTAAGTTCTTTAACCACTGCAGGTTTTGGGAAATTTCGGGCAGTGGCTAAATCCCTCGAGAGTTGACGAGGTGACCAACCTTATTTCGTTTTTCCCAAACTCGCATTTGGCAATGTTGATCACCAGATGATGGTCAGATAGGTGTCGAAACACCTCACGAAGATCATGACGATGCTGCTCATCTGATACGGAAGCAATGCAAATGTCGTCGATGAACGGAAAAGTGTAGTCAAGACCTCGCAGCACTTTGTTGATTAACCTCTGAAACGTTTCCGCAGCGTTGCACAGGCCGAACGTCAACAACTTGAATTCGAATAGACCAAAGGATGTCGTTATGGGTGTTTCCGGTATGTCTTCCTCGTGTATTTTAACTTGATGGAAAGCTTTTAGTAATTTTATCTTAGAAAATATTAACTTACCATACAAGTTGCAAGTAAAGTCGGTCAGATATGGGAAAGGATAGCGGTCAGGCAAAGTTTCAGTGTTTAAAACTCTGTAGTCTCCACACGATCTCCATGTGCCATCCTTTTTGCGAACCATGTGCAGCTGGTTTGACCAATTACTGTTTGAGGGTCGACAAATGCCAGATTTCAGCAAGAAGTCAAACTTAGCTCGTGCCGCTACAGGACAGCGCTGGATTTGTTAATGGAGCCGTGGGGTGGCGGTTTGGTTATGTCTGCAAACTTGGCCAAAAGTTCCGCAAACGGGTCACAAGCGTTAAAAGTCTTAATGTCAGCTGCATGACACGTGATCGGCGATGTTTGAGATGATTTTAAACTCGTCACGTAGTCAACCAGTAGATTGCATCGTATATCGATGAGCAGATCAAAATGGCATAAAAAATCTGTACCGATAATCGGCGTAGTGACATCTGCGATGAGGAACGACCAAAAGAATTCTCGCCGTAGACACAGATCCAGTTTAACCCGTTTCTCGCCGATTACCTTGATCGGAGATCAGTTGGCGGTGTACAGCGTGGTGGAAGTTGGACGAGCATCAAATGTTTTGGCAGTGAGTGGCAGAATAGAAACATCGGCACCGGTGTCGACAAGGAACGTTCTATTGGAAACCTTGTCGCTAACTTGCAAACGAAATACCTTGTGTTCGTCAGGTAGGTTTTCGTCACATTTAGCAGCGCACATACGTAGATTTTGTATAATTAGCGGCCAAAAGTTTAAAAAAATACATCAACTTAAGAACAAACCATTGATGCACATTGTTACCTGACACTTCCGAGAAACCCACCCCACCAATTTCATCTTTCAGAATAGCGCCCGCGCCGAATTACAGGTAGTCGGAATTCGATTGTCATTCACAGTGTACATATCTAATTCTCGGCGTTTTCAGTGATACATTTTTGCAAAGTCAATATTTATTTTTGCAAAGTTATTATCAAAGTGATTGTGATGGATATCAATAATCCAGGTATGTATCTTTTTATTTGTTATGTAGTACTCACCAATTTTAAGACTGTTTTGTATATTTTAGAATTTTTATGAAAGACCACGTTTTTTGAGATAGATCTTTGTAAATTAAAGATTTTAAAGAAGTTTATAACTATTTTCCCTATTCGTCCCTGTAATATTTCTTAATTTAATAATTTATGCATAGTTTCAACAATTATATAAAGTTATAATTAGCCGCCAACTCCCGCCTATTAACGAAAACTAGTTAATCAAAGACTTATAGGGAATACCTAAAAAAAATAACGTTATTAAGACATTATTTTTAAAGTAAGTTTTTCTTTGTTGTAGGTTCATCTAGCGCCTCTGGTGTGAGAGTAGTGACGCGAAGATATTTAATTGACCTGATGAAAGGTCAAAATTTACCCACCTTGGATAAAAAATTAGATTTTTAGGAAAATTACCTTCTCGAGTATTGTAAAGTTTCTGAAAATAGTAAGAAAACTTTGAAGTATAAATATTCCTATTTTAAATGACAAATTATACAAAGATGGTCAGGAGCAGGAAAAACCAAAGAAGTATTCCTGAAAAATAATCATTCGTGGTTAGAAGGGACCTTTGAAATACCAATTGATTCGTCTTATCGCCAAGGTCGTCCATGTAAGTCGTTTTCTGAATCTGAAACCCTATTATGCACAAGATTTTATTACACGGAGCCAGCATAATTGAAAATGCATTGTTGCCAATAGGATAGCTATCCGAAGAAGCAGCAGAAGCGCGCAACAAACATTTCCGGTCGTACCGACAAATTTTTGCTAGGAAGTTTTCAAGGAAAGAATACATTCGCGACATCTATCAAAGGTTGTTATTAACTTCAGACCCACTCTTAAGCTGCATGAAATCGATTAAGAAAACATCACATAAGTCATTTTTAAAAGAAACCATAAATATGCTCATTCCTGCTGAGCCAAATGATAGTGGTGATCAGCACGACTCGGACTCGGAGGCAGAAGAAACATCTTTTATTTAAAATAAGTTTTCGTGTAAATTATTTATGTAACTCTGAATTTGATAATAAATGATGTAATATGATATGTTAAGTGTTTTTATTCTTTATTTTATAAGTCTTATCATCTAAAAGATTAATATGCAATTTACACCAAAGCACATCAACATCAACATTGATGTGCCTACTGATACGTATCAGATTCGACAACAACCACAAGGAAAATGACGTCATTCAGGGGTTGTTGTTGTAGAATATGATGGGGATCAATAGTCGCATCAAGAACTGATGTGCCTTGATATGAAAATTAATAATGGTCTCTCTAGACATTTCTGCAGTGCTGCCAAGTTTTTTTGTGTTTTTCCATCTGTCGCATCACTAAACAGCAGCTGATGGCACAAAACATTATTAAGCAAACAATAAATTGTAAATTTTTTTTAAAAGAATTCAATAAAATAAGTATCAGGAATGAAAAAGGGAATTGCAAGAATTATTTGCATATGTCGCAAAATGTTCTATCTCAAGTATTTTTCACAAACTTTTAGTTTTTATTTAACCAACGTGCTCGCAAGTTCCACGTGTGTGTATAACCAAAACAAAAAACAGCTGTTCGTGATGCAAAATATCCGGTGTAAACGGAAAACCCCATCAACGTGATGTACTCTGGTGTAAATTGCATATAAGTCAGCTTTTGTAATATTATATTTAAAGTAAACCCATTGTAAATAAATGACCTATTTAATTATAACCAAAACTTTAATTTTGTACCATTTTAGTAGTAAGTATATTAAAAATTTTTTTTTGTACCTTCCAATAAAAGTAAAGGTCGTAAATTAATGTATTTTAATAGGAAACACTTATATTTAATTATTCTTTCCATTTAAAATGTATCCTATTGAAAAAATCTTTTTGGCCGCCTAATTATGCAAAATCTACCAATGTGCAGCGTGTCCACCAGTCATAAGGGTGGTGTTTCCGCGGCTATCGAGTTGGTGGCATGATGCACGTAGCTGCACGGACTGCGACACTTTTTATCATCCCGGCCGAATCTATGATGATACATACCAATATGCTCCAGATCATGACTGCTGTTGACGGGATTGACTGCGTTGGTCTGGTTTCGAACTGGTGCGACTGCGTGATCGTGATCGCGTTGCCGATGCCTCAAACTTTTTGATCAGCTCTGCCACAGCTGCCTCCAAAACATCAAAACGTTTAGTCTGAGCAACGCTGAACAACTTCTGATGTGGGGTGATAACGTCTAGAATCTGCTACTTTGGTGAGCTCGACTGCGGTACCTGCGTGGCTGCGATTACGGCCTGAGCAGCCTCAGGCAATCTTTTAGTCTAAAGCTCTTTTAAAGCTGCTTCTCCCAATGTGGTACCGGCAACTCTCCTCATTTCGAAATAAAGTTCGGACGGCCTTTTGTCTCCGAGGGGCAATTCCGGCAGCAGCTTGTTGAGACGACGCTGCTCACTGTCGGCGAAGTGTCCGATGATTTTTTCTTTTACATACGGGTAGCGATCGGTACTTGGTAGCGTTGAAATGACGTCCGCGAGCCGCCCGATAACGTTGGGATCCAACGATGCAAGAATCGTGGTCACTTTCTGCTTATCTTTGGTTATTCCAGAAGCCTCAAACCAGAATATTATCGTCGTGAACCATGCTCCAATATTCGCACAACAATCTGCCACGTGGTGCCTGGCTTGGCGCGGGCGATATACCGATGGAGACGTTCTCGGTAGCCATAGCAGTACCCGGCGCGCGCTGGTTCTATCAAGTTATTTTTTCTTTAAGTTGATTCTGCCACTTTGTTTTACTTGAGAACCACGTTGGTTCGATCAAGTCGGGCTTATCTTCGTTATTCCGTGCTTAAGCAATCACTGCGTTTCATTTTTTAAAACCAGGTTGGTTCGATCGCGTCGGTTCAATCATGTCGGGGTCACCACTTTAGAATTCTTAGTGCAGACAATTCTAATTTACAAAATACTTTCTGATTACTTGAAGGATATTATTTATAGAACTTTATTTTTAAGTGATGCTTAAGATTCATCGAGATTTAAATCCAACGCGAGCGTCTTCCATGCCGACATAAAAGAAAAGAAATGGACCTTGAGCTAGTGTTGGCAAGCTCCTTTTTCTGTCCCCATCTGCTCGTTGGGGTTGCCAGAGGATTGTCTAGGAGCTGCTAACGTACTCCACAAAGGGTTGCCACATAGTTTTATAGGAGACATCGGAAACCTTATCCGGTATATGCATGTAAGTATGCAAACTGATCCCCGCTTTTTGAGCTAGAGAACTAGGAGGGGTAGGTCCCATACAAACCCAAATTCAAATTAATGTTCTTATTAGAAATACTTTTTGGTTTTTTGTTTTATCGAACTGAAATTTGGACACTATAAGTGCCTGACCTATATTCCCCAACCATGTAAATCTATCAAGATCCTTGGATTACTGGATCGTATAGCTCTCGATCTGAGTGCTCAATACACCATAGCCATGCGCCATCTACAAGTGTGTCATATCTCATACTAATAGTCATGCGCCACCTACATGTGACTATTGGTGTTTTGAAATTAGTATGAATATTGACGCAATCACAGAAGCGTGAAGAGTATTACATCTTTGGCATAGCCAAAGGTAACCTTCTCTCTGGTTTCTTTTACGTACGATGTATAAATTTAGTCAAATTAATCAAAAATTTGGTTCGATGATTCTATCAGATTAAATTAATCAAATTAATTAATTGATTAAAAGATTATGAATCAGCCTGCAGCTTTCTAAATGGGAAGTTTAATTTTTTTTCGTACGCCAGCAAAAATAATAAACCTTACAAAGCCTTACTGTTGGGGCTTGACTATATGGAACCCGAGTCTCTCAAAAAATAGCTAATTAACATGGAACTGGATTGCATTGACGTTAAACGTGTCCAGAGGAAGAGACCAAATAATAGCATAATGGTCATTTACGTGGTTTACTTTACTGAAAAGTCAACCACTCTTAGCGATCTTAGGAAAAATTATTCCGTAACAAACTATGTGAAGGTCAAATGGGAATAGCAGATACCAATTGCTAAATGTTCAGGCATGGAGCAAGCCGCTGTGCCGTCAAATCTTGCTGTTCATTATATGCGGGAAACCATAAGTCTCCTGATTGTAAGGAGAACACATCCGTTAAATGCGCCAACTGCAACGGACCTCACAAATCAAACTTTCCTGATTGCCCTAGCAGGAAAAATTACCTTAGCATAAGATCTCATTTTCAATCAAAGCGCGTTAACACCCTAGCTAGTAATCCAGCCATGCCACCTCAGCAGTCCAACACGGATTCCCTAGGTTACATAATAATGCAAATAAGTCCACCAATCCTACCGAAAGATAAACAAGACCTCTTTACTTTAGAGGAAATTAAAAACATTACCTTCGAGTTGATTAATAATTTGCGAAACTGTAAATCCAAGGTTGACCAGTTAGAGGTCATTCCTTCCTTATCTTGTAAATTTCTTTCATAATGTCTGACCAACTATCTATAGTAACATGGAATACCAGAGGCATCAGGAATAAAAAAACCAACTGTAAAACTTTCTTCTCCAGAAAAAAGTAGAAATTTGCTTTCTCACTGAGTGCTGGCTTTACAGTTCATTATCATTGAACCATGACAGCTATAACTGCTTTAGGAATGACCGAGAGGTCAATAGATGGGGAGAGGTGGCAATAATCATAAAAAAGAATATCCGCCACAGCTTGCTACCTCTCCCCAGTACCAAACTTATCGAATCTATAGGCATTAACATTACGAATCCCAACGGTATCCAGACTGCAGTTTATAGTTGCTAATTCCCCGGAGGAAGCGCTTGTCCAGATAAAAGACAACAGTTCAAAACCGATATTCGCAAATTGACCTGCACTAGTGGAAATTATGTGATAGGAGGCGACTTCAACTCTCTTCATCGAAGTTGGTGCTGTTGTCGAGCAAATTCATGGGGTTATATATTTTATGAGATGATAGCCTCAAAAGATACTAGCGTTATTTACCCAACTGAGCATACGTACATCCCAGCGTGCAAAAGGAGCCTAAGTTCTACTCTCGATTATTTCTTAACAAACTGTCTGCAACTTCTATCAAACGCTAACGTTATCAATGACTGAAGCTCTGATCACTTCCCGGTCCAAGTCTCTACAGATTTTTCTAGATTATTAACTTATTATTACCCAGCATTGATCAGAATTCTGTCCAAGAGTCAGATGACGTTGATAAGTTGCTCTCTGACTTCAACTATGCTATCTTTACTGCGAAACATAACAGCGTCCCATTGAAAAGAGTTATACCCACCACAAAGCCACTCCCTCGTTGCATACAAATTTTAATTAAGCTTAGAAACTTACACCGTCGAAACTGGCAGAGATATAGAAACTAGACAGACCGTGTCCGCTTCAAATGGCTAACTCTACTCATTTCCGACAAGATCTCTACATTCCACATTGAATCATGGAACATTCTTTTATCCTTGTTAGACAAAGGTTCCTCGCCATTGTGGAAACTGACAAAAGTCATTAAAAAAAACCAGGGCGATATCTCCATACTAAGAGACAGCTCAAGGCGTTTGTCTACACCTGAAGAAAAAGCAGAGATCTTAGCACAAACATTAAGCGTATCTCTATCGACTTAAGTGACCCAATTACAACGTCTGTGGTCAGAAACTCCATGAATTTACTTGACTCATCTTCGCCCAGTCCGGAACAGATATATTACATAAGAATCTCTGAATTGGCAACGATATCTGAAATCTAAGAAATCCCCTGGGTCGGACAGAATTGAAAACTTATTCCTTAAAGTACTACCTCGCAAGGGAATAAAATATCTTACTACTCTTATCAATGAGTGCTTACATCTTTGCTATTTTCCCAAGCAATGAAAAATCTCAAAGATTATACCCATAAGAAAAGCTAACAAACCTGCTGAGCTGCTTTCTTCCTACCGCCCCATTAGTTTGTTGTTCTCGGTCAGCAAAATTCTGGAAAAAGTCATCAAAATCAAACTTTCTCTGTTCTTAGATGATAATGATTTACGCCGTGAAAATAGTACGTTGCATCCATTATCCAGACTCAAGAACATTGTCAAAACAAACTTTACAAGATCCAAATCGACGGGTATAGTCCTTTTGGACATAAAAGCAGCTTTCGACTCAGTTTGGCATGATGGATTAGCTCACAAAATGAGTCTTTTGAATTTCCCACCAGAACTCACAAAAATTATCCTAAGCCTCCTAAAAAATCGGTCGTTCGTTGTCCATATTGGCAATGCCAAGTCCCAGTCCTTGGAAATAAGAGCAGGCTGTCCACAAGATTCTTGTCTTTCACCCATCCTTTACAACATTTATACCTCTGACTTCCCTATACTAAGAGGTTGCACTACCTCAATCTTTGCTAATGACACAGCGGTCCTATGTTCAGGGACCCTAGCTGCCGACATTTCTAACAAGCTTCAGGCAACTTTTGACTGTCTTGTTTCCTATTTCCCGAAGTGGAAAATATTAGTAATCTCCGAAAAATCGCAGGCCATATTTTTTACCAGAAAGCGGAAAGGCATAAACCTCCCTAACAGTCACATAAAGCTAAGCCATGTCGAAGTTAAATGGGAAAGTAGTGTTAGATATTTAGGCTTAATTCTAGATAAAAAGCTGACATTCAAAGAGTACATCAACTTTACCAAAAATAGAGTTAGCACTTTGATCCGCACACTATATCCTTTTATCAACAGGAACTCACGTCTTAGCTTAGAAAGCAATATGTATCTATTTAGGTTCATTTTTTAAGTAGTTATCTTTTATGTGGCCCCAGTTTGGTATGATGTAGCAAATTTTCATGTTAATAAACTGCAAGTCACCCAAATAAGATATTAAAAATGATTTTTAATCTGCCTTAGCACCATCCCAGCATTGACTTGCATCACAAAGCAAATATCGAGTTAGTAGACTTTCCGACTTTCCTTAAATTTTAAAAAATAAGTGTATCCAATCTAACTTTTCGCATATAAATAGTATATCACAAATACTTTAGTTTTAAGTGTAGATATAAGTAATAATTATTAAATAAGTTTTTTTTTAAGGTTTTTGTAAATCTTTTAACCTTCTTTTTACTATTAAGAACATATTGTTAAGTCCCATAGTTAGTAATCCCTTATATATGTCTAAGTAGAATAGGAAACGTAGCCTGATCTCTTATTTTTAAAAAAAAACTAATGTTAAAACACATACATGTAATATACCAAATTATGGTGAATAAATGAATGAATGAATAAGGCTAAATTGTTCAATTATAAACCTGTCAGCCACCAATTGTAGGACTTTCTTGTTTATGGCAACTTAATTTCTGCCACCACCTCCTGACCGTTTCCCACCTGTTGATAGAGATATTTCATCCAGTATGGAATATTTGTCATCATCTGCATCTTTATCAATGATGCACTGGAAGTCGTCCTGAAAAAAAATTGAAACATAGTCATTACTAATAAAAGAAAAAATATGCATAATATATTGAAATTCAATGTTTAGCTTCCATAGAACATTCACAAACCAGCTCTCGTTGCGAACGGTAGTCTGATTCAAAACGTCTACATTTATTGTGTTTATCAGCTTATCACATCTCCACTTTCGTCTCTCGCGCTATTGTGGTGGAGCCGGCTTATCTTTTGTTATCGTTTTTATAAACAAATTTAAGTGCAAAGAGTGGAAGAAAAAATAACAAGTAAATGGTACAAATTAAAAATGAGAGCGGCTGACCCCCGCGATCTCCAATTGGCAGGGGGTACAGTACTAATTAACCAGAGCCAAACTAAACTATTATCTTCGAATCGACCAAAATATTTGGTGATCTCACGTGTATATCAAAACGATTAACAATTCAACTTGTCACCATTTGCGATAAAAAAATTATATATTTTAATTGTGACGGTGAGCAAAAACTACGAAGCGGCGATCTTCTTATTAAGACAAAAAATGTGCAACAAGCAGAAAAGTTGAAGGTAACCTACATATCCTTACTTTTGCCTCAACTACCCTTTCGGAAAGCATTATGATCAGCTACGAAAAAACAAGTGTTCGCCCATACATTCCAACACCACTTCGTTGTAACAACTGTCACCGTTATCGACACACATTCAAAATGTGTAAGAGAGTAAAAACTTGCACTAAATGTGGCTTATATCATCACACAAATGAAGATGTGAAAGAAGAATGCACAAACAACATCGGCTGTATCAACTGCAGCATAAATAAATTGCCAAGCAATTTGCACTCTTCTACTGAAGCAACAAGAAATATTCGTAATTAAAACCAACCACAAAGTTGACAACAAAACAGCATACGAAATGTATAATCAAAAACACCCACATGGTCATCAATCTTTTGCTAACGCTATTAAGACGCCGCTACTAAACACCAACACAAATTCAACAGAAACTACCATCAACACGGATTCAACCAGTACCATCAGCGCCACCCCATTTCTACCAAGCGCATTATTACCAACTACGTCGACTTTGAGGATACTGCAATAACAGCCCAACCCAGTTTATCTTGTAGGGATTAGTTCCCCGGTCGGTCAGCCGGGGCAACAAATGATATACAACCCACAGTTCACTGTAGCAAATATTACATTTCAATTAGATAGACAGTATAGAACTTTCCCCTTAGAACTTAATCATGCCCCTTAATTTAATACAGTGGAATATTCCTGGTTATATAAACAACTACAGCATCAAAAAACATTCACCCCAAATCATATCCTTACAAGAAACACATCTACTGCCTTCCAACACCTTCCCGATACCCACTAACTACATAATCCTTATAAACACACCACAAAACAGTTTTGGCGGAGCGGCACTGCTCATACACAAATCAGTCCAGTACACAGAAATACGAGTTAATGGCGAGATCGAGGCAGTCGCTGCAGAAATAAAAAGTTTAAAATATTTTCCATATATATACCGCTTAATAGATCATTTAATTCTAGGAACTTAGCAAACACAATAGCCTTAAGCAAGAAGTCGGTTGTCGTCACAGGCGACTTTAATAGCTGGCACCCTACATGGGGGTCACCAAAACAAAACAAAAGGGATGACACACTGCACAAATTTATAATACAGAGCAACTTACTCCTCCTAAATGACAAATCACCAACCCACTTTACAACACATAAAACTTCACCCACATAGACATATCATTCTGTACACCCGAAATCCAACCCTACACTACTTGGAGATGGACTGATCACCTTTGTGGCAGCGATCACTTCCCTATCCTCTTGTGTCTATATCAAAAAAACCAACGCATCACACCACAAAGAAGCCATTTCAAGTTACGTACAGCAAACTGGGAACTATTTGAAATACCAATTGCGTTTATAAACGATAATATCACCCCAGCCAACGAAGTAAATAAGGAGGCAGCTAACTTAAATAAAATAATACTTCAAAGCGCACACAGGTCTATCGCAAAAACACCTCTTCATTAACAACCACGTAATGTCCCATGGTGGAACAAAAGGTTAGAGGATCTAAAGAAAGTTAAAAACAAAATTTGGAATAAATTGAATAGAAACATAACCCAAGAAAACAATATCAACATTAGGAAAGCAAATCCAATATTTAGAAGGCAATTAAGACAAGCAAAGATAACAGCTACCTATGAATTCACCACACAAATAAACCCTAATACCCCATCGTCTAAAATTTGGTCTTATATCCGTGCCTTTTGTGGCTTTAAATCCCATGAAATCGATTCATACTATCCTGAACGACTACACAAACACAATACAATCGCCAACACTTTCGCCCAATTCTGGTCTAAATCATCCGACGACAGTAATTTCACTCGAACTTTTGTTGCGCACAAAGCAAACTTAATAAACTTAGCTCTAAATTAATTGCTCGATTGAATTATTAAGTTCTCTCAACTCGCTGAAAGGCCATACCCCAGGCTTCGACAGAATATCATATCCAATGATTAAGCACGCCATCCCATATTTTCAACACCCATATACCTCAGCAATATAAAACAAGCCTCGTTATCCCAGTTAATAAACCAAACACTGAGTCTTACCGTCCCATTCAAGCCTGGGGCGATTACTCATACTTATTTGCAACATCTTCAATGTCACTGCGAAATCACATCAAACAACACTACTATTCCATCAGTAAACACAATAAAAATTTTGGGTGTCACCGTTAAAAAAAAATACAAATGGAACGATCACATAAAAAGTCTAGTTAACTCTTTATCAAAAATAAAATAAATAAATATTATTAAATGCCTGGCGAGCTCCAAATTCAATTGTAACACTGTTACTCTTATCTCAGTGATGAAAGCTCTCATAATCTCAAAGATTGATTACGCTCTCTATCTATATGGCTGTGCGCCAATATTCTTAACAAAGTCAAGGTGATAATAAACGCTGCTCTTAGAATATCACTTGGTGCTTTTCGAACAACCGAAACCTAAAATTTATTTTTTGAAGCTAACGTTGCTCCAATAGAGCCTTTTTTTTTTGTAATTATAAATTCTGCATGTACATACATTACTATCAAATTAATTTGGTACATTTTTGTCAAGCATTTTAATATCACAATAGGGGCGTATAGCCGATTTACTTAGTTGCATTATGTATTACTTGTACTAACTACCTTATGATTAAACTACTTGTGTGTGCTAGGTGAATCTGGTCGCAAGGCTACTAGGAAGATGACGTTTGAGCCTCCTTGAGAACTCTTGGTGCATTAGCGTCGCTGCAAGAGGGTTTGAGTGACGAATCAGCCTGTCATTGTAGCGACTGCTGTGTAGGTTTATTTCGTCTATAACTGTAGGCATCCGAAGGTCGTTGTGTATTGCAGAATTCCTAACATACCAAGGAGCAATCGTAATACGACGTAGTGTTTTGTTCTGCAATATTTGAACTTTTTTAATAGTCGATGCACAGGCAGTGCCCCAGAGTTGGATACCATAGGTCCAGGAGGACGTACAATTGTACGGTATACTAAAAGTTTGTTACTCAGGCTAAGCTGGACGCAGTAGCCATGCTAATTTTTTTAGCTTACCGTAGCAAGCTGCGGTAGTGGATGAAATGTGTGATTTCCAGGTAAGACGCTTGTCGAGAGTCATGCCTAGGTATTTGACATGGTCAACTTGCGGAATGGCAGTGTTATTAAACGTAACTGAAGGACAAATACCTCGCCTGCGTGTGAAACAGCAATGGGCAGATTTACCCGAGTTAATGCCAATATTCCACCTTTTTGTCCAGTGTGAAAAGTGATTGATGTATTCCTGAACTTCAGCCGTAGGCACATCAATGGAGCTGTTGCTGCAGATTATAGTGGTATCATCCGCATAGGTAGCCAGTAGAGAGTTATTGCCAGCAGGAGTGGGCATATCCACAGTGGACAAAGTGTACAGGACTGGTCCTTGTACACTACCTTGCGGAACACCAGCTGCAATATTACGGATGGTGGATTTGGCATCTTTTACTGCTACATAAAAAGTGCGGCCGCATAGGTAAGACTGCAACAGTAGATATTGCTGAGTTGGGAGGACCAGCTTTGCTTTGTACAACAGACCATCGATCCACACTTTATCAAAAGCCTGTTGCACAACTAAGAAGACTGCGGAGCTGTATTTTTTGTCTTCAAATGCTCTAAGGATATGGTTGATAACACGATGCACTTGCTCAGGAGTACCATGTTGTTTCCTGAAACCAAATTGATGATCAGGGATAGCTCTTTGGACACCTGTTGCTGCCATCATCTTAGCCAGAAATATTGTTTCAAATATTTTGGAAAACGTGGGCAACAAACTTATCGGTATACGATTCAACACGATTCTCCGGTTTACCAGGTTTCAACAGCATAACGATCTCAGCACACTTCCACTGTGAGGGGAAGTGGTGAAACCGCAGCGTGCTATTGAAAATCAGCGTCAGGAACAGTCTTGGCAATACTGCTGTCAATTCCATTATAGCCTGGACACTTCTTCTTATTTAACTTTTTGATTTCCATGCGGACTTTGTGAGGCGAAATGGCAGAATAGGGTGCAGTTGATTGGCAAGGCTCATCAAGAAAGTTCTTAGTTTCCATGACGTCTCTCTTATCAGCAAGATTCAGTGGAGTGAAACGGTTTTTAAGCTCATCAGCAAATGCTTCCGCTTTTTCCAGATCAGTTAGGCACCATGAGTTGTTGGCATTCATGATTGGAATTTGTCTCAGAGGCTGTCGTTTAACACAACGAGTCGCCTTCCATAAATTGAATCCCATTTTTTTATTTGTATCAGCATTACGTAATAAGTTATCGAAGAAGTCGCTACGTGCTTGTCTTATGACATTTCGGAGATTAGCTGAGGACCTTTGCCACGCAAGTCTATCGTCTTCACGTCTACTACGCATAAAGCGACGTCTCAATCTACGTTTTAGAACAACTAAGTTCAAAATCTCAGCTTTTATAAGCGGGCTGACTGTGCCAAATGAAGGAGGTCGAATCTGGACTATAGTGGCTCTGTCAGCAGCTTCGTAGATGCAACGATTTAGTAGCTCAACTGCATAATCCACGTCTTCAGGTCCATGAAGTTAATCTCTTGAAATTTGCTCACTCTCAATTGTTGACGTCATTCGCATATCAGTATATAGAACGCTGAAATAATGCATATAGTGCCGAACATAATTTAAAAATGCATTGATAACACAGTGCAACACTCAAAAAGTGATGGGAATCAAACTAAGTGCATTCGTTTGAGGAAGTCAAAATATGTATAACTCCGAAAGGATTTGTAAAAGTCGGTTACCATTTTCTTTTTATATCGATTTGAAGTTGTTGATCTAAGGTCCAAAAATGAACAAGTACGATTTTCTATATTTTTGTGGTTTTTGCTTACAAAGCGATTTTAAATTAACAGAATCATTTACTTAAGTGAAACAAATTTTTGATATAAATAAAATAAAGGTTTTTCAAGTGTACATTGAGCTGTTCTACCCCCCTCCCCTAATCATCTTTAGGGAGGGGAAGCTTGGTACCAGCCGTTCACTAGCAAATACCCTTTGAGTTATTTCGCGTTACTATTTATCATCATCAGAAAATACGAACAAAGCTATTAATCTAAAATAGTAGATTTATGTCTGTTTTTTACAAATAAATGTTAATTACGTATCAACTAGATATTATACATTGTTAAGTCCTTACTGGATCTAGTAAACTTGTACTCTAGCGGTTCTGATCAGTGATACTAGGTATTCGCTTAAAAAATAGGAATCGGTGTAGAATGGAAGTTTGTCAAAATAATTTAGATTATTTTGGCTTTGTTTGTGGTCATCGACTGTTTTCTAAATCACACGGGTCTTTTAGTGCTGATTTTGAATTACAATATGAAAGATATTTTGGTTTTAAGTGTTAAAAAATGTGCCGTTTGCTCCGAAAAATGTTTGTTAAACGTGTCATAGTCTTCTCAGTGGTTGGTGGAATGGGACAAAAAGAAGACTTCAATTTGGTGTCCCAATGATTTGGACTGATCCTGGTGATTATGTTATGCATGTGCCAATTTCAAGATTACTGAAAACCGAAAAAATGCAAAAAATAAAATTTACGTTGGCGTTAGAAGTGCTCAACTTTAAATCGATATAAAAAAAAAATGGTAACCAACTTTTCTAAATCCTTTAGTACTTTTTTATCATTTGACTAGCTTAATCGAATGAAATTGGTCTGAGTCCCATCACCTCCAACTTTTTGAAATTTGTTGCACTGTGTAATTGAAGAAGCAGTTATATGAAAATTCTTCAAATTCTTCAATGCATATACAAACAAAAATGTAAACAAAATGTTTTGCGATGAAACATACTCCAGCATACGAAAATAAAAATGAATAGAAATGAAAAAAGTTTGTTTGTTATGAAAGTCTGACAATGCATAAGCAAGCCAGACACAACCATCAGACAACAAAGAAGAATCGACGACAGTTTTTTGCGAAAAAGTTGTCGGTGCAATGCGTTGCGTTGTTGTTGTGGTGTTTGTACCACTTTTATTATTGTTTGTGGAGATTGCAATGGGCGCAGGTGAAGCCACAGATTGTTGGACATTGTTGCTATCGTTATTGGATTTATTGCTGCTGATGCCATTGTTGTTTTCGTTATTAATGATGGCAATCATCTTTACATTTCTAGTTGGTTTGCTGCTAGTAGTAATGACAGTGGAACCAGAAGATTTTGGTGATTTTTGTGATGATTGCACATATCGATTTATGACACCATGTTTTTGGTTGTGTAGGTTTCTGAATTGATAATGATGCTTTTGGTTATGCTGTTACCGTTTTATCTGATGGTAAATTCAAAGCAGAGGAGGTGAGGCATGTAAACGCAATGATGACGTTGCACTTGCTGTTATTGTGTGAACTGATGACATGATGGGCATCAGTGCTGGTGCAGAAGTGCTTTTTGCTGAAGACTTTGCTGCCGTTACTACCGTTTACAAACATTAACATTTTTTTTTTTAATCTAATTACATCAAAACTGTTTCCGAACATTTACATTTCTTGAATCTAATTACATGTTTGTTTTACATTTTCTCTGATTTACTAACATTAAGTAACTTTTATCTTGTTTTTGTACATTTTTTTACTTTGTTGCTTAATAACTATAATCTTTATCTTAGTAAGTAGTAACAATAATCTCAATCACTTTAAGTGAATAATAACAATGATCTTGGTTTTAGTGTTCACTTAGAAATTTTTTATGTTGTCTTTATGAATTAATTTCCCTGATTGCGCTTTTATAGTAGTGTTTCTATTTTCTGCAACTATTTCCTTTTTATATCGCGGTGTGAGTTTTGATCCTAACCTTTTGTTTATTTTGACATAAATCTCTTCCCCGGGTTCGTATTGCCTAATAAGTTGTTTATTTTCATTATGATATTTCAAGTCGGCCTCTTGTTTTTCTTTTAAATTCAATTCTATTTCCTGTCTTTTCTGTTCTAATACAATGGGATCGTTTGGCACTGTCGCCCTAAAGAAAGTCTCTATTGATTTCTGTTTGGTGACTGAATGTATCGATGCATTATATTCCCGAACTGCCCTAAATAAGATATCTTCGAAACTCATTTCTCCATGGTCTCTTCCACACATCTCATTTTCACACTCAGGGTTGAATGGAAACATTCTACCTGTCCATTGCTAGTGGACGCATATGGAGGCGTAGTGTGCACCAAAATTCCTAACTGATTTCCTAAAAGAAACTTTATTGTGACCGAATTTAATGCTTTTTCATTGTCTATTATCAGGATATGGGGCCATCATCAATTCATACAATGGGGTTTTTAAGTCTTCTGAAGATCTGGATTTCACGATTCTAACCTGCACATATTTTGAAAATTTGTCCAAAGCTGTAGCTATATTGTGATTTTCAGGAATATAAATATCAATGTGTACTATTTGTCCTGGGCATTTTGGAATAGGAGTTGCTTAAAGTTTACCCTTCAGTGGGTGTCTGTCATATTAGACTTCCTGACACGTTGAGCACATTTTGGTAATTGCCTTGATTTTTTTCATCATTTGTGGGAAAAAATTCTTATCAAGAATCTGAGTTTTGTTTTCAATGGAGTTTCTGTGTGCTCTCCTGTTCCTGACAATGGGATGTTATGTCTTGAACTCTTTTTTGGGTAAACCTTATTTTATAAGAACAGAAATGTAGGGGATAGATGTCCTGTATCCTTCCCATGATATTCTCGGGGGTTAATAAACCATTAACTGTTTTTAGGTCTAATCTTTGTTTTAGTATGTCTATGAGATCTTTTTCCGTGTAATTTGGTATTGTAATAATATGTCTTTTGTAGTTAGGGAAAGGTTGATCATCTATTAGCAAGAGAATTTGATTTTTGAAAACATGCTACCATTACTGGGATTAAATTATATGAAGAACCGCCGTTGCTGTGTACTGCAACTATTGATTTGAGAATTCTGAGACTACGGGGTTAACGCATCTGCCACTACGTTCGAGGTTCCAGGCCTGTATTTAAGTTCGTAATCGTACTCTTCCATAAAACTTTTCCATCGTTTAAGCTTCCCATTATAATTCTTATTACTCAATGTAAAAGTTAAAGGCTGATGATCTGTGTAGATCACCACTCTTGCTTTACCATAAAAGTAGATTCAAAATTTTTGGAGTGCCCAAAATATCGCGAGCATTTCCTTTTCATTTGTTGCATAATTTTCCTCTGCCTTCGTCAATGTACGGGATATGAATGTTAAGGGTCTACCCTCCTGTTCCATACCGCCCCTATTGCGTAGTTAGATGCATCTGTTGTTAACTGGAACTCCTTATTAAAATCTGGGTATGCAAGAATAACATCTTTTTATCTTCTTAAATGAATCCATTCATTTAACTTAATATTTATTTTGCCGGACATGTACTTGCGTATGCGTCCCCCATCTCCACGAAGCAAATTGGTTAAAGGCTTGGCTAATTTGGCATAATCGCGTATGAACCGACGGTAGTAACCTGAGAGACCAAGAAAAGAGCGAAGTTCTTTGAGTGTTTCTGGAGTTTTAAAATTCATGATTGCTTCTACTCTCTCCTTTTTTGTTTGTACTCCAAATTGGGAAATGGTGAAACCCAAAAAATCGACTTCTGTTTTGAAAAAACACTCACTCTACACCACTTTCCTTCAACTTTATTTAGTAGAACCAACACTTTAAATCAAGAACTGAGAAAAAATGGTTACCACCTAATTGTGAAAGGATGTCGCCAATTTCTAGGATAGGGTATCCATCAGATATCGTAACAGAATTTAAGTTTCTATAATCAATTACCATCCTATATTTTTTTACTCCAGAGCATCGCCTTTCTTGGGTACAACCCATACAGGTGCATTATACGGTGACCGTGAGGGTCTGATTATATCGTCTCGCAGCAGTTCTTGAACTTGATTTTGTTTCAGCGATGCTGGGTATGGATAGTGTTTACTATACTTATATGTGTAATTATATTACTATTTTTTTATAAAATTCATAATAAAAAATAAGTATGATTTTTGATTGAAAAGTACCATTTTTTCGCTCTCTTTATTGATTTAATTTATCATAACTTTTAAATGGTACGTGTTAGAAGACCCCGTAAACTTTTTCGTGTTCAGCATGTCCAAATTAATAATGAATAGGTGTTTTCATTTTTTGTTTTGTCGCACAGTGTAATTATTAAATAAGTTTTTTTTAGGGTTTTTATCCCTCTTTTTACTATTAAGAACATATTGTTAAATCCCATAGTTATTAATCCCTTATATGTCTAAGTAGAATAGGAAACTGATGTAATTTTTTTTTTTTAAATAACTAATGTTAAAACATGTAATATACCAAGTTAATGTGAATAAATGAATGAATGAATGAAATTAATGTCAACACTGCCAAGCAGTCTACACATGATTCCTCTCGATTATTTCTTATCAGCAGTCCTTAAAGAAGAGTGTACGAAAATAGGCTGAGGACATTACCTCAAAACAGAATACCCCCGCTGAAATAGCATCGGTATCTCGATGCTCAGGCTTTGTGTCAACATGTATAGAGAAATCTTCGCTCAAGATTAGAAGAGTGCCAGGAGGTTATCGCCCGCCATTTAGATAACACAAATTGTAGTAAATAATTTTCCAAAAACTATAAATTGACTTCCCTTGACCAATTTATATTTATACACTTCACGGGAGTGAATTGTATTATAAGTTTGTGTTGAAGTTTGTAACACACAGAAGGAGGCATCGAAGACCACATAAAGTATATATATTTGTGATCAGCTCGAAGAGAAGAGTTGATTTAACCATGTCCGTCTGTTCGCAAAACTAGTCCCACAGTTTTTGAGCTAGAGAGCTGAAATTTTGTACATAGGTTTGTTTTTACCAAACGCTGAACAATTGTCGAAATCAGCTGAATCGGACCACTAGGGGGGGTACCTCCCATATAAACCACCACTACATTAATGTTCTTATTAGACAAAGTTTTTTGTTTTTTGACTTATTGAACTGAAATTTGGACATTATAAGTTTCTGTTCCGTATCCATTAGCCATGTAAATTTTATGGTCCTAGAGTTACCAGCAAGGGTACCTCCCATACAAACTCACATTAAATGACAAACTTATAAGTACAATAAAAATGCAATGCAACTCAAACTGTGTTCTTTGTTGATACTCAAAATGTGTTCTTTGTTGATACTCAAAGTGTACCTGAGAGAATATGGTGATGCTAAGAAAGGAAGGTTGGATGCAACCCGGAGGAGCGTATTACATACGTATTAAGAGTATTACATCTTTGGCACAGCCAATGATAGCCTTCATTCTGGTTTTAGTTTATTTTCAAACTGCGTTCAAACTTTCTAAACAGCTTGTATTATACATATTTATATTGTAATTGTGTCCAGCAGTTGGATTAAACTATAATTTTTACTTCTTACTTTGTTCGTCAAAGTTCTTAAGCTTGTGACAAAACTCTATTTATACTGTGGGTAAATCTTTGTTTTAAGTTCTTCTTCCAAATAAATTTATGATTTCCATAGTGATTTGCTTGAAATATAGACAATTTAATTAAAAAAATATCAATTAAGTATGTGATATTTCCCGCACTTTGTTCAGATAAAGTAAAGCTTAAAATTTAATTTCTAGTTCTTATTAAATAAACCATCTATATTAAGGATATAGAATAATTTAAACATACAATTTGAACTATTCAATACGGATTTAAAAGGCAGCTTTTGAAGTTGTTGGAGTGGCTATGGGTTATTATTTGTATCTCTAACCATTGATCCTTAGAATCAACGTCAATACGCAATTTTTGGAAAACATTAGTTGGAGAAGCTGCGTATATTATATATATTTCATATTTACTATTCAACAACATTCAACTCAATAGGTGGTATGAATTTCCATATATGCTTTTGTTGTTTATCCATATCTATTAATAAATTATTCTGTTGTATATCTAATTGACAATTGATGTCCGTAGCAGGCCAGCAGCATTTTGAAGGGTTTGATATCGGTTTAAAATGACATTCTATGCTAGCCTTAAAGCGACCTGGTGTAAAAAATACCACAGAGCATTCATGCTGAGACTTCTCATGTTTTTGAAGCACTGGTATGCATTGTCTGTAAGGATGGTAAGATAGAAAAGATCACACATATAAATAAAAGAGCAACAATACTAAATACCTATTTGGTCCAGATACAGCGACGCGTGTTTCAAGGTTATAGTTTTCCATCCCATTTAAATAGTCCTGATAAAACTTAATGATTACCTCTAAGTTTTTAAGTGTTTGCAACGATTGATTACATAAAATAACATTGAAAACTGCACTCTGGCCAACTGTGCAAGTAATTTCAGAATGTGGCTGTACTGGTAAATTCTGGAATAAAACAGCTACAAATCACAAAAAAAGTGGGATAAATAAATAGAATTTACAATTTTACACAAAATAATGTAAAATAGACTGGACAACTTTTGATAGATATTAGATACAGTAACGAGCAAAACTGATTTCATGTTTACAATGTAAATTTTAAGGCACTGTAAATATAGTAATACCCAATCAAATTCAACAAAAGTAATTTTATTTTATTCCTTGTTTAATTCTTAAACAAAATAACTCAGAAAATAACATAAGAGACTATTATAACAAAGAGAAAAATTTAAGAGAACTTTCTCACTTTTGAAGCTTAAAGCGCCGTTACAATAAACAAATGCGAAAATATTTACAGTTATTGGTTTTTATGTTGCGTCTGATCTTCGTTTGCTTTTTACTTTTGGTTTTAATTATTACAAAGTGTTTCAAGTAAGCGCATTGCCTATTAATTGCTTATTTGAGGAAAATAAATATTAAATTAGAAAATAGCGTCTTGGTGTTAACTGAAAGAGGATATTCCACAAGATTAATAACTAGACAGTTGAATATAAGCCAATGCGCAGAAGCGACGAAGTGTGGTACGTGCACCAAATGTTGGAGGACGGCCGCGAATACTGTCGGATTCAGATGCACGTTTAATGGAACGGGAAATGCAAAAAGACAGTTCTATGACACTAAAGCAGGCTGCCGAAGAGTTAAATAAAACAGCCAGTGAATGGAGCATACGCAGATCTTTACATCGTATCAGGTATCAAAAAGAAAAAACCAGTTTTATCGACCAAAAACATCAAAAAACGTCTCGCATTCAGAAAAAGTCATCGAAATTGGAGTGAAGATTGGAAACGTGTGATTTGGTCGGACTAAGTGGAGATTAATCGTTTTCAGACCGATGGACTAAGCTATTACTGGCGTCGACCTAATGACAGCCTCCAGACATATCAAGCGTGGCAAACTGTCAAACATGGATGATGATAAGGGGTTGTTTCACATGGTGGCATATTGGTCCATTTGTGAAAATAAGTGGTATCATGAAAAAGGAAGACTACCTGAATATTTTGCAGACCAATTTGCCAGATTTTGTTGACTTGAGCGTGTACCCACGAGGAAGTTGTTTTCCAACAAGACGGGGATCCCAAACACACCGCCAATATCGTCTAGGATTGGCTGTCCCAGCAAAATTTCCAGCTAATGAAGTGGCCTGCACAATCTCCCGACCTCAATCCAATTGAGAATTTTTGGGCAATAATAAAGAGGCGGCTGGGAAAGTATGAAAGGGCGTCTGAGAACATGGAACAACTGTGACATCGTGTACAACGTGAATGGGAACAAATTCCTCATACTTTTATTGAGCATCTTGTTGAGAGTATGCCCAAGCGTGTTAAAAGTGTAATTAAAAATAAAGGACTGTGGACTAAGTACTAAAACGGCGCTTTAAGCTTCATAAGTGCGAAACGTGCAAAACTGAACTCATAGCAGTTCTCTTAAATTTTTACATTTTTCTCTTTGTTATAATAGTCTCTTAAGTTATTTTCTGAGTTATTTTGTTTACGAATTAAACAAGAAATAAAATAAAATTACTTTTGTTGAATTTGAATGGGTATTACTATTTTTACAGTACCTAAAATTTAAAATTGAAAACGAAATCAGTTTTGTTCGTTACTGTATATGTACAAAAGATTATGACATTTATACTTACACCATTCTAAAGGTGAGACAGTTGTTAAGTCCGTCATAGCTGGAGTTAGTATAATACCTCGAAGTGATGCAACGCCTTTTGTATCAGTGCCGGTCAACAGCCAACTTATTTTCACTTTGTTTGCTATATGTTCTGAGCAGAGTTTGCTAGTTGAATCGATAAAGGAAATCAATTGCGGGCGTAAATAGATCTCTGAAAATAGATTGTAAAACATAAATTCGGGAAATGCTTGAAATACATACCTTTTTCCCAATTATTCCTGTTAACTGCTTCTTCTCTTGCTTCGTGCACTTGTTCTAATGAGCATCGATCTACTGGAATGGGTACACGGCAACTTTCTTTGGCCTCAATAAGGATACTTTTACTGTCAGTGTAGTTCAGTGTCACTTCTTGAGCTGTTAGATTGGTGATGTCCAGTACCAAATAAAATTGGGAAGGTCTATCGGAAGACGAATGACTTTAATATATAGATTGAAATACCAAAAATATTTCCTACTAACACTTCTGCAGGTAAAACATCCCAACTGGTAATCTGTATACTGGGTAAAAATTCCAGGTTAATTAATACCGCGCATTGGCGACAGTAACCGATATTCAGAGCATCGCCTCCAGAATATTTAATTCGAAATTCTCCTTCAATGTATTGCACAAATTGAGATGGCAAACAAGGAAAGCCAGAATTTGGCTGTAGACTGTGCATTGCTAATAAGTTATTCATTGTGCCACCAGTTGAAGAAGTTAAGCTGTGCTGATTATGTTGTTCTGGAGAAATTAAATGAGAAGGTAAACTAGTATGTCCAGATAGCGAATTAGTGGAAATGTGCGAATATGAAGGAGCATCACTGTAGTCATTATGCACTCCATTACGGGTGCCATTACTTGAATGCAGCGATGCAGTCCGCTTTGCACCAATTGGGCATACAAAATCCGATTCGGCATAAATATATACATTAAATTCGATTCTACAGTGCGGGGCAATAGGCAGTTTTGACTACAAAATTAAAAAAAGAAAGAAACGAATTAGATATACTCATTTAAAATACAGCCGAATACCGATAATTTGAAATTGCAAGGAGACAGCATTTTTTTCAAACTACAGAGGTTTTCGATAAACGAGGTTAAAAAAGAAAAATACGAGTTAAGGGGGCTTTTACATTTCATTTGATGCTCTCATATTGTTTTATTTTACTAGAATTAAATAACTGAATTTACGTATGTATTGACATCTTAAGTAATAGTATTAATTTAATAGGAAAATAAAAACAGGAACATAATATAATATTAAGAGAAAAATCAAGCTCAACAAGTTTGTATTTTTTGATTGTTTCAGGTTCGCCTATTTCTTCAATTGGGTTTTCCAAAATTTAAACAATCAAACACATTTTTGGGGACATTTATTATTAACGTAGTCATTAGATAATAAATATCACAGACCATGATACAATATAACAAGGTAGTGTCAATTTGCTTTTGCTCTCTCGAATATTGCTCTATCTCAATTGCAGACCTCACGGGGATAGTCAGTGTATAGAACGCTGAAAAAATGTTTTTAGTGTTGAACATAATTTGAAAATGCTTTGAAAATTTAAGAAGTAGTGTTATGAAGTCATTTGTTTGCGCTCTGATCAGCCACTTTTCCTTTTCATACAATTTTAAGGTAGTTAGGAATGCACATTCACATTTGTAAACAATGAAATTATTAATTTAAATCAGCACACAATCAGCTGATCAGAGTGGAAACAAATGACTTCATAGCACTGTTCTTCAATTTTCAAAGCATTTTCAAATTATGTTCAACACTAAATGCATTTTTCCAGCATTCTATTCACTGACTATCCCCGTGACGTCAGCAAATGAGAACGACACTTAACTGTAAAAAATTGGCGCCACCTTTATTTCTTACACCATGATCTCAGACCATTTTTTTGCTTTTTATCCCTTTCATACTTAGAGGTGTTATCACTTGGATTTGATATTTGTGTATGATAGCATAGATCTAAAATAAATACCTACACGTATGGCAACAATAACAAGTACATGAACTTTGAATAGATTTTTTTTTTTCAATTTTCGGATTGTGCGGATATCGTAAGCCGATTTAAATATATAGATTACGATGTGGTAAAACTTTTGCAAGCAGGAAATAATTTGAAACTTCCAGAATTTTTATGATAGCTAAAATTTAGTAAACGAAAAGTCAAATTTACCTTGCAAAAATAAATAAAATAAATAAACGAAAATATCTCTAATCCTCTTTTATTTTGAATAATCTTATCAGTCCTTTTTGGCATACTGGTTATTAGTTTCTGGCAAGTTTCTACTGGTATCTCATACCAAGTTTTTTGGACACATTCCCACAATTGGACCCTATTTTGGAAATTTCCCTAACCAATTCTGTTCCTCAGCTCATTCCAAAGTTTTGCGATAGGATTCAAGTCCGGTGATTGACTTGGTCAGCGTAGTAATTTGACTTTCTTGTCTTTGAACCAATCCTTAATGTGTGTTTTGGATCATTAACCTGTTGAAAAGTCCACCACAGGTGCAAAATATATTCAGCATAGGGCAGCATGAGACTTTTCAAGATGTTTTTGTATTGGAATCTGGTCATTATATCAGAAATTCGATGCATTGGTCAGACCCCACACCAGGAAAAACATACCCAAACCATAATGTTGCCGCCGCCTTGGCTAACGATCTTATTTGTGTAGCCCATGTGGAACTCCTTTCTTTGGAGCATCGAACATTACAAGCACTATCATAACCAAACAAATTTATTTTTGTTTCGTCACTTCAAAAAATGTTACGACACTTTTTTTCACCGCCTGGTCCAGACCAGTTTACATGTTTTTTTGTGAGAGTTAGCCTCATCTTCAAATTATTTTGTCAAAGCAGCGGAACTCTTTGGGCTATTCGGCCTGGTAGGTTAGTATGTTGTAGTCTGTGAGGAATCGTTCGGGCTGAAATTACTTGGTCAATTTCAGCTGAAATGCATCTTGAAGATTTGAATGGGTTTTTTTGCGAGTGTGATGATAGTCGATGCCTTTTTTGGCCGACCTCAAGTGTTTATTTTTTTAGCTTTTAAAGCATTCTGCAAAAAACAATGATCGTTTCATTGTTTTGGCAATGGATCGAAGACTTTTGCCTTCGTTTCTTACTGTCGAAACGATTCTCCTCTCCTCGGAGGTACAACGTGGATTTCGACCCATTTATTAACACGTAACTTGTAAATTTTACTGTAATTGCCTTTTAACACAATAAACAATACGAACCTTAACCAAAACATCAATTAAATTAAAGAAGAAAGTTCAAAATCACGCTTTTTTTGGCAGGTAAATTTTGAATTTTTTTTTACTAAATTTTAGCTATCATAAAAATGAGGGAAGTCTCAAAGTATTTCTTGTTTGCAAAAGTTTTGCCACATCGTAATCTATAAATTTAAGACGGGTTACGATATCCGAAAAACCAGAAAAGTAAAAAAAAATGTGTGCAAAAAAAAGAAAACTGCATGTACTTACTATTTTTGCCATATGTGTATATGACCAAGCAAAGAAATTGTGTGTGATATTTATTATCTAATGTCCACTTTCAATTGAAATGTCACAATAATACTGAATACTAGCGTACCCGGCGTGCTTTGCTACGCTTTCGACGTGATGTTAGTGCGTGATACTGTTCTCTTTTTACTTTTAAAAAATTAGACGAATCAAATATTAATGTTGACATAATTTCCTGCTATATTTGACAAAGGCGACTTGATTGATTTTAAAATATGTCTCTAAGTTTTATATACAAAGTTAAAACTGTCTGTATCTCCAAAACTACCGGGTCCAAATGTAGCTTATAACCATCCACTTAGTAACCACCACCCAATAAGTACAATAAAATTTTTCATCATAATCGGTCCAGCCGTTCTCGAGTTTGGCGCTTACCAACACTTTTAGCGATTCATTTTAATATATATAGAGATTAGATAGATTGAAAAACTTTCGTGGGATTGGTCAATTAGAAGAATACGAAATTTATTGTAAAATCCACCGGAAAAGCGGGAAATTTCGACTTTTTGTATTAAAATCTGAATAAATACAAGAAAATTCCTTCATCCTAAGCGTATTGCTTGATCACGGCTTGCCCCATTTGGTTGAATTTCTTTTCTTGTGTTCATTATAGGCCAATTAGAAGAATATGAAAGAAATTTTTTGGAAATCCACCGGGAAAGTGGGAAATTTTGACTTTTTGTATTATATTTTTTTTAATTATACTATTTAATAATAATGGTTCATGAAAAACGTTTTCACGCTAATACAATTACGGTACTATAGCGTTACTACCTGCACCGACTTTTTTTTTAGTTTTTACGGTCCCTGAAAAAATATATACGAAACAAACAAATAAATACATAGGTTTGTTTTTAGATAGAAAGATAGTTAGATAGCTTACTGCTAAAAGGTATGTGAAAAATGTCTTTTGGTGACTTATTGAACTAATGATTACAAAAATTAACCATTTCTGAAAGGTTATTCATAGTTTATAAATCGATAAAGGATAAATTAAGGCCAGTCTATGAAATATTGTTAAATAATAGATTGGATTATTTTAAAAATGGTGCTCTAAGAGAAACATTTGTAATGTTTGTTTTAGCAATAGTATATAACAATTTTAAAATGTAAAATATTCATTATGTTTAAAAACTTACTTGGAGATCGGTTTTATCAATACGGAAAACTTTGTTCTGCACTTCTAGCTCTACATTTGAATTAATAATAAATTCCAAATGTTCCACCGGGATATCGCTTTCATTAGTTACAGTTATAATGCATATTGATGATTCACCATTGTATATTGTTAGCGCAGCAGATGTTACGACCATGTCCGTTCTTGAAGATTTGCTAAAAGTTACTATTTGAGGCAACGTTGTTTTGACATTTATACGAGGCAATGATGGTATTATATCAATTAGAAAGTTGGGAGGAAAATTTCGGTCTTGCATTTGTTTCAGGCGACAATTTGACTTTACGCCCAAAGTATGAGTACTATACCCTTGTAAATCTAATTGACCTACTTCAATCGGTGATCCATGCAATGTAATGTAAGTAGGGATATAAGGTTGTAGCACAACAGATTGCGGTAAGGATTCAAAAACTATTCCATTGGTAAGTAGACGCATATCGCTTACGGTGAGTTCATAAGGTAGTGGATTACGCAATCGTAAAGAAACTTCACTTAAATCATTTTGAACCCAAAGGAAACCTGCGTGTAGTATATGAAATAATATATAATAAAAAATATTCACATTCATTCGACATTCATCAGTAATTAAAACACCTAAATTTTCTAACTGTAACATGTTATACAAATAAATTGTGACATTTCTATTTACCAATTTTATTTTTATTCCTCTCCTTTTCACGTCTGTCTATTGAACTGAAGTGTATAGGAGTAAAGAGAAATGGACCACTGTCTATTTTAGCTATTTTAATTCGTTGTGGCTTCAAATAGGTCGGAAGGTCTTTAACTACAAAATCCTCACAATAAGGTAAATCAGTCAGATTTGCTGGTGGAATCATTATACCATTTTCAAGAACCAAAGGAACTGGTGATCCTTCACACTGAGCACTTAAATTCTAGGACAAAACGGAAAAAAAAATTATGTAATTTTATTTATCAACCTAAAAATACTTGCAACTTACTTGAAGCTGAATAGCCATATCGCTTTGCTCTGTAAGCGACATATTTCGCCATTGCGTTTGCAACAAAAAAGTCATGTGGCGTGTAGCTAAAGCAGAATGACCTAAACGGCGCGAAGCTGTAATTAAACTTTGTAATAAATCGATTTGAAGCGAAGGCCAGCCAGCAGTGTTATCAAGCACTTCTAATGGGTCTGAGGATAATAAAAACCCATTAAAACTGGATAGCAAAAGACGATAACTTTCATTCCAATCAGGAGCTTGATTTCCCTGTTGTACGTGTTTGAGGGCAGCTAATCTCTGGAAAAATGCAGCTTTGCGTTGATATCCAATTTGCTGATAGAGATCTGTTATAATTTTAAAGCGTTTCACACGCTCCGGCTCACTCATGTTAATATTAATGTAAAGAATATTTTGGAGAAACATTGCAACATCAAGAGGCCGGTTTTGTTCTATACATACGCGTGCAGCTTTAAGGGCTGATTCTGTTTCGATAATAGCTGCGTGTCGATATTTGCTATAGTTGATTATCGCTTTGCGATAGTAATTCGGTATCTCCTCTGCTTTAAGAATATTACTGGGTAATTCATTGCTTCGTTGACCATTTAAGGAGACCGTAGATATTATAGATGTTGAAGATGTTGGTGGAGTAACCGACTCGGAAGAGTTGGTGGTTAGTATGGAAGAAACCGAGGAACATGAAGATGACGCAGAAGTTATCTGATTATTAGCTATTTCTCCCTTTTGTTGGGTATTGCGGTCTATCATTTTTACTTTTTTGATAAGTACATTCGACGTCCATTTGGTTGCATTTCTACCTAAGAGAGAAAATCTTTTATATTATTTAACATATTTTTTTGCAATGTGACTAACCTTCTTGCAAAGAAGCATTTCGATGATACGTCTCTAGTTCTCTCAGCTGCGGGTAAAGAAGAATACATGATGCTGCGCATAATCCTTCTTCTGTTGCTCCAATCCATAAGGAATCTCCAATAGAACGCAATGTTTCACTAGAGTTATGGTACAAACTTAAAGCATCATCAACTAATCCACCCTGTAGTGATAGATCCGCTAAATTCTTCATTACACGACCTACGCATCTTTTTCGGTTATTCCTCGATTCCATATCAATACCAATAAAATCTCGTTTTTCAAAAGGAGCTAAAAGCAAACTTACTTTATCAGTCCTCTCGCGAGATTTTTCCAATCGTTTTGACTCTAACACCCAAAACAATGAATTTACGAAGTCGTTAATACGATCAAAGAGATCACCAAAATTATCGTTCTCTCGATAGAAGAACGCTTGAGCTTTAAAGTTTGATGGTGTCGTGTATTCATCTTGTAGATTTCTTATTGGATTAATGTCCGAATTCGACTCAGTGTCAATACCATCATGTTTTGTTGGACTATTTTTTTGTTGTTCCAATTGTTCTGGGCCAAAATATATTGCACGTGTCTCGTACAATGTATTTCCATATCGCACTTTCAAAGATTCATGTTGCCGGCACAGTTCATTCAGTTCGATTTGGTTATTAAACTTTCCGATAGTTATTAGGCCAAGTAATCGCCGATGTGTTTGAAAGTCACCCCAGTCATTGTTTTCCACTGGATACTCATGGACGTAGCGTACCCAAATACTGCGAGTAATACCGTTTGAATCTAATGGCAAGAACAATATCACAATTACCATTACCACCAATCAATTCATATACATTTTCACATAAAAGTTTTTGCAAAATAAAACTTATCACTAAAACTTTATTTATAGAAATGCAGTTTATAGTGCACAGATGTTTTTTCATATTTGAAGTAAATATTGTACATTCCGGTAAGGTTAGGTTAGGATATACAGGCTGCTCGCAATTACTTGTGAGTTCACCCATAAGCCTTAAAGGCCCATTGGGATGTCTGATAAAAAAGGGGTAAGGGAAAGAGGGGTTAGAGGTAATCACACAACAGTACAAGGTCGGTCTAGCTATCTCCTTCTATCTCTAAAACCAACCTAAGGACCCCACTAACAGAGCCAGGTTCACCAAAGGACATTTTGCCAAAATATCCAACTCTTCAAAGAACGGCTTCCAGAGAAACTGGGTTCGTTTACTGAGAAGAGCAGGGCAAAATTAAACCGCATTAATTGAAATACTTTTGACAAATCAGACGAATCAAATATTAATATTAACTTAATTTCCTGCTATATTTGACAAAGGTGACTTGATTGATTTTAAAATATGTCTCTAAGATTAGTATGCAAACTATTATCCACCAATTTCTTGACAATGGCAAGTCCGATTCGCACTAAACTTTACTGAAACACTCTCAAGACTATGCTAGAGATGCCCTTCATTAAAATCGGTTCAGCAGTTTCAAAATCTATACTTACATATACGAGGACTGCTATTTATATTTCGGGAATAGCAAATAAGAACAAAAATTTTTCAATGAAAACGGCTTTATTGTTTTTCAAAATATTCCCCCTGATGATCAATACACTTTTGCATTCGTTCGAACCATTGGTCATAGCAATTTTTCCATTCCTCTTGAGACACCTCCAAAGCATGGAGGTCTTCAACTGCTTCTACGGCGCTCGTAAATCGTGACCAAGCAGTTTTTTTTTTTTGATGTGAGGGAATAAAAAGAAGTCATTGGGTGCCAAGTCAGGACTGTAGGGCGGATGAGTTATCAATTCGATGTTTTGACTGCTTAAAGATTCACCTGTTTGCCGAGATGTGTGAGAGCTCGCATTGTCATGATGGAGAATGATTCGTCTTCGGCAGTTGGTTTTGCGAATTTCACCTGTCACAATTTTATAAACGACTTTTGAAGCACCACGGTCGAACTTTTTAAGCATTTCCTTACTCCAATTGACGCGAGCCTTTTGTATTCAAGTGGAATTAATGTGCAAGGATGCCTCTATCTCACGATATGTCACATGTCGATCTTTTACTATCAGTTTACACACACCTTCGATGTTTTGTCGCACAACAACCGATTTTGGACGACCGTCACGGAATTCGTCAGCGACTGAACTACGACCACGATTAAATTCTGCAAACCAGCGATAAACTGTCGTTTTTGATGGTGCTTTCTCACCATACAAAGAACTAAGTTCATCGACAAATTCTTGTTGGGATAATCCACGTCGAAAGTTGTAAAAAATAATCCAACGAAAACCCTCTCGAGAAATTTTCATTGTTTTGCCAAATTGATTTCTTTAACATATTGTAAACAAAACAAAAAACAATTGTTCATAAAAACGTTGTACGTACATATGTGCTAAAAAATGACAAAGTTTATTATGGCGTTGCCAGATTTTACGTATTGACATTAGAATTGCCAATTCCCGAAATATAAATAGCAGCCCTCGTATAATAACATACATTCAATTTTATATATATAGAAGAAGAAGATATAAGATAATATAATAATCTAGTAAAGGGTGTTTTTTTAGGGGTTCACAACTTCGAGATGGCAACACTGCTTTATTTGACGACAGGTTTAACAGTTGATAGTTGCATTTTGTTTATCTTGGTTTGGCATTTCATTATGGATAGACTTACACCAGAGCAATGCTTGCAAATTGTTGAAATTTTTTATCAAAAGAATGGCTCTGTTCGTCAAACTTATCGTGCACTTCGTCCATTTTATGGTAATTATAATCGCCCATCAGAGAATCTAATTCGAATAGCTATAGATCGTTATGATAATGTGAATCCAGTAAGACGCCGAACAGTGCGCACCAAGCAAGCTGTAGCCGCCGTACAGTACAGCATTGAAGAAAACCCAAAACAACCAATTCGTCGCCGTTCTCAGCAAATGGGGTTGTGTCCATCCACTTCATGGAAGATTTTGTGAAAGGATCTTGGCTTAAAAGCTTTTAAGATTCAACCTATGCAGGAATTAAAGCCAAATGACCATTGTATGCGCCGCCAATTCGGACTGAAGAACAAATTAATATTGATCTTGATTTTCCATACAAAATTTTGTTCAGCGTGCAAAACGAAATGAAAACTTCAGCATAGCCAAACACATCCGAATTAATTCGAATTTTCGTTTGATTTGAGTTAAGCGTTCGATCGTACAAGGAATTGAGCGGAGAATAAGACGCAGACGTATATAAGTGTTAGTGTGTATGTATATGCCCAGTTGACCTAGCATCGTATGTCGTGCGGACTTCCGTCGAAACTATCTGAAACGGGCTCAGAAATGAGTGTTTCGTCCGTACAAAACGGATGTATGAGAAAAAATAGGCAAAAGAGACGACAACACAACAACAAAAAAGCAGTGCCGCAACAACATCTGCAACATGCTCTGAATCGTTCACGTTCGCGGAAATATTTCGGACATGAAACGGATACATAGCAATAATAAGTAAAAGAGGTAACCAACGGTTTAACTAACAAACGACGCAAACACACAATTTTCGGTATTTTTTTTGTTGTCGTTCGCGCTATTCTTCTTTATTGTGTATACATTTAGTGCAGCAGTCGCGTGCGCAGAAAAAAAAGTGAGAAAAATAAATTATTTTTTGTTGGCGTAATAAAACAAAGTAAGCAGAAAAGATAACAAAGTGAAGTGTGTGGTGCATTTATTTAATGTTTTTTTCTTTTTCATGTTCATCATTTAGTGAATAACACATCTTTCTCCTCATCCAATCGAATTGATTCCAAGTGGCAATATTTAACAGGGTGAGTAAACAAAAAAATATTGCAAAAAGTGAAGTTTTATATTTTCTAATTCTTTCATCCTCAAGATAGGAGACGGGAACTGAAAAAATCATCGGCAAACGGAGCAAGGAGTAGTATTTTTTATTTGTTATTTCTTATTTTTCTTTTTTCTGAATTCTTAATATTTATATTATTATTATTGTCTACCATGTTGAAATAGTTAGAAATTATTATTATAAATAAATTGTGCTCATTGTAAATAGTTCTTTTCATTAAATGACATGACTTGCGGCCCGAAAACGGTTTAATTGACGGGCCGAAAGCGGTTTCACTAGCGAGCCGAAAACGGTTCCATTGCCGGCCCAGAAACGGTTACGTCAACGGACCGAAAACGGTTCCATTGGCGGACCGAAAACGGATCCGTTAACGGCCCTGGTTTTTTGACCCGCTCAGAACCCGCTTAACTCTCATAAGTAATACCACTTTCGGATGTTTTGGTCAACTGGGTGCGTACTACATAAGTTGTTTTTGTTGTTTTCTTTCTTCTTTTCCTTACGCACAGCAAAACAAAAAGAGCCCTTTGTTCTTATGCAAAAAAAAAAATGAAGGCATTCTAATTATTTCGAAAACAACCTCTCATTCCCATTCATTCAATTCATGCATCTTTGTGTGAATGTTGTGCGACTGAGTTTGATGTCAGTGCACAAATTCACACGAATTCTTTCGGCGTCGCATTCTTTTTCACTCAGTTTATATTGAACATTGTTGATTCGAACGTAGTTTTTTACCATCATGCAGACCTTTATTAAATACACAAAAAAAAAAAATTGTTTCATGTACATATGTATGTAACTTGAGCGAACATGTTGCGGCTGACCTATTCGAACAATCATACCCAAAGCAGTTCTCTGATATGTGTATATTTTTAAAAATGTATCATTGTGAAACCAGAACGTACGTTATCTTTGCCTTTTTAATACTCTCCAGGTTCTTACATGCTCATGCAGAAAAATTATATTAATTATACTCTTCACTGGAGTGAATAGTATTGTTAGTTTGTCATGAAATTTGTAACACATAGAAGGAGACATCGCAGACCACATAAAGTATATATATTTAATCCCACACAAACCCATATTTAAATTAAATGTTCTTATTGAAAAAAAAGTTTTTTGGTTTTTTGACTTATGAACTGACATTTGGACACTATAAGTTTCTGATCCATATTCATCAACCATGTATATTTCAAGATCATAGGATGACCAGGAGGGGAACTTCCCATACAAACCCAAATTAATTGACAAGCTTACAGACAAAATCAATTCGTCTCATCGAGCTGCTCAAGAATATACATACATTATGGGGTCTGCGATGTCTCCTTTTGTGTGTTACAAACTTCATGATAAACTTATAATACTATTCACTCCATTGAAGAGTATAAAATGGAAAAGGAAGCACGTTCAATAGTCACCTGAAATAAAAAATCTATGGCAATTGAGTCCTTTGTCTTGAAGTAACGAATATCGATTTTTAGACATTCGCGAATGCGAAACTTACAAATTTATGTATGGTTTGTTTCATAATCATGATTTTAGCCTTAAATAAAATCCTTGAAATATCTTCTTTTTTTTTGCCATTATGTAAACTAGCACACCTGTTATCGGGCTTGCTCTTTAATACTTGCCATTTGAGCACATTTTTGGAGTTCAATGATTTATTTTTTACCGTTAGATTGCACATTTCAAGGAAGACCTAGGCATAATTTCTTTAGGTTACGCAGGCAACAGTTTATTAATAGTTTCAACGCTTTCTTTCCTTCTTATTAATACAAGCTAAATACACCTTTTTACAATTTTTAATGGTACAGATAACAATTAATATATTATATTATGTCAACTCACCAGTCACTTTTATGTTGTTGATACGCCGGATTTTATCAAACACTTTTTGCAATGAAGGTAGTACTGACGGTCCAACACCACGAAGAAGAACCAAAAGACAACCATGGTGGAGCGCATTTTGTTCATAGTCAGGACGGGACATTTTGGCTTCAACACCACCATGCGATAATATGAGACCAACAGCCGGACGCATTTATTACTTAATGTAGTATATATTACTCTCGTTGCTAAAATTCAACAATAATTGCACACGACGACTATTTTATATATCTTACATTTGTAACTAACATTGTTATTCTTATAAAATTCAATTAACTTCCATTTCAACATATGATATCTTAACGATGTTTTTCGCTATTTTACTATCAGACTTTATAATTTAATAAATTCTTGAATTTCTTTTCAAACAAATTCCATCAATTCAATTAATTATTTATAAAAATAGTACAAATTTTATTTTTCTTTCATTAGGTAGCTTCACACTATAAAAATCACACCACTTACTTGTTCACAAGGTGAAATGAGTGAGATACATCGTTAAAATTTATTAATTTTTATGTAATATTAATCATATAACATCATATCTCTGCTGATTCAACAGTGATCCTATGTTAAGTATAGATGTTGCGTTTTCAAATTTGAAGCTAAAAGTGAATTTCAGTTTTAATTTAATTTTAATTTTGATTTTCAATTCAGTTGATGGAGAGTTAATTGACTTATCGTGTAAAACATCTTTTGTGACAATATGATCTTAACAGCTGTTTTTGCATTAAATATTTGACTTGCGCGTGGTATAACAATAAACACAAAGTTGATAAATGTGTAATTGGTGCACAGCAGATAAGTAGAAATACGAGTTAAGTAGCGTGGTAAAGCTGAAATACGGAGTCAAAAGTACATAACCAAAAATAAAATAAAAATTAAAAAATGGACTTGTTACCAAAGTGTCGACAAGATTTCGGCCAAACTGATTATTGGAACAGTTTTTTTAAGAAACGTGGTTCTAAAGCATTTGAATGGTAATGTGGTGCCTGTGGCGACCAGTGATGGCGAACCATTGGTATTTATATGACAAGAAAATTGTTTCAAGCCATTAATAGGTAGTGATATTCTCCTGCCATTAAGAATCAATTTTTTTGGTGGCACATCATAGTCTCAAGAAACCATATCGAAACTGGGTTCGCCATCCATGCAACAGATTATAGTATTTAAAGAAATTGAACTGATACCGAAGTTTCATATTACAATAAATTAAAAACTGTTTTAATTATGTTACAGGTACGGAGAATATTTGGAGCTATGTGATCAAATACACAAGTATATAAAACCTGCTGATAAAATATTAATGCTTGGCTGTGGTAATTCCAAATTAAGCATGGATATGTACGACGCTGGCTTTTGGTTTGTTATTTATAAAATAAGAAAAGATTTTTAACCAAATGTATCATTTTTTATCAGCGATATTACCAATATTGATATTTCGCCTATTGCAATAAAGAAAATGGTTGAAATCAATTCAAACACTAGACCAAACATGAAGCACTTGCAAATGGATGCGACAGCAATGTCCTTCGACGATGAGTGTTTTTCAGTAGCATTGGACAAAGGAACTTTGGATGCAATTTTTGTAGATGACTCAGAAGACTCGAAAAAAGTTGTAACAAGTTATTTAAAAGAAGTTTTAAGGATAATGAGGTTGGTTTGTTATGATCTTCTCTGAGTTTGTCTTATAACAATTTCGTTTTTTAGAAATGGGGGCCGTTATCTTTGTGTGTCTCTGCTCCAAGAACATATTATTAAATATATTCTAGAATTCTTTCCCAAAAATTCAAGTATGGTTCGAATTGTGCACTGCTTACATGGCGAAGAGCAAAAAAATGAGTTGGACACCAATTCTAATGCGTTTACAATGCCGGTCTTTCTTGTGGTCATTACAAAATTTAAAAGTCTACCGGTTTCTGTAAGTTATGAATAAATTAAATTAATTATTTAATCATAATTTTATTTATAAGATTTTAGAATACAGTTCACACAACCATAAAATTCAGCGTGTAAACTCTGTCGATGAACTATTTGATGCCATTACTTCCATACAGAAATCAGCATTAGTATGTAACGGTATTGCAAATAATAGTATTGCAGGACATAATGAGGTTTCAATAGATCTATGTAAAGTGGGAGAAAACTCGCCACGTTACACCTTATACATTTTGGATCAATCACCCGCCAGCAATTTATCTAAATATGCAGCATTCATTGTACCACAAGGTAGAGAAATTGATTGGCTATTTTCGACGCCAGCTGGACGAAAAAAAGTTCAATCCCAAGCAAATTATCAACGGCTTGTTATTGTAACGTTACATAGAGATCAGAATTACAGTTCTTTAGACACAGTAAAGGAAGAACTAGCGGAGAGTGTAAGAAAGTTTGCTCCTCCTGGCAAAGACAAAAAAATACCATATCTCTCCCTTGGATCTGATGTTGGTAAACGTGAGACATTACTATGTGGTTCTTCGAAGATCTCAGGTGATTTTCGTGTTGAAGAAGTTGAAGGTTCAAATGGACAAATTTTAAGACGTTTAATATTTCTTAGTAATCAATTTGTGGTACAGTCGGAAGCACTAGTCAAAACAAGTGAGTACCATAATTCGGTCATGTTAAAATACTAAATAAAAATCTGATATATTCTTTCAGTTAGATCTAAAGGAAAGAAAGAAAGAAAAAAATTAGACGTAGGATATTTAGCATGTGAACATCATCTGTACATGTCAGTTGGGACACAGCTTATTAACCAAAGTAAATCCAATAAACAAAAGGACGTGTTGGTAGTCGGGCTTGGAGGTGGATGTCTGTGTAGTTTTTTACACCAGGCGATGCCGTAAGTATAATTAATTTTGTTTAAAATATGTTTACTAATTTAATTTAATTTGTGCCTTCAGACTTGCTCGAATAACAGCTGTTGAAATAGATCCAATAATGCTGGAAATTTCCGAAAAGTTTTTTGAACTAAAGCAAGATAATAGATTTCACGTTGTCATCGATGACGGTTTAGCTTTTCTGGAACGCTGCCAAAACGAGGGTATTTTTTAAAGGATTTTAATGTATTTTTTCTTTTAAAATTCTTTTTTATTGATAGATATACATTTTAATGCTGTCCTTTTTGACGTGGATAGTAAGGATCTAACTCTTGGCATTAGCTGCCCGCCACAGAGCTTTTTAACGGCCAATGTACTAACGCGCGTGAAAAAAATAATCGGCGATAAAGGAATATTCGTTCTTAACCTAGTATGTCGTGATGATTCTTTACGTGATAATGCTTTAAGTTGTCTTAAAGAAGTGTTTCATTCGATTTGTTGTTACAAACTAGACGAAGATATAAATGAAGTAATTTATTGTTCCAATGACCAAAACTACGAAACTATTGAAGAGTGGAAACAAAACTTGGAAATTGCTGGTCGACGGTTCAATTGTGCTGTAAAAGATAATAACCTTTCTAACAAAGACTTGTTAGAGTTAGAGACCTTTTTGAAGACATTAAAAATTTAAACAAAATTAATGTATTCCTGATTAACATTACACATTGTTGCCATTTGCAGGTATATATCATAGTTCGCAAATAAATGACAACCTTTTCATTAGGTTGTCAAGCAACTGTTTGTTACGAAACCAAATGTAAAAGGGTCGAAAAAAAAATTGTGAAGCTTTTTTCGTTTATAAGTTCTTGTGTGCCTGCAATATTATTTATTTTTGCTTGTATTTGGCAGGGCCAACCACTGAAGGATTCATTAATAGAAGTTAGTCAAAAAGTCTTTCGCGTTGAAGAAGTGAAGATTTATATGACTAGTAGGTTTAAATATGGGTTTCTGTTTCCTAGTGAAGTAAATGGCTTTAGTTTTGTCTGGATTGTCCATTTATAAAAGTAGATATGAAGGGATTCAAATGCAACCTGCAACTTAGTACAAATGTCAGATGCTAACAGCCCAGAGCAACAAATCGCTGTATCATCAGCGAAAATGGAGGCAGAGCAACCAAAGAGAGATGGGAAGTCAAATGTATAAATGTTATAAAGTAAAGGGGACAGGCACGATCCCTGAGGGCAGCATGCATGCAGATTGATAGGTGCAGAATGTGCGAGGCCAATTGAATTGAATTGAAATGATGCCCCGTACTCTTAGCCTCAGATTCAGTTCCTTACCGATCATAACATAGATGTGATGTTAATCGCTGAAACATGGCTGCAAACGGGTATTCAGATCTTTATACCTACAATATTCACAAGGCAGACCACCTTAGCAACAGGCCAAGGGAAGGAGCGGCTGTGCTTATAAGCAGGAAATCTGTTATTCTTTACAAGAGCCGTTAAGGATGACAAAATTACAAATGGCCACCATCCAGATTGGAATCAGTAGGGGTGAGTTAATAGTCTCTGCAAAATATCTCCCTCCGCATATTAGTTGGATGAAGAGCTTTTTAGCAGTCTTGGAAGAATTTTTCTTATAGGGTGAAATTTCAATCTCCAGGAAGTAGTGCAAACAGTTCAAATCCTGGCAACTGTTCAAGCGACCCAATTCCCGTATGTCCAAGGACATATACCCAGTGCTATTAATATTTTCGTATGGGCTGCGTCCTGATGAGTTGTCTATCAAGACTGAGTATCGTGCACCTCGGATCATCTTCCCCATATGGTTGTTTTTGACCCTACTCCGAAGATCAAAACAATAAAAGGACGAATGCTACTTTTCGCTTAGATTCGAAGGAATCTCTAATTTTAAATCTGAAATACATGAAGATTTTGAAGACGCACAAGAGTGCGTACTGGACTTCCTTCAGTTAATGTGGCACTGCTGCTTATTAAGAGGAGACTTGTCGCACCCTGGACGCTATTGTGGACGGGGTCTTTCGCAGAGTGTCAAAGAGATCCTGTCCGATCACCCCAGAAAGCACTCCTTGTGGAATCTGGCGAGAAGGTATAAGCAACAGGTGACTTCCAAATTTGCACTCAAGAAGGCTGACGAATCCTGGCTAGATACTTAAGGGAGCGAGCTGAAGCTTTCGCCGAAGATTTAGAAGCCCGATTTCAGCCATTCTATACCAGCTCAAATTCAGGGATCGCTCCCATTACAGCACAGAAAGTCTTGGCATACATTGAAGGGTTAAACACTCCAGGTGAAGATGGTGTGGACAACTTTAGACTAAAAGCAGTACCGCTTAAAGCGTTGCTATTTCCGATCCTTATTTTTAACTCGGTGCTGAGATTAGGATACATTTCGAAACTGTGGAAAAAGATGAGAATTTGCATGATTCATAAGGCCGGCAAAAGCTCTTACATCTATGATTCCTACAGGCCGATAAGCCTGCTGCCTACCGTAGCAAAGTTGATTGAACGCTTTCTGCTATCATTGCTCCTGGATTTGGGTATCCACAGAGTAGCGTCATTGCAACGTTTGCAGACGATATGGTTTTCTCCGCCAGATACAGGTGCATTTATGAAGCCACGGACACCTATATATTCTATGATAACCTAAAAATTTACTTCTAGGCTAAATTTGATTTAGACTCCTACTACATTAAAAGAAATCCCAATTCAGCATTTAAGAGTTCCTAGAGAAGAGTATTGTGTGTGTTTTATTTGTTGGTCTGTTTGAATTTTTTACCACGCCTCTATTCATACCATATCAAAGATCCACGTTGTACGAAACTATAAAACCTTAGAAACTTCAGAATCAGCATTTTTTTTTCTTGTGTTATCATTTTCCATCATTTCCTTACTTTATTGTATATTATAATATATAATTGATTTACATTTGCCAATATTTTGAAATTAATTCAAACGCGAACCATTGAATATCTCGAAACATGAAAAAGTGGACTTGTACCACTATTAAAATAACAGGTAATATCACATAAAAGAGGCGCAAGAAGACAACGAAATAAAAGGAAGCGAAAGTTTTGTCTGTGGTACATCAGACACGGCTGCCGACTTAGCCAACCCGCTCGCGTGCTTACCTACAAGCTAAGGTCGGATGAGAGAATTCTGCCGCCAAGTATGATAATGTCAAAGCGGTCAGTGTTTTGCAATTCAAAATAATTTTTCGTCCAGAGATGCCATCTGGTATAGTTATTTTTCTTTCACCTATTCCGATGGAAAAGTTTTATTATAGTACATGGCAACTCTGCACTCTCTCTCTCTTCCACATCTTGATTTGGATTTTCCGATTTATCGACAGTGTCCTTTTGGATTTTCCGATTTTTTTTTTTTACTGAAAAAAAAACACAATAATAAGGTGAAGTTTTTTGTTTTTAATTATTTTTGTTATTTTCCAGAATGATTTAGAGTTTGTGTCAAGGCGGGACAGTTTATTGTTCCAGTTAATGTTATTAAATTCTAACAATTGTACTTTAATTTGACGATTTAGAAAATTTAATCTGGCTTTGTATATTGGATGCCTATTTCTTATCCAGAGTCTTCGCGTAATGTTACGTATTTTTATAAGCTCTACAATATTGTCAGGGGTTTTGGTGTTAAATGGAAGGGTGATATAGGATTTGGGTACGGCTTGGTCGATTGCACCGCAGACGCTAGTCGTCATGAAGTCAATAATGTAGTCAATTTCATTACTGGAGTATAGTGAATTTTCGTTAAAGGTTGGTATTATTCGGAAGCGTTGGTTTAGGATATGTCTGAACATCCTCCAATTTGCTTTTGAAAATAGTAGGGTCTGCTTGTTTGAACTGGTTAAGGTCGAATACACTTTACTGATAATTGGTAAATGGTCTGATGAAAGATCGTTTTGAGCTAGCGGCTCAGTGAGAAGGTGAGGTGAACTAGCTAGAAATAGGTCAAGTGTAGACGGATTAGCCTTGTAGTTTGATGGAACGTAAGTGGGGTCCCTTGAGTGTATGATACTAAATTTACCTTGCATAGCAAGTTCGTATAGAATGTTTCCCCAGCAATTAGCTCTGAGGCAATTTCACAGGCTATTTCTACAGTTGAAATCACCACCTAGTATATAGCTACCATTAATTTGATGCATCTTAAGCAAGTCAGCCTTGAACATGTCCTTTTTATGTTTAGTACCGTTTGAGTAACAGCATGAATTTGATAGGCTCCTCGCTGAAGAGAAAATTTTTAAGGAGTTTCCTCTACTTATTTCCAGCTGAATGCCAACGTTTTCAATTAGACGGGTATTTAGACCTACAATTTGTTTGTGTTTAATCTCGCTTTTTACAATTATTGCTACTCCACCCCCCATAGAACCAAAACGGTCGTTCCTGTAAACAGAGTAGCCTGGGATAAGGAAACTTTCGTGAAGGGTTAGCCACGTTTCGCTTAGAAGGCAGATATGGACATGATTAGAATTTAAAAAGTGTAAAAGTTCACTTCTTTTACTTTTTAAGGCACGCGCATTCCATGCCATGATGTTAAGACAATTACTTAAATTAATATTTAGTATATACGTACTTTACAGCTAACTGAGTTATTATATTAAACTGCTCTCTTTTGTTTGTACAGCAGCTAAGTTTGTCCATGAGTTCATTCAGCAGCGAACTAATTTCGTCAGGCTAAAACAGATCAGGTGAACTTTGAGATGGTGTTTTTGTTGATGTTGTTGTTATTACTAGTGAGCGCTTCTTTGTAACTAATAAAGTTGTTGCTTTTATTGGAATTTGCCGTTTGGTTAGTTGTTGGATTTCTATCAAACGCACTATTGGTCACTAAATGCTTATGCTGATGACTAATAGAAGAAGAATGGTTACTGTTACTTTTTGAGTTTTGAAAGCTGGTGCTTCTTATGTTATTGATTCTACCAACAGTGCGTTGACCTTTCTGATTCCTTATTTTTAGCATTGTTACATACGATGCGCGGCAAGGGCAAGCGGGATCGGTAGCGGGGTGATCGCCTTTACAGTTTGCACAGCAATATGGGACAGTTTTTGTACAAGTAGTTGTATTGTGTGAACCAGCGCAATGCGCACATGATGTTTTAACATTACACTTACTTGATCCATGTCCGAAAAGTTGGCAATTGTAGCACTGTTTGAGTTGGTTTGTTGGTTTGGTTTTGAACTTCCAGCGTACTTTTGTGTTGTTTATACAGGAGTGATGTTTACTCAGGTCTTGCAGCGTTCTAATTGAAAAAATCGATTTGAAAACTAGCGGTTTATCTGCAGCAATTATGTATGTGTATGTATATTGAAAGATTGATTATGCGCCTGCATTATGCATTTGGTTTATAAACCATTTTATTTTATTTTTTTTTTAATTGATTTTAATTATTATAAATATAATTAAAAAACTGGTTTAATTGCAGCTTCTGTTTTGTTATTAGATTAGCATGCGCTATTTTAAGATAAAAATTTATAGAAATATTGTATTTTGTAATTTTGTGACGAGGGAGCTTAAATCTAAAGAAAGTAATTGAAACTGGCTGTGGCGGTTTTCATATTTTTGTTGTTTTTTTTTTCTTCCTGCTGTCTTGTGTGTTTTATGTGATCATCCTTTACTTGGCTGGTGACCCACAGAAAACTGATTCCTCCCATTTGTGATGGACTTCGGGTGTGAGATTTATGATGTGCACATGCACAGCCTGGTGTTTCTCAAACTTTGGCGGTATGGCGCATAAACGATATTTGACCTCATCGCCTGGCATTGGTACATACTCGCCTTCGATGTCGGAAACATGGCAGAAAACATCCTCGTTGCCAATGTGTGGCGTAATGAAACCATGAACCTTTGTTCGACTAAAGGATTTCACAACTCCTGTTATTATTGGGTTTTCCAAAGCACGCGCTGATGTAGATGCAGTGCTTGTGCGCCTTGTAATTATCGGCGATGGCAGTTGCAGCGAAGCGTTTGGACTGTGGCTACTGTGCTGATGATGATGAGGATGAGGCATTGGCGGCTTGGCAGAAAGCATCATTTTCTCTGGCGTTTTTGGCTCGGCTGACATGATGATGATGATGGCTTCTGTCTTTTACTGTTTGCTTTATTTGTGTGGGAAGAGAATTGCGGTGGCCTGTAGCCAAGACTTACTGAGTTCAAGGACAAGCAATTGATTGTTCTTATTTGCTTATTACCACCACCAATTATATGCTGCGCAATTTACAAAATTCGATCAGCGATCAACGCTCAGCGTATTGTTTATGCACAATAAAGTTAATGTACGTAAGATAAAAAAACAAAAGGCGTACTTGCTATTGTTGTATTAATAAATTTAACGAAAAAGAAAGCCCAGCACAAAATTTAGCTTCGTGTCTCAGTCACTCACACACCAATACTAAATACTTAATTAAAAGACTTATTGTGAGCAAGAACAAACTACGTAAGACTTCGCAAAGGACGAGAGCTCCAAATGATAAAGCAAAACTTAACAAAGCGATTAAAGACCTGAAAGCCAGACTTAAAATTTGGAAAAATGAACAATTTGAAAAATAACTTAAATCACTAACTCCAACGTCTGACACTAATTACTCTTTGTGGAAAGCAGCTAAAAACTTAACGAATCGCACCATTCACCAGCCGCCACTAAGAAAGTCGGATGGGACATGGGCTACAACCAACTTTGCAAAGCTTCCCAACTTGCTGACTATTATGAAAAGGTTTTTACTGATAACCAAACTAACAGCAACGCTAATCTTACTAATCTTACTAGCAGGACTCCTCCACCGCAATACAAATTAAGAAAAATCTCAGCTAACGAAATAAGACACTGCCTGGAAAAGCGTACTAGTCACAAAAAATCTCCAGGATATGACCAAATAACTGGAAAATTACTAAAAGTGCTTCTTCCAAACGCAATTATATACATAAGAAACTTGTTTAACGCAGTACTAAGACTAAGGCACTACGTGACATTATGGAAAATAGCTGATATAATACCTATACCGAAATCGGGCAAAGATCCAACTTTGACGTCATCTTATAGGCCAATAAGCCTTCTCCCTTCATTATCAAAAATATTTGAACGACTTTTGCTTGACAGAATTCAACCAATACTGGATGTGAACAAAATTATACCTGATCACCAATTCGAATTTAGATAACGTCACTCCACAATACAGCAAGTCCACAGAGTGACACACAAGATACTATCAGATCTGGACGACAAAAAGTACTGTGTAGGTGTTTTTTTGGACATAGAAAAAGCTTTTGACAAAGTGTGGCACGCCGGACTTCTTAAAAAAATAAAGACTATCCTACCAAATGATCTTTGTGATATCATCAGGAGCTACCTTGATTGTCGCTACTTCTATGTAAGGTATAAAAACGAAACCTCTACATTAAGGCAGATAAAAGCTGGAGTCCCACAGGGAAACTCGCTTGGCCCCTTACTTTATACTATATATACATATGACATTCCAATCCCAGAAGACAATTCGTCAATGGTGACCACCTTTGCTGACGACACTATACTTATGTACTCAAACAAAAAGCTTGATGTTGCAATAGATAAGATGCAAGCAATATTGGACTGGTACTGAGATTCCATTAAGCAACGTGGCCAAGTACCTGGGCATGCATATTGACAGTAAACTGACTTGGAAATATCACATCCAGAAAAAGAAAGACCAACTTGTACTAAAATTCAAGCAGTTATATCCGTTTTTCAACAGACAATCAAAACTTAATACTAATGGGAAATTACTACTTTATATAGCTGTAATTAAGCCCATATGGACGTATGGCATACAACTATGGGGTACTGTCAAGAAAACGAACGTAAATATTATACAAAGACAACAATCTAAAATTCTTAGAGCAATAGTTAATGCTGACTGGTACATAACAAATTATGACATACATAAAGACCTCGGTGTAAAAATGGTACATGACGAAATCAACAATGCAAGTAGAAGATACCATAAAACCTTAGAACGACATTCCAACGTTGAAATGATTGACATTCCTTCAGACGAATTAACAAGACGTAGAAGACTAAAAAGGAGCAGACCAGTGGACTTAACGTAGCTGCTCTACTTCATACATTTTAACTTTACATATTACATATTATACCTACACTAATATGTACATGTGTTGGTCTTGGGTTGTTGAGAGGAACGTTGCGGTATCTCGCGAGAGTGGGGCAGCCGCAAGTAGTACTCAAAAATAAACCAAGCCCTCCATATTATTTCAAACTGACAATTCGAAAATGTTCGTATTTGTCAAATATAAACCCCCTTTTCAATGTTAAAAAAAAGTATTAGTGTTTTTTTTTTTAATGTATTGTTATATAATAAGAAACAAAACAAATGTACTTCGTCTATTGGGAAATAAAAAAAAAAAACTAGCGGGAGTGATGTGAAACAACGATAGCATAGACACCGTTTCTTTGACAACCTCACTCTACGAAAGCTCGAGTCGAACTGATATATGATATAATAAATATATACATTATACAGGTTAATTGAAAAGTAGTGAAAGCTAAAATGAAGGAATAATAATTTTTAAATGAATTAATTTTTTTTATTCAATATAGTCTTCCTCAACTTCAATACACTTATTCTAATGTTCCTCCAATAATTTTATACCATCTCTGTATTGATTTTCCGGAAGCTCTGCAAAATACCGGTCCACAGCTGCAATAGCTTCTTCATTCGACGAAAAGCGCTTTCCTCGAAAAAATTGTTTCAAGTTTCTGAATAGGTAGAAGTCGCTAGGAGCCAAATCTGGTGAATACGGTGGGTGTTCAATCAATTCGATCTTTAATTCATTAAATTTAGCCATCGTCAAAACACTTGTGTAAACAAGTGCATTGTCTTGATGAAATATGATTTTTTTCTTGTTAAAACCGGGTCTTTTTTCACCAATTTTTTCATTCAGCTGATCCAAAAGGTTTCAATAATATTCAGAGTTAATTTTTTTACATTTTTCAAGATAATCAATCAACAAAATGCCTTTTGCATCCCAAAAAACTGATGCCATAACCTTTTTTGCCAATCGTTCTGACTTCACCTGTTTTGGAGCTGAGCAAACCAGCTTCAGCTTAGGATCATGGTGGTAGATCCAAGTCTCATCCATAGTTATGAAATGGCGCAAAAAATCTGTTTTATTTTACTTACAACGCTTCAAATAACGCTGAGAAATTTGTTTTCGATTCAGTTTTTGTTGAATTGTTAAGGAATGCGGCACTAACTTTCCAAACAGCTTTTTCATATGCAATTCATCATGTAAAATGTAGAGTACATCTGAGATGCCTATGGTATCAGCAATTTCCCGCTTAGTCGAACTTGGATCATTAGATACAATATTATAAACTTGCTCAACAATTTCTGGAGTTGTTGCGCTTTTTGGACGTCCACTACGTGGATCATCTGCAACGCTTGTACGACCATGTTCAAACTCCAAAACCCATCGATGCACAGTTGGAAATGATGGAGCAGATTCGTTTAAAACTTTTACCAATTTTTTGTGGATTTCCGTTGCTGATAAACCTTCCAAAACAAAAAATTTTATCACCGCACGATATTCGGTGTTTTCCATTGCAAACAAATAGGCTGACCCATCAACTTCAAATGGCTTGTAAACAAAGAATAAAGTGACCATTCAAAATAATTTTTTTAAAGTGTTCAAATGAAAGATAAAATGTTAATATACGATATTAATTTTTATTCTCCTATTGGTTAATATGTGTCGCTTTCAATACTTTTCAACCAACCTGTAATTCACTTAGTAATACCAAATATTGTACATATTAAAATATACACATACATTCTATAATATATCCAAACTAGTTATATTTAGTTTATTCGGGTAGCGGTATGTTTTAACACTCATATTTACATACTATATGGAATTTCGAATTAAAATTCTAAGTATATATTTGTTGTAAGATAATACATAATTCTCCACACTCCTGAACCAAACAAATTTACTAATATACATCAAACTTACATTCGGTAAATTATTTTTGAATGTTGTAATGGACATGGTATCCGACACGACATAATACACATATAAGTACCTACAAAACGGATTTCTTTACACTTTAACTTTAGTAAAAAATATATTTTCATTGAAACTGAGTCTAAAACACATTTCGAAAAATTTTATTGAATGTGTGATGTTTTTTTTTCTCAGTTTTTGGGGAATTAGACATGGTACTACCACTACTATTACTACTACTACTATCAGTACCTTTCTTATCTTGAGAATTTAAAATTAAATTATCTTCAGATAACAGCATAGGCCCTTTCATTGTATGAAATGAATAATCAGTAGACTGTTTGGTCAAATTTATTTCGAGAAGCGGCGACGAATTTAAACTTACTATAGATCTAGGTATTTGATCCAAATCTTCTTCTTTTTGTTGATTTTCATTTGAAAAATTATTGCGGCACCACTCCCATGAAGTAGCCGCATGTCCCGAATGTGTTTTCAGTTTTTTTACTCTGCCACCAATTTTGAAATTCCCTCGACCAAATGGTGACCTAAAAAAAGCTGGCGAAGATAGTCGCCTTTCTTTCTTATTGCCATTTAGATTTTTGCAGTCATTCACTAAAATGTCTTTGGTTTGATGGCCTGAAGGCCCTTCTGGCATAAACTCATTGTATGCCAAATCGCTGCTTGGTAAGAAGTCTAATTCGTCGTTATCAAGTAAAAGTTTCTCTTCAAAATCACTATGAGAGAAATCGTAAGCAATTTCGCTGTTTTCAAAATCAGGGAATTTGATATCTTCAGATTTTATTAGGTTGTTTTGTTGACTTTCCAAGGTTGGTTTGGCATCGCTCTTTTTGTCAGCTGTAACAAAAAAAAAAAAAAAAATAATCAGTTTTCTTAATATATTCAGCCTTAACCGCGAAAAACAAGTAAGCGTCAAAATACAAATTTTTCAGGAGAGCGATTTTTCTACCGTTTTTTTTACTATGCATGGCAATGCAAACGATAAAATTAACTTTGTAATATCTCCGTAACTGTAGTGATTATCACTATAATATTTCACCAGGTGATGAGTTAGTGGCTTTACAACAAATTTGCATCAAAAAGTGAATTTCGAAAATTATATGTTTTTTGCGGTTAGGGCTCGATATGGTTATGATATTTTAATAGTTACCTTCATTTATATACTTTTCCTTTCTTACATCTAAAGAACCAGATGAGTTATCGAGCAAAACATGCAATGAATGTCTTGATAATTTCCGGTTCGTCAAGAATATTGATGTCTTATCTTCATTATTAATCCGGTTAGTGTTGCCATAAAAAACTGATGCTTTACGCTGTCTCTTAATGCAATTTTGCCCTGTATTGATTGGGCATGATTTTGTTACATGTAATTCATTGGTATCACCACAATCTTTTAAAATCAACATAGCTTCTTCACTGGGGCGACGTTTCTTTTTTGCAATAAGGCAGCTTTGATGATCAGAGAAATCTTCAAATGATTTGCGACGATTAAGTTTGTTTTGGTTTATTTTGATTTTCGGTTTGCTTCTGCCTACAGCATTAATAAGGGTTAAGTCTTGTATTTGTCGATGTAATCTTCGATAATACACAGAGCCTAAAACCAGTAGCAGAAGAGTACTTGCACTTACAATGATGACAATCGTGAAACAAAATTGCACTCGAAATGAAAGATTTCTCAATTCATTGCCCAATTCGGCAATTTGTAATAGATATATGTGTTCTCTCTCAATATAACGAAGATTTTGATCTTCTAATGCTCGTACTGTAAGTGTATGTTGTGTAAAGGTTTGTTGTAGCTCCTCAACTTGTTTTTTGTAACGTCTGGACAGCTCTTCCAGATATTGTCCCGACAGAGACATATTTCGTTCTAGTGCCTATGAAATTTTATAAGAAAGCATATTTCTCATTAATAAAAATGACATGTGAATATGGTCAACCATCTAGGCATCACTTCTGTACGCAAATAGTATACACTTATTTTCTTAATGGTCTCCCGGTTATTATTACATAAATTATACACAATATTAGATAGGCGAACATTAAAACCAAAATAGATGTTGTTAATGGAATATGAAAAAGTTGAGAAATACCACATTGGGTAAAGTGACTGCACATAAATCAGGATCCTATACTCATGCAAAATAGTGGATTTCGAAATGTAAATCGTGAGTAGAATTACAATGTTATTAGAATCTACACATGCCAACTTCAGTGGTCTTCATAAGCATCTCATTGTATTTAGCAGATCCGTAGAAATGTCTAGGTCCTAAGATTTGGACGGACAATAGGAATTTGTAACGAATAAATATACTTCAGGCAATGATATTCACCACTATGTATTTATAAATATTTAAGAAAGGGGATCAAGCTTTTCAGTTCTTTTCTGTTCTATAATGGACCATTATATTTGTAATGACCAAAAAATAGTTCCCATAAAAACGAATAGACGACAGGCGGTCGGACAAATATAGACTATATATAGCTCGGGGGGGTTCACTCCCCTTCTTGGTTTTAAATACAACTCATAATGTTATTTACAATATTTACAAATTCTATTTGGGAACAGGATTTAATATAACTAATTATTTAATAGTTTACCTTTACGCGGTTTGATAGTCTTATAAGGATGCTCTCCGGCTGCGCACCATTTGATATTTTTTGATTAACGTTTATGGCGTTACTACCTGCGCCATTGTAATTATTGCTACCTATAGCAATAGGTGCATTGGTATCCGGCGTAATGGATGAAACTGTTGTCGTTAAAATAGTCTCAATACCATCCCAGTTTGTAGGTTCTTCATCGCTCGCTCGATTGGGTATAGAAGGCGACAATGGGTGTTGTTCTTGTTCAAATTGTGATTTTTTCACTTCTTCAACTGTAACGTCATCTTTAACGTTTTCTTCGGTATTTGATTTCTGCTCATTGAATAAAGACGAGTCCGTTACCATTTTGAAATCTGTTTTTACTGGTGGTACATTATAAATATTTACATCTGGTGCCGATAAAGGAACATTTACTAAAAAATGTTCTTCATTATTGACAATGTTGCCTTGGTTGTCTGATCTTAAATTAACCAAATGATTTTCTTTCGTAGCTACAGAAGTGTTTGTCATATTATCTTTTTCTGGTGACGTTTTCGTGCACTCATATTGTTTAGACGACTGTTGTTGTGTAGTTTGATGCAATTCAGTCCCTTCAAAAGAAACTGTGTCAATTTCTACATGACTTTCGCGTTTTATATTACCATGTGACGATAATTGAATACTTTTATTACCAATATTTTTTGTCTGTGCTACTGAGCTATTATCAGAAGTTTTTAATTGACTCGAAACTTTATCCAAAGCTAGTAATTTACACAAAGCTCCAATATATTCAATTGGCAAGATATTTAAAAAATAACTACTATTTTTTTGCATATGCGAAACTGTTGATTCGACCTTTATTTCCGGTACATAAATTCCATAGTCATTTGCGCAGGTGTCAGTTTTTTGCAAATGGATGCGAAGTTGTTTTATACTCAGCAAATTTTCTAGTTGCTGAAGTTCACAAGATAAGACATAATTAATGCGTGACACAAGCGTTGTGTTATTACACTTATCACAGGCAAAATATTCAAATGCCGGTGTGCGGCATAAATTTAACTCATTTAATTTATTCAGAGAATCCGCAGTTGTAGGCTTCACTAGAACCTCTGCAGCTTTTTTAACAATTTGTATTACAGCGTCTGATGCGGATTTAAATATATTCTCAGTATTTTTCGCATGCGTTCCTTCATATTCATCATCGAAGTCTTCATCTTCATTGCTTACACCTGCTTCCGTCTCAAAAACCTCTATTTCTGATGTTCCAAAAACTCGAAACAATGATATCGGGCAAAAATGTTCTGTAGAGTAGTGAGATTGAATGTCAACACGTACAATCTTTCCAAATAGGTGAGGATGCAAATTAAACAATTGCACGGTTCGTTTATCCTCTGCTGTAAAGTGACCAACGTTAGACCATTCCCTCGCGGGCAAGCGATTCGAAACAGCAACTGTGAAATTTTTTGGTGACGATGAAAATAATTCAAAATTTGCAAGTTCGATCCTCTGGACTTGTATTGCTTCGCACAATTCAACAACAAACCATATACTTGCGCCGCATGGATTCAGCATATATTCATCGCGTGAATTGGAAAGCACAGCAGCGCTATGATCTGCTTCTGAATTTGAGGCTATAATTTTAGCTCCACAATCAGGCGCTGCATAGTTTTTTGCTCGAATTTTTACCTGTTGAGTCTTCCCATTACCATTCGTATTGTTACGTTTTTGAGCAGAGTTATTTCCAATTAATTGTTCCTGTTCAATTTTGTTGGCTTCTGCTTCCATTTGCTTTTGTGTCCATTCTGAAAATACAGGTATGGGCACCTCTTCAGCAACACTTTTTTGACTTATATTATGCATATCTTCGACCAACATTGACTCTTCAGTACTGCTTGGTATTTTCGACAAATCTATTTGCGAAACGTTTGCTGTTTCTTCATTTCGCTCTGAATCAATAGTTATTTTCGCAGCGGGGTCAGAATATAACAGCTTATCTTCACTGACTTGAAGTAAAAATTATGTTATTAAGTAGCCAATATCAGCAATAAATATATTAATCACCTCCTTGAGCCGTGTCACCGCTATCCTTAGATTCAATAATCAAGCTATCCATTTGATTCCCACCACTTTCAGCATCTCCTTGCACATTTTTATTGTTTAATTCTATAGAGATATCACCATTTTCAGCAGTTGGTTTAGGAGTGATATCTTGCAAACTGTAACCGAAATTATTGAGTTCTAATATTTTGCAAAATTAAATAAGTTTCAATCTCACTAATTCTCACATTATCATCATCACCAAAATTGAAAATAAAACGACACAACTCCTAGGCAATAGAAGGAATTAAAAACAAAAACGGAATTTACCTTTAGTCTGAGCAACGCTTAAATACACTTAACATAACATGGCTCTTGGCCACACAGGCGAAATAACATAAATAACAAATTGCTAAATATGCCTACTGGGCATATTCCTCGCTTTCACACGATTGATGGGTTTCTTTTCGTGTAAGAGTCAAACCTTCTTTAGTCCAGGAGGTGAACATAGTTTTAATTATAGTTAAAACAGGGTGATCTTTTCCATCTTGTGATTTTCTAGATATATTCTGTGTCCAACATTCAGTAATATTCTTACTCATCAATATTCTTAAGAAGTAAATTCTATTGGGGGTACAGTACAAGGAATGCGATATTTATGTTAACCGGTGCTGTTTGAAGTAAATTTACATACAGCTCTGACTATTTCCATGAGTTTCATGAGTATGTACATAACATTAGCCACACCTGCTCAGATGTAAGGAATTAAATCTAATATGAAATGTGTTGAAACTTTAGTGAGACTAAAACGAAGTTTCTTATATTATTTATGTACATAGATTGTATTGCACTTACGTTTCACTTTTTTCAACTTCCCTTTCTGATGACATATGATTATTAATTGCATTATCATCAGTACCTGCGTTATTATTTTTGAATATTGGCTCTTTATGTTGGCTGTTTTCCTGAAATTCAGTACTACGTTCATTTAAGGCCAGATTTGAGTGAGTTTTATTCATAGCAAGATTATCATCATCATCGGAATCAGATGGAACATCAATAAAGCTAAAAGATATATGTGTTCCGTCTTTCACCTGCGCGTTTGTTTTTACGCTCACATCTGACGTGTCTTCTACGTGTTTTATTTCTTTTTGTTTTGGCAGCAGCGATTGCAATTTACTTCTTTTCCAATCAGGCTGGTCGCAAACTTCATCGTTACGAGCGTATTTCCTAACTCTTTTAGAATTGGCAAGTAGTTTTAAATGTGCATTAGTCCCTAACATTTCTGAAGTTTTCATCGCAGATGTTGATGCAGGGAAAAACTCTGTTTCTTTGATGGCATTTTCTTTTCTCCCGCTGCATTGCTGTTTCCAGCAACTGTAATTTCAGAATTATTAATAATAAGTATTATTTGCTGCTTCAATATTTCAACAAAATATCATTCACCATATAAGAAGCATAAAGTACGTCAAATGCACTAAATGCAATTTAAAGCGCATATCTTAAAACTTTGTAACACTTAAAAGTTTTTACTATTTAATTTCTTAACCCTTTTAACCACATTGCAAAACAACTTCATCTATATTAATATTATAGTTTTAAAAGGAGCATGAAATCGTATAGTAACATACAACACTACTGCTTCTTCATAAAAAGAGCCAGTCACATTGAGTGAAAATCAGCTGATCGCTTTTTAAATAAAAACGGTAACAACACTATATTTGTCCCAAGTTGTATTGTGTATGTATTTTTGTCCCATTAAAAATATATTATTTAAAAAGGGGCCAAGTCCGGCACAAACGAAATATAATGTAGATCTAAGAAAATACAAACACATTTTTGGTTTTCAACAATTTCACTTGCATTAACACTTATTCCGAAAAAAGCTCGAATGGGTTCGATGGCGCTACGTTGCGGTTATATTTTCAGTTTTAAATTAACCCTTTGTAAGCCGTTTTTGCGTGGAAGTAGTAGCAAATAAGCTTAAGCTTACCTATTTACGGATCTAGCGGAACCCATGGTGTAAGAAATTATTGTACCATGAGCGGAACCCGCGTCCAAAACAATCGACCGCATTCTAAAATAAACATTTGTTTTTTTAAGTGCTAACTTCTTTAAACAATGTTCTTTATGAAAACTCTACTATCACGTGATAAATGGCTCTATTCTAATGTCTCAGAAATATAAAATCTCAATCCATTACCTGATCGAACTCTACTGGCGGCAAAATACAATTATCCGTGACTAAATACATGCTGTCTCAATAAAATTCTTAACTTTTGAAACGTTTGACCTTGGGATTTATTTATAGTCGTCGCAAAAGTTGGAACGCCTGGAAATTGAGTTCTTTGAAATTTCAATGGTAAAAGTGTTCCTCAATAAGTCAAATGTAATCAAATCAAAATGTCAATTGATAAAATGGTTTCTGGAATATTTCCAAATATATCATTGATGACAAGATTTATAGCCTCACAAAAATAATTGGTTCGGTATTTCAACGATATCCGAACCAAACTGAGGAAAAGCTTCCATATCACCATTACCAAGTGATATAAGAAACTGAACAAATCGCAGTCGAAACAACAGCAGAAAATGATGATAGACAAAATCACACCAGCAGCAGCATATAATTTATAATTTATTTATTGAAGTGAAACTTCTTTAGCGGCGTTGGGCAAAAATTTAGTATGAAATTTTCAGTGAAAAAATACAAAATGTAACGTTTTGAGATTTCTGTATCTCATGAACCGCACTAAGTAGAGACTTGAAATTTTCACAAAATGTGTATTTCTATTCCCATATCCCCAACAAATAATAAAATTTTTGGAAAATCCGCCAGAAAAGTCTTAATAAAGAGATTACATTTCCACAACAACAACATGGAGATTGTGTGTATAAAAATGTTTATAACAACAACATGCAGGCAACCAGCATGTGTGTTGTACAAAAACAAGAGAATGTACGAAGAAAAGAGAACAAGAAACACACAGAAGCTTGCAGTTTATCTAATTTTTATACAAGAGGGAACAACAGACGGCAAACGTAAACACATTGTTTAACAAAACAACAACAACTACACACGTCAAAGAAACCAAAAGCAATATACAGACGGACAGATAGACAGAATCACAGACAGACAGACTCATCGAGCTGATGAAAAATATATGTATTTACTTTATGTGGTTACACTTTGTCTCCTATGTGTTATGCCAGGCACACATTATGCGATCGATTGTACGATCAAGATCAAAAGTTATTGATTTTCCATGCAATCGTGCCATGATCCTACCCCGCACACGTTGCGAGTGTCCACGAGCTAAATGAAATTGTAAATACAATCATTCGCATAATGTGTGGCCGGCATAACAAACTTCTTGACAAACTTATAATACTATTCAAGCAATAGTACGAGAGCTTGACAATTTTTCTATATAACCATCAGAGAGCAAAACATTTTTTAAATCTTTATGCATATTCAATGTGTTTGGAAGTACTTTTTATAATTGCATATGACAGTTTTCTTTCCTTTTTTATTCTTATTCTAGCTATCTCCCTCTATCTGCAACAATTAAGAATAAAAAAGGAAAGAAAACTGTCATATGCAATTATAAAAAGTACAATAAATCAAGTAATTTTTAACCGATTCTATTCAAACAGGGTTCATTTAAAGCTAAAATGACTAAACTTTCGATGTACGTTGAGAAAAAATATAATTTAGATAAGATAAGGGGCACAAATTAGACTTAAAGTTGCAAAATCGATGGAAAAATCAAAATTTTGGAAAGTTTTTGGTCTGTATCTTCATGAATTTGAATGATACATGTTACATGTTTGTAAAGGGCTACATTTCAGCTTCTAAATACAAAGAAAAAATTTGAAATCCGATAAAAAATGGCCAAGTTATAAGGTAATATGTACAGGAACCTCTTAAAAACGGTTTTTGGGCTCTAAAACAAGATTTTGAGGGTGTATCAGAGATTTAATATATACCATTCTTTTTAGTTTTTTATGACCTATAACCTCCACTAGGTCTGATAAGAAGTTTTTTCATTTTTTTTTTTTTTTGTAACACAGTGTAATGATCGTATTCCTTATCCGGGGTTTTTTCCCACCCAAGATGAATAATCGATTCATGCACCTGATTTATTACGGACCAACGAAACGATCAGGGTACAACTGGCAAACAATGAGTTTTAGAGTTTCTTTGAATTCTTCGATACAACACACCCATCCTCAATTCATAAGTACTCGCCAACTCCAACGAAAGTTCATCGTTATTCAATTTTCGACAATATCATTATCTCTCTGCTGTTCCACTAATAACCAACCTTCTGAAATTTCCGCCAAGTTAATTCGCTTTTCAATTTCTTTATTTGATGTTTGTCCCTCCTTAAGAGTAAGGGGATTTCTGCCATGAAGGTAGTGCCGAAAATGTTTAACAGCCTTAAAAACGGCAAGTGTTTCCAGCTCGTATGAGGTGTATCTGGACTCGCATGAGCTAGTAGTTTTACTATAATATTCCACAACATTAGGCTTACTCTCAATTCTGTGCAAAAGTATGGCTCCATAGCCAATGGAACTAGCATCCGTATGCAACTCGATTGGATGCTGAGGGTCAAAAATGACCAAAACAGTTTTACTTGTATTCAGTATTCTTTTTTCGAATTTCCTCATGTTCCTGTTGCCAAACAAAACTATTTTTTTTTCAGACGTGAGAAAATAAAGAGGCTTCAATGACTGAGAGAACCCAGGAATAAATTGACGGAAATAGGCTGCCAACCCAATAAATTATCGTAAAGCACTGCACTAGGCGGTGGCCATGCAATCAAAGATTCTATTTTGCGAGAGTTAGGACGTATCTCCCCCGCCTGTATTTCATACCCAAAATACGGAACAGTGGTTCTCAAGAAAAAGCATTTTGCGATGTTGAATAAAATTCCAGCCCTTAATACTGTATCCATCACAACAGCTTTCATCACTGCTCTTTGGAACACTGATGGCGCATTCTTTAGACCAATTGGCATCGGCAGAAATTCATAGTTCGTCCGAGGTAACAAAAGCCGTATATTCTATCGAACCTGATAATAACCACTAGCCATATCTACACAAGTAAAATATCTGGCTCTCCGTAATCTGGCTATTTGATCTGAAATAAGTGGTAATGGAAATTTATCTGCCACTGTATTTCCGTTCAGTTCACAGTAATCAACACAAAGCCTAACTGACCAATTCTTCTTTTTTACCAACAACGCTGGACTCGCAAATGGTGAACTACTTGGTCTTATAACGTTACACTGTATCAATTTCTGGATTTTAGCTCGGACCAACTCACTCTCACTGGGACTAAATCGATATGGACAGTCTTATTCGGTTCAATCAAACGCATGGTCATCTTTCCTGTACCTACTCGGGTTCGGGGAGTGCCCTGTATGAACGATCCAGCATATTTTTTTAACATGGTTATTAACTTCAATTTATCTACCCCATACACATCCGTTTCTAACTTATTTAGAAAATCGTTTAGTTCAGAAACTGCACAAACATTAATTATTTAGATTTTATAATCTCAACTCCTTCGTTAGATACTTCAGCTGAATATCCACATGTCAGAATTTAACGGCCTATCACTATACTGTTTTTTATACACTCATCTGGTACCACATGAAACACTAGTAGTAGTACTTCTTTTTATTCATTTTTAACTTAACATTAACTTAATTTACACATTTTTGGAAAAAAGAAAAAAAGAACGAGGGGTGATTTTTCAGCATGGCTGTTAGCCGTTAGCTGAATTCTGATATTAAAAAGTTTCTGTAAATGGTTGATATATCTGGCGCGAAATGATTTGCATTTAGTGGTAATATGTCGCAGCGTGCTTTTATTATCATCATTATTTCACGTTGAGTTAGGTTTGCTTTAAAATATTTTTCTCCAGCTGCTGGTTGCAAGTATTTATAAAAGTGGTTTGTGCTATCTGCTACTTTTTCCAGCATTGTACTCCACGAAGCCGCTTTTAATGCCTCAATGGGCTGATTGCAACGATTACACCAGTCTTCTTCTATCCCAGCATTCCGTTCCCAGCTGATTAAATTTATTTGCCCACACAACGTTTCTTCTTAAAATAGCTTTGGACAACTTATGAAGCAATCTATCTGCGTTATATGACAGAAAAGTCTTTGTGATGTATTGCATATGCCGACCTAATGTATAGAAGTGACTGTCTTCAGTACCAGTTTCCAATGACAATGCATAGTTTGGGATTATGTCCGGTAGCCTCAGCACTCTTTTCAAAAAATACCGCTGGAACTTGTTTACCTCTTCCGGTATTGTGTTTCCCCCATTCCTGCGCTGCATACGCTTGGATTGACCTGCAAACTGCCAAAAATAGCTTCCGTTTTGATGCCAGTGAGATTTCGCTTTTGCCTAGGAAATTACGCCATGTCGAGTTAATGCTGTTTTTTGCTTGCCCAATTCGGTTGTTGATATGTTTGGTGAAAGACATCTTTGGTATGAGAACTACACCAAGGTACAGTACTCTGACGTTATCTTCACTCGTTCTTGCTTGTAAGTCCACATTTCTTGGGCCGAAAGTCGACCTCCCTTTCTGAACACCATTATTTCTGAGGTCATTAGGTTTACTTCCATATTCCATTTTAAACAATAATCCTCTAACTTATATATCATTAATTGGAGTACATTCACATCATCAGCTAGTAGTACTATATCATCCATGTACTACATTAACACACTTATGATTGTCCCATCAATATTTAGACCACCTTCCAAATTGTTGTGGATACCATTTAGATACAAAATAAACAGCAATGGCGTCAATAGACAACCTTGTTTTAACACAGAATAAGTATCAAAGACATTTGACATTTCATTACCCGTCCATACCGCGTACTTGGTGACTTTGTAGATATCTTCTATTACTCTTAATATTTTTGTTAAAAGGCCAATCTCATGCAGCTTGTATATTAGAGCGTTTCTGGGCACCTTATCAAAAGCACCCTTGAAGTCAACAAAGAAGGCGTAAACTTTTTTGTTTTCTGCTAATTTTATGTGCACGATACTTGACAGGTTGTATATGTTATCCACCGTTGAGTATCCCCTTCTATAGCCTGTTTGGAATTCGTTAATAATGTTATACTGTTCTGCCCATTTGAAGATTCGCTCATTTAGTACACCCATGAACACTTTTGCGATGGTATTCTTAAAAACTATTCCTCTATAGTTATTTACCATATTTGGATCTCCTTTTTAAAATATCGGGAACAGAATTGTGTTTAAAAATGTATTGTCCACTTTTCCTGTTTCAAGTATAACGTTGTAAGCTCTGGTTAACTCCTCTAAGAACTCGCTGGTTGCTATCTATTCCAGGGGCCTTGTTATTTTTTGACTTTTTTAAAACCTGATGAATATATGATATTTGTATAGCACTATCTAGGATGTCATGAGATTGATATCGTTGGCAATAATGGATTTCACAGAATTCTTGGGTAGGATTTAAGAGGGTTGCAAAGTAATGTTTCAACTGTTCCGCCGATAAATTTGCTGGAGTCTTTTATATGGTTAATCTTCTGTTCCATCCTTTTAAGATATTCAAGTTTGGCCTGCCCACACACATTTCTATAGACTTGAATAGCTCTTAAATAGTAAGACTTGTCACTTTCATTATTTGTTCTTTTAAATTTGTTTAGAGCTTCAAATAATTTTATGCGCGCTTTGTGACATTTAAAATTATACCACTTCTGTTTAAAAATTACTTTTGTACCACTCTGTATCTCCACTGATTTCCTGATAACTTCAACCAGCTGGGGTAAGGTCGGTGTGTTATTTTCTTCCTTTAGGGTCTGTAGGTTCTCATTTAATTTTTGTTGGTATGTGCTACACTTCGACTCTATCCAACGCAGTTTCGGTATTAATTTCTGAGGTTTTGTTTGTCTGTTAATATTTTCAAACTCCATAGTAAGCTTGATTGGCATGTGATCTGACTATATTTGATGACCGACTTCGAAATTTGTGAACAAAAGAAGGCACTCCACTGATATTGCGCATAGGTCATTTACAGAGTTTCCGATCGCATTTACAAAAGTAAAATCACCACTTTGATCACCTTGTGTCCTTCCATTCAGTATCAATAATCCATAGTATGTACAGAACTCAGTGAGTACTTTCCATTTGAATTTGTTACCATGTTTTTTGAATTCCTGTTTTCATAAACTGCATTAAAACTTAGTCTATTCAGATCTATTTGTTGTTGTAGTTGTCCAATTCGTACATTAAAATCGCCCATAATTATTAAATTTCTTTCTGTTGTTTCTTTCACGAAATCTTTGAGCAACGAGAACTCGCCTTGCCAGTTAGATCCTCTTATGTATACTGGAATCAAAGTTATTTCTTCATCGTTAGCGTATAATCTAATATAACCAATTCCATTTATAGTACGGTACACATGCCTTATTCCCCTATTGCTTAAATCCTTTTTAATTCCAATGACCATTCCACCGCTAGCTCTACCGTATTGGCTATTTCTTGTTGCTGGTTTCCAATATGTATCAAATCCATTCAAATATTTAGTTGCCTGTACTACTTTACCATCAGTGATGTGTGTTTCAATTAATGCGAATACTATTGCCTATACTTTTCAAAAAAGTTATAATATTTCTTCTTTTACCCATCAATCGAGGGGTCACACTTTCCTTAATCAGTGAGCATTCTGCTGCAGAATAAATGTAACAAGAAACTTCTCACCTCGCTGCTGCATAACTGTTGCAGGCTCTTCCACGATGCACAGCTCAACTCGTTTCACTTGTTGCGCTCCTGATCCTCCGCCAGCCAAATTTTTAGGACATTGAGTAGCGATGTGTACTTGCTCATGACACCGATAGCATGTTATGTGGAGCTATTGATAGGATTGCTTACTACGATTATCCTTCCCTTTTTCACCACCAGTAAATTGCATACTCTATTTACAATCAATTGTTTTGTGTCCTAATTTGCCATAAAGGTGTCATCTCAAAACCGACATTTTTGCTCTTTTAAATTCATGTTCACCATCAGCAGTAGTTCGTTGGTTTTTATTCAATGTATATACTTTCAACTCTGTTTGCAAGTCGCGTCTGGTATGAATATTTGGGGTGTACACTATACGCTGTAGTCGCCGATCAAAATTGGCCAAATGACCCAAAACTGCTGCCACTGCAATTTGTTGTGTTCATATTCCGCTATTTTGTATCAAGGGACGTCACCATGCGGCTTGCGTTCACCGAAAGACACTCTTCGTCGCTTGGGCGACTATTTACCAAATTCAAAAACGTAGCTGCTGACGTCTCGGTAACCTCATACCGTTGTTCGAAAAGCTGCCTGAATTGTTGTCACTTGATTCTAGGAAAGCATATTTGCGACAGCCATTGTGCCGCACTTCCTTCCAAGGAATTGCTCAGTGCCAAAATTAATTAGCTGCCTTCAAGTGATTTTTCTGCTATCACAATATCCACACCACTGCATCGCGTCCGCACCCGGAATATCCGCGTTGAACTTCGGCAACACCATGATGCCGCGTCTTATTTGCCGACGTCTGCAACGATTCTGCCAAAACTTTGAAATTTTCATTTTGTTGCTTTAATAAAGCACAAATTTGTTGCTCCGACATTGCAGAACGCAGATCGGATTTCACTTCTGATGTCGAATCGTTCTCTTTTTCCATTATTTCATATTTGAAGTATGACGCGAGTCGATTGTGTTTGTTGGCGTCCTCTCTTCTTGCTGGTTAATTTCTGAATAATTAGGCTTCTTCTTATTCACCAGAATCTGCCTTTACAACTCACACAAAGTTGTCTCTTTCTTACACATGCCAACAGCACAAAAGCCACGCGACAACAGTCTCAACCATCGTCCCACACTTATCAGTGTTACACATCACGGTTGCCACTTTAAAAAATCAGAATTTGCAAAAATAAAAAACGGAAAAAAGCCAATTTCATTAAGAAAGACCCAAAATATTTTACTTCAGTAATTTGTTATATTTATTAACATAACTTAAAATTATAAAACATAAAACTTCATTTTAAGAGTTCCGAACCGTAAAGTACCAACTGGACGCTATTACTAAGCCTACACTGTCCGTCCGTCCGACAGAGAGCTCTATCTCATGAACCGTAAAAGATATAGAGTTGAAATTTTTACAGAGTGTGTAATTAAATTGCGTGTATACAAATGCTAAAAATAAAATTAAATTAAAAATTTACAGACCCAAATTTAAATTAATGTTCTTGTAAGAAAAACTTTTTGGTTTTCTATTTTATCGAACTGAAATTTGGACACTATAAATATGTGATCCATATCCACTTACCATCTATATTTCAAGATCATAATATTCCTAGGAAGGGTACCTCCCATACAAACCCAATTGAAATTAATAGAAAAACTTTTTGTTCTTTGTCTTATCGAACTGAAATTTGGACTATAGTCTGTCATTGATATTCACCAGCCATGTAAATTTCATATCTAGGAAGGTTACCTCCCATACATACCCAAATTCAAATTAATGTTCTTATTATCTTTTGTTTCTCCTTTTGGTTAATGTTTTGTAGCATACTTTTGGACGATGTTAAATTTACATAAACATAAGTTTTATTATAAAAACTTTTATATAACTTTAGATAGAGATTCAAGATTTACGTCCAACGAATTTGCATACATAGTGTTAAAACCTTGTGCGGTGGTACGGAACCCTTCGTGTGCGAGTCCGACTCCCACTTGACCGATTTTTACTTTTTGAGTGTTCTTAAACTATAATCAAAACGAAATATATTTTAAATATTAATAACATTATAAAAACTAAACAGTCAATAGTAAGTATTCTTATTGTTTAGATCAGTCTTTTACAGACCACACATAATGTGCCTCTTTACTCAAACACAGCTCCTTGCACAACATTTTATTTGAAACTTAGTCAAATTCGAGTTTGTTTCTCAATATTGTTTTTATTTAACTTATAGCAAAAAATATACTCACTGCCGAAGCAGAGATCTGTTGCAGGAACAATTGAGTACTTCTTATAAATACTACTAATTCTTTAAACACTTCAATATTAACTCCGTGTTTTACTTTTGCTACTTCTTCCCAAAAAAAAATATATCCTCTTCTTTTTTAAACTTAGCGACAGTTAACTTTAACATGGCCCATTGTGAAATAATTTCGTCCGGATCCGATTCACACAAATACTCAAAATTTTTAATTAATGGCATTATTTCAAGATCTTTGCTAGTGTGATCATAATAAGAGATTTAATATCCTCTCCACCAAAGTCAAAACGCTGAACTATTTGCCGAACCAGCTCCAAGTAAAACTCACGCACGGTTTCCTTTACTAGCTAAATTTTGGATTTTTCTAAGCTCTTGGTTTCCATGTATTGGTGGACTTTAAGTCCAATGAATATTTTAAGATTATACATCTATATATATAAAATTGGAAGTATGTATGTATGTATATATGTAAGTCTCGTATAGATTCTGAAACTGCTGAACCGGTTTTGATGAAATTTTAGTAACATCTCTAGCATAGTCTTAAGAGTGTTTCAGTAAAGTTTGGTGCGAATCGGACTTGCTATTGTCGAGAAATTGGTGGATAATAGTTTGCATACAAATCTTATAGGCATATTTTAAAATCAATCAAGTCACCTTTGTCAAATATTCGGCTGATTTTTCAAAAGAATTTCAATAAATGCGCAGCACGCCGGGAACGCTAGTAATTTAAAATGTATAAGTATTTATTTGATTTCGGGTTTAATCATTAAGTTAGCTACTTTTTTTGGCTTTATGTTGTTGACTTTTAGGGACTGAGCCAAGAAAAATAATTGGAGTGCTCAAGAATTCGCCCAATAACTATTTCTAAGGACAGCCATCACCAGCACCATGGCTATTCCCAAAATTTTACGTCGTTTTTATATTGATTCAAAACTTTTCGTAAAAAACTATCTATAATATTACGTTGTTCATCATTAGCGCTATTAAACATATCTTCAAAAATATTTTCTTCTTCACTGAAAACAGAATCAGGGAAATAAACAGGGATTGGAAGTTCTTGACATGAAGTATTATGAGTCTGAAGAATATAATCGATTATTAGAAGAGTTCGATTAGTTCACGGGAGTGAATAGTATTATAAGTTTGTCATGGTTTGTAAAACACAGAAGGAGACATCGCAGATCACATAAAGTATATACATTTGTGATCAGCTCGATGAGACGAGTTGATTTAGCCATGTATGTCTGTCCGTCTGTATGTATGCAAACTAGTCTCTCAGTTTTTGAAATTTTGCACATAGGTTTCTTTTTACCATACGCTGCACATTTGTCGGAATCAGCCGAATCGGAGCACTAGGGGGGTACCTCCCATACAAACCCCCCTTTAAATTAATGTTCTTGTGAGAAAAAGTTTTTTATTTTTTAACGTATCGAACTGAAATTTGGATACTATATGATCCATATTCATCAACCATGTAAATTTCATGATCCTAGGGTTACCAGGAGGGGTACCTCCCATACAAACCCAAATTAAATGACAAACTTATAAAGAGTAAAAGTACAATAAAAGTGACACTCAAACTGTGCTCATTATTTATATTCTAACTGTGTTCTTTGTTGATACTCGAACTGTAACAGAGAAAATATAGTGATGCTAAGAAAGGAAGGTTGGACGCAATCCGGAGGAGCGTGAAGAGTATTACATCTTTGGCATAGCCAATGATAGCTTTCTTTCTGGTTATTTATTGAAGTTGGTGATTCCAACATAGTAATTAAATCTTGAGGGAGCGGTCTCTCTATTTTATTATTTCCATTATTAATAAAGATCTCAATATATATAAAAATGGAACGCTAAAAGTCTTGGTAAACGCCAGAACGACTGGACCGATTTTGATGGGTAAAGTGGTTATAAGCTACATTTGGACCCGGATGGTGCCGTAGTTTTGGAGATACAGACAGTTTTTTACTTTGCATGTTAAACTTAGAGACATATTTTAAAATCAAACAAGTTGGTTTGTTAAATATGGCAGGAAATTATGTCAATATCAATATTTGATTCGTCAGATATTTCAAAAGTAAAAAGAGAACAGTATCACGCACTAACATCACTTCGGGAGCGTAGCAAAGCACGCCGTATATATAGTATATATATATATTTGTATACATAAATATAAATATGGATCTGATAAGCCCATAGCCCTGTGAAAAACATCAGTGATATTATTTAGGCGGCTGTTTTGCCTGTCATGTGATCTTCTATAGTGTTTGTAATATTTGTTATGTGCCTCGGACGCATTTTCTCCAAGACACCCTACGGGAAGAACTGCAGCTTCTATAATTTGCGATCCATGAACTAATTTATGCACGGTCGCTGACATGGGATACCAAAGATATTTGGTCATATACAACGAAGCAGTTCTTTCACAAAACTCTTCAAATTTTAAATGGCTTATTTGAAACTCGCAAGGGAGAGCTATTAAAATAATGTGTAAATTATGAAGAATCTGTTCATCGAACTCCAATATTGAGCTAAACATTTCCACATTTAAAAATAATCATCTGGCCGTATTCCCATTATTTGAATTTCTACAACCATTTTGTTAATTAATTAATATGAACTCCAAACTTTTCTCACAATTTTGTTTGTTTGTCCTTTTTGCGAGTCATCATTTTGATTTTATTGTTTTCATGTAACAATTGAAATCGGTCGATAATTCTGTTGCATTTTTTAATACCCATTTCATACTGAGCATGCAATGTACATTTCTCGAATGAGCACAAGTTGTCAATATTGCAGTGTTTTGAGATTCCGCCTTGAACCACCAGGATTATGTTGTCTGAACGGCAAGGTCAAGTTACCACAACTGACAATGCCACCTGAACCTCTGACACGCTGTTTTTTCTCCGGATGGAAAAACTAAAAATATTGTACACTATAAGGCATTATAATAAAGTAACTAACTATTTTGTACGCTGCAATACTTTAGTTATATAATATACATATAATATAATGCTTTATACATTGTAATATAATGCTTTATATTTTTAGTTCGATTCGATTATCTGCCGCATAAACAAACCTGTATTTTTAAAAAAATATGCAACTTGCTTCATTACCATTCATTTGTTGTTTAAAAAATATTAAAATCGGTTCAGTATATATTTATAGATAGATATGTAGATAGATATGTAGATAGAAGAAAAGTACACCACAAAACAGCGCATTCCACGCACAAAAATGATTTTCTCCTTTTTTTGTGCATAAAAATTTGTACGTGGAATAGTACCTTACCATATGTATATACCTTTAGCTTTGTTTTCCATTATTTGAATAAACAATTGATTGACTATTATCTAAATACCACAGATTCAAAAACTAAAATGTGTTTTAGTTGAAACACCTAGTAGCAAGATTTTAAGAAACAGTTGTCTTTGAAGGGCTGCATAACCACCGGGATGGCAAATCAAAAGTGTTGGTCAGTATTTTAATACCGGCTGAGGTATCTGGAATTCGAAAATAGCAAAGAAGTTTTAAAAAAATACTTTAAGTTTTGGACTTTATGGCTAAAATATGGGAATTCCGACCAGTGTGCACTGTTCCAATAACAAAATTAAAAATTGGCACCCAAAATCATTTCCAATTGTACAATAATAAAACGAAATAAAAATTAAATACTTAATTTTTTATTTTATAGATTTATTTTCAAAAGATATTGTAGTAAGGTCCGTTTTACACAACGCTTGGTCGAAACGCAACTTCTCGTAGCCCAGAAATTAACTGGGTAGGCAAATAGCAAAGTACACTCCCTCTTTAGTAACAAGTTTATTTAACCTGAAAAAGAGTAAAGAAAAATAAAATCAGGTCTCATAGTAGTTTCTAAAGATTTGTCTTTGAAATGTAGATATTTTTCAGTTTGGAAAATTATGATAAATCACTTAGGGTTATCAGATGTCCCTATCAAAAAAATTTCATCAAAATGTGTATGCATACCAGAGAGCTGCAACCGGTACATTTGTTTTGTGTATTCAATAACAATGAGCAGAGTGAATAAAAATTAAACTGCAAAGCAAAGCAGTCATAAAAGGATTAAAACCGAAACTTTCATTTCTTCTAATAAAGGTAGGAATAAAAAAAAAATTTGCGCAACTTTTTGTTGTTGTAAAATGAAGCGTTGCTCACAAACTAGAAAAATCATTTGTGCAAATTTTATTTTATTATATTACTTAGTTTTGAACGAGCAATGAGTTGAGACATACTCACACATGTACACATGTAAAAGAATTTGCGCAAAGATTTGTAGAAAATCAAAACATTTTGATTTCATGCAAATGCTTGCACAAATCTGAAATCAATGTCACAGACTACGCTTTTCGCTTCTTCTTCCTGATTTATGGCGAAATTTGCGCAAATTGTTGCGTAGTATATTCCTAACTTAACTTGAGCGATCATGTTGCGGCCAACCACTTCGATCCCAACAATCATAACCAAAGCAGTTCTCTCTCATAATTTGTAAATACTTATATAAAATAATATCTAATGTATCGCAATCTTACTACAAAAAGGTCACAACTCAAAAAGCACTTTTTTTTTTCATTTTTGTATAATTAACCAATGCGATTTTCTCGAAATGCTTTTTTTTTAGTATGGTCCTTTCGTACATACATATGTATGTTGCTCTGATTTAGCTTTGATAAAAATGTTTTTTTACGGGGTATTCGTCCATGTAGGCCATTTTTATGAAGGGCTCTCCTGACCGTACTGGCGCTAACTGATTTGTCTGATGTCTGTGTAATATTTTCCGAAATTTTGACTGCACTTGTGGCTGGATTTGCCCTTACTTTGCTTACTACATCTCTAACTTGAGTATCAGTAAGTCGCTTTGGACGTTCAGTTCTCGGCAAATCTTCTACCCGATGATGTGTGGCATATTTGTCAATTATTTTTTTTATTGTGCTGGGGCCTCGGCATACAATTTCGGCAATTTCACGCAAAGATTTGCCTTTATCTCGTAAATCTAATATGATTTTTCGAGTGTCAATAGATGTTTGCTTTCCCATAGTAAGAATATGTTATTTTGTGCACGTGAGTAATAATCGTTTTCTATAAAAAATTTGCTTATTCCCTGAAATATAGAAAAAAGAAAAAACCAAGTGGCCAATGTGCACTTTTTTCTGACCCGTATAATTTGGACCTTTTTTAATTAATGTGATTTATTTTTAGTTGTGTATTGATTTTAATTACACTTTAAATTAAACTCGACTCCTAAAATATAAGCTTTAAATTCTGCATACTAACTTTTTAGTTTTATTCATTATTACATAGGTATTAAACTTTTAATTTAAGAAACTGATGTGTTCACTTTTTTTTGACGCTGACAGTATATAAAATAATATCTAATGTATCGCAATATTACTACAAAAAGGTCACAACTCAAAAAGCACTATTTTTTGAGTTAATGATGCAGAATTATTAACTACAGCATGTTTTATATTGTGTATTTCATATTAATAACTTGCATAATCACCGATTGAGAAGAGAATATTTTTTCTATAATTAACCAATGCGATTTTCTCGTAATGCTTTTTTTTTAGTATGATCCTTTTGTAGTCAGGGTGCCATACCTACATAGGTACTTACACACATCCTTATTTGACACGCTTGTCTACAGAGAAACAACCATTTATTCCACAATATTCTTTAATAGCTTGTAGAGAGTCAAATGCCAAAGTATTAAAATTGGTTAATCTGGAATCAAGTACACAAAAATACAAATCTGATCATGTCTCTTAGTATTTTCAACATTTGTCTTTGATATTACAAAACTTTATCAGTTTAGAAATTTATGATAAATCAGTCAAGGTAATCAGATGTCCCTATCAAATAATTTCATCAAAATATAAAAATATTACTTTGAATGTATGTGTTTACATACATATATATAGGTATATATATATATCTTTCTTATGTACATATGTAATTACCCAAATATTTTAAACCACGTGGCATGTGCGTCTATAGGGGAAATGTTCATTTGTTCTCCATAATTTGCTTTAATAATCAAATGCCAAGGTATCAAGTTTGGTTAACCTGAAAAGTGCGTACACATAAAATCAGATTTCATAGTAGATTCAACAATTGTTTTGAAATTTAAATATTTTTTTTTCAGTTTAGAAATTTATGATAAATCAGTCAAGGTAATCAGATGTCCCTATCAAATAATTTCATCAAAATATAAATATATATATATCTTTCTTATGTACATAAGTATGTAATTACCCAAATATTTTAAACCACGTGGCATGTGCGTCTATAGGGGAAATGTTCATTTGTTCTCCATAATTTGCTTTAATAATCAAATGCCAAGGTATCAAGTTTGGTTAACCTGAAAAGTGCGTACAAATAAAATCAGATTTCATAGTAGATTCAACAATTGTTTTGAAATTTAAATATTTTTTTTTCAGTTTAGAAGTTTATGATAAATCAGTCAGGGTAATCAGATGTCCCTATCACAAAATTTCATCAAAATATACAAATATATTAATCAAATATGCATATGCGTTTGTATGTGCAATCAACCAAATATTTCTAGCCACTTGAAACACTTGTCTATAAATTTTATTATTTACCACTGGAAGCTTCATTTTCAAAAATTATTTTAATTTTACACATTTGTTTGAACTGCGACATAGAATAAATGCTACGTTAGTCTACTTCGATAAAGAACGTATGAAAGACAAATTGGAAGCTGACAGCTAAAAGCAGGCTTGCCAACTTAAAAAAACCCACTTAAGCAAAGTCAAATACCCATTAAAAAAACACTAAAATAGAACTATGTATGTTTTGATAGTCGCGTTTTACATTATCCAACTCGGTGTTCGAACTTATCGTCGATTCTTTTTTGTTGTCTGATGGTTGTGTCTGGCTTGCTTATACATTGTCAGACTTTCGTAAACATACTTTTTCCCATTTTTCCATTCCATTTCCATTTTTATTTTCGTATGCTGGAATATGTTTCATCGCAAAACACTTTGTTTACATTTTTGTTTGTATGTATATGCATTTTATTTAGATTTAAAATGAGTTTTGAAAAGGCAAATGAAATGAATGAAATGAAATTAATTCTAAACATGGATGAGAGTGATGACGATGAATTTATGCTTAAAGTGATGGAGTGCTACAGAGTGGAGTTAATTTTCTAAAACAAAAATTGTTTTCTTTGTTAGACCGGAGCATTTCTTTATATTTTATTAATTAGAACTAAGATTATAGTTATAAATTGTAACATAGTTTATTTGTAAGCAATAACGACAGAGCAAAGCAAATTTCATCACATTCCGTGCTATATTTTTCATTTCTCATGCATTCGCATGCATCCTCACTCTACGAACGCTAAACGAAATGAAAAACACACGAAAGAGGTAAAAAGAAAACAACGAAAAAAAAGGCAGTGAAATTTTTGTCCGTTGTACATCGGACACGGCTGCATAACCAACCCCCGCGCACGCTTGTCTTAAGCAAAAATCCGATGAGAGAATTCTGCCGCAAAGTTCGATAATGTAAAAGCGGTCATATACATATACTTTTTTTATTGACATCTCATTTATAGCCTTTCTACAGTGACTAAAAAGTAAAGAGTTTTGGTTTTGCGTCCTCCGTGTGTTCTGAACAGATGTTCTTTGTTATGGTTATACACACAAGTGCAACTTTGCGCGTACGTTGTCTGAATGAAAACTTAAAAGTTGTGAAAAATACATGATTAAGATCATTTTGCAATATATGCAAATAGTTCTTGCAATTCGCTTTTTCAGCAGCATCAGCTGTTTCATGATCCCATGACCAAAAAAAGGAATTAAGTAAACAGCGCTATTTTAGAGTGTCAAGCCTTAAAACTGGGTCCAAGTTGTGTTCATCGAGAACACAACCAGAATTCTGTGTTCTGACTGCTACAACAACAACAAATTTCGTTCGTTTTCTCTGTTGTTGTCGCCAGAGCACAGAGTTCTGCTTGTGTTCTCAGCACCCAACTTTTTACTCACTGTGTATTATACAAGAAAAATGCTCAATATATAATGTTTTTTTTTTATTTTCAATAACATTTTGCAATGATTTTTAAACCTATAATTCACAAAATCATTGAGAAAATAATCATAAAGGAAAATAACTGCACTATATGGCAACACTCCAGAGACCAACATTTTGCGAACAGCTGATTTTCAACACGTCTGCAATAAGCTTTGCATTTATAAGACACATAAATACGGTTCCAGAAGATAACGAAGGGTATAAAATGTGCACTTGTTGAAGTCGCTTCGCGTGTTAAAACCGAACTGCAAATCAATTTATGCATGTGTGTTGAGTCAGGCTGACCTAAGTGCAAACCGTTTCGAGCGTCTTATAAACGGCGTATTAAAAACCTACTAAAAGAAAATTAGACAGACACGACAAATAAGCAACTACATCAACCAAGAACTTGCTATAAATTACAAACTTATAGTGTCCAAAATTCAGTTCGATATGTTAAAAAACAAAAAACTTTTTCTAACAAGAACATTAATTTAAAGGGGGGTGTTGGAGGAGATCAAGGTATAAAAGAAGTCTGTTATCGATAGAAACTAGTGTTCTGTACATGTGTACATTAAGATTGTTATCGATTTAGTTGTAGTATTTTGTACATGTAGGAATTAAGTGAAAGAAATATGAAATGTCTAAAATAAGAGTGCACACGAAACATTGAACGAGTATAGACGTGCCAGCACAAAGAAACATACAAACTAAATAATAAAACAATAAAACAAACAAACAAAACCAAACCACATTGTGTAATTAACTCAGCGGAATAGAGTTGACCAACAAGAATTGGCCCACCCCAGGTACTAGACTGGTCATTATTGGCGACCGTGACAGGACAACAAATTCATCATCGGCCAATTCACCACAGCGGAAGAGCATCTGCCCAAAGATCATCGCTGAAGAGAACGTCGTCTGCCATGAGTGATCATCGCTGGAGAACCAAGCATCTGCTAGGATCGACCATCGTTGGAGAGCGTAGACTCATTGTTGGAGCCCACTCAAAACCGTAAATACAACAGACTTATGAGTGGATGTGTGTGTCGTGGGAGTCTGAAAAAATATTGAGTGTTGTGACCAAAGGGAAATAAAATAAGATGTGACACTTACCTGTTGGTGCCTAGTGCACATGGTGACATGATGGTGAGTTGTAACGATAATGGCTGGCTGTATTTTCTTTGTTCTTTTTCGATAATTTGATAAATTGCTTTAATTGCAAGAAAGAGCAAACAGCTGATAGCTCAAAATATAAGGGCCCTTTACACGAGAAATACCACTATGGGCCCCATACATGATCAGTAAAAAGGGCCCCATACACGATCAATCATCAGAGTATAAGTATTTTGAACCCTTTTCATGAGTAATATTTTTTATTGTTATTCTGCCAAAAGGGCTTCATAAACGAGCGTGTCGTTGATCAGAAAGGTGGTGGAACCTTATTGACGAGTAACTGACTTGCTACTCTGCCAAAGAGGGCCAATTAAGTGATCGATAGATTCAATTGTGATTACCAACCACATTCACCCATACACACGAACGACGAGGATGGAGGGGGTAGCTTAAAAGGCTACAAGCCCTTATGATATCCTCGTCACAGGGCGAGTGAAAGCTGCCCGTTTAACTAAGCTTTCTCAAATCCAAAAGCGTCTGTTCCCATATTGGGCGGCTTCTTGGTCTGCGTCTGAAACTGATAGGTCGGCAGTAATTAAAGCCTAAACCGCAATGACCGTTCCACGACATGTCGCGTTGGGAGTCTCCGGATCCGGTATAAGTTTTTTCCACTTATGACGGTGAAGGGGTGATGTGAGCCTGCTCTGCCGAGACGGCAGACGTGGCGTGGATCGGAAACCAGCCGTTTCGGACCCTGGTCAGGAAGTGTGCATTGGACGCAGTGAAGTAGACTGCGTTGCCCCGGGCGAGCTCCGTTATTCCATCCGTGTATTCCGGGACTGGTAAAGCGTAGGTCAGGCCTCAGGGAACTGGGGTAGGAACTGTGTTCTGAGGGTATACCCGTTTCTGACTATTTCGGCCCGCCCCCCTGCACACGATGCGCTGGCAAACAAACAAATAGAAGAATGGAAACAAATAAGGAAAATAAAGGTATTGAGCTGAAAAACACTGCTGCAGCTGACATAACTACAAGTGTCGCTGAAGTTTCGGCATTCAGGCGGAGCAGTAAAATTAGCCGCTCCCCCCTAAGAAAGCCTCCAGATCTGCAACCAATATCTTGGGAAGTTTGTTGTGAAAATGAGGTGCCCTCGACATTTAAAGGTGTTAGAGTATCAGAGCCTACAGTGGTTATCACAAATGTTGCGGTCTCAGCAAAGAATAATGAAGAGAAAGAGGACAAGGAGGCTGGTGGGGTGGCAGTTGTAAACATGCCAGCCCCATTAAGGTCAGCAAAAATTAAAGCACCGCAGCCTACGAAGCTGACGCCAGGGAAAAAACCTCATGGGGTTGGTGATCACCCAGACGAGACAATTACCCCAAGTGCTATTAAAAAGTTGGAGCAGCTTTCCTTGATGATGGAAAATCAGCGTCATGTCAACAATGAGATGAGGGACCTGTTGGCATTGGCAATAAGGCTGCATAAAGAAGAGGTCAATGAGAAGGTTCTCCATGCCAGGATAGCTGCGAAGGTCTCTTCGGTCAGTGTGCAGACGATCGAGGGAACTATACCAGAGAAAACTAATGCTAATTCTCTTAATGAAAAAAAGAGAAAGAGGACAGACAAGGTTGCCCTGGGGACGCTGCAGGCTGCAGACAGAGTCAGCAAAGCTAGCAGCAGCAGTTCCCAGGAACGTCCGGTAGAGCTCTCAGAGCCAAAGGAGAATAAATGGCAAGTGGCAAAAAATCGAAAGAACCGGGAAAGAGGTACGCAGCAGACACGACTCAAAACAGGTAGCGAGGTTCCTTCGAAACAGCCTCCCAAAAAAGGAGAAGTGAAGCCTCGCCGAACTCGTCCCGATGCTTTAATCAACACTGAAGCATCGGAATTGTCCTACGCGGACATCCTCAAGGAAATAAAAGGGTTAGCGTTAGCAGGATACGCAGGACTGCTAAGGGTGAAATCCTACTTCAACTCTCCAAGAAGGGTAGTACAATGACGGAAACTCTAAAGGATGAAATAGGGAAGCACTGCAGAGTTGTGCAACGGTTAGAGCTCTCTCCCAACTAGCAGTTATTGACTACCGGGATCTTGATGAAGTCACAGAAGCTGAGGACTTGATAGCGGTCATCATCAAACAATTCCCTCTCATTCAGGCCACCTGTGTTAACATTAAGGCAATGAGGCTTGCAAGGGATTGCACAAAGATAGCAATAATAAGCCTACCAGTGAACCATGCGGAATCCCTGCTAAAAGCGGGATCTCTTAAAGTGGGTTGGGTTCGATGTCGCTTGAGGCAGCACATAAGCCCAACAAGGTGCTTCAAGTGTTTAGAGTACGGTTACATGGCAAGAGCATGTAAAAGCAGTGTCGACCGTTCAAAGCTATGCCTTAGGTGTGGAGCAGAAGGACATATCGCAAAGACCTGCCAGGAGAAAGCTAAATGCGTTCTCTGCTCGGTTGGAAATAACTCACATATGTCTGGGAGTTATAAGTGTGAAGCTTTTAAGAAGGCCTTGCGGGATCTAAAAGCTAAAGCATGATTAAGTGCCTCCAACTTAATCTAAACCGATGCAGTGCGGCTCAGGATCTCCTCTCTCAAACAGCCATAGATATGAAGGCAGATTTCCTACTTGTTAGTGAGTTCTATAGGGCAAAGGACAATGCTAGCATATGGACGCAGGATGCCGGTGGGAAAGCGGCTATCTGGATCCAAGGCGATACTGCCTTCGAACAGATGGCATAATGGCTTCACCTTTGGAAAAATACGTGGTATCCATTTTTGCAGTTGCTATGCATCCCCTAACGCTTTCCAGGATTCCTTTAAAGCCTTTAGTGAGTGCTGCGAGGGATAAGTCCCCATTCATAATTGGTGGAGATTTTAATGCTTGGGCAGTGGAATGGGGTTGCAATAACACCAACAGACGTGGACGAGCATTAATAAAGGCCTAGACGTGGTCCTACTCAACCGAAATAATGCCATCACATTTGACAACGGAAGAGGTAGCTCGGCAATCGACCTTACATTCGGTCGTACCTACTTCCGTTGCTCTTATGGATAAAATAGTTGCCAGCCTCTTCCCGACAAGGGGATTGTTGAGGATACTCCGACCACTTGTGGTTGTAGAGGAAGATATACCTACCGTCAGCAGATCGGAACTAGAAGCTGTTAAAAAAAGGCTAAGGTGAACAAGTCGCGAGATTTGGATGGCATCCCTAATGTTGTTCTCAAAAGAGCCATGGCCGCGAAACCACTCGTGTTCTGTGAGGTTTGGTTCTCATCCCGAAAGGGAGCCTACCCCCTGATCAGCCATCTTCCTACAGGCCCCTGTGTCTACTAAATACTACTGGGAAGATCCTAGAAAGGATTATCTGTACTAGACTCCAGCAGTACTCTGAGGCACCAAATGGACTGGCCGAACTGCAATTTGGCTTTAGACCAAAAAGAGGCACAGTGGGAGCAATCCAGAAGGTCTGTGAAATTGCAAAGGAGGCCCTAAATGACACAAGGTGGCTGGGCGGCAGCAAAAAGTACTGTGCAGTTGTTACACTCGATGTGAAAAATGCATTTAACTCTGCAGATTGGAGCTGTATTGTTAGTGCACTAGCTTCACTGGAGATACCCATTTACCTGATTCGGATGATAGTGTCTTATTTCAGTGACAGAACACTTATCTGTGATACAGAAGAAGGCACTAAGTCTTATCAGATAACTGGTGTTGTCCCACAAGGTTCCGTACTGACGTAGCTATCGTCGTAGTAGCAAAGACGCTAAGTGAGGTCGCATCAAAAGTCGAGAGAACTGTTGCAGCTGCAAAAAGTTGGTTTAGGCAGAACCATCTATGCTTGGCGGAGCATAAAACCGAGCTGGTACTCATGAGCTCTAGGAAGAAGGTTGAAAAACTGTCAGTGAGGATCGGGAACCACATAATTGAATCGAGGCCTTATATCAAGTACCTGGGAGCACTTCTGGACCACCGCCTGTGTTCCATCTAATCGAGTCAGCCAAAAAAGCAGCTGCCACAACACAAAAGTTGGCAAGGATTCTCCCAAACCTAGGTGGACCCAGACAGCAAATACGGGTTTTACTATGTTCGGTGAGTAAATCTGTACTGCTTTATTCGGCTCCGATTTGGGCTGGAGCTCTCGCAACTAGGTCATACTTGCGAGGAATAAATAGTGCACACAGAGTTACGAACTTGAGGATCTGTAGAGCCTATCGGACAGTTGCAGATGATGCGGAGGGCGTACTTGCAGGTAGACTTCCGATTGATTTGGAAGCCCTGGTTGCAAGGGATATATACCTTGCCCGAGCAACTTCCCATAGGAATAGCCGTTTGGAGATCAGAAGCAGGTACCTAAACATATGGCAGCACAGGTGGAGCAGTGCAGAACCACGAAGGATTCATCACCTTATCCCCAATATAGCGGATTGGCTAAAGAGGAGCGGCGGAGACGTTAGTTTCGAATTTACACAATTCGCTACTGGTCACGGGTGCTTCAGGCAGTATCTGCACAGATTTTGGCTAGCCGAAAATCCATATTGTGGCCTCTGCCTGAACATCGTAGAAGACCCAGACCACCTCGTTCATGAGTGCCCTCGGTTTGAAGCCCAGCGATGCAGGATGTATGACCGCCTTGGACCTTCATGCAATTCGCAGGAGATCGTAAGGCGCATGATGTTTTCCTCGGAAGAGTGGGCGTTTTTCGCTACCGAAATAGCGACCATCATTCGTGAGGCTCGAATGTACGAGCGTTTAATGGCGCTCAGATAAGGGCAATTTTTCCCCTCCCTACGAAGTAATGCTTTGGTAGTTCCGTAGGGATTAAAGGGTTTCGAGGCGATAGGGGGCTTTTTAGTCGGTAGAAATCCGACATAACTCGTGGCACGGGCCATGAGTATCTTTTTGAAGATTTTCTCCTCCTTGTTTCGCATAACAAAAAAAAAAAACAGACTTATATGCCCATATATAAGTCAAAATCGTGAGTACATAAAGACGTAACTGAATATAAGCATAATGGAAAAAATAAACATGTGTACATAAGTGCATTTGAAGGTTAAGTGCGCAACTGCATTTATTGAATTCTCTTATCTCATGATTTTCGTTAACATAAAATTGTTGGTATCATTTGCGGTGGTTGTTTTTGCTAAACACGCTGTTGTTGCTATTGTGTCCAGTTGCTTGCTTTGATTAACGGCGATAGTTAGAATTTGTTGTTGCTAAACACAAGTACATGTGATTGCTGTTGTTGTGTGTGAGCTGTTCGTTAGTGCTTTTTACTTGCAAGTCAACATAATTCTTATTGTAAATTCCCGTTGGGTGATACAGTTGACATTGAATTTTAGTTGGAAACTGCATTTACTTGGAGCAAGTTGACGTCATCGATTTATCAGTTTGTTTTTATAATGAGTCACAGCGAGGAATTGTATGAGGAAGAGATTAACAACTCAAAGTCAACGACATTAGTGAAGCTGCGTCTTCAGCGATCAACGATAATGAAGAACATAACAAATTGAAGGAGAAAAGACAGACATATCAGTGTTAGAATGTAATATGCAGATATTAGAATCGTACTTCAATCAGATCTGTGTTGTGCAAATAAACAGCGAAGATTTCAATGTAGGGGATAGTGAACGAGGGCAGATCGAAGAGTTATTTATTGCTACAAAATCATTTATGTTGTCAACTATAAATAAGCTTCGTAGTAATCAAACACAAGAATTGACGTTCTTCAAAAGTACGTCCAATGTTACCCAATCACATCAAGCAAGATTACCACACCTCATATTACCACAATGTGATGGTAAATATGCGAATTATAAGCGTTTTATGGCTGCATTTAGAAATTTAGTCGATAAACTATAGACAAATTTAATTATTTGCTAAATTGTTTGTCAGGGCCTGCACTTGAAGTAGTACAAGCATATCAAGTTACTGAAGGCAATTATCCAAAGGTTCTAATGCGATAAAAAGAGCGATATGATAATGACGTCTTGATTTTTCTTGATTATATATCAAGCATGTTTAATTTACCGACAATTAGTAAAACAGATGCGTTATCATTACAAAGGCTGATTGATACGGCATCAGCAATACGAGGATCGCTTTTGTCATTAGGGTCATCAAATGATGTTATGAATGCTATAATGATTCATATTTTATTGTCCAAGGTCGATACAGACACGAAACTACACTACGATGAAAAGCAAGTATACGAGAAGCTGACGACTGGGGATGAATGTTGTAAAATTCTGACACATCGCTGTCAGTTTCTAGAATGCCGGTCCCAAAACCTTTCCAAACACAACGTGGGTGATCAACAAAAGCCAAAATACAAATCAGTATCCAATTCATTCATTACGACCCAATTTGTTTGCGTATTTTGTGAGTCACCACAGTGTTCTTCGTTCACAAATTTGAAACTTAATCAACGAAAGGAATTTGGGAAGAAGGCAGTTCTTTTGTTTTAATTGTTTGCGTAAAGATCATACATTCAAGGCATATAAATCAAAATCACAATGTAAGGTTTGTCAGGCAGCTCATCATTCACTTCTTCATAGTTACACTAGGAATTCAACTACATTTTTTTAATGCGGGTAATAACCAACTGGGCGATTTTGAACATACCCAAGGTCAATCAAATTTTCAATCTCATCCGAATGTCACTCTAATAGCACGCGCAGCTAAAAGAGGCATATTACCTACTGCAATTGTGAAGATTAAGGACAGATGCGGAAACTTTCAATTTGTTCGTGCATTGTTGGACTCTTGTTCTGAAGTAAATTTAATATCAGAAGAAACGGCGAAACGGCTGCAATAACATAAACATCGTGTATCACAAGCGGTCAGCTTCATTTCCGAATTTATTCAACAAATCAATTTCAACGTATATGCTAAGCTAAAATCCCGAGTTTCAGACTTTGAGTGGTCATCACAGTTCGCAGTAATCAACAAGATTTGTACAAGTCAACCATACAACAATATTAATATCTCAGAATGGAAGTTACCTGACGGCATAACACTTGCCGATCCAGCATTCTACAAGTCAAACAAAATCGACATCCTTATCAGTACAGAAGGATTTTTTGATGCGATTGGAGTAGGGAAACATTGTCTTGGGCCTAATAAGCCAAGCCTTATTAATACTGCTTTTGGATGGATAATTGGTGGCAACATGTCCAGTCCACAAACTGAATTAAATTACAGATGTAATTTAATACAGGAACAGCCGTCGCTAGATACTATGGTTCAACGCTTCTGGGATGTTGAAGAGTACACAACGGTACCAACAAAATTCACACATGAGGAACAAATGTGTGAAGAACATTACGTAAACAATGTTAGTCTGAATGAAGACGGCCACGTACAGGTGCGTCTTCCATTTAGACATTCTCCTAAACAATTAGGAAATTCATATGATATCACATATGAACGATTTAAGATGTTAGAACGCAGACTTAATCGGGATGAAAAGCTTAAAGGAGCTTATGTAGACTTTCTAAACGAATATCTTTCACTAGGTCATATGTCACTTATTAGTGAGATAGATAAATGTCAACCACATTATTACATACCACATCATGGCGTGGTACGACCGCAAAGACTGACAACGAAATTGCGTGCCGTATTTGAAGCATCTGCTACTACAACGTCAGGAGTTGCATTAAATGAAGTATTACTTATTGGTCCCACAATCCAACAGTATTTGATTACCACATTATTAACATTTCGATTACATAAATATGCTCTGTCAGGAGATATTACAAAAATTTACAGTCAGGTTGTCGTAGATAAACGCGACAGACAATTCCAACTTATATTGTGGAGAACAATTACTAATGATAAAATACAATCATATCAATTGAACACAGAGACCTATGGCAAGTCAGCTGCACCATTTCTCGCAATACGAAGTCTTTTTTACATAGCTGACACTTTTGAATCTGAATATCCACTTGGGGCGTCTGTCTTGCGCTCAGATTTGTATGCTGATGATTTGTTAACAGGAGCAGATCAGGTGAACGAATTGCAGGAGAAAAAGGATCAACTGGTCAAGATACTTGGAAAGGCTGGAATGACAATGACTAAATTTAACAGTAATTTATCAAGTCTTGCAGATTCACCAAATAATGAAATTGACGTGCAGCTGGATGAACCAAATGTTATAAAATCTCTTGGTTTAGCGTGGCAACCAGCTTCAGACATGTTTGTGTTTCGCTACGAGATAGGCTCTGCTGTCTACAGTTACTAAAATATTCGATTCATTTGGGTTGGTGAGCCCAATCATTGTGAGGAGTAAAGTTTTTATGCAGGACCTCGTACTCAAAAAACTTGATTGGGACGAGCGTCTTCCTGATGATATGTTACGAATGTGGGTTGAATTACAATCTGATCTACGCATGTTATCCAAGATAACGATTCCACGATTTGTATTTACATTACAAAATCATAAGAGCGAAGTTCATGCGTTCGCTGATGCATCTGAACGTGCTTACGGGTGTTGTATATACATACGCACACAACTTGATGAATACATACATGTGAATTTATTAGTAGCAAAATCGAAGGTAACGCCACTCAAAGTTCAGTCACTTCCTAGATTGGAGTTGTGCGCAATTAAACAGAACTTTTAATAAAGTAAGACAAAAGCTTGAACCATACATAGACAAGGTTTATTTTTGGATAGATTCAAAAATTGTATTAAGTTGGCTACATAAACTTTCATCACAATTAAATTGCTTTGTTGGTAATCGATTTCAGAACACGTGCCATCATCAAAGAATGCAGCAGACATCATTTCCAGAGGATGTACAACAGAAGAATTACACACAAACATGTTGTTCAAAGGTCCTGATTTCTTAAGGCACTCATGTGACGAGTGGCCAAGAATTATTGGGAATCTGCCAGTGACGATTTAGATGCGCAAACGAGTGACAGTTCTCTGTTGCGACTCATCATCGGAATCTATTATTGAAGAAATCATTCAACAATCATCATCGTACATTCGAATTCGTTTATGTATCACATATTCAACGGAATAGGACCAGATCGTCAATTGACAGCGTCATTGGTTAAACACCAGCAAAAGAATTGCGAAAAACATTTTGGCGAATAGTCTCACACATACAGCAAACAGTTTACAAAGAAGAGATATCATTGTTAAAAAGGCAACAAAAGTTAAAGCCGAGCATGCAAAGCCTCGCACCATTTTTACACACAATGCAAATAGGCAACACAACAATTACGGTTTTGAGAGTAGGGGGACGATTAGCTAAAGCCGTTTATGACGACTCATAATCTTCGTGGCAAGTCGCTGTACAAAACTTACGTATAGATATTCGTTTGTTTTGCGTCTAAAGCAGTTCACATAGAATTAGTATCTTTTTTGACAACTAATGCATTTCTTTCATGTGTTCGAAGGTTTATATCAAGATGAGGATTGCCGAAGTGTTTATATTGTGACTACGCAACTTATTTTGTAGGTGCAGAGGCGAAGATGGCTGATTTCAAAACCCAGAACTTCAATTCCGATGCATTGGGCATACTCAAATCCTACAGCGCTACAAGGGGTTTTGCTTCATACCACCACGAGCACCACACTTTGGTGGATTATAGGAGGCAGCGGTCAAATCTGCAAAAACGTTGCTGCAGCAAACTTGACATTTAAAGAACTACTTACTGTCATCGAAGAAGTTGAAGAAACACTAAATTTGAGCCGGTTTCGAATGATCCAAATGACGGAACGGCATTGTCGTCGTATCACCTGCTCATTGGGTCATCATTACTATCAGCACCAGACGAGTTGATCAACGTGCCATCAGAGGATGATGGAAATGCAAACGGTCGATATCTAGATCGATGGCAAAGGGTCACATTTCTGAAACAACAATTCTGGAGAATGTGGTACCGAGACTACATTCACACTCTACAACAGCGTACCAAGTGGACGTGTGCCCAGCCCAATTAGTAATTGTACAAGAAGACAAGGCTCCGCCTCAACACTGGAATCTCGCACGAGTGACAGCAGCAGTTCCAGGTCAAGACGGAAAAGTACGAGTTATAGATCTACGAACGCAGAATGGCACCATACGGAGGGCGATACATAAGATCGCACCTCTTCCTATCGAAGTCTAAAATTTTGAAAGTTGGTCCTTTCAACGTGCGGATTATGTTGGAGGAGATCAATGGTATAAAAGAAGTCTGTTATCGATAGAAACTAGTGTTCTGTACATGTGTTCATTAAGATTGTTATCGATTTAGTTGTAACATTTTGTACATGTAGGAATTAAGTGAAAGAAATATGAAATGTCTAAAATAATGAGTGCACACGAAACATTGAACGAGTATAGACGTGCCAGCACAAAGAAACATACAAACGAAATAATAGAACAATAAAACAAACAAACAAACAAAACCAAACCACATTGTGTAATTAACTCAGCGGAACAGAGTGGACCAACAAGAATTGGTCCACCCCAGGTACTAGACTGGACAAGGGGTTTGTGTGGGAGGTACCTCACCTAGTAGCCCTAGGATCATGCAATTTACACGATTGATGGCCATAGATTACAAACTTATAGTGTCCAAATTTCATTCGATATGTTAAAAAACAAAAAACTTTTTTTAATAAGAACATTAAATTAAAGGGTGGTTTGTATGTGAGGTACCCCCCTTAGTGCTCTGATCCGGCTGATTCTTATGTGCAAAATTTCAGCTCTCTAGCTCAAAAACTGAGGGACTAGTTTGCATACATACAGACAGACAGACGGACATACGGACAGGCGCACATGGTTAAATCAACTCGTCTCATCGAGCTGATCACAAATATATATACTTTATGTGGTCTGCGATGTCTTCTTCTGTGTGTTACAAACTTCATGACAAACTTATAATACTATTCACTCCCGTGAAGAGTATAAAAAGGGAACAATTACCCAGCCTTGGGCAGAGTGACCCATCTCACAAACAGCATTTTAGTAGCATTTTTATCGATTGTTCCATTTTTAATACAACAACAACTACTAATAGTTCAGACAGCGAGTTCTGATTGTGCGAGATCTGGTTACCCGTTTTTTGTCACCGAGTTCTGAGTTGCGAGTTCTGAGCAGCTGTTTTTTATTTTGTTTTTGTTTTCATTATACACACAAATACACAAATGGAACGTTGTGGCAATTGTGAGAAATAAAAATTTAAATTTTGTGAAAAATACATGATTTAGTTCATTTTGCAGTGTATGCACAGAATTCTGGCATTTTTCTTTTTCATTCCTGCTACATATTTTGTTAAAAGATTACAAAAAAAAATACAATTAATATTGTCCTTAAATATATTATCTGCCATCATCAGCTGTTTATTGCCGCGCAACAAAAAGAAAGAACAAGACTACCGACAATAACATAAAAGAGTCCAAATTTTCTCTGTCTGAATGCACTTTAAATTACGTCATTTCCCTGTTGTTGTTGTTGTTGTTGTTGACAAAAGTAGCATTCAATACAGCATTTGAAAAATGTAGCATATAATGCTGTGTGAAAAGGCTACAAAGTCATCTCTATTGACATAAGCTCATTACTAAACTACGAGGGATGATAAAAATTTATTTGTAAATCATAGCGACTGAATATATGTACATATGCTCAAAGCAATTGATATTCAAAATAATTGATATCGGTACATAACTATATGTGTTTCTTATTAATTTATTAAATCGTTTGTACTGTAATGTGACATATTTCTAGAAGTAGAAAATTTAAAATACGTCGTGGTAATAATGTTGTTGACTGGGAAGGAGATTGGCGGGGGGGACAAGAAGAACAGCAATATTAAAACTTTAGACGAATTAGTACATTACATATCACTCCACGTACGCATTCCGGCTGCTCTCAGTGGGGTTATTCTGCCTTTCATCCCCCTCTACGTGGGAGCATTTTATTTGTGGTTTTATGTTTACGGCGTTGTTGAAGCAGGCACCGCGAATGATGTTGATTTGGATAAAGTTACTAATGCTGCTACAAAACCGACTAAGATTGATCGCGATAGCTCTACGACATGGAATGAAGCTGGCTTTGTTGCCGTTGTTGCAACTGTTTTCGTTCACATCTTGACATTACTGTTTTGCTATTGGAGTGTACATGTGTTAACATTTTTAACTTGCCGAAGAGTTCAGGCACCTGCGGTTAATGTACTTGCCAAAGTGGTACCCACGACAAACAATGGATGCTCGAAAGTAGTACCAATTCAATTCAGAAAACTAGATGACGGCACTGAGCAATATTTTTTGATTTTCCAAAAAACGAAATATATTTGGAACCCTGAAAAGAAGACTTTCATTTGTGTTGAGTATCCAGTGCAGGAGCTATTAAGCACTTATGCAAAGTCTCGCGGGTTAGACACGGAAGCTGCTACTAAATTAGCTTTACAAACTTATGGAAATAATGAAATGGATATGGCTGTTCCTGAATTTCATGAGCTTTTCCTCGAACGTGCAACAGCACCGTTTTTTGTTTTCCAAGTGTTTTCAGTAGGCTTATGGTGTCTAGATGATTACTGGTACTATTCACTTTTTACGCTCTTTATGCTTGTTGCATTTGAGTGTACTATTGTCAAACAGCAGCTTCGCAACATGTCTGAAATTCGTAAAATGGGAAATAAGCCTTACATGATTTATGTACTGCGGCAAAGTAAATGGCGCCAAATTGGAACAGATGAACTTCTGCCAGGTGATTTAGTATCGGTTACAAGATCAGTAAATGATAATATTGTGCCATGTGACTTGGTCATTCTGCGCGGAAGTTGCATTGTGGATGAAAGCATGTTAACAGGTGAGTCGGTTCCACAAATGAAGGAATCCCTGGAATCTTTGGATGAACTTAATAAAGAATTGGACGTGGACGGTGATGGTAAACTTTTTGTACTTTTTGGAGGCACTAAAGTCGTTCAACACACTCAGCCTACAAAGGAAGCACTACGCGCCCCAGATGGAGGTTGTATTGGTTACGTTATACGCAATAGTTTTAATACTTCACAAGGCAAATTACTTCGAACAATACTATTCGGTGCAAATCGACCTACTGAAAATAATGTTGAGACTTTTGCATTTATTATCTTTCTAATGATATTTGCTGTTGCTGCAGCTGTTTATGTTTGGATAAAGGGAAGCGAAGATCCAGAACGCAACCGATATAAGCTTTTTTTGGAATGTACTTTAATTGTTACTGCTATAATTCCACCGGACCTACCTATTGAGTTGACTCTAGCGGTGAATACATCATTAATGCAATTAACAAAACTATTTATTTTTTGTACTGAGCCATTTCGGATTCCATTCGCTGGAAAAGTTCAAATATGCTGTTTTGACAAGACCGGCACATTAACTACAGACAATCTTATGGTAGAAGGAATTGCTGGTACCTCACCTGATGGTGCTTGCATTCCCATTGAGATGGCTTGTGAAGAAACTATACAGGTACTGGCATCGTGCCATTCACTCAGTTTGCTTGAGGATGGTCTAGTTGGAGATCCTTTAGAGAAAGCTACTTTAGCGGCTGTGGATTGGAACTTAACAAAAACGGATAGCGTTATTCCGAAAGGAGGCAAACTTAAGCCGCTACGTATTGTGCACCGTTACCATTTCTCATCTGCACTAAAACGTATGTCAGTATTAGCTGGATACCTAATGCCGTATTCAAATGATATTTCCTATATTGGTACTGTTAAAGGAGCCCCTGAAGTTATTTTGAAGATGTTGAAAACTGTTCCGAAGGATTATGAAAAAGTGATTATAAATAAAATTATTTGTCATAGATGTATATTATAAATTAATTATGCAATATATAATCTGCAGATATATTTAGAGCATGCAAGGCGTGGTGCTCGGGTTCTTGCTCTAGGTATAAAAGAATTTGGTCAGCTAACTGCGCAACGCTTACGTGAAATGAAAAGAGGCGAAGTCGAGTGTGAGCTTAAATTTGCCGGCTTTGTTATTATATCTTGCCCGATGAAACCAGATTCAAAGAATGTTATTAAGGAACTCACTCAATCTTCACACAAGGTGATGATGATAACTGGCGACAATCCACTTACCGCTTGTCACGTTGCACGAGAGTTACGTTTCACGCGTAAGAAGCTCCTTGTTTTAACTGCTCCAACAACTGAAGGTTACCCTGACGATTGGAAGTGGTTGTCAATCGATGGTGAACAGAAATTTGAAGCAAATCCTCGTTGTACATCAGAACTTTTGGACACATTTGATTTATGTATAACTGGAGAGGGACTACAGTATCTACAACGAGAAGCAAGGGACTTTATGTACAAGCTTCTGCCACAAATAACAGTTTGTGCACGTTTTGCACCAAAACAAAAGGAGTTTATTATAAATAGTTTAAAGCATCTCGGATATTGTACTCTTATGTGTGGTGATGGTACGAACGACGTTGGCGCACTTAAACATGCCAATGTGGGAGTCTCTTTACTAACAAGTGCACCAATAAAAAGAAAAAGAAATGAAATTGAACAACGATCTCGAAATGAAGCTACTAGTGGTGAAAGGGAACATCAACAACAATTATTGTTGCCACGTGAACGTGCAATGCGACGACGAGAGGATCAGATAAATATACAACGTGCACGCCTGCAATCGGTACTTAAAAATATTGAGGAAGAACAGCAAACGATAGTCAAACTCGGTGATGCATCGATCGCAGCTCCCTTTACCAGCAAGTCATCCTCGATTATATGCGGTGAGTAAAGGATCTTTTACCATAATTTCTATAAGCTCTAAGAGAAGACTTCTTTATTCTTTAATACTCAAAGCTACTGCAGTTATCAAAAACAGAAAGTCTGTAAGAAGGAACATTACTTTTAAATTAATAATTTTTTTCTGTTTCAATTAATTTCAGTTAATCATATTATAAAGCAGGGTCGATGTACTTTAGTCACAACTCTTCAAATGTTTAAGATTCTTGCTTTAAATGCATTAATTCAAGCCTACTGCCAATCTGTGCTTTATATCGATGGAGTCAAATTTAGCGATACACAGGCCACAATGCAAGGTATATTTATCGCGGCTTGCTTTTTATTTATCACGCGATCAAAAGTAAGTTTAAACCCTTTTTTACAATGAAAAAGTATTTATGTACATAGTATTTCCCATATTTTTATATTCTTCACATATTCACTTTCTTCTAGTAAAGTTGATATAGATATTAGATGAGGATACTATTATTCGATGATCGCTCCATCAATTGATCAATCATTTAAGCCAAGAAGTTTAACTCATTGGGTTACCACTAAAATTAGTAGCTCCATTGAACCTATTTGAATTGCGAGCAAATAAATTGTATTCCCTTGGGAGCTTAGCTATGTTATTGATTTTATTCGATGATTGAACAGAGAGGTTTTTAAGAAATTGTGCAGGAAGGGATTATAACTTTATTTTCGGATTCATCAATCAGGTTTCTCTTATTGTCCTTCATGTATTTTTTCGATCTCATCTGTTTAAGTATGCTTAATAAATCTTTTAATGTCAGAGAAACGCTGAGATAACCGGTTGAAGGATTCCGCTGCTAATAAGCTTGCCATCTGCAATTTGCAATCTGACTGTGGTGGGGATAATCTGCGAATTTAAATGACATTGATAAAAATTTACACATACCAAAATAAAAATACACATAAAGTATATATATATATATTTGTGATCAGTAATCACTCGATGTGACGAGTTGATTTAGCCATGTTTGTCTGTCCGTCTGTATGTATGCAAACTAGTCCCTCAGTTTTTGAGCTGAAATTTTGCACATAGGTTTCTTTCGGAGCACTAGGGAAGGTACCTCCCATACAAACCCCCCTTTAAATGAATGTTCTTATTAGAAAAAGTTTTGTGTTTTTTAACGTATCGAACTAAAATTCGGACACTAAAAGTTTCTGATCTATATCCATCAACCGTGTAAATTTCATAATCCCATACAAACCCAAATTAAATGGCAAACTTACAAAGAATAAATGTACAATAAAATTGCCACTTAAACTGATGTGTTGCTAAAAAGGAAAGTTGGATGCAGCTCGGATGAGCGTGAAGAGAATTACATCTTTGGCATGACAGCCAATGATAGCCTTCTTTCTGTTTTTTTTTTTTAATATGATCAATAGCTACTGGGGACTTTAGCTCAGGGAGAGAGTTAAGGAGGATAGGAGGAAAAATTAGAAAAGTGCCTTGCCAGACTTAATGGTCTCGAACCCGTGCCTTTAGGATTTCTGCTCGGCAAACGTCATTATATTATCTTATCTATCTTCTATCTTCTTATTATATATATCTGTGGCAATAAGTTAAAGTAGCTTAAGGCCAAAATTGAGTTTGCCCGTTATCATTTTTAACCGCTTTAAAACACATGTTTTGACTAAAGAATTTTCGAAAAACACGGCTTAGAAACATGTAGCTATATCATCAATATCTCAAAACATAGATTTTCGACTTAAGCAACTTTAACTTATTGCCACAGATATATAAAATTGAATGTATGTATGTATATATGTTTGCTCCGATTCCGAAACGGCTCAACCGATTTTTTTCAGGGAAACTCTAGCATAGTGTGGAGAGTGTTCCTGTAAAGTTTGGTGCAAATCGGACATGCTGTTGTCTAGAAATTGGTGGATAAAATTTTGCATATCAAGTTTAGAGGCATATTTTAAGATCAATCAAGTCGCATTTGTCAAATATATCAGATAATTATGTCAAAATTAATAATTGATTCATCCGATTTTTTAAAACTATTACAATTGCTGCTCAATGTACTATAATTAAAAAAAAAAAAACAGCATCACGCATTAACATCACGTCGGGAGCGTTGCAAAGTACGCCGGCTACGCTAGTACCATTATAAAAATACATATCGTACATGTTTAACTAAAGTGTTACAACTCAAAAAGAGCATTTCGAGAAAAACATGTTTAAAGTTTTCAATTTACACAAATTCACAAATTGGCTAATTATAGACGAAATATTCTCTTTCATGCGGAGAGTGCAAGTTATTAACATGAAATTTTTACATAATATAAAACATGATATAGCGAATAATTCTGCATCATTAACTCAAAAATCGTGTTTTTTGAGTTGTAACACATAAGTTAAACATGTGCGATATGTATTATATTTTTTACTTTCTAATACTATTTCTAAATCCATTAAGCTTGTATGGAGGTGAATATTTATTTGCGGTAGATAACTGAAAGTTAATTGTTTTTTGTATTATATTTGCAGCCGCTTAAAACGCTTTCCATAGTTGCTCCATTGCCAAACATATTCAATCTGTACACCATTTTTACCATTCTAAGTCAATTTGCTGTCCACTTCGGAACACTTTATTTTCTTACTCTAAAGGCTGCTGAGCTTGCACCAGAAAGGTTTGTTTAAATTATTATATAAAAATATCATATAAGTACATTTTTAATATCGCCTTCTCTACCTTAGTAGCGAAAATAAAATCAAGCTGTACATCGATATGGACGCCGAAGAAAAAGCCAATTATGATCCGAACATTGTCAGTAGCACTGTCTATATAATATGCTTATCATTACAAGTGTCTACTATAGCTGTCAACTACAAGGTTTATTTAGCGTATTTTCTTGTAAAATTTTGACTCGACTAAATTGATTTATTTATACAGGGGCACCCATTCATGGAGAGTCTTCGTATGAACCGTATGCTTTTATATTCAATTGGAGCATCTGCAGTCCTAGTATTTTTGCTGACCACCGGACTAGTGCCAGAACTAACTAATTTTTTTGAAATAATTGAATTTCCTGATGAGGTATGTCACAGTAACGAATTATTAGTTTTTATTAATATCTTCTGTTTCTTTTTTAAAGTTTCGAAAATTGCTGCTCATAACATTGATGGTTGATATTATAGGTGCATTTGTTCTGGATCGTGTTTGTTCATTTATTTTCGGTGAAACGAGGAGAAAGTCCTAAGTTTTGGGCTTTTAAGACTACATAAATAAAGTAAATAATCGTTCCATATAGCAAATAAGAAAAGGATTTAAATTAATTTATGTGGATGAACAAACTAATAAATTTTGGTTTCGAAAAATATATATGAAAAATTAACCCTACATATATTATTTTTAAATTAATTACATATAAATAAGTTCGGTATTGTATATAAATTTGTCTGTTTCTATGTTTGAATGTACCATACAGTATCGTGCAAAGCTAAAGAAAAAAAAAATTTAGTCATACCGAAATTATAGTTAAATTTGTTTTTAGAAAATTACTAGCATTCCTGGCGCGCCTTGCTACGCCTTGATGTTAGTGCGTGATTTTTGTAGTTATGGTTTTTTATTAGTAACTAGTGTACCGGCGTTTAATCGTATTACATCGACTTGATTGATTTTAAAATATGCCTCTAAGTTTTATATGCAAAATTTTATCCACCAATTTCAGCGGGTGCGGAATAAAGTATGAAAAAACTTTATTCATGAAAAAATACATATATGTGCCAACTTTCATGGTGATTGGTCAAACGGTGACTGAATCCATCACCGTCAATTTATTTTTCTCGTCCAATTTTATAGTTATAGATAAGAATAAGATAAGATAAGATAATACACAAATATTAAATACATACTCATGCTTGTATGTAATCTTACTAAAAAGTATTTCATTTATTAATTCTTCGTAAATTATATGAATTGAAAATCAAAAACCTATCCAACTGAATTTTATCACTTGTCCATATCAACCTATTATATCTTAACGAGGTTAAGATAGAATTGTACATTGTTGTTGAGGGCTTAAAGTGTCTCACGACCTCTCACACGAAAATTCTTTGTGGAAGGTTCAACAGCCTTCTCACTTGATCCGTGTGAAAACTAAAAACAAAGTCCTTAAGGTGAGTGTTAAGTTCAGTGCATTTAAGTGCGTGGCATAATATACTTAAAAGAATATAAATCTTAATTTATCCCGAGTGCTGTGATGAGTATAATTTTGAAGGTCATAAGAAAAATGCATAGGCTGACTTAAATACATACATATGTGCATGTATATAACAACCCACTTGACCAAAACATCCGTCAATGGTACATATTACTCATGAGAGTTAAGCGGGTCCTGAGCGGGTCAAACAACCGCTTTCGCATCCGAAAACGGTACGTAAAGTAATCTTCTGTCGCTCAGTTTGAAGGCAGCAGAAACAATTATTTACGGCCCTCACAAACGGGCCGTTTTTGGTCCGCCAATGGAACCGTTTTCGGCCAGTTGATGTAACCGTTTATGGGCCACAAGTGATATCATTTGCTTGAAAATAATATTAATTTATTTATTTATTTTTGTATTTATATTCATTAATTTATTTATTGATAATAAAAGTTTTAAACTATTTTAACATGGTTACAATAAATATGAAATTAAAAAAAAACAATAAATTACTCCCTGATCCGTTTGCCGCTGTTTCTTTCCGTTCTTGTCATTCTATCTTGAGCGTATTGGAAAAATTTTTGAGTCGTCTTATCGAAATCTGCATTCTTCAAATGAAACCTTTCTTTAAAAGCACCTATGAAATGTTATGTAATTAGTAATTCTTATTTCTTGAGTGAATAGCTATGTCTCAGTACATAATGTACTGAACGGAACTTACTTCGAATACCTAAAGTTACATGCAGGCCCCTGACACATTTTTTGTTGTCAGTGCCTCTCCAACAACATTGTTTAGCAACATCATCGTTGAGGAGTTGCCTCCAAGCCTGCCTGATGAATTTATCAAACGTTTTCTCGCTGCTATCCAATAGTTCTGTCACCTTTAATAAAAATAATTGATAAGTTTAAGTTACACTACTATATTATTCTTCCAAAAATTACTTACAAAAGTCTTGAAGGCATTTTCTTCCTTTATTATTTCCTCAAAACTTCGAAGTTCATCCAGCGTTTTAAAAGGCACTCTCGGCAACACGACTCGTGTGTTTCGGGGCCCGGCACAAACTTTTGCTTTTATAGCAGTTACTTCATTTCTCATCGAAATGACTTCGGCAACTAGTTTGTCGAGTTTCGCTGACATCTGGCACTGCTGTTCGCCAATTTTGCGTAGTTGAGTTTCTTTAAATGACAGATATAGTTAATAATTGGAGATCACAATATTAAAAAAAAAAACATATTACCTACTGATTCGATGCCTTGCTCTCTTCGTGCGCCTCGCTGTTCATTTCTCATACGACTTCCATTATCGTCAGTGTTGAAAAATTCATTGTAATTCATTGTTTCCTACAATTTAATTTATAAGGGGAATATAAATGTGCTCCCTCAAGCGATCTTCATAAAAGTGAAATATTTTCCCAGTAATTTCTTCAATTGAGTGTTGCATACTTTGTATATGGAAATTTTGTTTATTGGAGCAAAATATGCCAATTAAAGTGGAGTCAATCGGATACTTAAAAAGGGTTCTAGGTCAACAATAAGTCGGCTATACACAGAATTTTTTTTATTATCTACTATTTTATAAATTTCAAATGAGTTATTTACATTAATAAAATAGAAGCAATCAGCTTCACTTATAGTAAATAACAAGAGATATTTTTTTATTATCACCATTGTATTCCAATTTCGAACTTTTTTTTATTACATTTAAAGAACTCCGTTCCACAATACGGTTGTTTAGCTGCTCTAAGACACATTTACTACTTTTCACCATTCAATTTCCAATTGGCTAAGAAAACTTACGAAAGGGAAAGAGCTGATGGTTTCCAATGAACCAAAATGCAACACTTGCTGGCTTAAATGAGTCAAGCAGTGAAAATTGTAAGTCAGCATTGGTAACATATATAAATTTGGGACTTCCGTCACAAGATTGTTCAATAGCGCAGAAGCAAATGAATTCTTGCTTCTACAGTATTCACCATGAAGGAGGAGTCTCATGCCCAAGCTCAACAATAAGAAGTGGTTGTATTTGTCGTTACCCAAAATGTCTTTCAACACTACAGGACCAGTGTACAGAAGAAAGGTGCGTATCTCGGTAGCTTTATACCTCTTCAGATCATCAAGAGATCTTGGTTTTCTATTGAATTCAATAGATGTACATTTTTGCAGACAAACTAACCTTGTGCCGACTTTAAGAAAATTGATGACCTTTCACCCTCACCAAAGACACAAGTAATGATTTCATAACGCCAAGTCAGACAACGTGCATGTAATAGTAGGGGAACTGTACAACCATGTCGATAGGCAGATTCTCCAACAATAACTTGTTTTGCGTGTTGTGGTCCTGCGGTTGAGCAGGGCTTCTGAAGCTCTCATTGCTGCGTGCCATGCTATCTGATTTCCTGAATAACAGTCTTCTTTGGAAATATTCCCCCTTTTGAACGCATTGGTTGCAGGAATAGACTCCAGAATGATGCTTGACGGCCAAAATGAAAGCACGAACTGGCGCATCACAAATGAAGGCACGGAAACTTACTTCATAATGTTTTAGGTTGTAAGTTATACCCTCAACAATCAAGTCCTGCAATTCATCCATGAATTGGTCCATGTATACATTTGAGTCTCGTGGTTTCGTTTTACCAACGTACAATCCAGCAACTAATACTGGCTTTGTACCATTGACGTTGATTAAAATTGGCCATGTTATTTTCAGTGAATTTTTAAACAATGGTAGTCCATCTACATTGACATTAAGACTTATTGCATTATATTCGTAGTTGTAATTGTACAAGACGTCAGTCAATGCGTCTTTAACTCCATAATGGACATATTCGCCAGCCTCAAAACCCCGTTATATAATGGTTGTAGGCGTGCCTTTCAATGTGCGCGCATCTTTTGGTAAATCCGGAATTTTTTCAGATAGCAACGCAAGCAAATCATTAGCCGACCTCCTAGAAATTTTATTCGCTGACATCCACTAGGCCAAGCGCATATTAAATGAATCGGTGTTCACAGCTTCATTTGACATGTCCACTAAGTTCTATGAAAGCAGTGTTACGCTCGGAATGAATAGATTCTTCGGTTCGGAAAGTACCATTTGAGCACGTTCTAAGAACATGCCGAGCTTCACAACATATTGCCGACTTTTCCTTTTCAAAGACGTTTTCTGAATCTAGCAGGGAAATATATGAGGGATAAAAGAGTTCAATAATTCCATTTTGATATGGTTAGTCTGTTGACGCAATGCACATGAATAGAATAAGACAGAAGGAATGACCACTTTTCAGTGTACTTATTACAAAATATACACAAAAATTAATTTTTGACTCAACAGGATTAATGGGTTGTAAAAATAATGAAAACAATATCACAGAAACACACAAATGCACAAGCATACTAATTACGGAGGAAATGGTACAGTCAATTGGGCAAAGTGTCATTACAATGTGACAATGTCGTAATGTAATAATTTATTTATAATTGTTGCAAAATCAATAATTGAAATTATAATTTTTTTTAAACTGACAACGCACAATCTTTAGGTGAAAACCAGTTACAATCAAATGGGGAAGTTCTTTTTTTGATGTGACACATCTTTATATTTTACATTTGCGACATGGGAATTTAAGGGTTAATAAGCGAAAGTATGGGTAAGCGACGATCAGCAGGAGCGAAAAAATATGAATATATTTCTATCTGTGGCTATTATTTTAAAAAGAAACACACAAACTAAACAACACAAAGCAATACAAATGTTTTTTTGGTCGATTTACTTCATTAGAGTATAAACAAACATTCTATACCAAAAAATAAAACTTCACTTTATATTTTAATTTCATGTTTACTCACTCAGATTAATTTTGCCACTTGCAGCCAATGTAAAGTTTTTGCACCGATAAGGATTTGTTGTCCTCAGAATTTGTTATGTTGCTAATGATCATGGAAAAGAATAAAATAATTTAAAAAATGTAACACTCACTTCACTTAAATTTATTATCAACTTACCTTGCCTTATACCGCTAATGGATGATATTTTGTTTCAACTAGGAAGTAAGAATGAAGAAAGAAGTGAAAAATAAAACTTCACTTTTTTTAAATAATATTTTGTTTACTCGCACTGTTTGATTATGCCAGTTGTACACAATATGAATTATAATGCCGAAATGTTTGAAGTCCACTGAATTCCTAATATTGCTAATGAAAATTAAAAAGATAAACACATGAAATAAATGCACCACTCACTTTAATTTGTTTTCTTATCTACTTACTTTGCTTTATTACACTAACAACACTTTCACTTTATTTATCTATGTATCCGTTTCATGTCCGAAATATTTCCGCGAACGTGAACTATTCAGAGCATGTTGCAGATGTTGTTGCGGCACTGCTTTTTTGTTGTTGTGTGTCGTCTCTTTTGCCTATTTTTTCTCATACATCCGTTTTGTACGGACGATACACTCATTTCTAAGCGCGTTTCAGATAGTTTCGGCGGAGGTCCGCACGACATACGATGCTTGGTCAACTTGAGCTTGATCATTATGGGGTCTGCATACCTTGCGACCGCGTCATACAACGTGTCGTACGACAAGTTGTTCGTTTGAGCACCATTTCATAAAATTTCATTTTGTGTGATATTTTTCGGATAGAGCGTATATGTGTCTTTGCGCGGATAGTTTAACAAAATTAATTCAAAAATCGTCGCGATGCTCTTAATTGACGAAATTGGTGAAATTGAAGAAAAAAGAAAAAATTGTAAAATAAAAAGGATGTGGTCAAGGAAATGGTTACAAAAGAGTTTTCAAATAACAAATTGTTAACAACATTGAAGTGTAATGAGCCTGCAGAGTTAAAATTTATATGAGAATGTGTGATGCAATTTTCAAGGTACTACTAGAGAAAGTAAGAGTTCACATTGAAAAATGCGACACGATACTTAGGAAGACTATTAGTGCGGAGAACCAGCTGGAAATTACATTGCATGTCTTGGGAACGGGGAACTCTTTCCAAGATTTAACCTTTTCGTCAGCAGTATCCCCACAAGCAATTAGCAAAATAGTGATTGAAACGTGCGAAGCGATAATAAAAGTTTTAATCTTCCAATGTCGCAGTACTCTTCACTTTTGTGTACTCGGCGAGAAGTTTCTCATAACTTGTACATGGTATCATTTTGTTTTTGTTAAACGCATTTCCTCGGTGTAATCACCGACTAATATGAAAACACGTATCTATGTGGTAATGCAAAATATGATGTTTTTATTGTCTTATTAACTTTGACACAACTTCTCAGTTAGATGGTTCCTCCATGAATGAACACTCTCCGGACTCTGTGCCAGGGTGGTCATCGCTGTTCACTTAACTGAAGACACTATCTCGCTCAGGCTACCACACTCGGTGTCTTCCATTTTATCTTCTTAAACTTTACGTGTTTTTCCGTTATTTGTTTTTGTTTACGGTTTTTCAGTTAAAAAAAATAATTTAAAAAGAATATTATCAATACAAATCACCGCTTACTTTTCTCACTTCGAAGTTCAAAAGAGAATGAAATTTAGTATGAGGTTGTATAACTTACCTTCACATATCTGCAACCGAAGAACCAACCGTCGATCCAACTTCGACAAAAATCAAAATTTTTTGTACTTTCATACAGCCGACCATCCAACCGTTTTTTTTTCCCCGCACACGCTTTGCCGGCCAACAAGCAGTGTTCCATTTCATATCATTCCATGACCTTGTATGACGCGGTCGCAAGGTGTGCAGGCCCCTTTAAAATATGTAAGTGACATAGTGAACTAGAGGTGGTCAACTATCGATAGTCGGCACCATCGATAGTCAACGATAATTTTTTGAGAACCATCGATAGTGCCATTGATAGTTTTCGATAGTGTTGATTTAAACAAATATGTTTACAAACAAAAATATAGTTTTAAATTAAAAAACGAGTAAAAATAAGATTTAATTTGGCTATGCCGCAGTTGTAATACCCTTCATGCACCTTTCATATCTTGTAATTATTGTTCTAGGTTCATGTCTTGTATGGCAGGTACCCCTCCTAGTAGTCCAAAGGTGTTGAAACTTACACAGTCGGGGAATATGGGTCAGGCACAAATTTGAAGTGTTACCGCTCGTCTTATATTCTTTAACATAGTTTTGGAGGTTTTATTCTTTTTGTTAAAAATACTCACTTCCGCGTCTGTGTTGCTGCAATCGCATGTGACTACATTCCTGTTTTCAATGTTAGATACAGGTGAACATTGTCGTGTCACTTAAATGCAATTGTTGATATATTGTATTAACCTTTTAAAATAATGCCTTAATTCAAATTACCTTTTTCCAGTCTTGCAATGACTTTAGCTATTTTTATATAGACACTATCGTTGCCCTGCGCGCGTTGCTACGCCATCTACGTTATGTTAACTGTTGTTTCTCATACAATGAGCACAGCGATTGAGCGGCCCGCGCACTTCCCTTCTCAATAAACGCAATAGAGAGACTTTTGCTGTCGTTATCCATCGTGTAATACCCGACGAAACACGCTCTCTCTCGCTTGCCCCGCTCTCAATACAGAAACAAAATAATAAAGAGTGCAATTCTATTGTGTGCACTTAATAACTGAGAGGAAAAATACAACATTAATAGCAACCAAAGCATTAATAACGAAAAAACGTACATAACGTTTTGTGCTTGGTCTTGCAGTGATTTTGGAAAAACATAATCCTAAAAGAAACATATTTTCCTCTATAAAAATCAAGAAAGCAAGTATGCCACTCGATTCTTTAGCACAAATGTATTAAAATTGGTTCAGTAAAGTTTGCGTGAAAGCCTTACGTACAAAGCCCATATAAGCAATTTCATACAATAGTATAGAAGATATAGATATAGAAGATACTAGCATAGCCCGGCGCGCGTTGATGCGGCCCCATTGTGATGTTAGTGTGCGTTTTTTGTAGTCATTGTTCCTTTCTCGCTTAAATTTTGTACACGCACATTTGTTTAATTTTTTGCTACTAACGAAAGCAAGATAGTTTTTGTGTTTTCGTTTCGATAGGGTGACATATAAATTCGCGGAATCCGTACCGTTAAACATTAATAGCGTTGTCAGACCAAGATAAAAGCTGCTTTTTCTGTAAACAGCTTCATAATTCTACAACAACAGGCAAATTTTCAAATTTCGGGGTTGCTTTGGTTTAGCTTTTGTTCAGCTCCCAAAGAAAAAGTTAAGTCGAAGCTAACCAGGGCTGGGAAAATCCTGCCAGTGTAGCCAAGTTTTTGTTAGTGTTTCCAAGTTTTGTTGCATTTTTCCGTCTTGGCATCAGTAAACAGCTGATGACGGCATTACATTTTTAAGTGATATGCAAATTGTTAATTTTATTTTATTATGTTAATAAATTAAGTATCATGACTAACAAGGGAACTGCAAGAATTATGTGCATATATTGTAAAATGTTCTAAGTACTTGACTTCTCACAAATTTTCATTTTTAATTTTGTTAACGTGCGCGCAACGTGTGTGTAACATAACAAAAATCAGCTGTTCATAAAAAGAGAAAGTGGTGTGTGAACGACAGCTTAAAAATTATTCGCTTTTGTATGGTGTGACTTTGGTGTGACTTGGGCATAAATCGATAGTTCTCCACCTCTATAGTGAACATGCATTGTTGTTGTTGAACGGGAATTTCGACCGAAGTTTGACAAAGTGCAGGTGTTCAATTCTTATCGTTTCTTTTGTCCTTATGCATAGCATATAACAATTTGATTTGTGTTTGGAATTAGACTTTGTTCATTTTGCTGTGCACCTTATGCTTACATTTGTAGGTCAGTAGGACAACTCTATTAAAACAGTAAAGCAAATACGTTCACTATTTAGCATTTGAACTCAAATTAACCTTCACCACTCTACCACTGCCTCGGCAGCGCTGCTTCTGCGTCTTTCACAAGGAAACGAGAGCTAATCTTAGTCCAGGAACATTGGGTCATCAAAGACAGGGTATGTGGACTCAACCACCGGGACTATCGCCTGATCTACTGCGAGGGCTTGCATTATTGTTAAAAAGTCAATTAATGCTCTCGTACTCCACAGGTACCTTGAAAAAGACAACGTTGCCGTTATTGCTGAAGTAGACGGCACTCCAACCTGGATCGCATCATGCTACATGGCACATGACCACGGACCAGCCACTCCCCACGACACAGTCAGGCTTCTGGTTTCAGAAGCCAATAGCAAGCAGATCACCATCGTCATTGGTGCGATGCCAACGGCCATGATGCAGTATATATGGCGATAATTTGAATAGTCGTCACGAAATAAAAGCATATACCGTGCCCCACCATACGAAACTTCTTGCATGGGACCACATAGATTTGTATGTATTAGCTCACCTGTAAAATTTGCTCTGCTATTACTTGTACTAAATGGAACACGATGCTGTTTGCCAAAAACACATGCTTCACAAAAAAACTCATTACTTCTGAATGGTATATTTTGCAGTTGTAACACTACCTTGGCATGGTTCTTATACTGATGACATATGCGCTCATGCCACAGCTGAAGCGATTCAGTTTTCTCAGCTATATTGGCTTGTGCCGAAGTGGTTGTAATTTTTAGAAATAGCTTAAATAATTTGGAATCACCTCTTTCACCTTGAAGCCACACTCTGCCATTTTTCTCAAAACAGCATTTGTTTCCTTGAGCCTTTAATGTATATCCCTTGTCCAGACAAGCGTTGGAAGAAAAAAGATTTAGTTTTAGTAGTAGTACCGTCGTACGCTTCAACTGTAATATCACCTTAGCCATACGCCTGCACAGTTGATCCATCAGCAATTCTGACGTCTTTCGGTTTTTTTAGTTTTTCATAATTATCAAACCTCAGAACTGATGTGTAAGTGCACAAATATAACCTCATTTATAAAAGCATCTCCATGTGCTTTTCCGCTGTTTCTTTTTCTTCGGCAGTCCCGCTTCCAATGTCCATTCTGTTTGCAGATGAAGCACTTGCCCTTTTGACCCTTAGAGGTTGATTAACGCTCCTGTTTGGCCAAAATAGCTTCTTGCTTTGTGTGTTGTACTCCCAAACGAGACTCTTTCATGCACAGGCGCGAAGTCAATATTTTTAAGGTTCGTTGTTCCTTTGACGGCGCCACGAAGCGAAAAAATGATTATATTGCTCCGGCGGAGTCATTAAAATCTTAGTTATAAGCATATTTTCAGAAATTTTCTCACCCAAGTCCTCCAACTGCTTGGCAACTTTCTGCAGCTTGGCAATGTGCATCGCTATGGTGTCATCTTCATCCTTAGTGTATTGAAAAAACTGCTGTTTCAATAAGTGTATAGATGCTTCTGACTTCTGCTCGTATACACTTTCCAGAGCTGAGTACATGTCTTCAGCGTTGTCACAGTTGATAACGTGCATTAGCGGCTCTTCTCCCATTGCAACCACCAACACCTTCTGTGCCTTGGCATCCCTCTCCTTCCATCTGATTAATTCTGCGCCATCTGCAGCGGGTCGTACTTCAGCTCCATTAGCAATGTCCCAAAGGCCGCTTGCCCTAAGCATTACCTTTATCTGGAACTTCCAAAGTGTCCACCCTTCCTCGCTGACCAGCTAGGCAATTTTGTAATCTTCTATTATTTAAATTTTACAATTTCGAAGTGAGCTGGGCCCATAACCTATTAAGGTTCACGTGTTTATTTTTAAACAAAAAAGCTTTTGTACAAAGTAAAGAAGCTTTTATAAAGAAAAAGAAAAATAGTGCTGCTAATGTGATCTTAATAGATAAGAAAACAAGTAGAAAAAATAACTTGATGAAACATAATGTTAAAAGGATAATTCAAACCTATAACAAAAATAAGTGGTTGTTTCTTTGGTGAGGCCTTTGCAGAAGAGCTAAAGAACAGATTCTCGCCTCTGCAACTGGCAGATGCTGCAGAGATCCAGGAAACGACCGAAGGCCTGTCAAGAAATGACGCGGATCCATGCCTCATAAAACATATCACCCCCAGTGAGGTAAGGCTGCAGATCCGAGGGCTGAAATCCAAGAAATGTCCTGGACATGACAGTATCGATGCCAAAGTGGCCAAAGCCCTCCCTTGTAAAGGTATACTGATATTGGTAACTCTGTTTAATGCTATATTACGTATCTGCCACTTCCCTACTCAGTGGAAGTGCGCATCGATCATTATGATTCCCAAACCTGGTAAACCGGAAAACATTTTTGCGTCTTATAGACCGTCTACTCCCCACATTCTCAAAGATATTTGAAAGAATTTTTTTGGGTAGAATGATGGAAATACGGGATATCCACAGAGCTATACCTAACCATCAATTTGGCTTTAGAGCACAGCATGGAACGCCAGAACAGCTGCATCGTCTCGTTCAGCACATTCTCACTGAGATAAAACAATACTGCTCTGCGGTATTCTTGGATGTCAAGCAAGCTTTTGACAGGGTATGGATCGATGGTCTGCTTCACAAGATAAAACGCCTCCTTCCAGCTAAACAATTCAACCTACTACAAAGCTATCTCTGTGGTCGAACCTTCTTTGTTAACGTGCGCGATAAGAAGTCATCGATAAGAAGCATTAGAGCTGGTGTGCCGCAAAGCAGTGTACTAGCACCCTTTTTCTATATTCTTTTCGCTATATACGGCAGACATCCCAACAGTTGACCCTGATGAAGCCACCATCGCTACATTTGCAGATGACACAGCAATCCTTGTAAACTGTTACTCGGCGCAAGAAGCATCTGAATCAATACATAATTTCTTGCGGAGATTTCAGGCCTGGGCCAAGCGATGGAATATTGGAATAAATCCAGAGAAATGGGCGAACTGCGAACTACCCTAAGACGTGGCACTTGTCCAGTAGTCTACTATGACTCATTTCGCAGGTGGACCAAGTCGGACTTATTCTGGACAAGCGGCTTACATGGCGAGCACACATTAGAACCACTACCGCATGCTGTTATGCAAAACTGCGCAGGCTTGACTAGTTGCTGCGTCCATCCAGCAAGTTGTCGCTCAACAACAAAAGGACAATATACAGACAAGTAGTGGCTCCTGTTTGGCGCTACGCGTTACAAATTTGGGGTACCGCTGCTGCCAGCAGCGTCCAAAGAGTCCAAGCCTGTCAAAACAAGGCACTGCGTTGCATAGCTGGGGCTCCATGGTTTGTGCGCAACACCATTCTGCACAGAGATCTCAATATGCCCACTGTGAGAGACGAACTCATGCAATGCTGTAACCGTTATCAGCAGAGGCTACAAAACCACCCAAACAGACTTGCGGCTGCATTAACCCATGGGATCAGGCGACGTCTTTACAAAGGCTTCATCCTAATGCCCTCATAAACGGAAGGTTGCCACCTAGATAAATTTATAATACGATGCAATCGCCCTCACGCCATTATTCTAAATAACCACAACAATATTTTATGCTATTTTTGCGATAATAATATAATAAATAATTTCAACAAAAAAAAAAAAAAAAAGGAATTTGCAATTCAATTTGTTGATATGATAAAATGTTATCAATAAATGTGTGATTTTTTAAATTTGTTTTAAAAATGTGTAGAATGTTATTAGTTTAACTAAAAGTTTTAATAATAGCATTGGTGAAAGGTGGCATGTCTGCATTTTTGTTCGTGCTTGTGAATTCAAGAAAACAAAAAGAAGGAGAAAAGTAAACAAAAGAAGTGAACAGAAAGTGAAAAATGTAAGTACAATTATTTGATTAAATATACGTAAGTTAAATTGCATTTACAATTGCAACGAAGCAAATAACAAATAAATCTTACGTGGCGTCTTATTTTGTGTTTGTTACAAATGACATGCTTGCTAATCACACGAAACGCTAACAAAAAGCGCCAGCTGTTCATTCAACATCTATGTTCAAAGAATAAAATCTCGTGTTGTTCTATGACACCGATGATTTATTTTGTCGAGTTCGAAAAAAAACCGTGGCAAAACCATTAGCAATTTCCATTACATGGCTGAATATGCATTTATTATGAAATTGACAAAAAGCTCAATGCTCCAAATATTAAATTATTGATTTGATTTATGCTTAGGGTAAAATCAGTATTCATACTGCACAACAACATTGCGAAAAATATCAAAAGCAAAGTGAAATAATCATACAGCCTAAAAGTATACTTCCAAAAAAAAAAATTACCAAAATATGAAACCCTAAAACCCTAAAAACGGACAGCAAAACGGACGCCTAAGTGGCAGAAATACTTATTCAGTATTATTCATAAGGAATGATGTGTATGCTTAAAGGTACCAATCCACACGTCCACGATTTGAGAAACGAGAGAGCTGAAGTGATTTGATGTGAAGATGGCGCTGATTTGCCGTTTGACCATATGTTTGAGTCAAATGAAAACGTTTTGATTTTCTCCAAATCTGTTGTTGTCTCTTGATTTGATTTGAGCAAAAGTGTGGATGTGTGAATGACAAAATCAACAGAGAAAAAAAACGGTAATTGCTATTAATAAATCTAAAAAAATTTGGTACTTTCTCATGTAAAATAAATATAAATAACATTATAACAAATAACTATACATATATACTAGCCGTAGCCCGGCGCGCTTTGCTGCGGCCCCGTCTTGATAATCAATAGCCTCAAACACGAAACCCAAACAAAGCAAAGCAAAAACAACGAAACACACTGTCTCCTTCTTGACCCACTCTCAATGAACATCAAATACAGAAGCGAAGAGCGCAAAAAGGGCGTACTAAGACAGAAAAAATAGAAGTATAAGAACAACCAAAGCATTAAAAACGAAAAAACGTACAAAACTTTTTGTTTGGTCTTGCAGTGGTTTTCAAAAAACTTAATACTTAAAAATAGTATATTAAAAGTTAAAAACTGAAAAAAATAAGTATGCAACTCTTTTCATGAGGATTCATTTATCATTTAAAATGATAAAAAAATGTTACAAATTTGGTTAAAAAAAGTGCCTTTATATCCACAACAGCGCCACCTACCGGGTCCAACTGATGCATAAACCATCTTGGTGACCCCATAAGTAAAACAAAAAAAAGTTTATCGAAATTGGTCTAGCCGTTTAGAATTCTCGAACTCGAATTAAATATATATAAAGAAGAATATAAATTATAATATCTCAGGTGCACAGTAGGTCTAAACTTTGATCAATATTAGTTGCTAGCTTTAATATTATAAATGTAAATATATTTGGCGAAAAAGCAAATTGTTAATGTTAAAAAACATGTACATTTTGACATTCGCTTATCGTTTTCGTATCCGGGACTATAGTTTTGTCCGCGAAAGATCATCAAAACTATCGCAAACGTATCGTTAACAATAGTTTTAGTCCACTGGGATGGTCTCTGCCGTCGGCAGTATCACTGTGTGCATTTTTTCTCAATTTTCTTTCACCCTCTTCCTTCATTCATTTATTTCTAAAGAAAGCAAGTCATGATTGAATCAATACAGCTGATTAATAACACTGTGTCACAGCGAAAAAAAACTTCTTATCAGACCTAGTGGAGGTTATAGGTCATAAAAAACTAAAAAGAATGGCATATAAAAAATTTTTGATACACCCTCAAAATCTCGACTTAAAGCTCAAAACCCGTTTTTAAGAGGTTCCTGTACATATTACCTTATAACTTGGACATTTTGTAATTGCATATGACAGTTTTCCTTCCTTAATTGTTGCAGATAGAGGGAGATAGGTAGAGGGAGATAGCTAGAATAAGAATAAAAAAGGAAAAAAAACTGTCATATGCAATTACAAAAAGTACAATAAATCAGGTAATTTTTAACCGATTTTATTCAAACAGGGTTCATTTAAAGTTAAAATCACTGAACTTTCGATGTACGTTGAGAAAAAATATAATTTAGATAAGATAAGGGGCACAAATTAGACTTAAAGTTGCAAAATCGATGGAAAAATCAGAATTTTGGAAAGTTTTTGGTCTGTATCTCCATAAATTTAAATGATAACAAAATACATGATACATGGTTGTAAAGGCTACATTTCAGCTTCTAAATACAAGATAAAAATTTGAAATCCGATAAAAAATGTCCAAGTTATAAGGTAATATGTACAGGAACCTCTTAAAAACGGTTTTTGAGCTTTAAGTCAAGATTTTGAGGGTGTATCAAAAATTTTTTATGTGCCATTCTTTTTAGTTTTTTATGACCTATAACCTCCACTAGGTCTGATAAGAAGTTTTTCCAATTTTTTTTTTTTTGTAACACAGTGTAATTATATATTTTCATCATTACAAACATTTTCCATGTGTGACATATTTATATACTCATTTTTTATCAATACAAGTATTATATATTTGAAACAAATTGAAGAACAGTTTTTTACATTTTAAAATTATATTGTAATAAGGTGAAGTTTTAGTGAAATTTTTTATTTTGAAAACATTTATATGGCAGACTGTATGTGCCTTTGTGTATGAAATGCAATCTTATGTGTATAGGTGACATGAACAATTTATTTAATTAAACAAAAATGGGAAGTTATATAGTCTATATGTTAGTATTTATGTATATAAGTATATCTGGTGACTGAAAACAACTTGGACAAAGAGAAGTCGCAGTGAATATTTAATTAGAATTGTTCTTGATAGGCCAATATAAAAAGCGCAATGCATTTAAGCAGTAATATTTTCATGATGCTTAGTTTTTTATCTTCTTTTAAATCAAGTTTCGAAGTGTATCACAAATTTGATCATTTTTGGGCAAGTGTTGGGTTTTGTCCTGCCGGGGCAATTAATCATAAAGAAATCGCCTCGAATCTTATGTCGAACATTGTCCAAACGAATTTGCATCATATTGCTTCACTACCAACCGGAGCAATAAATCATGTACGCATTCATTGGCTACTTGAACTAATAGAATTTACCAAATACACACAGAACGGTGTTCCCATTTTTGAATTTTCTTTATTGGATAATTTTATTGATTTCTTGGATGACCTTGGACTAGCTCCAATTGTTGAAATCATGGCGAACCCTGGAAAAATATTTCATAAAAGCCCTGAGCGAAATGAATTTCTTTGGAAAAATTTTGTAATGCAAATTGTTAAGCGATACCAAGGTAAGAATATATATTAACTTCAATATTTTGACCGCTGTATTCCCGTAAGACTGGTAATGTAACTATGTAGTCATAAAAATTAAATAATTTGCATATGTGTATGTATGTATAATAAGTTATTAATATTTAGAAGATTGTGGGTTTTATTTACAGATTCCGTAATTGTTCACTATAATCCGTATAGAAAGAAACGCTGGGAACAATAAAAAATATATGGATATATGCACAGAGGTGCTTGAATCTCACATGTATGGTATATACATATTGTATCCCAAAATATCCGACTTGCTTTCATAACAATGAGCCAGAAACTAAGAGCGACTTGGGTGGGATAAGAACGTACCCAGTTATTCGTCATGAACTCAACGCAGTTGGCGTCCGCAGTTTTTGTTGTTATCAAGTTTAAACTTTAAATAGAACCGTACATTAACCCCGGTTCGCTGAAGTTTACATACCTTTTACTGCTGTGCAAATTTCCCTCCATTACACATTTATTTTTTCAATCTGTCTGTCAAAAGACGATATTAGACGAATTTGAAAGGATTATATTATATTATTATATTGTATATTATTTTATTGCGTGATGGTAGCGTTGGGAGGCATCGGCGGATCTTTCGTCCGGAAAGGGAGAAGACGCGTGTTTGTGTTTCCTCCAAACGAGAGATGTCTTTGTTGTGCTTGACGATCTCCTATCTGATCTAATGACCGAGTTTCTGACGCAATACATACAAATTAGCAGGCGAAACACAGACGGTGCCGTTGTAGGAAAATGCTAAGGACTTCCCCGTCACCAAATGCTTCTGTCAATGGTACTCTTCGGCTGTCTATTACGGCCAACTGCTCCATTGTCAATTTTCCAACGCGAAGACTATACAATAATCTACAAAAGTTGTATCTCAAGCTTGCCTTATAATAAACTTAATGCGGAAATTTATCTCACGCTTTCAGCTCATTATATAGTCTGTTAAACCGAAGTAGAGTTAACTTTGTTTATAGTTTATTTAATTTTGTTTTCTATTCTCAAACTTGTTTCGTTCTCTTAAAATTGTATTTTTTGCAGTCGGGTTTTTAATTTCTTAATTATTTATTTATTTTAATTGTAGTACATTGCGCAGCAATTGAAATACTTTTGAAAAATAAGACGATCAATTATTAATATTGACATAATTACCTGATATATTTGACAAAGGTGACTTGATTGATTTTAAAATATGTCTCTAAGATTTATATACAAACTATTATCCACCAATTTATCGACAACAGCAAGTCCGATTCGCACCAAACTTTACTGAAACACGCTCAAGACTATGCTAGAGATGCCCTTAAAATTATATATGTACATATACTAGAGTACTCAGCGTGCTTTGCTACGCTCCCGACGTGATGTTAGTGCATGATACTGTTCTCTTTTTACTTTTGAAAAATCAGACGAATCAAATATTAATATTGACATAATTTCCTGATATATTTGACAAAGGCGACTTGATTGATTTAAAAATATGTGTAAGCTTTATATGCAAAATATTACCCACCAATTGCCCGACAACAGCTAGTCGGATTCGCATAAAACTTACTTTACTGACACACTCTCAAGGCTATGCTAGAAATGCCATTAAAATTTCATCAAAATCGGTTCAGCAGTTTCGGAGTCCATAAGCGGAATACATACATACATTTAAATATATAGATAGAAGATATATCTAATATATAAAATTTGTTTTTAGATACTTTAGAAAAATCTGACGAATCAAATATGAATATTGACATAATTATCTGATTTGACAAACACGACTTAATTGTTTTTAAAATAGGTCTCTAGGGTTTGTATGCAAACTTTTATCCACCAATACCTGATTCTGTTAAGAAAACCACCATACCATGATGTAAACAAACCAAATTAGATTTACCGGTATATTCTCACTGCTATCACAAATAAATTGTTTGTCTGTTAACACCTAACAGAGTGGTTATTGGCTGTTAATGGCTGTTTGCGCTGACAACTGAACAATTGATGTGAAACATCTTTGGTTTCGGTAGGGTAAAATTTGACATTTGCTTCATCGTCATAGGAAAATTTAGTTAAAGCTTTTCTTATCGATCAGAAATAAAGCAACACCTGGCTAGGGTAGTGTTTAGATGGGTGACCGATCACAAACAGTTGGCGACAACATGATTTCTAAATTAAAACTTTTGAAGTGAAACTTCTTTAGCGGCGTTGGGCAAAAATTTAGTACAAATTTTGTGTGAAAAAATACAGATTGTAACGTTTTTCGGATTCTGTATCTCATGAACCGCACTAGGTAGACACTTGAAATTTTCTATTGCCATATCCCCAACAAATAATAAAATTATTGGAAAATCTACAGGGAAAGTCCTAAAAAAGAGATTACATTTCCACAACAACATGCAGTTGTCTCTCTATCTGTTTTTAAGAAGTTTCACTTCTATAACATGTACGATGGCACACATGCAATTTTTTTATTATTATTTATTGTTATTATTAATATTTGTTACTATTTATATTATAAATATAAATATTGTAGTAGTATTAGTGTAAGCTAGAGAGAAAAAGTATGTTAAAATAAGCTAGAGAGTAAGAGTATAAAGGTAGGCGTCCACACGTCCACGATTTGGTCAAATCGTGAGAGAAAAGAGAGAGCTGAAGTGATTTGATATGATTTGATGTGAGGATGGCGCTGATTTCACGTTTGTGCAAATGTTGGAGTCAAATCAAAACGTTTTGATTTCTCATCAAATTACCTCCCATGCAAACCCCCCTTTAAATTAATGTTCTTACTAGAAAAAGTTTTTTGTTTTTTAACGTATCGAACTAAAATTTGGACACTATAAGTTTCTGATCTATATTCATCAACCATGTAAATTTCATGATCATAGGGTTACCACGAGGGGTACCACCCATACAAACCCAAATTAAATGAGAAACTTATAAAGAATAAAAGTATAATAAAATTGCCACACAACCGTGATGCTTAGAATGGAGGGCTGGATACAACTCGGAGGAGTGTGCAGAGTATTACATCTTTGGCATAGCCAATGATAGCCTTCTTTCTGCTTTTTCTTTCACCCTCTTTCTTCATAATTTTTTTTCTAGAACAAGCAATATTGCCGTCGGCATATTCGCTGTATGTACTCACTATGCTTCAAAAAGAAATAACAAAAATTTTCAATTTGAAAACTTGTGTGCCTACCTTAAGAGTATAAGCTAGGAATAAGTAAAATGTAATAAAAAGATTTAAGACAGTCTTTGTACGACACCTTACAATATTTATTGGCAGACTATCTAAAAACTCAATTTGTAATCACAAAAGTCAAACACTATTTAGTAAGACGACTATTGAAAATGCAATCATTAAAATGTTTGTTGGATAACACACATGATACAATAAAAGAAGGTAGCGACAGTAGTTTACAGTCATGTGGTTCTCTCTCAAGAATATACTTACGCTCTTCTTCTTCTACGCTGCACAACGCTATCATATGTTGTTATTTATGTTTTTTCAATTTATATATGTAATAATGTGTATATTTAACTGCCTGAAATTTGGAATTTGTGTGAAAAATAGAAAAGTTGCTGTTATGTTTATTAATTTGTTGTTTTATTTATATTTTTGTGTGTAATTCACGTTATGTTCAACACTAAATGCGTATTTTTTCAGTTTGACTTCTATCAATTTAGCACACTGATATACTTATGAAGTCAAAATTGAGAGCGTGCAATTTTGAGAGCGTAACAGGCCAAAATGTCGCTACCTTGTTTTATTGTATCATGGATAACACATAATAGTCGTCTGCAACGCACAAGTAGACACACATATGTAAAAAATTAATACAAACACACGAAAGACCTTTTGACCCTGCCATAAACAAACAAAAATAATTGATATTGCTTGCACACAAATACTTAAAAACGAAAAACAATTCACAATGTTTTTTTAGTCCCTTTTACATTTGGTTTCTTCTGAACCTAATGAAAAGGTTGTCATTTATTTGCGAACTATTCTATTTGTATATTCTAACTAGAGCTGTGCGTGAATCATGCGTGAACGTGCGTGATCGTGAAAGGCCAAAAATAACGTGAATTCTCGTGATCATGAACGAGTGACGAAATTACGTGAAAAATCGTGAAAGGGTTCCTTCACGAAAATACGACATCACGGAAATTCAAGGAAATTCACGTCGTCACGAAAATTTACAATGTCACGGTATATGTACATCAAATTTTTTCTAAACAGAATTTTTACGCTCTAATTATATCAATAAAGAAATTCAAACTATACAGTCAATCCTTGATTTTTGGAAATCGCAGAATGATTTGTTTCTGTTCCAAAAATTAGCCCGTCAAACACTTTGTGTTCCACCTTCGTCAACGAAGAGTGGGCGAGTGTTTTCGACTTCAAGTCGTATAATAGAGGAACGGGTTTACTAGGTAGTCATTTAGACAAAACACTATTTTTAAATAAAAATATGAAAATGTAAAATAATATTATTGTAGAATAAGCTAGAGAGTAAGATTATGTTAGCAAAAGCTAAAAAATAAGAGTTCATTAATAAGAATAAATTTAAATAAATAATATCTATAAACACATACAAAATAATTTATTACACCACAGCCTATAGTAACATAAATGCTTAGACTACGCGACTTTTAAATGTATGATGAACTAAGAAAATTTTCGTGCGTGAACATGCGTGATCGTGAAAGGCAAAAAAAAAAAAACCGTGAATTTTCGTGAATGTGACAGAAATTTTATTTCGTGAATGTGCATGTTCGTGACGGAAAATTTCGTCACGCGCACAGCTCTAATTCTAACCCTTCATAAACCTTAAATAGCAGTTATCCACTCATAATAAATTGATAATTTTTAATTCCATTTTTATCCCAATCATGTTGTATGAGGCTGAAGTCTGGTCCGATTGAGCTTACAGTCACATTAAGAAGATTCAAATGTCCCAAAATAAAATACTCAAAATGATCCTTAATGTACCTTTCCATTATTCAACAACTTGTTTGAATGATTTAGCCGGTGCCAAGTTTATTAAAGATAAAATCTTTACCATACAACAAATTTCAACATCCGTTAATAACACAGGCCTGCGAGATTTAGTTACAAGAACCTGTGGTACTAATTCCCGTAGGTTTTTGCGCGCTGAACACGAATCATGTCATAGATTCAAATGATTATAACTTCTTTAAAAATAATCGTAAATTAATTTTCAAAAATGGGTTTTGAAGCTGAGAATACGCACTTTGTGATAGAGCTTTGGAAAATTAAAGAAAAAATTTTGGCCTCCCAGAAAAAATTCCCAAAAGTGGCCAAAATAGCCTTTTTTGGGACATTTGACCTTGAATTACTCAAAATCCTGACGTGATGGACCATTTTGGACATCAGATTCGTGTTCAGCGCGCAAAAACCTACGGGAATTAGTACCACAGGTTCTTGTAACTGGAAAAAGTTCAAATTTTCAGGCCTGTGTAATTTTTATATTCACTTGATGTGATGTACTGGTGCCCAGCCTCTTAATTGTAGGTTAGCTTAAGTTTTATATAATTTATGAGGTTGTTCTAGCTCCCTTTTTTTTCTTTGTAATTAAATATTGTTTTCCCCATTAACCTTAAGTACAATATAATTTATAATTTTTCATCTGAAATTTATGGTAAGCTAAACTTTGTAATAAGAAACCTTTAGATTATTTTTAAATCAATTTGTAATTTGTAGGGATTAAATAAATAAATAAATAATAAAATAATTAATGTTTAAATATGATTTCGCCCATGTGGTCCCACGGCTGTCGCGTACAAGGCGCAATCTAGAAGTCAAATTTTCACACACTTTTCGCAGCAGTTGCAGCCGCATTTCGCCAATAACTCTTCGAATGTTGATTTACAGGTGTTCAATTGTCTCTGGTTTATCGGCGTAGGCAAGTGACTATACATAACCCCAAAGAAAATATTCCAATGGGGTTAAATCACACGATCTTGGTGGCCAATTAATAGAACAGAAACGTTTTACGTGAAATTATTCGTTCATCAAAAGTTTCTTTGAGTAAATCAATTCTAGCGTGCGCTGTGTTTCGTCCTGTTGAAACCACATGTCAGCAAGATTAATGCCATCTAAATGAGGTACGAAAAAACTTCTTATCATGTCTCTGTATCGTTCACCGTTGTCTGTAACATTCTGGCCATCATCGTTTTTTGAAGACATATGGACCAATGACTCCGCCGGCCCATAAAGCGCACCAAACAGTAATTTTCTGTAGATGTAATAGTGTTTCGACAAGAGCTTGTGGATTATCTTCACTCCAAATGCGACAATATTGTTTATTTACGTACTCATTCAACCAAAAATAAGCTTCATCGCTGAACAAAATTTTGTGTGGAAATTCAGCCCATTGGCCGAATTGGCTGCGCATACGATGGTCATTTGGCTTTAAATCCTGCATAAGTTGAATCTTAAAAGCTTTTAAGCCAAGATCCTTTCGTAAAATCTTCCATAAAGTGGATGGACACAACCCCATTTGCTACGAACGGCGACGAATTGATTGATTTGGGTTTTCTTCAATGCTTTGCTGTGCAGCGGCTACAGCTTGTTTGGTGCGCACTGTTCGGGGTCTTAAGGGATGAACATTATGATTAAGAGCAGACGTGGTGCGAAAACGATCCATAGGTTTTTAAATTAGCCGATCTGATGGACGATTATGATTAGTTTGAAGAACAGAACCATTATTTTGATAACATATTTAAACAATTTGCAGGTGTTGTTCTGGTGTAAGTCTATCCATAATGAAATGCCAAACCAAACTAAACAAAAATCAACTATCAGCTGTTAATTCGGTTGTCAAATAAAGTAGTGTTGCCAACTCAAAGTTGTGCCCCTCTTAAAAAACCACCCTTTACATGAATGGAAAAGAAGTCCCCAAACAAAATTGAATTCAAAATCATAATACAATATTTCTTTCATTTTTCCATGGACCAATCTGTTTAATGAGTTGTGAAATCAAGCTTTTGCTAGTTTTATTTTTTATACTCTTCCCAGGAGTGAATAGTACTATAAGTTTGTCATGAAGTTTGTAACACAGAAGGAGACATCGCTGACCAAATAAAGTATATATATTTTTGATCAGCTAGATAGACGAATTGATTTAGCCATGTCCGTCTGTATGTATGCTAACTAGTCCCTCAGATTTTCAGCTAGAGAGCTTAGGTTTCTTTTTACCATACTCTGCACATTTGTCGGAATCAGCACAATCAGACCACATGGGGGTACCTCCTATACAAACCACCATTTAAATTAGTATTTTTATTAAAAAAAGTTTTGTTTTTTGACTTATCGAACTGAAATTTGGACACTATAAGTTTCTGATCCATATTCATCATCCATCAAGATCCTAGGATGACCAGCAGGGATACCTCCCATACAAACCCAAATTAAATGATAAACTTATAGAGTAAAAATACAATAAAAGTACAGTGCCACTCATACTGTGTTCTTTGTTGATACTCAAACTGTAAGAGAGAGAATATAGTGATGTTAGGAAAGGAAGCCATATCTGATATCTAATTGACTCCGTTCGGTTGGATGGAGCATTACATCTTTGGCATAGTCAATGATAACCTTCTTTCTGGATTTTTATTGCGAAATTAATGTTCTAACTTAATTTTATTTTAGATAGAATTGGAGTTAAAAAGTTGTCAAATTGGTATTTCGAGTCTTGGAATGAACCGGATTTGTCAAACTACAATCGATTAAACTTCACATTCGAGACATACTTACAGTATATGAAAGCAATTAAAGATGGGTTAGCAACGTCTTCGAATTATAGCTTAATTGGCCCAGCTGGTATTTTCAAGTCATTTGAGAAACATCCCCTATGTTGGAAGTTAATAGATTATTGTAATTCAAATCTAAAAATGTGTCCCATTAAAGCCTTAAGTTTCCATCGCAAAGGATTTGGTAGATCTGAAGACGTTTTAGAGAACACATTTGTGTTAATGGACCAGATTTTCAAACAGTTTCCTAATTTGAAAGACATGCCGTTAATTAATAGGTGAGTTATTAAAAACACGAAACTTTGCAGGTATCAATTATGACTCGAATTTTTATTTGCAGTGAAGCTGATCCTATAGCAACATGGTCTCAGCCGCGCGAATTTCAATCTGATGTCCGCTATGCTATAATATTGATTCAAATTGTTTTAGAGCATTGGAATGCTCGGCTTAGCCAATCAATGATAAAAAACCTTCAACTACTGAGCCATGATAACGCATTCATTAGTTTCCATCCACATGAATTTTCGCAACGCACACTTCTTGCCCATTTCCGTATGAACATTACAAAACCTCCACACTCCCAATTTGTACAGGTGACCACAAGTGTAAATGAAATTTATAGATTAATAAACGATAAATACTTCTTTTCTAGAAACCTGTTTATGCGGCCCTGGGAATTCTTTCGAAATTGGGTACGCACGCGACGAAATTAGTCACATTACCAAGAATATCAAACTGTAGTGTACAGATCATTAAAACATCAAAATTAAGCGATTGCGGGGCATTTTATCGAACTGTCCTTCTAATTTCGTCATCATTATCGGATCATTTTAAAAATATTACATTTTATACTGATCGCAAATACACAATAAAGTTAACATTTGACAAGCCTTGGGCATATATAATTGAACTACTTGAGCCAAAACGAACTGATCCAGTACATGTGTGGATGCAGGCGCAGCATCCTGCTTATCCAAATGCAACACTACGAGCAGCAATGCGTCGCAGTCAAACTCCCAGATTATACAGCTATGGGAAAGCAACTAAAACGCGGCACTTTCTTTTGGATTTTAATAAATTACCTGTGCCTTGGGTCATGCTCTTGCGTGTATGCTCAAGTTATTGGCCAAAATTAAAAGAACCAATACACTTAAAAGTGGTTAAAGTAACACAGGGAGAAGTATTTATAAGTTGGCGAGAAGATACAGATTCGACGCAGTGCATAAAAACGTATGAAGTTTGGTATCGAACAAACCTCGAGTTAAATTGGAAACTAATTAGCGAAACATGGCATTTACCATATCCTTCATTTCAATTTGCACCATCTGACTATTTTGTGAATGGTAAGTATGCATAATATACTTAGTACATAAACTAATTAATAACAATCGCAATATAAAATAGGTTTCTATAGAGTACGTGGCTTTGACCTTTTTGGTAAACCAGGACCATATTCTGGAGTATTGGAATATTATGAGGTGTAACAAAATAATTCATATCTCTGATAAGTATTGATAAAATATTAATATAAACACAATGCAGAATTTCAACTTGAAGTAAGTTAAGAAATCTGAATACGCTTTAGTTTTCATGATCTAATACAAGCCATTTTTCATTTATGTGCTCCATTTGTTTGGTTAAAATTGGATTTCGGATGCGGACTTTCACTTCCAGTTTCCCTCCAATACGTTTACGGCCATCCATTAGCTAAACAAAGATAAACGGAATTTTATTAAGAGGGCTTGATGACAATGTAATTTCTACTTACATCGTATGTATCATGAATATCACATTTGGTCTCCAAAAGATTCAATTTCACATTAATGGTTCCGATAAGTGTATCCGAGCGCAAAAATCCTCTGAAACAACATATGGGCAGTTTTCGACTTAGTCCACAAAAATCTAATCTGCACCTATTATTAAATTTACAAATTTCAGGATTTATATGTACGCACAATAGTACATAAGGACATGTCATTGTTTGTTTGTCATCCATTAATTCATTAATCGAATACAGTAAATATAGTATGTACTTTTAATACAGAAGTATTTGAATTGAAACTAAATGAACAAACTTGTATTCTGCATAAAGATTGACAGAAACAGTACAGTAAATTATCGTATTACTATAAGTATTAAATTAATACATACTGATAACCAAATTTATAAATTCTAAGCTTCATAGTTTTACTGTGAGTACAATAGTATTTTTGAATCATAAAAATTTGAAACAACATACCGAAAATTAGCTTTTACTCAACCGGATAGACGGACTTGTATACATACTTAAAAATATTGTAAACTTAAGGAGTCATATTCGTTTTCTACTACATACATTCTAAAATACTATAGTCCATACATATATACATACATGTACAGGTGGTGGCTATAATTTTAAACTTACCCGCGAGAATAAACTTCAAACTTCACGCCATGACGTTTGAAAATACGTTGAAACTGTCGATTACCACGTTGTATATCTATCTTAAATCGCTCATTATAATCCGGACTATCAGTATCTTTTATAACGCTCGTTTTTGTTTTAAATGTTTCGTCCTTAAATCGAGATAATTATTTTAAAATATTATTATAATATGTGGGTAATAGGGATTTTAACAAACAAACTGTAAACTTACATTTAATAATGGAAATTCTATTTTAACATATGTATCCACTTCTTTTGGATTTGTAACATTAAAGTTAATACCGCGCACAACAATGATTTCCAATTCGTTATCCGTTAAATCTGTATTAGAGTGAACAATGTTAAAACTACGTTTCTCATAGTGAAATTTCGGCAATGAGAATCCTTTTTGTTTGAAATAACGCACTAAGTCCAAATCCTTTTGTACTGTCAGTGCAAGATTTTCAAAACGATTCATGCCTGCTACATCTCCCATCGCTTTATGATGATCTCTGAAGAACAAAAACTTAAAGTTTGAATATGTAACTTAAATATAACTATATATATAGGTGTACCTTGTATTTTTACACATCATTAGTTGTTTGACCAATTGTTCCTCTATGCGGAGCCCAATATCCGAGATATCATCATTTGGATCGCAATCAAATGCTGAAACCATAGCGAAAGACGATTCCAAGTTAGCCGATTCTGATGGTGGCACTGGTAGCTGTAAACGTATACACATTTTTATATAAAAGAATGTTAAATTATGACAGACTTTATGTACCGTGCTTAAATCTACTGGGAGTCCGCTGCTTGCAGCATTGAGAAGAGCATCAAAACCCTTATATATTTTTAGGTAGTCCTTCGCTTGCTCCATTTCACCTAACTTTTTAGCACTAATAGCCGCAAGTTTAAACTCGTTTTGACGTTTCAGTAGTAATTTCATTTGGTTCTCGGCGATATTATTTTTATGTTGATTTCCAGTAACACGTGTGGTTAATTCCTTTTCTTGTGGCAATGGTGAATCTTTACTTTCTGGTGGTATTGAATTAGCAGCAATGATTGGTTCGGATGGCGAGCTTGATGCTTTTGGTTTCGATTTATCACTAGCATCTTTATTTTCACTCGTAGGAAGAGGTCCAAAACCCGGTGGAATAGGTAGATCTTCAAAGGGTACGACTTTGTTCGCTTTATGCAATTTTATTGCATCTTCGTATTGTTTAACAATCCGCCCAAAACGCCTCGCTTTGCTGGCGTTATTTTCCATTTTTGCTGATGTTTCAACACTTTTATATTTCTCAAGGCGCTGTTGCAGAGCGTCCAATAAAGATGTAGGCTCCCCGGTTTCAAGAGAATCTTCAGATATTGTGCGCTCAACATTTTCCACAGACTGTTCTACTAGAGTAGAATCTTTTGCATTTTGTCCCATTTTCTTCATAAATTCAGAAAATTCAGAAGGAGGTGGTGGCATGTCACTGAGATCTACATCTTGACCCTCCTCGACCATTTTTATGACAACATCAAATTGTTTGAATACCTTCATTAACTGTATAGCTGTCGCAGTATCTCCGGCTTTTTTAGATTCCAAAGCAGCTATTTTGTATTCCTTTTGTCTGCTGGCTAAATTTGTCATTGTTTCAGTTTTGTGAATTGTTGCGCACGAATCTTTTGTAGTGCTATTACTGGTAGAAGGTACCAAACTTTCCGATGATTGCTTAGGTACACCACTGTTATCAATGTTATCATTTACCACTGCTGAAGATGTTGCGGTTTTTGCACCTAATTCTGGTGGAATATCATTTATATCTATATTTTGACCAGCTCTCAATTTCTTAAGCAAGTCATTTAATGTTTTAAGACCACGTCCAAAACGCCGCGCCTTTGTCTTATCGTTAGCAGTGTTCGCATTGACCTCAGCATTCTTGTATATCTCTATACGATGCGTTATAACATCTACTATATTATCAGTAATGTTAGACTGCGGCTTTATCTCAGGATCTACTTTCGGAATATCTGTCTCTGTGTCATTCACTGTATGCTCCAATTCGTTTGTGCTACCGGAAATAATTTTAAGTTCACCCAGTAAATCTTTATCGTTCTCAAAATCTTCATCACCATTGTCATCGTCATCACTGATGTCACGCAAACTATCTTCAATCATTTGATCCAGTTGTGTGTCTGGTAAAATTTGTTGTTTAACCTTTAATTTTGGTTTTACATTTCCGCCTGTAATCGCTGCAAGTTCTGATTCTAAATCACTATCGGGCGCATCATCAACACAGCCAGCTGTTGGATCGAAATCGTCTGGAATATCTGTTAAGCCGAACTTGCAAAAGACAAAACAAACAAAATTTATTATTATACGATGAGTCATTTAGTACTAAAACAAAGTATATGGCAATATGTATAATGAAATTGAGCTTATGACTCATATATCCACACTTACTTGTGATAGATCATGATGACGTCTTTTTGCAGGCTCTGGTTTTTTTCGAGAAAACATAATTTAATGCAAATATTTTAAAAATCTCAGTTAAATATTGTTCACTTCTTTAAACAATAATAGTATATTATAAATTATACACAGGTTACAGCTGTTAATGATTAGCATCATATGATTTTTTAATCAATCAATTACTTAGTGCTGAACCGATTACTCGACTTAACAAGTAAAGTAATTACACGTCGGTGTCAGAATTTATTAAGCATTGTAGCCTATAAAATGAAGTAAAATAAGTAGGTACATAGAAAATAACTAAATAATATTATGTTATTATGTTATTTCTGCGTTCTTATTTATTGCAAAACAGTCTCATGCTCGTGCCAGTTAGTCATGATTTAGATTATCAGACTCGGTGTTCGGACTTATCGTCGATTCTTCTTTGTTGTCTGATGGTTGTGTCTGGCTTGCTTATACATTGTGCGACCGTCATTACAAACAAAGTTTTTATCATTTCTCTTCATTATTCTTTTCGTATGCTGGTGTGTGCTTCATCGCATAGCATATTGTTTACATTTCTGTTTGGAATGAATGTATCACACAAGAAGAAGAGAATGTAAAAAAATGAAGTTAATTTTATAAAACAAAAATTGTTTTTTTTTTTGTTAGACCGGAGCATAAATTTATTTTTTATTAATTAGAACTCAGATTATAAATATAAACTATGATCTATGATTAAAATATGTTCTATGATAGCCTTAAAATTTACTTCTAGTCTCAATTGGATTTTAGACTCCTACCACATTTAAAGAAATCCCAATTCAGCATTTAAGAGTTTCTAGAAGAGAGTATAGTGTGTGTTATATTTGTTGGTCTTGTTTATATTTTTTACCACGCCTCTATTCATACCATATCTAAAGATTCACATTGTACGAAAGTATAAAACCTTAGAAACTTAAGAATCAGCATTTATTTTTTTATTATCATTTTCCATAATTTCTTTACTTTAGTGTTTATTATAATATATAATTGATTTACATTTGCCAATATTTTTAAATTAATTCAAACGCGAACCATTAAATATCTCGAAACATGGAAAAGTGGACTTATACCACTTTCAAAAATAACAGCAGCTCACGAAAGAGGCGAAAAAAGACAACGAAAGAAACGCAGCGAAATTTTTGTCTGTGGTACATCGGACACGGCTGCCGACAGCTACATAGCCAACCCGCTCGCGTGCTTGCCTACAAGCAAAAGTCGGATGAGTGAATTCTGCAGCCAAGTTAGATAATGTAAAAGCGGTCTTAAGCCCATGGAATATCAACTCTGAATCGGTATATTTTCGTACTTCAACACCATCAGTGCAAACCCCAGTGTTGATTGTGCATGAATCAAAAGTTTGCGGAAATAAAATTGTATTGATTGATTAAAAGCATAAGGATTTCAAGCGACATAATTTAAACCAGAAATTGGTAAAGTATTGCAATGAAGAAGAATAGTTCCAATGCCAATTATTATTATTGTCATGGCAATGCTAATAACATAACATTCTTTCAACGAAAAAGCAAGACAATTTAAAATTTGATCTATTTGCAGCGGAGAAAAGGTCGAGTAAGTATTTAAAATTGAAAAAGTGAAGTTATTGAAAAGCGCCAGTGTTAAGATTCCTTATAAGTACAACATCTGGATTACTACTAGCATAAGCTTGAGGAGAATTTGCCACTAGGAACAAGCGTGTAGCAAAGCAACAAGTTGTACAAATAATGGAGGAAGTAACACTTACTGAAACTGAAACGCGCTACTATAGCGATCTGTTCCTTTTGTGTGATGTGGACAAGACTGGGAAAATACCACGCCCAAAAGCAATGGAACTATTTCACTCAGCAAATCTTACGGATGATTGTATTCTTGAGGTAGGCATGCTTATTATATTAGCTAGTATTGTATGTGTCATTTGCTACCATTTATATCGGATCGTAAAGATCACTTCACTTGCTGGAATACCATCGACAGCATTGCACATTTCACGTGTACAGTTTTACTCGTGCTTAAAGTTAATTGCTGCACACCAAGCGGCTCTGCCATTACGTCAGGAACTAATTGTTGCAACGGTGCAATTAGAATTGCCACAGCTTGACTTGAAAGATTCTGACTTACGTTTAAGTCCATTGTCGGCACCGTCGCCAAAAGATTGTCTTAACTCTCTACAAAAACGGTCTGAAGAAACCCATCGAAACACTCGCCACCACCAACGAATTCAACATAATTTAAAAACTGGGGTGAACAGTACAGACTCGGAGGTTGAACAAAATGATGAGTTAATTTGTACCGATACTATGGAAATTTCCATTGGAGCCAGTGAAAGCTGTGCTGCCAGCAATAGCAGTTGTGAATTGGTATGATATTTTTAATTTAATTTAATATTAGAACAAAAACCAAATTTTCTTGTATGAAATATGCTTCAGCATCTGCGTCGTGATGGTGGCGGATCCCCGGAAGCATGGAGCACTAATAGTGACAGCCCAACGCCCACAAACAGCGTTACCGAACGACCTTGGGCTAATGACAAACTATGGCATGGATTGCTTGGAGATGAACATCGCCAACTACTTGGTACTGAAGAGGAATCCTCTGACCGACATAGTAGTGAAGACGATGATAATGAAAATGAATTGATGGCAATTTATCAAATAACTCCTGAGCAACAGGAATATTATTATAAACAATTCCAAACTGTACAGCACGATCCAAAGGGGCTGCTTTCCGGCCAGGCAGCTAGGTACCAACCTTCAAGTAAAAATATCATTTCAATGAAAAATTTAAGTATACTGTTCATTTCAGATTATTTTTTGAAAAAAGTCGTATTCCCATCGAGGAATTGCGACACATTTGGCAGCTATGCGATGTCACTCGAGATGGCGCTTTAAGCCTTTCTGAATTTACTGCTGCCATGCATTTAGTTGTTTTGAGGCGCAATAATATACCATTGCCTACTACATTACCTGCTTGTCTGCATCCCAATATATTATCGAATACAATAAGTGTTCAACAACTAGAACCACCAGAAGCGGATCTTTTACATTTAAACGATGAAGATAATGATAAAACTGATGTAGCAATAACTAAACGAAACATGAATTACATTTCCACATTACAAAGTGAAAAAAATGTGATAAACTTAGGCACAATTTCAACATCATCGCAGGCCAGTAATAATTCGCAAGATATTACGCCGCCAAAAATTAATTCTAGTATTACAAATTCACCAAGTAATGAGAAAATCTCTACGCGGCCAGACTCTTCAACAACCGCAAATTCTGCAACGAGCAAAGAAATTCCTCAAAAATTATGGACTGCAGATGGTCCATCTACACAATGGACAAAATTCAGCGAATCACCTACAAATGTGTCTAGTCCTGGGTTGAAGCCTGTAAACTTTGATATAAAGCGGACAGCTCAAGAAGTTGGAAATAATCCTCAGATACTTCACCCAGTTCCGCTTCGCGTAACACCTGTTGGTAAGATTAGTACCTTTTAAATATTGCAATATAGAGCACATCTTACATTTTTCAGCTAATGCAATAGTTACAGTTAATCCCAGTTTAGATATTACGCAACAACAAACCATTGTCGATGACAATATAATACAGCGAGGGCCAAGCCCAAAATCTTCAGCAAGTCAACAAATACAACAGCACCGTGATTCCTTGCAGAACAACGACTTACGCGCCATACAACGTCCTCAAGCGAAAAAACTATCTGGTAAAAGTATAGGAGCTTTACCACCCCCTCCTCAACGAGAATCCAATGTGGGGAGTAGCGATGCTACAGTCCCTGCAAGTGATGTACCTGTTAATCAGCTCTATACCTTAAAAAAGGAACCACCACCACTACCTCCTCCGCGTCCTCATAGACATACTCGAAGTAGCAGCTTAGATCTCAACAAATTTAAAGTCAATGCATCCAACAGTCAACAACCAGAGGTGAGTGATTTGTTTGTAGATACATGGGTGTTTGATGTGTATCGATTTAAAATACATGTACCTTTCAAATTAAGTTCGGAACCACTAGTTGCACAGCGTATTAATCCAATCTAAATTCCATCCAAATGTCATCAGCTATCATACCAATCCAAATCAATTTAATTATGTAAAAATATATGTACATATATGCTTGTATCCCTGTTGTTTGCATAAACATAACGAGTATTATTGCGATTACCAAAACCAGCTCATGTCTAAAAGCAAAATATGTATATGAAAGGAAGTTTAAGAATTCTAGAAGTCCAATTTTTTGTGAAAGGTATAAGGTATAAAAACTTCGGTAATATCGATGTTTTGTTGTTTAATTAAAAAGTTAATTACTATTCACACTGTGAAAGTATTATTCTATTGTAATTTTCTTCTCTTCTTTTTGTTCTTGTTGTTTTCTTGTTAAAATATACTGAACTATGTATTATTTCTTAATATCTGCGATCGTAATTATTCAGATCAATATGCAAGCAAGCTTTGATTTACAAACCTCGACAGGTTTTGCCGATTTTACAAATTTTTCCGAAGACAACTCAGCTGCTACGCATATTGTAAGTGTATAAATTTAAATAATAAAAGTAGAATTGAAAAAATGTACATATTTATGATTTAAATTTAAAAATATATTATATAATATATATACTGTTCCATTTAAATAAATATAATTAACTAACTAATTTGCAGAGCGTCTGTACTGCCAATCAAAAACAACAGAAGCTTTTGCCACCATTTTCTGATGAATCGTCACAAAAAGCAATGCAATCCACAAACAAGTTCTTACAATCAAATCAGAGAGTCTCAGCTTTTGAAGTGTATCGCAAACCAAATGTAATGCTGCGCTACTGTCAGTCTCCACCTGTCCAATCAACATTACTTTTGTCCCAACAACACAAAAAGCAGTTACTGGTACTGGCGCCGACAAGTGCCATCGCTGACGTCGCTGTTACTGGCCAATCATCACATTTAGGCTTAACATCAGAAACCACAAAACCATTACCTAGCTCTGAACTTTTCGATAAACGTGTAGCGGCAATCAGTGAAACTTTGCGAAATGTTTCCTTTAAGCGTAATGAGCAAAATATGCCAGAGGTATTACGTCGTTTACGGGAGCAGAACTCTTTATTGTTGCTGCTTTGCAACGATTTAAGCGATGAACTTTTAAAAGTGCAAACTCGCAAAGAGGAAATAAAACTTAAGCTTAATAGCTTTACTTCTTCTTCAAATAGCATTAGTGTTGTTTCAAATGCATCTCTGCCAAATCAATCCAACATTTTGTCATCTACACCGTCAAAAGCGTCCACATCTGTTGGGCTGGCTAGCGATACAAATGTTTAAAGGTTTTGCAAAAACTCACTTTTTCTGGTTAATAAATGATACATGTTTCTATATATTTTGCAAGTTTTGTTTAAATCAAAACTCAGCTAAATTGACAGCTATCTTCAACTATTAATGTAGTCAGTCGAATATGTATCCCTAACTATAGTTGATACTTGTGTAACTGCATTTACTACGCATTTTAGCGAATAATATGTTAGATATGATCTTTAATGTCAAATCCATATTTGTTTTTGATTTAAGTAACTTCTACTACTTCTAGTTTGAATTTCTTCTAAATCTTTTGTAACATTGTTTAGATGATGATGATAATGTCAAAAATATATTATTTGTTATTGTTTGAAAGAAGTTAAACTTTTGAAACTTGTAAAACAACTGAAAGATTACGAAAACTAAACAAAACTTCAGAAGTTTATAATTATTAGTATATATTAGTATAAATATTTGCTATTAAGGACTATGTGAATTCATTCCGTTTTTTAAATTTTTTTTTTGTTTTATGTAATTCAAACGAAGTTTATTTAGAACGCAGCGAAATTACTTATAACCCAACCAAATTAATGTAATTTTATGTTTTTTCATTGTTATCCTTTAATGTTATAGAAACAGTCCTTTTTGTCAACAAATACAGTTTTAAATTTTACAGCTTTTAGTGTTTCTCACTTTAAATAAAACTTTGTATATATACCATGACATAGTTTGCGAAACAGTAGCACGCGGAAAAAATATGGGATACCTTGAAAAAATAATAGAATTCCAGAAGTGACATTCTTCTGGCATTAAAGATTCCCAATCAAAAAAAAAAAAGAAGTGATCGGAAAAAAATGAAATGGGTTGGCCGCCATGGCCTCAGGAAACGTTTTTTTTGACAAAATGGCATGTCGATCAGTTTGGGTTTACCATCCCCTCTGTACTATGGCCATGCCTTTATTTTAACCATTTTGCCACTAAATACATACATTGTTAACATTATTTTCGCTATTTATAGAATGTCAAATATCATATTAAAAAACTATAATTTTGTATACATATTTAAGATATTAATAAATATATTGCTGTAAGATGTATACAGTATACTGAAAAGATAACTAAGAGACCGTCTTAATAAGGGATGGCTCATAAAATTTTTGTTGTCGAGGTTATCATGAATATGTTTGATATACTCTATGTAAATAAATGTAAATATATAAATGTTCGACAACATTTAAAAAAAAACCTATCACATACTTAATAGTTTTGTGAATAATGTTTACTTTAAATCGGAAACAATAATTTACCTAAGCTTAAAACGAAATTACACATTAAGTCAAATTAGAAAAGATCTAAAATTTCATTTTATATAATCTTATTATTTAATTTCTTAATTAATTAATTTCAACTATTGTACATTCTCAACTAAAATTGTTTTTGCAGATATTGGTTGATTTTTTTTTAGATTATTTGTTTTAGTCGATGCGACTCAAAAGGTACACTCCGCGCCACTTAAATAGCACATCCCTACAAATTCTTTTCTTGTAAATTTCTTTGTTACCTCGTATCTTCCAAATGGATCGATGGGTTTCGTCAGTTGAAGTATCGTTATATTCGTCTTAAAACCCCAAGTGTCCTTAGATAGGTGTTTGAAAATAAAAGTAAAATTGTGGATTTTTGGTGCGAAATAATAAAATTAAAAATGTTCTTATTAGAAAAAGTGCGTTTTTCTCGAAATGCTGTTTTTAGAGTCAATGACCTTTTGTAGTTAATGTGCGATATTTACTAACCATGTAAATTTCAAGATTCTAGAAGGGGTACCTCCCCTACAAACCCAAATTCAAATTAAAGTTCTTTTTAGTGCATTACTTTTTAATTGTATATTTTGCGTCGTGCTTTTGATTTTCTTAATTATTAAAAACTAATATTTTCCAATTCAGAGAGAGACTTAATTTTTACGAGAATCAAGTAAAAACAAGTATATTTTTTCGTACCTTCAATATCACACAACCCACACAAGACCCACAAACTTTGTTAGCCAACCATCCCCAAATATTTTCAACATTCTTTAGTTACGGTGAGTATGGGCTACCTTATAGCCATCGATTAACGATCCACACAGCGTGAATTGACGCATTATCATGTTGAACACAATAGCTGGATTCATCGGGACCATCTAAATTATCCACGTCTGAGAAGATAATGAGACCCGTGTGGTTCTAGTAAAATGAGTGTCGCAAAAATTATGGGGTTGTGCTTTGCGATTGGTATGAAATGGAGACTGCTATATTTTTAATCTTTTTATCCATTAAGCTTTCAGAATAAAACATCTAATAGTGATTAGGCTTGCAATATCACCACTGCTTTGAGGAAGATAATATTTTTTATCTAATGTTTAACAAAGAAAAGACACTTCTAATTTTATTTACTTTAGTTCTTTATTCTCAATTTGTTTTCTTGTTATATATTTTTAATTGTCCGTTAGCCACTGCACATATGTATGTTACCTAAGTTGTATGCAGGTGTGATTTACAAAAATAATTGTTGCTACTATTGTTGTTATTGTGCTTTGATCGATTTCGTTTTATTCGTCGTTAATGCGTGAGATTAGTTTGGTGCTTTGTCGCAAATGATTAGCGCTTATTACTCTTTTCCCAGTCAGAGTTGAAGCTGCATCTGAATAGGCGTGCTCGATCGAATATTAGCCTCAAACCCTCTGCTCCAGACATGTTTCCCCCGTTGGAAGCGCTGAAGTGATTCCAACTGAAGTGGTCGCACGGGGTAGAACAGCAAGCTTGCCTATGTCTCTTTTGATTAGGAGATTTGCCGTATGGATAATAGCAACGCGAATGATACCGTCGTCCCCAGGAATAGCCCTGTCAATGCGACCCAAATGCCACCTAAGTGGAGGCAAGTTATCATCTCTAATTAGCACCAATAAGCCTGGTTGTAAAAGCTTGGAACCGCCGAACGCCATTTTCCACGCTCTTGAAGTACTGACAGATAACTAACGCATTCGAATGGTACTTTTTGAGAGACATTGGCAATGAGTTCAGAAAGTAAATGAGCTGCACAAAGTTCTTGTTTGCGAATAGTTAATGTTTTTAACGAAGTTATTCTGGACTTAGCGCAAAGCAACTCAGATCGAATGTAGATACAAGCGCCATAAGCAGTCATACTTGCATCACAAAATGCATGATTTTTGAACGTAGAATGCGGCAACAAAACGAAACGAGGAAATTTGAGGCTGGCAACATTTGATATCTGTGATGCAATTTCCAACCAAGAAAAGTGCAGAGTTTGCGGCAAGATTTCGACGCAATTGAGCTTTTCCTTCCAAAGAACCTGAAGAAATAACTTTAACTTCGTGAGGATAGGAGCTATTAATTCCAAAGGTTTATTGGAGTACCACTTACGTATTGGGAAATGTCCTCTTTGCAATACCTTCTTCACCTGACATCGAAATTGAGAAACATCATCGACTGTGTCGCCTCCAGTTATTAGGTCATCGACGGAAATTCAACTTCCTCGCTCTAGAAAAGCTGATGCATGGCTCGAATAGCCAAGAATACTGCAAGCTTTGTTCCATAAGTGAGTGTGTTCAAAGTGTATGTCTTTATGCCCTCTTTAGGACTGTGACGCCACAAAATGCATTGAAGATATTCATCCGGATGTGTTATGTGAACATAGCGATACATTTTATAAATAGCACCACACAAGGCAACTTTGAAAAATCCGAAAGGTAAAAGTGTTGTAAAAATCTTTGGTTGTATAGATGTCACTGGCAATAATAAGACGTTTAGCGATGAATCAGAGCAGATTTTGCAGAACCGTCAAATACAACGCGTAACTTATCTGTTATGCTATCGAGCTTGTGTCCAAAATGATTAGGCAAAAAATACTGAACACATTAGGAGCCAAAGACATATGATCCAAATTGATATATTCTTGAAGGCATACTGCGATTTTAGCGTTGTGTTCCTATTCAGCCTAGACTCGATGGTCCTAAATCGCCTAATCGCCATACGAATTACCAAGCGCTTCAAAATTGGTCCTGGCCGGAAGACGAACAGAGTACTAGCCAGAATGCAGACGAGTGCAGCCTTGCACACAAAGTATGCCATCATCAGATACAGTAGTCGACGAACCACAGAAACTGTCGATTTCCCAAAACCGATTAACAACGTCTGCTAAGTTATTAACATCGGCTTTGAGATCACATAAGATTGAAGAAGAGTCCGGCACCAAGAAGCAGATCAATACGTTGAGACTTATAAAATAATGGATAATGGATCAGCAAGATTGATATTTTTTGGGATATTCCAAATTGAAGAATTTAAGTCAGAATGAGGGTGATAATTTTTATTGTGTTAGTTATAACAGCAGTGAATGAAGCATGATAATTTGTAACTGAGACTGGGCAGAAACATTAGTAGATTTATCAAACGAAAGATTAGACTCTCCTATACCAGATATGGCAATCCTTGATCGATATGACTTTAGTTGCAATTGTTTTGCGAAACGAGATGTAATGAAATTTAATTGCAATGCAGAATCAAGCAACGCTCAACGGGGCACAAATAACCCAGAACGGCCTTTGATGTATATTGTAGCAGTAGCAAGCAACACGTAGTCGGTTATTTTGGTTTCTAAATCAGTAGGTGCAGAATTGGGCATATTTGATGAAACATGCGAAGCAGACGGTTGAGCATATGTATCCATTACAGACTGCGCACCATGAGTAGGTGTACTTGCCCTTGAATGAAGTAACATAAGTTGATCGATAAACTTAAACATTGTGGACATTTTGAAATATAATGATTGTTACAGTTGCATCACAAACATGAATGATAAGATGAGGTGACAAAAGTATTTTTAATTTAATTTAATTTTTTCCCACCTGATGGCTAGGTGTTTGTTTTACCATAGCGCTTTCTACGTTTTCCATCATCCGACATCGCTTTTCAAGAAACGATGACATGTGCTACCACTTTGGCAACTTGTTTATTTGCAGAGACTTTCCATTTCTCCATAGTTGCTCGGTCTTATTTTCCAACGATAAGATAAATTTATAACCCGTCTGTCAACTCCACCGTTGATGCCATTGTGCTTAATACTCTTAAGTGTGCATTAATATTGTCGCTTAATTCACATATACAGCTTGCTGCCCCTTTCTCCACCTTTCGTATACCAAAAATAGACCGAACGTGTACCTGAAAATATATCAATTTATTATTAAAACGATTAAACAATATATCTAACACCTTATCATAATTTGATTACGTTGGCTCAAGAGAGCGTATTGCATCCAAAGCGATACCATCCAAGCAAGACCGCAAGTGCTGGATCATTTCCACTTTACCCATGTCCTGACTTTTACCAACGATGGTGTTAAACATTGCGTAAAAATTTGGCCAATGAGTATAATCCGCGGAAAATCTCGGCAACTGCAATTCAGGGAAGCATTGATATGTTTGGATCATTCATAAATTGCCGCAGTCCAGTAGAATGAGGAGCTGTGTCCTTTTGGTGAAGATAAAGCTTATGCGTTAAATTCGAATCACATTTATATTATTATTATTTATTGTTCAATAATTTAGAACATACAACAATGATATCATCTTAAATTTAATTAAATTAAAATATAACTTATAAAATATATAATGCATATAAAGTACATATTGAAAATAATTGTACAGTACATATTAAAATACTAGGAGTGGTTAACAATCCTATGTTCAAGAAAACAACAGACTATACAGTGGCGCACAATAGCTTTGAGAGCGACTTCAAGGTAAAATTTCCTACCAGGATGGAATGGAAAGAGAACAACTTTCAGAGTGATTTTGACATTTCAATCTTCACGGATGGATCGAAGATGGAATGCGGTGTAGGAGCAGGGGTGCACTCACCACAAATAAGCTTAGACCACTCTTTCCGGCTACCCGACGAGGCCACAGTCTTTCAGGCGGAGGTGAAGAGAAGCAACTTCCTGTTTTTCCGCCAGCTGGCTAACAGACGGTGGAAAGATCTTGAATCTTGCAGAGCGGCACGTGCTACCTGGCCCTGTTACAACGAAAATAGGTCTTTTAGACTCATTAACAGAAGACGCTCGGATACCGCAAGGCTCACAGCGGTTTTTACCGGTCACTGGTGTGTAGGTATGCACGCGGAGAGACTGGGTATTCCGTTTAGAAGCCATTGTAGGAGCTGCGGAAACGAAGAGGAAGAGGAGTCACTCACCCACTTTCTATGTCAATGCCCAGCCCTGGCAAAGACTAGAAATAAGTTTCTGGGCAAATATTTCATAGACAATCTCTCGGACTGTTCAGCCACATGTCCGGGTGATTTACTCAAATACCTAAATTCGACAGGTTGGATTTAGTAATACTGATTGCGTTCGGCGAGGAAGTGGTATCAAAACGGCACTCTAGTGCTAATTGTGGCTTGTAGTGGTTTATGCGAGCCAGCCACGGAAACCAACCAACCAACCACATATTAAAATTAAAAAATTAAAAATACAAAACAATACAAAAAAAAAATAATTAAATTCAGTGATTATTTCTTCACGGTATCTTAAAGCCTTAATTACTTAGTAAGCAATATTTTATAAACTTGTAGAATCGTTACCATTTAAAATGTGAATAATAAGATTTTTATAGAATCTACTTGACTGAATAGCTTGATCTACATACGATTTACGTTTTTCATAGATTAGAGATTCTAATAATAGAAATTGTGTATTGTTTATTTCTTTTATCCATACAATATTCTTTTCCAATAGTTTTCTTGACAACCTATGTGACAATCTTTGATTAGAGTAACTAAATAGTGTCTTTATTATATACCTCAAGTGCAAATCTAGCGTATAAAAATGGTTGTTTTACCTGCCAGTTTCTAGCATTATTGCATAGGTTGGTGTAAAATTTGGCAATTTCAAAACTTTTTTGATAAGATATCGTTGCATTTAATCCACCTGATCAAATAGCCTTGCTTATTGCCTTATAAAGTTTCCATTTAGAACTTAGGTGAATCTCAGGTTTACTTAAAAAATTATTCCAGGTCGAATTAATAATCATATTTGACAAACAATTTCTATTTTTCCAAAACTAAATTTAGGAGTGAGGACAATTCCCAGGTACCTATACTCGGAAGCAATTTTTACCTGGTCGCTTTTAAAACTCCACTTTTCTTTTTCGGACAATCTCCCTCTGTTCCTAAAAACCATCATTTTAGAGTTGTTTAGGTTGACTTCTGAATTCCACTTACTGCAATACTCTTCGAGATTTTGTTTCATACATTGCATGGTCTGAATATCGTCTGATATGTAGTATTACAATATCATCCGAATGTAGAAGCAACCTTATATTAATATGATTGATGTAAATACCATTCCCTAAGTACTCATGCAAGTCATTTAGATAAAGCGCAAATAGCAATGGTGACAGTAGACAACCTTATATGACTCTTGAAACTGTTTCAAACTCATCTGAGGGTGTCTCTCCCGTCCAAACTGCACGCTTTGTTTGGCTACAGGCTTCTGCTCCTTCATACTCCTATTTCTTGTAATTTGAAAACTAAAGACTTACTTACTTAAAGCGTATACTCTCCTCTTTTCGTAAAACTTTATCTATACAATTGAAGCAAGATTGTAAATATTATCTACAGTTGAGTACCCTTTTCTGTACCCGGCTTAAAATTCATTTAAAATATTTCATTTTTGTACCCAGTTATAAAGTCTCGTGTTAAGTACTCCCATCAAATCCACTATAATTACTAAGCAAGGTGGGATCTCCATTTTTGAAAGTTGGACAGATTATGGACTTTACAAACGTAACACTTATCTTTGATTGTTCAAACAATAAATTAAGGCAGTTCGCAAATTCAGCCTTCACATCATATTTATATTACTGATTAAATACTAGGGTTGTAACGGAAATTCGCATCCGCCTCCGCAACTGCAGAACACCTGCAAGAAATCGTACCTCCGTTTCCGCTTGTTTTTAACGGAGTTTTAGCGAAGGTATATTTACATTTTGTCATTGCGAAGTCACATTTCTCACTACATCTCACAACCCATATCAAAATTAAAAAAAAACAACTTATTGAAGTCATCATTTCAAGATTTCGTAGCTTTACAAGCAATGCATTGTATTCGTTTGCTACATATTTGGACCTAAGGTACAAATAAAAAATAGATGAAATTGTTAAGGGCAAAGTTCAATCAGAACTTTGCGCTTGCTAACGCAGCATGACTTGGGTCTTGTAAGAGCTTCAAGTGAAGCTGATGACCACATAGCTTCTGTCGCCAAAAGGCCTATGATTGAATTGAACCGTGTTGACGATGAACCGTGTTCGAGCTCCAGATATCACCGCCAACGAAAAGCGTTTATCAAATCTGGCAAACATGATGGAAAAGAGCAGTGACGATGGGAAAAAGCATTGATAAATGAGTACAATAGCCTAAATACAAAATCAAATGAGTCAAAATCTGAGTCTAATTGGCGTAAGCATAGACTCGTGTTTAGTTCTACAACAACCACAAGTAAAATGACGAAATTCTTGGGGTTGTTGTTGTAGAATTAGTCTCGAGTCTGAGTTGTTTCTAGACAAAACATAGTCACAGCTTTCAGATTGGTCAGACTGGTAGCAGTGTTGTTGCCAACTTTTTAGATGAAAAAACTGCTGATGATGTTAACAAATACATAATTGTAGTTATTTGTTTTACAATTTTTTTGTTAAAATTTCAATATAATACGTGGCAGGAATAAAAAAGGGAACTGCCAGAACTATGTGCATACACTGCATTTTGTTCTAAATCATATACTTTTCACAAATTTTTAATTGTAATTTCTCAACCTTGCCACAACGTTCCACTTGTATGTATAATCAAAACACACAACATTTGATAAGTTGTTGTTATTATTGTTGTTGATGTTGCTTAGATGATTAGTAAAAGCTTGTGCGACGGTCGCGTGTGATCGTTTTTGCGTGTTTTCACCAACTGATTGTTGGACATTCTCCTTTGTCCTGTTAGAGTCTAAAGCTGCATTCGATCAGGCGCGTTCGATCGAACGTCAGCCTCAAACCATCTGCTCCCGACATGCTTCCCCCTTGGAAGCGATGAAGTGATTCCAACTGAAGTGGTACTAAGGGGCAGAACTGCAAGCTTGCCTATGGCCCTTTTGATTAGGCAATTTGCCGTTCGGATAATAGCAACCCGAACGATGCCGTCGTTCCCCCAGGAATAACCCTGCCAATGCGACCCAGCTGCCACCTGAGTGGAGGAAAGTATCATCTTTAATTAGCACCAATAAGCCAGGTTGTAGGTTTGCAGCCGCCCAGCGCCACTTGTCACGCTCTTGAAGTAGTGACAGATAACTAACGCTCCACTTTCTCCAGAACATCTGCTGCAGCTGACACACACGTTGCCAATGACTTAGACGATCCATGTTAAGATGCGTTATGTCAGGTTCATCAATTGTAGCGAATGACGAACCAATCAGAAAATGCCCAGGAGTGAGCACTTCTAAGTCATTTGGATTCTCTGAAATGGGACAAAGTGGTCGTGAGTTTAACATTGCAGAAATTTCACACACAAGTGTACGAAGTTCGTTAAATGACAAAATTGATTTGCCAACAACACGATAAAAATGAAATTTGGCTGATTTTACAGCGGCTTCCCATAAGCCACCGAAACGAGGTGAACGGGGAAAACACCAGTTTATGCCAAGTGTTAAGCATTCACTGGATATCTTATTTATGTTAGGATCGCTTAAGAATAGCTGCTTCAGTTCCTCTAACTCATGCTTTGCACCCACAAAGTTCGTAGCGTTGTCCGACCAAATTGAATTTGGCTTGCCGCTTAGGCTAATAAATCTCCTTAAGGCAGTGATGAATGATGATGTGGATAAGTCCTCCACCACCTCCAAGTGTACAGCCTTAGTAGCGAAGCATATGAATATTGCAATGTAGCATTTAATTGATGGCTGAACGCGATCCGCAGGCAATGGAGCTATAATATGTTCAGTGATCCTTGGCTTTAGTCGAAAACAGCGTATGCATTTGTTCACAATGTTTGATATGGTCTTGCGACCTCCGATTGGCCAAAATCGTTGTCGCAGAGCAGCAAGAAGACCCTGAGGCCTCGCATGTAAGAATTTGTGATGAAAAAACATGATGATTGCGCTAGCAACAGGATGATGCTTTGGTAATAACAACGGGTGCCTAGCATCATAATCCAAGTAAGAATTTTGAAGCCGTCCGCCAACCCGCAGCAGACCCATCGAGTCAATGATTGGATTAAGTGATAAAAGCTTGCTTTTAGATGAAAGCTTCCTTTTGAGTTGAAGTGCTCTGTAATCATCCGCGAAGTGCACTTGTTGAATGCATCTGATAAGTAAATGCGTGCCGCTTCTGATATCATCAACAGTGAGGGAACTTTTAGAACGAGGAACGTCCTTATATTTCAGCATCAGAAACGGGTGAACGTATGCAAAGACCCGCTGCAACTTTCCAAATGAATTTTGAAACTTGCAATAAAAAGAAGTCCATCTGCAATGAAGAAACTAGCGCTCTATGGTGACGTTCTGGTAGCTCTATAGGTGCTGGCAAGGTTGCAGGCCAGTTAGAATCATCAGAAAGCAAAAACGATGGACCATTGAACCAGAGATTAGATTTCAGCAACTCAAAAGGTGTACATCCATGAGATAAAATGTCAGCTGGGTTTAATTAAGAACTCACGTGACGCCATTCCATACCCACAGTACGTTCCTGAATTTGCGAAATCCTGTTAGAAACAAAGGTATTAAAATTTGATGGTGAGTCACGTATCCATGCCAGAACTATTGTTGAGTCTGACCAACAATGAAAGGTGCAATCGAATGGTAGATTTAGAGAGACATTGGCAACGAGTTCAGAAAGCAAATGAGCCGCACAAAGTTCTAGCCTGGGAATTGTTAACGTTTTTAATGGAGCTATTCTAAACTTAAATGAAAGTCCCCTGGAACTCAGAACGAATGTAGATACAAGCGCCATAACCAGTCATACTTGCATCGCAAAATGCATAAATTTGAAACGTAGCATGAAGCAGCAGGATGAAATGAGGAAATTTGAGGCTGGTAACGATCGAGATCTTCAAAGCAATTTCCAACCAAGCAGAGTGTAAAGTTTGTGGCAAACTTTCGTCCCAATTTAGCTTTTCATTCCAAAGAATCTGAAGAAATATCTTTAACCTCGTGATGATAGGAGCTATTAATCCCAAAGGGTCATAGAATCTAGCGACGGTAGCTAGTATTGAACGTTTAGTGATTGAAACCTCAGAATAGGTTTGCGTAAAGTTGAAAAGTAGTTTATCCAACACAGGATCCCAGGATAAACCAAGTGTTTTTATAATATCTGATCCATCATGAAATTTGAGAAAAGTTTCTCTGTCCGCTTCAGCCTCGCCAGAAAGCGCTGGAGCTTCATTGAGCACCACTTGCGTATTGGGAAATGGCCTCTCCGCAATACCTCCTTCACCTGACATCGAATTTGAGAAACAAGCGGAAATTCTCCTTCCTCGTAGGAAAGCTGATGCATGGCTCGAATAGCCAAGAATGCCGCTGGCTTTGTTCTGTAAGTGACTGTGTTTAAAGTGTATGTCTTTATGCCCTCGTTAGGATTGTCACGCCTCAAGATGCATTGAAGATATTCATCCGGGTGTCGTCAAATACAACGCGTTATTTAGTTCTGGTGCTAACGAGCATTTGCACACAATGATGTGGTAAAAAATATTGCGGCCCATTCCACTTGTTAGGAGCCAAAGACATATGATCCAAATTGATATATTCTTGAAGGAATGCTGAATACTGTGATTTTAGCGTTGTGTTCCTATTCAGCCTAGACTCGAGGGTCCTAAATCGCCTTAATGCACTACCATATGAATTACCAAGTGCATCAAAATTGGTCTTGGCCGGAAGACGAACAGAGTACTGACCAGAATGTAGACGAGTGCAGCCTTGCTGAAATAATTGCTCAGCAAGTATGTCATCATCCGATACAGGAGACGATGAACCACAGCAACTGTTGATTTCCCAAAACCGATTAACAACGTCTGCTAAGTCATTAACATCGGCTTTGATATCTGAGCAATCGGCTGAAACTTGCAATGATGTAGATTTCGTTCCTTGTTGTGAAAGACATCCAGAGACCACCCAACCAAGCCTTGTCTTTTGTAAAGTAGGTAAGTGATCAGCAATACGAATTTGCCCAACACACATAAGCTCGAAGAAGAGTCCAGCACCAAGAAGTAGATCAATACGTTGAGACTTATAAAACAGTGGATCAGCAAGACTGATATTTTTTGGGATATTCCAATTCGAAGAGTCAGAATGTGGATGATAGTTTGTTATTGTGTTAGTTATAACAGCAGTGAATGAAGCATGATACTTTTTATCCCAAGACTGGGCAAAAACATTAGTAGATTTATCAAAAGATTAGATTCTCCTATACCAGATATGGCAATACTCGATCGATATGATTTTAGTTGCAATTGTTTTGCGAAACGAGATGTAATAAAATTTAATTGCAATGCAGAATCAAGCAACGCTCAACGGGGCACAAATAACCCAGAACGGCCTTTGATGTATATTGTAGCAGTAGCAAGCAACACGTAGTCGGCTATTTTGGTTTCTGAATCAGTAGGTGGAGAATTGGGCATATTTGCTGAAACAAGTGAAGCAGGCGGTTGAGCATGTGTATTAGACATGTGAACGATTGCAATCAGTTTTCGCACTTCTGTTTGTATCATAAATACGTAGTGATACTTAATGCAATCATTAATCATTTTTACTAACATAAAGCGTACGAAAGAAAGAGAGAACAATTTTTTTAGATATCAATTCTAAACTGTTACTATTTTTATCCATACTTTTTTTATGAATATGAAAAGTATTGAGTGCATACTACATGCACTAAGAGTAAAAACGTTGTTATTGTCTGGGCGAGCGAGGTAAGGAGAGCGCTCGCATAGCACAAAAATATTTCGTAAGAAAACAATAACAACGTACATCTTCATCCTAACCCCTCTCTCTCACACTCAATATGTCCTTTGTTAATGCGTGGTACTTTTCCTTGCTTTGTTGAATCGATAACAAATTTCTCAGCGTAATTTGAAGCGTTTTAAGCAAAATAAAACAGATTTTTTGCGCCGTTTCATAACTATGGATGAGACTTGGATCTACCACCATGATCCTAAACTGAATCAAGAACGTTTACATTGGACTGAAGCTGGTTGCTCAGCTCCAAAACACGTGAAGTCAGAACGATTGGCAAAAAAGGTTATGGCATCAGTTTTTTGGGATGCAAAAGGCATTTTGTTGATTGATTATCTTGAAAAATGTAAAAAAATTAACTCTGAATATTATTGCAACCTTTTGGATCAGCTGGATGAAAAAATTGGTGAAAAAAGACCCGGTTTTAACAAGAAAAAAAATAATTTTTCATCAAGACAATGCACGTGTTCCCACAAGTGTTTTGACGATGGCTAAATTCAATGAATTAAAGATCGAATTGATTGAACACCCACCGTATTCACCAGATTTAGCTCCTAGCGACTTCTACCTATTCAGAAACTTGAAACAATTTTTTCGAGGAAAGCGCTTTTCGTCGAATGAAGAAGCTATTGCAGCTGTGGACCGGTATTTTGCAGAGCTTCCGGAAAATCAATACAGAGATGGTATAAAATTATTGCAGGATCATTAGAATAAGTGTATTGAAGTTGAGGGAGACTATATTGAATAAAAAAAATTAATTCATTTTTTAATTATTATACCTTCATTTTAGCTTTCACTACTTTTCAATTAACCTGTATAATGTATATATTTATTATATCATATATCAGTTCGACTCGAGCTTTCGTAGAGTGAGGTTGTCAAAGAAACGGTGTCTATGCTATCGTTGTTTCACATCAAATAGATTTTTTCAATTAGAACGCTGCAAGACCTGCGTAAACATCACTCCTGTATAAACAACACAAAAGTACGCTTTGAGTTCAAAACTAAACCAACAAACCAACTCACACAGTGCTACAATTGCCAACTTTTCGGACATGGATCAAGTAAGTGTAATGTTAAAACATCATGTGCGCATTGCGCTGGTTCACACAATACAACTACTTGTACAAAAACTGTCACATATTGCTGTGCAAACTGTAAAGGCGATCACCCCGCTACCGATCCCGCTTGCCCTTGCCGCGCATCGTTTGTAACAATGCTAAAAATAAGGAATCAGAAAGGTCAACGCACTGTTGGTAGAAACAATAACATAAGAAGCACCAGCATTCAAAACCTAAAAAGAAACAGTAACCATCCTTCTTCTATTAGTCATCAGCATAAGCATTTAATGACCAATAGTGCGTTTGATAGAAATCCACCAACTAACCAAACGGCAAATTCCAATAAAAGCAACAACTTTATTAGTTACAAAGAAGCGCTCACTAGTAATAACAACAACATCAACAAAAACACCATCTCAAAGTTCACCTGATCTGTTTTAGCCTGACGAAATTAGTTCGCTGCTGAATGAACTCATGGACAAACTTAGCTGCTGTACAAACAAAAGAGAGCAGTTTAATATAATAACTCAGTTAGCTGTAAAGTACGTATATACTAAATATTAATTTAAGTAATTGTCTTAACATCATGGCATGGAATGCGCGTGCAGTAAAAGATAAAAGAAGTGAACTTTTACACTTTTTAAAATCTAATCATGTCCATATCTGCCTTCTAAGCGAAACGTGGCTAACCCTTCACGAAAGTTTCCTTATCCCAGGCTACTCTGTTTACAGGAACGACCGTTTTGGTTCTATGGGGGGTGGAGTAGCAATAATTGTAAAAAGCGAGATTAAACACAAACAAATTGTAGGTCTAAATACCCGTCTAATTGAAAACGTTGGCATTCAGCTGGAAATAAATAGAGGAAACTCCTTAAAAATTTTCTCTTTTTACTTTCCTGGCTCTTCAGCGAGGAGCCTATCAAATTCATGCTGTTACTCAAACGGTACTAAACATAAAAAGGACATGTTCAAGGCTGACTTGCTTAAGATGCATCAAATCAATGGTAGCTATATACTAGGTGGTAATTTTAACTGTAGAAATCGCCTGTGGAATTGCCTCAGAGCTGATTGCTGGGGAAACATTCTATACGAACTTGCTATGCAAGGTAAATTTAGTATCATATACTCAAGGGACCCCACTTACGTTCCATCAAACTACAAGGCTAATCCGTCTACACTTGACCTATTTCTAGCTAGTTCACCTCACCTTCTCACTGAGCCGCTAGCTCAAAACGATCTTTCATCAGACCATTTACCAATTATCAGTAAAGTGTATTCGACCTTAACCTGTTCAAACAAGCAGACCCTACTATTTTCAAAAGCAAATTGGAAGATGTTCAGACATATCCTAAACCAACGCTTCCGAATAATACCAACCTTTAACGAAAATTCAATATACTCCAGTTACGAAATTGACTACATTATTGACTTCATGACAACTAGCGTCTGCGGTGCAATCGACCAAGCCGTACCCAAATCCTATATCACCCTTCCATTTAACACCAAAACCCTGACAATATTGTAGAGCTTATAAAAATACGTAACATTACGCGAAGACTCTGGATAAGAAATAGGCATCCAATATACAAAGCTAGATTAAATTTTCTAAATCGTCAAATTAAAGTACAATTGTTAGAATTGAATAACATTAACTGGAACAATAAACTTTCCCGCCTTGACACAAACTCTAAATCATTCTGGAAAATAACAAAAATAATTAAAAACAAAAAACTATTCGTCCCAAGCTTTTGTTATAATGATCAAATTCATAGTACCAGAGAACAAAAAACCAAAATTCTGAGTGAAATCTTTGAGAAAAAGCATCACTCCACCGATGCACTCTCAGATGCAACCACTGAGGTATTAGTAAATAGGTCGCTGAACACCCTGGTCACAGCTGAGATCACAAATAACCAAACAATCACCCTTGCGGAAGTGAAGGATGTTGTTCGCTTCTTAAAAACTAAAAAGTCTCCAGGTCCAGATAATATACCTAAAATCTGCCTGAAGCATCTCCCCTTACGTGCTCTAAATTTACTTGCTCTTATTTTTAATAGATGTGTAGACATTGGATACTTCCCACGCAACTGGAATTTAGCTAAAATTGTGGCGATTGCAAAGCCAGGCACACCTGTTGACTCACCAGAAAGCTACCGCCCTATAAGTCTCTTGTGCGGTTTCTCCAAAATCTTTGAGCGAATAATTAAAGGAAGGTTAAACACATTCATTGAAAGAAACAACATTCTCCCATCTTTTCAATACGGCTTTAGGCCCGCCTTCAGCTGTATTCATCCCCTCAATAATCTCAAACAATTTGTTACAAACAAACTAAAATCAAAGGATTCGGTAGGCATGGTTACACTGGACATTCAAGCTGCTTTTGATACTGTGTGGCACAATGGCCTCATACACAAGCTAATGTAAACCGGTACCCCTCTATACCTTGTAAGAATGATTCGCAGTTTTCTATCTGACAGATATATTTGTGTATATATGGATGGTGTAAGTTCAGATAGAAAATTGATAATGGCTGGTGTTCCTCAGGGCTCGGTGCTAGGACCCTTGCTCCATAATCTATACACATAGATGGAAAATTAACCTACTGCTAAATTCCCAACCAATAAGTTGGGATAACTGCATTAAATATCTTGGCTTAAATATAGACAGCAAACTAACCTTTCGTTTGCATATAAATAGGACAATCGATAAAGCAAATAAGACGCTAAGAATCCTATATCCCTTTATCAATAGGAAATCTAAACTTTCGATAAAAAACAAACTTATAATTTATAAATCGATATTCGTTCCAATTATGTTATACGGCTCGGAGGTTTGGGGTGACTGCGCGAAAAGTCACCGTAATAAACTTCAGATCTTACAAAATAAATTGTTAAAAATGATATTTAATCTTCCTTTTTACTACTCCACTTCCCTACTACACGAAAGGGCAGATATAGCCATGATTGACGAAAAAATTCGATAGATTACTAATAGTTTTAATGTAAGGAATCAAATAATGCACTTTCCAAGTGTAGATCGGCACTTAATTAGCTAATTCTTAATTAACTTTATTAAGTCCAGATCCCCAGTTTTTAGTTTTAAGTCTATAGTGCTAGTCTTAGGTTAAGTTTTTATAAAACTCTTAATTGTAAGGTTTTTGTATCCCCTATTTTCCGTACTCTAAAAAAGCATGTTCTCTATTTAATGAATAATCTATTTTATAATTATCTTCTTAGTTGTTAAATTGTCAAAGAAACTAAACTCTATATAAGCGTAAAATCATCAAAAATGTAAGAATTATACTATCACGAGTTAATAAAGAAAAATCATATTTATTTATGTTTGTTGGAATCAGAACCCTTAATTTTAACTTAAAACTATTGGCAGTCCACCAATCGTATCGCAGCACGTCGGCACAGTATGTACATCATCGTGCGCTTATGCAGACCTTGAGTCAGCGGATCGTTGATAAGATCGCTGACCTGGGCTGAGTGTGTTAACTCTACCCTCCTTAAAAATCAGGAGAGACATGTAATAACCTTTGGCATCTCTATATTGGGCCCAATCACGAGTTTGGACTACAGAATGCGAATAGCATAATTACAATCACGCCAACATCCGTTGCTATGGAGTAGATTTCTCTGGTGGTCAGTTCGCTCAGTCTCTCGATGTTCCTTAGGCCAAGCAAGTGTACGTAACCAATGTCAAATTTGGTACCATGGTCGAAACGAATGACATCACTTTGGCATTATTTGTAGCGAAGTGATCTGCGTGCTGTTATATTGTAGACCGTTGTCGCCGATGGCCTCATTATCCAACCGGATCAGGTAAGTTCCCGACAGGTATTCAGAGGAATTATGAGTTGTCATATTCCCATGAAAGTTAGAGAGGTAGAGTACGTCTTCTTTCTAGAATTCGACGACTTCTTCGGTGGTTGTATGGAAAGTATATTCGACTGAACCACCTTTAACAGCCTGGGTATGCAGCTAGTTTCATTCTATTTCTTCAGAGATGATTCTTTGCAGATAGTTGTGTTGGTTAGAAGCTTACAGTGACCTTTAATGCCAAACGCCTCCTTCAGTCCCGATAATTTTGTGTCGAAACTCAGGTCTAAGCGATTATCCTCTCTTTCACGGGTGATCTTATTACCAATTTGTTGAATGTTTCGGCGTGGACCTTAGGGATGGAGAAAACGTAGAGCAGAGTTGTGCCATAGGTGTAGATCGATGGTCGTCCGAACTCAATAGCCTCTATGTCATTACCGTAGGGTAAGGATTCTATTTCCATCAGTAGCTGGTTGATTTCTTCTCTATCCAATAACAGTTGACATGCCAACACCTTTTTCTTTAACCAATGACAGTTGACTTGCCAAAAGTTGATGGGCTGGGCACATCAGGTACCACGAAATTGTCTAAACTCTTGATAATCATGTTGATCTTCATGATCATATCATCCGTTGCTGTCATCAGTTTGTCGTTGCTGTGGTGTTGTTGGTTATTATTGGCGACAAGCAATTGTGTGCGTGCCAGGATGTTGTCCCAATCAGCCGTGTTTCCAAGCGGAATCAATCCAGTTCACCGAACATGCGGTGCTTTTAGAAAAGAGAGTCGTTCGTTCACCTATTGAAGGTGAGTATCCCATACTATAGAACTCTGTATATTTCTTTCTGTTGCTGTGGTTTTGATCTGGTTCACCAAATCATCCAGGGCTGTCAGGTTTACAACGTAGATAAGGTTGAAGTGGCCATTGATTATCCCACCATTACCCTTAAGTGGAGATGGTTGGTTGGTTTCCGTGGCTGGCTCGTAGTGGACTCTAAAAGCACTAGAGTGCAATTTTGATACCACTTCCTCGCCAAACGCAATCAGTATTACTAGATCCAACCTGTCGAATTTAGGTATTTGAGTAAATCACCCGGACATGTGACTGAACAGTCCGAGAGATTGTCTATGAAATATTTGCCCAGAAACTTATTTCTAGTCTTTGCCAGGGCTGGGCATTGACATAGAAAGTGGTTGAGTGACTCCTCTTCCTCTTCGTTTCCGCAGCTCCTACAATGGCTTCTAAACGGAATACCCAGTCTCTCCGCGTGCATACCTACACACCAGTGACCGGTAAAAACCGCTGTGAGCCTTGCGGTATCCGAGCGTCTTCTGTTAATGAGTCTAAAAGACCTATTTTCGTTGTAACAGGGCCAGGTAGCACGTGCCGCTCTGCAAGATTCAAGATCTTTCCACCGTCTGTTAGCCAGCTGGCGGAAAAACAGGAAGTTGCTTCTCTTGACGACCGCCAGGGAAATCGAGACCTGTTCCACCAACGATGCATCAAGAGAAGCACCAGAACGAGCCAATTCGTCCTCCTTCTCATTACCCTCTATGTTCCTATGGCCGGGAACCCATATGAGAGTGATATCAGCTTGACGACTTAGCTCGCTCATCGTCGACCTGCCTTCCTTAACGAGCTTTGACTTCACAGTGGTGGATTGCAGTGCTTTGAGTGCCGCCTGGCTGTCAACGAAGATAGCTATCTTACGACCTTTCGGTGCGTTATTTTTGGCCAGCCGACCTGCTTCCCTAATGGCAAGGACCTCCGCCTGAAAGACTGTGGCCTCGTCGGGTAGCCGGAAAGAGTGGTCTAAGCTTATTTGTGGTGAGTGCACCCCTGCATCCGTGAAGATTGAAATGTCAAAATCACTCTGAAAGCTGTTCTCTTTCCATTCCATCCTGGTAGAAAATTTTACCTTGAAGTCGCTCTCAAAGCTATTGTGCGCCACTATATAGTCTGTTGTTTTCTTGAACATAGGATTGTTAACCACTCCTAGTATATTGCTATGTCCATATGGTCGTTCTGCCCAGCAGCCGGTTTCTTTTAACCTTACCGCGCTGTTGCAGACCATGTTTTTGATATGGAGGTCAATTGGGAGAATATATAGCAGCACATTGAGTGCTGCCGTGGGACACGTGCGCATGGCTCCTGTGATTCCTACACATGCCGACCTCTGCACCCTGCTAAGTTTTGTTCACTATGTAGCTCTTTCCTAGAGCTGGCCACCAAACTTCTGCAAGGGTAATAGGCCACAGAGGCTTCCCCAGCCCGTAGCTCTATATTGGATTTCGATTCCACATCCTGTGGCCCACTTTAACAGTTTCCCAGAGCTCCTTGCATAATGTTGCTTATCACACTAGGAAACAGCCCTGATACCATGATCACAACGTCATCCTCATACGCGACTATCATTACCCCCGACTCCTCTAATACATTGAGAATGTTGTCTATGACTAACAGCCACAGCAGTGAAGAAATTACCCCGCCCTGTGGTGTCCCTCTGGATAACACATGTGCTAACATTATTGAAAGCACCCTCTATATCTAAGAAGGCTGCAAGAGAATATTGTTTGTAGTAAATCGCCTTCTCTGCCATGCGGACTACCTTATGTAGAACCGTTTCTACCTTGGAGGTACTCGTGTTTGCAAGTCGAGAAGGGAAAATAGCGATAATAGATCTAAGATGGAGCTCCAATACCCTTTCCATCGTCTTCAAGAGGAACTATGTTAGGCTGATTGACCTGAAATCTTTTGCGGTCTCATGATAAATTTTCCCAGTCTTTGGTATGAAGACTACCTTGACTCTTCTCCAACTCATTGGTATGTGGTTTAGACGAATACATGCCCTAAAAATCAACCTTAGCCACTGAACTACATTGTCCCGTAGCTTCTGTAGCATTATCGGAAGAATTCAGTCCATGCCAGGCGATTTATTGAGTGCGTGATCTTGTCCTCTGTGAAGATCGAATCAACGTCTCGTGAAGTTTGCAGTTACCGTACGGGTACTTCCGGATCAGTTGTCGCATCTTTGCATGAAAATGGGAAATGTGTTTTGAGTAGGAGATCAAGTGTCTCAGCAGATGATTCCGTCCATATTCCATCTTCCTTTTTCAAGAAAGAGGGATTTACCCGTTCCTTGGCCAGAACCTTTCCTAATCTTGCTGAGACAGAAGTAGACTCGATCGACTCACAAAATTCCTTCCAACCATTATTTTTGGCGTTCCTGATGGCTTTTTGTAAGTCTTGAGACAGTCTTTGTAGACTTGCCAGTTGTTATCCATGTAACACTAATTGAAGAGCTTTCTCGTTTTCTCTCTGAATTTCAAGAGCTTTACGTTCCACCACTGTGGGAAACGTTTATGGCTCCTTCTAATTGGACAGGATATCTTGTGCGCTTTGCCGAAAGCTTCCTTAAGATATTTAACCCTCCTTTCAATTTCGTCCTTGGGGTCAATATTTGAGCATGTAAAGGTATTCAGTTCCGATTTAGCTACCCTTGTAAAAACATCCCATTTTACATTGCGTGGGTTTCTAAATGGAACAGAATCCATTGTCTTCAAATTCAAATTGTAGAGCATACAACTGTGATCCGAGAAAGATCTTTTGTTGGACACCTCTCCAGTTTTCAACCTGAGCCTCTGAATTTTCGGACAGAAGAGAAATATCTAGTACCTCTTCCCACCCGGGAAGCCTTCTGTACTAGGGAATGTGAAGGTTGGAGTATTTCCTCTATTGCAAACTAACAGATTGAAACTACTATAAGAATTAAAAGGCGACACACCCCCTTCATTGTCCTCGGTGCTTCCCCATAGCGTATGGCGTGCATTGGCGTCCTAGAAGTAAGGAAGTGTTGCTGGCTGTCGCACTGGCGGCAAAGGAAATCATTTACATTGTTTTTGACTAAAATACATGTTCTTGGCTTTTCACATACCTCAGCGTATAGTATCTTGTAGTTTTTGTTCCTGAGCCCCAGAATGCCAGTGCCTCTGACTCAAGGCTCTTGGACGATGCATATATCAACGTCCTCCTCGCCTAGGAGGACGGCAAGATTATCCGAGGCATTATTGGAATGCTTTAGGGTAATCTGCACGACCTTCAGCATCGGAAGTTGGTTTTTTTGGCGTGCTTGTTGTTTCGTCCTGAAGCAGCCTGCAACTCATCTGTTTTTTCTTCTGATGACCGGAAAATGTATAGTTTGGCGTACCTCACGCCAAACCGTATTTCGTGGTCCGTTTTCTCCAACTCCTTAACGGAATCTTCGTTAATGGAGAGGAGCAGAGACATGCTGTTCTTTTGTTGACCTTCATCCTCGATGACAATAAAGTCATTCATAGGCATGGCAGGGTTCTGCCGCTGCAGAAGCTGTAGCACCTTGCCGTACTCCACCTTCATAACAGGCAACCAAATGCGAGCTCTCGGCCGCCGAGCTGGGATGAGCTTAAGCCTTAAGCCCTCCCTCTTACCACCGTTGGTGACTTCATCAACAAGTGCCACCGTCAGCTCATCCCGAGCAACATCGCTGAAAAGCCTCTTGGCGCTTGTGGAGGGACCTTCTTTGTCGGTTGTTCTAGCAACTTTACTCTTACGAGTATTTGTAATGGTCTCATCCTGAGAGCGATTAAGTTTAGTCGCTGTTACAGGTTTCACGTGAATTGTCATGTATTACACGTACTCGTCCACCACGGCCTGGTATTTTACCTTGTCGGCTTGGTCGAACTCATGTACCGTCCCACTCTTCTCATTTTTGGCGATCTTGCCTAAGATGAAGAGGGCTTTTTGGTACAGCTTCTTCCTGACCATCGCTTCCGACTTGCCTTTCTTCGGCTTTGGTGCACTATTACTTGCGCTTTTTGCCGTTTTTACTGATTCTGTCCGTTTGGCGCTATTTTCGATAGCCACCGACGTAGTTGTTGCTGCTGTTGTTGTCACCACAGCTTGTCCGCTGTTAGCGGTGACTAGTTCCTGGCTCGAGCCAGGAACTCGTCCTCGTAGCTCATACCTAGCTCCATTTCGTTCTCTGTTATATTGTTGCTATTAATTTTTGTTGTATTATTTTTGTTCATATTTTTCGTCCCACGAGTGTAGAGGAGAGTAATTCCACCGGGGCGTAGCCCCCGGTACCCCGGCAAGGCTAAAGTTTAAACCTAAGGTCGTCAGGTATCCGAAGTCCACCGTTATCAGACACACTCACGCAGTGCCATTCATCCCATGGGCACGGTTGTAATACACCCGGGATTGCGGGTTTTATCGAGTTTACCTCTCTAGATCCGCCATATTCCGTCAATAGCAGGGACACCTCTAGCAGGATGTGGCTCCTCACCACGTATGGACGATCTTGAGCACCAAGCCCCTGGCTCTTTACCCAGAAACCTTGTCCCCAAATACTTACTACATTATATTTTTGTGACGTCAAAAACAAAATTTAGAGAGCGTTATTTTTTATTCAACCTTGTGCATGGTACAATGGGCGCGATCAGCAGGTCCACTCGCTAACTTTTTCAAATTACTTGATGTTCACTGTGACTGTCAAAATCACAAAATCAATCACAATGTAGTGATTGCGCTGACTAAAAATCAATCATAAAAATACTTTGATTTCCAGTCAGCGGACTTTTATCAGCTGTTTTTTGTTTGTAAACAAATAAATAAAAAGGATATTGTTAAAAAAATTTGTAGGGGGAGCGTTTAAAAGGGTAGGGGGTAGTATTACAAAGTGCAGGGACCGGAATTGGGAATATTTATTTTTGTTGTTAATATGTGTTTCAAAGATGAGTGGAATGGAGAATATCTTAATTGTAGGCAAGATTGTCTTTCATTGTCTCTTTCTCAGCTGTTTCTGTTCAACACTCCCAAGCCGCAAATTAAATTGCGTCAGACTTCGAAGCCGGATATTTTAAACGCCGTAATTTTACAAGTAGTCAGCACTGCGTTCAGAAAAGTCAAATCAGTCAACGCTTACTAAGTAATCGGAGAAAAGTCAGCGATTGGTCCTGCTGAACGCGCCCAATAATTATAATATTAATTAATAATAATATTGAATAATACAAGGTAGCGCCAATTTGTCCTGTTAAGGTATTATCCACGTAACCATTTTTGTGCGTGGAAAGCGCTGTTTGTGAGTTTGCACAAAAAGCATTAAGGGTCTTCATGAAAGCGAATAAATCGCACAAATGCATAAAGTTGTGTGGTCACTTTCATGAACGAACTTGTTTTTTGTGAACTGCACAAATCGCAATTAAATGCAAAAAATTGACAGGACTTAATTATCGCACAAATTTTTTTATGTGGAACAACTGCGATTGTGCGATTTATTCGCTTTCATGAAGACCCTAAATATTAAATTTATTTTTTAAATTATAAATACTTATTTTACTGGTATTGCAAGCAATATTGCCGCCGGCAAAGACCATAAATATATATGGTTAATGGTCTTAAATACATATGGTTAATGGTTTTTGCCACCCCACATTCGCTGTCCAAACTAGAGCTGTGCGCGTGACGAAATTCTATGTCACGTACATGCACATTCACGAAATAAAATTTCTGTCACATTCACGAAAATTCACGGTTTCTTGGTCTTTCACGATCACGCACGAAAATTTTCTAGTTCATCATACATTTAAAAGTCGCGTAGTCTAGGAATTTAAATTATTTTTTATGTGTTTATAGATATTATTTATTGAAATTTATTCTTAATTCAACATTCTTAATAATGAAGGATATCATATCATACAAAGACTCTCATTTGTTCATTTTACAAAATCGTAGCTTATTTACTAATTAATATTTTCCAATTTTAACCCCATTGGAAGCTGCTTCACGCCAGTAAGCCAGACAAAAAAGGCAATCAAGATCTGATCCTCCAAATAAACAAAGAGGCAGAGGACATACTATACCAGCGACACGGGAAGATGTCGTGGGGAACGGGTAGTGTATACCTGCGCCTCAAGAAACGTCACCCGAAGGATGGTAACGTCAACACGCTGGAAGCGGGAGAAGTAGAGAGGGATCTCGGACTCGAATCTGTGACCAACTCTACTGAAACCCTTCAGCTGCACGGGGAAGAAAAGATGGAGGGGACAGACGGAGTGTCGGCGACTACAGCTACACCCGTACAACGCATTGCTGAACCTGATGGGGAAAGTATTGCAAATAAACCTCCATCACAGTAAGGCGGCTTCGGCCGAGCTGCTCCTCACGTTAGAGGAAGGCAGCTATGACGTGGCCCTGATCCAAGAGCCCTGGCTATCCTCCGGGAACAAGGTCTCTGGATTGGGGTCGAAAAACTACAGAATTTTTCATGCTGCAATGGTAAGGAAGATTAGATCTGTCATCCTTGTAAAGAAAAATATTAACGCATATTTATTATCCAATCTTAGCACAGATGACCTGGCAGTGATTGTCGTAGAGGGGGACGATGGGCACAAACTCCTTGCCTCCTGCTACATGGCACACGACGCCGAGGCACCGCCCATGGAGCTACAAAATCTCATGGAGGAGGCCGGTCAACGTGGATGGAGGATAGTGGTAGGTGCAGACGCTAATTCGCACCACCCTCTATGGGGTAGTAAGGACATCAACCAACGTGGTGAGTACCTCTTTAACTATATATTACAGTATAATGTAAGTATAGCAAATAGGGGAAATATTCCAACTTATAAGGGTCCAACATCGGAGGATGTATTGGACATAACTCTCTTTTACGGTGACAATATGCAGATCTTGGATTGGAAGGTGCTTGAGCAACCCTCCTTCTCCGATCATAGTTATATAAGTTTCACTGTAGATATAAAGATCCCACTAAGAACCGAAAGACATATTTAGGAACCCTAGAAATACGAACTGGGGCCTATATGAGAACTTGTTAAAGGGATACTTAAGAAATGTTCCTCAGATCACTACTAGCAGCGACGTTGAGGCAGTGACAGAACTCATAACATCTAAAATCCTTCTAGCTTACCATAAATCCTGCCTGCCTACGAGACTTGGACGCAAATCCAAGCCCCCATGGTGGAATAAGGACGTTGGTAAGCAAAGACAGGAACTTAGAGAGTTCTTTAAGCTAGCCAAACTTGCTGATTGTGAAGAGTGCTGGAGAGAATATAAGACACTACTATCGCTATACAAAAAAGAGATAAGGAGAGCCAAGAGGAGATCCTGGCAGATCTTCTGTGGTAATTTGGACAAGACTTCTGAGGCGTCGAGACTTCGGAAAATACTTGCCAAGTCTCCTATAATCCCTTCACTAATCCGCAAAGACACAGGCGAATGGACCAAAGACGGAAAGGAAACGCTGGAAACTCTTATAGAAGCCCACTTTCCTGGCTGTACTGAGGTTTCAGACGCAACTGTAACGACACGGGGTGTAATCAATGAGGTATGTGAAGGCTTAATTACATCGGTTAGACTGGAATGGGCCTTAAAATCGTTTGAACCCTTTAAATCCCCGGGACCAGACGGCATCTTTCCTGCGCTCTTGCAAAAGGGTTGTGCTGTACTGACACCATGGCTTAAAGGAATCTTCAGGAATTGCCTGAGGTTTAATTATGTTCCGAAGAACTGGAGACTCTCAAGGGTTGTTTTCATACCAAAGCCAGGTAAGAGCAGCCACTTGTATCCAAAGGACTATCGGCCAATAAGCCTCACTTCATTCATACTAAAGACGTTTGAAAGACTATTGGACTCGTATATTAAGGAAAAGGTTTCACCGTATCTAATATCGAGAGACCAACACGCCTATACGAAAGGCAAGTCCACTGAGACTGCGCTTCATAAGGTCGTGATGCAGATAGAAAGGGCCATACAGTACGGATCATGAAATTTACATGGTCCAAATTTCAGTTTGATACAAAAAAAAAACAAAAAACTTTTTCTGATAAGAACATTATCTTAAATGGGATTTGTATGGAAGGTACTCCTCCTAGTGGTCCGATTCGACTGATTCCGACAAATGTGCAGCGTAAAAAGGACCTATGCGCGTACTTCAGCTCTCTAACTCAAAAACTGAGGGACTCGTTTGCATACATACAGTCAGACAGCCAGACTGACGAACAGACAGACATGGCCAAATCCAGTCTTCTCATCGAGCTGATCACAAATATATATACTTTATGTCTGCGATGCCCCCTTCTGTGTGTTACAAACTTCATGACAAACTTAAAATACTATGAAGAGTATAAAAATAGTATTTTGTCTAAATTACTACCTAGTAAACTCGTTCGCCGTTCCTCTATTATGCGACTTGAAGTCAAAAAGACTCGTTCACCCGTCGTTGACGAAGGTGGAACACAAAGTGTTCGACGGCGATTTCCAAAAATCAAGGATTGGCGTTATGCTTCGAATTTCTTTATTAATATAATTAGAGAGTTGTTTATCGACTTCGGTAAGACAAGATTTGGTATTAAACGATACCTCGGAGAATTCTTCAAACTGTATTGAACCAATTTTACAATATGGTTTGCTCTCAGTTGGAAGATTGTCCATGCTGCAAAAATATCATAAATGAGTTTAATATTTTGCGTGCAGCACCAGTCAGTTATCGGTTATTGAAGCAGGTGACTGTCAAAATTACTGCAAATTTCAGTTAACACCGTGAACATTTGCACGGACAAAACAAAATTTAATGGCGATGTCTCTTGATGTTCTGGGCACTGAATTGATTTATATTACATTAAATCGTTCCAGACTTACGTTAATTGAATATTAATTATTTTTTTGGATTTTTGAAATCGTCTGTTGCGGAAAAATTCTGTCAAAAAAAAAAAATTGTATACACATACATATTCACCGTGACGTCGTGAATTTTCGTGAAGGAACCCTTTCACGATTTTCACGCAATTTGGGCACTCGTTCGCGATCACGAAAATTTACGTTTTTTTGGTCTTTCACGATCATGCACAGCTCTAGTCCAAACTCATTCTCATTCAAAGACAACTAATAATCGAAACATATTTGCACAATATTTTTTGCGCGGCAATAAACAGCTGATGATGGCAGATAAATTAAGGAAAATATTAATTGTATTTTTTTTTGTGATCTATTAACAAAATACGTAGCAGGAATGAAAAAGGGAAATGCCAGAACTATGTGCATACACTGCAAAATGTTTTAAATCATGTATTTTTCACAAAATTTAAATTTTTATTTCTCACAATTGCCACAACGATCCATTTGTGCATTTGTGTGTGTAATAAAAACAAAAACAAAACAAAAAACTCAGATCTCGCACCTCAGAACTTGGTGACAAAAAACGGGTAACCAGAACTCGCAATATCAGAACTCGCTGTCTGAACGCACTATAAAATGCTGAAATAATGCATTTAGTATTGAACATAATGAGGAAAGGCATTGAAAAATTAAAATTTAGTGCTATAAAGTCAATTGTTTGCGCTCTGATCAGATCTCTTAGGAGTGTTGAACAGAAACAGCTGAGTAAGAGACAACAATGGATGACAATCTTGCCTACAATTAAGATATTCTCTATCCCACTCATCTTTGAAACACATATTATAAATTTTCCAAATCAAGTCTGTTCATGCACTTTGCTAATTCTTCTCCCTTAAATAAATAATATTACAATATACTACTAACGATCCTCAAATTTTTTTAACAGCCTATTTATTTTTGTGATTACAAACAAAATACAGCTGATTGATGTCCGCTGACTTCAAGTCATCAAAGTATTTTTATTTTTTATTTTTAGTTCTGAATGAATTTGTGAATTTGACAGTCAAAATGAACACCAAGTAATTGGAAAAAGTCAGCGAGTGGTCCTGCTGCGCCCAGTGTTAAGTTGATTAATTTGGAATTAAATGAATTTCTTTTCATTTTTATAAATTTAATTTGATAAAGTTAACTATTGATTTATGAATAAACTAGAAACCCGCCTTGCTTTGCACGCGTAATTTGCATTTCATTTTTTTTAAATTTAGAAAATATCGTTTTGGTATTCATAGCAAGAATTTTTATTTAATATATTACACAGTTTTTTTACAATATGCCTTTGTACACACTCTCTTGCTACGCTCTCAAAATTTTTGTAATTGGTTTTGCATAAACTGAAACTGTAAATTAATAAAATATGTTTATTGTTGAATCAATTTTTTATGTACATGGAAACCTTTCGAAGAAAATTCTTTAAAGGAAACCGTATTAAAATCCGTTGCGTGGTTTAGAAGTAATAAGTCTCCAAACTTCTTGGAATTTCGACTTTGCTGTATACTATGTAATGAGATGATGATTAATAAAACAACTTCTTACATGTATGAAATCCTTTAAAACAGTAATTATAGCTTCGCAAGTTTCGTAGATGATGTTGCTTATAGATGGCTGGGATACATAAGTTTTAAATTTTAAGGAGACAAAACTTTCGACCGTTGCCAAAAAAACGTAAAGTGGTGGATAATCTTAAATATGGCTGCTCTCATATTAGTGTCCTGCTTTACAACAAAAGCGGCCACTTTCCGCAGCAACTCCTCATAAATATCTCTATCCACTCTTTAAAAGTTTCGATAGTCTTTAGGAGAGGTTACTTCTAAATCCCTCAGTAAATTGGTGTGGGAAAATTTGTTCCTTTTTTGTAACCATTCCTTCACCCACATTTTCCTTTTTCTTTTATTTTCGTCTTCCTCTTCTTGTAATAGTATTTCATTTATCATAACAGTCGGTAAAAGTTGACGCTTCATTGCAATGTTTTCGTTTTAAATATTTTTTAATACTGAAGTATGCCGATCAAGTTTTACAGTGTAGTAGCAAATCGCAAGTATGCCATCATACCAAGTCTGCAGGCATGTATCATCGTTTAATAGCTGCTTTAGCCCATGAACCTTGCGTAGCTTAATATCGTTTTCACACCGAGCCTGATGCAAATCAATTACCTAGTTTATGCGACGCTTATATCGAAAAAATTCATCATCATGGTGTAGTTCGGTCTCAATTCAGTATGAATGTACCAATCCACACGTCCACGAGTTCATCTGAGGAAAGTTATTTGATGTGAGGATGGCGCTGATGTGACGTTGGATCAAATGTTTGAGTCAAATCAAAACGTTTTAATTTTCTTCAAATCTGTTCTGCTTTCTTGATTTAATTTGACAGAAGTGGGTGTGTGGATGACGAAATCATCTCGTTATGATGAAATCTTCGCTGCGAACAGACGTGTGTGTCTACTAGCCGTTTTAGACAGGGCCATGATGCGACCAATGATTCGCATCACAATCGACGAAAATTACGTCATTCAAGGGTTGTTGGTGCAGATTGTGATGCGATGTTGATTCGCATCTGATGCTTATCAGGGCTGGGAAATGTCTGATAGTGTTGCTAAGTTTTTGTCATTTCCGGTTAGATATTGTCAGTCTTCTTCTCATTTTATGTTTTAAATTTGCATTTAAACGTACCAGCGTGCTTGCAATTATTAATAATTCTTTTAAATAACCCATTTTACATTTAAATAATGTTTTTTTTAACGTTTTCTGCTTCTTATGCACATTCAAAACAATAAACATTTGTTAATGATACGAAATGGCTTGTCTAAACACCAAAGTGTATCATCGTGTTGCAGTCCGGTCTAAAACGGCTATACAACGGAGAAAAGAAGCGGCACATTCACTGTGTTCATTTCTTCTATTCTTTTTTTTCTAGAGCAAGCAATATTGCCGTCGGCACATTCGTTATGTGCACTCATTGTGCTTCATAAAGAAATAAAAAAAAATTTCTATTTGATAAAAAGTAGATGAGTGAGTGGGAAACGCATCAAATTACAACAACAATGGTTTGATCAAACTGTGGACGTGTGGATTGATACCTTACCCGTGAATAAGCACGTACACAACTGATTTATGAATCATGATTCACCTTGTATAGGCTGCGTAAAAAAGATTGTGTAAACCAGTTGATTTATATTTCTTATGTAATGTTATCTGTAAAATACATACTGTGTGGACAGTTTTAATAAAAGAACATTTGGTGTTGTCATAGGGTTCATTTAATTACTTTAACTCCATCCAATTTTTTTTTTGGAATTATTGATTGAATATGAACACTAATAAACGAAAATATAATGGAGGTAGGTTTGGAGTTGAAAGGACCAGGTCTAAAAAAAGTAATGAATGGGGCAATGAAAAATTCAATCCAAAATCGATGAAAACTTCCGAGTCTGCGACACCATGGATAGAATATAAAGAAAAAATTGTTGAACGTGAACGGGAAATGAATAGAGATGTCACAGATATAAATTGCAAGGAAGCCAAGCAATTTCTAAAGAGAAGAAACGAAAACTATAGACGCACATTGATTGAATCAACACGGAAAGAGCCTACAAAATGGGAAGACTTTGTCGAAGAAGATGATGTCAAAACGTATAAAACAAATCTCGATTCACAAATTAAACATAAACCACAGAATACACAAAACCCATTTGCCAAAAATAATAACGGAAGCAATCCTAATACAGAACTCAACTTTAGTCAAAGAAATCAAATGAGAAAACTTATAACGAAAGCAACAATCACAGCAAAAGGCGGTATATTGAACAATGCAATCGGTGATATGAAAAAATATGGAGTATTTAGAAATAAACCAGTATAGTATAAGTATTGATGCATACACATATGTATGATGAAAATATTATTTTTGTTTTAACCAAAAGTATATTTACTAAGATTATAAACACACATACATACAAGTAAACTTGATACATCATGGAAACATAAATACATAAAAACACATTCATATGTATATAGATAATTAAATTATTAGATTTCTTATTTAGACATGAGATTGTTTTTTACTTAAGGTGAATATTTGTGTCCTTTAAATTCCTAGCAATTCATATTTGATAGTTTTGCTATCAACTGGTTGTATTTCGCGTTGCCAGTAAAGTTTTTCTTCAAACCACGATACTGATCGATTTTCTGCTTTAGAAAATATATTACTATAAACTCTAGGGTCTGTGTGGCTTCCTTGGGATACATCATATTAAATGTGTAATAGTAGCACAATAATTGGGCAATGATGTCTGCAAACGAATTATCCTCACTGCTAATCTTAACCATTTCCTTGCCTTCTATAAATATTGTTGCCATGAAGTCGCTTTCAGTTGTTGATAATTTATTTTCTGCAATGTTTCATTTAAATAAAAGGTTTTTAAAAAGAAAATTAATAGATGAATATACTTACTAATTAGAGCGACCCACGGTGCATTTGTTGGATTCGCATTTTCCACATACTCAGCATCTGCATCATGTTCGAAAAATTTAAAAATGAAATCTGGGTTTTCATTAAAATAATAGGCTAAGCCACGAAAAACATTCGGGTCACTTTCAGTCAGAGCACTAATTTTTTTATTTTTTGAATTCTTGAAATACTTAAATATGCGTTCTCTTTCTCCTTTCAACTGACTTTCGAGACTTCGTGGATTAATGGACATTAAAATTTCAAAGTGTTGATATAGCACATCTCTATCAAAAATGTAAGGCCAGTTGTCCTTTATTGTAGAGATATCCGGAATTTTTTCACTGTTATTAAAAAATGAACGTTGTAGAGTAAAACATTCTTTCATATAATTAATAATTGTGTCGCGATCTATTGACTCGGCATTTTTGTGGCTTTCAATCAATGCGTGTTTCTTCTTCTCTAAAGAACTTGTTGTAGCCGCATTGACTTCATCATTTGAACTTGATGTGCCATCGTTTGGTTTTCGTTTTTTGCTTGAAATATGTATTTCGAAAATGTTGGAATTGGGTCGCTTTTCTGGCTTCTTTAAGCAATTATTACGATTTATCATCTTCGAAATTAACAAATGAGGTGTTGCTGATATTAACTGCCCTTCTCGGTCTTTTTCTAGCAATGAATCTGGATACTTTTCAGCAGCCTGTTGTGCTACCTGACGAAATGTTCGAGTCGAAATTTGATGAAAACGTTCGCGCAATTCATCTACCAAGATGGTAGCAAAAGTATTTATACGCTTTCCCAAGCTTTTCTTTTCCCGGAACAATTTCATTATATTCTCGGGAACCTTAAGCCAAGGTATTGTAAAATCAATAAACTGAGGAGAACACTTTATTGTAGTAGAACCACTTGGCGTTATGCTAGTCAATGATAAAGTTTCGTCGTTCGATAAGGTAGAATCATTTGCATTTGTTACAATCATATTATCGCCATAAAAAATTGGATCTGAGGTGCAGTTTGAAATCTTATCACGCTTCAAAGCCGCAGATACTGGCTGTGGCATTGGAATGTATTCTTCATTTTCTGACAAAAGCATTAAAAGGTTCTTTTCTTTAGCAAACACAACAAGCACCTCATCTTCACAGATTTCACAACCATTGCTTTCCAGGACCAAAGTTGTTCCAGTTAGACCATATTTATGTGCTAGAAGTTTATAAAATTTACATTGGTTGATAAACGTATGCATATTAATAATATACTTATGTACCTTTCTCAATGACGTCCTTGCGATTTGGCATAGACATGAAAGCTTTCCGCTTTCTTCGATTACCAGTACAAATTGTTATCAAAATTCTATCCTCTTCGGCAAACGCAAGATTTTCTTTATGTTTTTCTTCCTTTTCCAACTCGCTATATACAACTGCAATGGAAAATGGAACATCGAACGTACAAACACATCGTACACAAACTAAATAAATCAATTGCATTACAAATTAACCAACTACCTACTTTCTTTAGTTTCAATAGATTGTGATACACAACTCTCATCATTTTTTACTTCGCGAATTGCCGGCGGGTTTATTTGATGAATTATTATATTCTCAGCAGCTGGGTCGGTCGCCATAATTCTTATCAAAAAAATCTCTTAGCGTTTACAATTTTGGTTTAAAAATGATATTTAAAAAAAATGTTTAAAAAAACCGAGGGTAGAAGGACAGTCGCGTTCCTGCAGAAAGCAAATACATTCATATTGTATGTACACAAATGCACGCCCGGTAATGCCAACTCTGTCGACGGATCAATTCATTCGCTACGAAATAATTTTTTGAAATAGGTTGGCAAGTCAGCGCAGCCTGGGTGGTCCTTTATGCTTGATTGTTTGCTTGTTGCTTACTTTGATTTGCGCGGCTTTAGTTGACATTAATGTTATCGTTTACTTTTAGTTTAATAGGCATTTGTTATAATTGTAATTCCGTTTTGTATTTAATCCGTTTTGCGTTTATTTTTATTTGTTATGCAGTACACAATTAAAATCTTTACCATTATTAACAAACAAGAAAAATGAATAGAAATTGATCGTGAATTATCAGCAACTCTTCAACTCAATTCAAAATGTTTATGAATTCATTTTGCATATTAATTTTTTATTTTTTTATTTGTTGCATTGGAAACAACAATGCGGGGAGCCATCTTACAAATTCATTGATAAATACATTAACGGAAATGGAACCCATTGGTAATGGCACTCTAAATTATCGAGTCTTTGGAAAAAAGGGAAAAGATGGTATAGAAAAGCCTTGGTTTGACGGTCTGGATATGAGACATTTTCAGTGTGTTCGCCGTGGGCGATGTGAACGTTTGGAACCAATTTATAACACATGTTTGGGCTCAAAAATACCATACGAAAGTACAAGCTTGGCTTTAACAGATTATCGCAAACAGAAAGAACTTAACGAAGCCTTAAGTAATTACCGAGTATTAAGACATGTTCCGAAGTGCTGGGCTGTCATACAGCCATTTCTCTGTGCTGTTTTCAAACCAAAGTGTGAAATAATTAATGGAGAGGAGATGGTTTACCTACCGTCATTAGAAATGTGTCGCATAACTCTTGAACCTTGCAGAGCCTTGTACAACACAACAAATTTGTTTTCGAATTTCCTACGTTGCAACGAAACACTCTTCCCCTCTAAATGCAATAACGATGTTCGCGAAATGAAATTTAATAATACGGGTAGCTGCCTTAAACCTTTAGTTCCTGCTGACTCTAGTGGAAGTTATTATCCTGGAATTGAAGGTTGCGGTTTGCAATGCAAGGATCCATTATACACGGATGATGAACACCGTCAAATACAAAAACTTATTAGCTGGGGTGTTTCACTGTGCCTATTGTCAAATCTCTTTGTAGTGGTCACGTTTTTGATTGACTGGGATAACGCCAATAAATATCCAGCTTTGATAGTTTTTTACATTAACTTTTGTTTTCTTATATCCTCCGTTGGGTAAGTTCTTAAACACTAAAGATATATTTGAAACCTGATTTTACCGTTTTATGTGTAGTTGGTTAGTACAATTTACGCCTGGATCTCGTGAGGACATTGTTTGCCGCAAAGATGGTACATTACGTCAATCGGAACCGACAGCTGGGGAGAATCTGTCATGCATTGTTGTGTTTATATTAGTGTATTATTTTCTTACGGCTGCCATGGTTTGGTTTGTATTTCTGACATACGCTTGGCATCTTCGCGCTATTGGCAATGTACAGGATCGTATAGATAAAAAGGGCTCGTATTTTCATCTTGTAGCGTGGTCCTTACCACTTGTCTTGACTATAACTACAATGGCATTAAGTGAAATTGATGGCAATAGCATTGTTGGAATTTGCTTTGTGGGTTATTTTAACCACCATATACGTGCAGGGATATTACTAGGACCACTTTGTGGAGTAGTTATTATTGGTGGCTACTTTATTATACGAGGAATGATAATACTTTTCGGTTTAAAGCATTTTGCCAATAATATTAAATCGACATCAGCCAGTAACAAAATTCATCTCATCATTATGCGAATGGGGGTCTGCGCCTTTTTATCCCTTATATTTATATTAGTCGCTATAGCATGTCATATTGCAGAGTTTCGACATTCCTCCGAATGGGCTGTTAGTTTGCATAAATTCATAATGTGAGATGATATAATTAATGTAATTAACATGATGTTATGAATCATTATAAATAATTTTGTAATTTCTAGATGTCGCATAACTTCGGTGTATGATGAAAACAGCACATGCAAAATAGAGAATAGGCCTAGCGTTGCAATTCTGCAGCTTCATTTACTATGCCTTTTTGGGGCCGGCATTGTTATGTCTACGTGGTGCTGGACTCCGTCATCAATAGAGACATGGAAACGTTATCTCAAAAGGTATGTTTCGCAAGTTTTTGTTATTTCGTTTTCATTTTTCAAATTTCTAATAATTTTTTTCATTTCAGAAAATGTGGCAAAGAAGTTGTAGAAGAGGTCAAAATGCCAAAACATAAGGTTATTGCACAAACATGGGCAAAAAGGAAAGAATTTGAGGACAAGGGGCGTTTATCAATTACATTGTTTAATACTCATACTGATCCAGTGGGTCTCAATTTTGATGTAAACGATTTAAACTCGTCGGAAACACATGACATAAGTTCAACTTGGGCAAACTATTTACCTCAATTCGTAAAACGTCGGATGGCATTAACAGGAGCCGGCACAACTAATTCCTCAAGCCAAGGTCTGCGTAAGAACTCTGTTGATTCTGAAATAAGCTTTAGTGTGCGACATGTATCGGTTGAATCTCGTCGTAACTCTGTTGATTCTCAAGTATCAGTTAAGATAGCCGAAATGAAGACTAAAGTAGCATCACGGGGTCGGAATGGTCATCACCATAGCAAACAATCCTCATCATCATCGGCTAACAAAAGGACACATCGTCGAAGAGACTTTATTTCTACTTCGACGGGTCGCAAATACCGCGGACGGCGCGAAAGCAGCACATCAATAGAATCTCAAGTTATAGCTTTAAAAAATGCAACATATCCAAATACTAGTCAAAAAATTGGATTATTTGCACACAGCTCAAAAAAGCATAACTCAATTAAACGGCGGAGTGCCAATGCTATGTTAGATCCTGCTGATATTGGAGCATTTCTAGCCAAGAATAGTCGATTAATATTGCCTTTTTTACAAAATCAAGTTTTGAGCTCTTCTTCGGAGGAGGAAACATCACGTAAATCAATGAAAGTACAAGACTCACACGTTAATGTGGTGCTCAAGCGAGATGCTAATAATGATAACTTAATAGTTACAGGGTCATCACTAAAGGAACTTCAAGATACTCATGATCCCTCGGATCGGAATAAAAAGCAAATTGTAGTCCAGCATTTATTAAAGAATAAGCTAAAATCAGTTGAGTCTAATTGTAATAAATATACACGCCGTCAATCCCGAAGGGCACAATCTGAATTGACTACCAGTAAACGTAACGAGCGCACAAACAAACTGAATAAACATGACGACAATATTAATACCTTTAACGTTATAGACGATTTAGACCTAGACTATACTGGTGGACTCGAAGAAGGTGATGGTGACTCCCTTACTTTCACATCCGCCGAACTAGACATGCCAGAAGGCAGCATGCAGAACAGTTCCTGCTCTGGCATGTCCACAGGAAAACCGCTATCTCAAAACAGTAAAACAAGCTGCGATGTTGGAATACAAGCTAATGCCTATGAAATAGCAAAACATACATTAGGATCATACGGTGACGATGAATTGCACGAAGCAATGCGAATACTAAACGTAGCTAGCCGCCATCGCAATCACATTTCTCTAGACATTGAAGGTGATGTTACCGAAATGCATGCTCTACTAAACAATAAAACAAACAACAAAGAATCAACAATAATGAGCGAGTCAGAAAAGCTGAAATTGCTGTTACTGCCATCTAAATGACTGACAAATCTTAAAACGTATAGTATAAAAAATGTTTTTATTAATTATTTATTTAAAAGTAATGTCGGTAAAAACTCAACGTAACACAATTGTGTAATTTGACTTTTTCCAGTTTTATGTATTTTCTGCTAAGTATTAAATGTGCCTTAATTTTAAAAATTATATGTGACTAATAAACATATAGATATTGTATTTCTAATTATCTTCCCTTCCATAATCTTCTTAATATGTAAAAATATCGTTTCACGGTGTTAGTGTATGAACTCCTGCGAAACGGCTCGACCGATTATTATTATATTTTTTTTTTTATATTTGGTAGGTATGGGAATGGGTCGTAAGGTATTTTTCACCCTCGCCCACAATTTTTTAATTGGAGTAAATGAAATTGCTACTAAAGACGGACATGTGTGGATTGGAGGAAACCAGTCTTCTCTGGGCTGCTATTAGAGAACAAAATAATTCAGTTTAGAATGAGTAGCTATAGATCCCATACGTTTTAAACTCCTTAAATGGTAGAAAATTACGTCAGGAAGTAGCTTGACATGTTTTTGAAAGAGGAGGACGAATGTCTAATTATTAATATTCGTTACATCACTAGTTTGTAGCACCGATCTGCAATCATCTTATTCTTAGCGTATTCTGAAAAAGATGATAAAGTTCAATACGGAGTGCCCAAATAAAATAAATGATGTTATTAAACGCCCCTTCTATATCTAGAATAGTAGCCAGAGTGAATTCTTCAGCAACACGAGAGTAATTTTGTATTAGGTTGAGAGAAGTTCTCACTGAGAACTCCTGAAAATAGCAACCAGTCCTAGTGATTTAGATGGTTTGAAGACCTTAACTGCCCGACACAACTTGATATCTGCAATTATGAGCATACATCCCGGACGCTAACCAAACGTAGGTGGGATACTCCCCCGTTCGGGTCCAAAAGCGAGGATATCTCTCTACCTCTTAAAACATGTGTAAAAAAGAGGGATAAAAATGAAAATCTATGAATTGAAATTCAAATGAAAGGGGAAAAAATTAACCTTGGTTTATAGCGCCAGAAGTAAAGTCACCTATAAGAACGTAGCACCAAATTAGTATCATGAATCAAACTGTGGGCAGCAGTTGTTAGCGGTGAGACCAATATGTATTTTATAGTACTGAAGAATAAGGAACCAATTCTTTTATGATCTAAGTGGTACGAAGAAGTTTTATTTTGCTAGCTGACGGCTCCCACATTGCTACGATGATTACCAAACCCCTGTTTAATTCTATACAGTTGGAAAGGACACGATCTTCAATCAGTTCATTTGTTCCGCCCTTTTAACCAACCGTTGTAATTCTTCCTACTTTGCCGCAAATTTTTTTGAAAAGACGGTGACACAGCTTAGCGTCACCTAAAGTCATGAAATAGAGTTTGCTGATTATATTTTTTGAACAAAATTCTGACTGCAGTTTTTTAGGAAATCAAACTAAGTAGTTCTTTTAGTCCGGTGTCCTTATCTTTCACTGTTCATCGCGCGGTGAATGAATTGGTTTTTACCTACTTTTGGTCAGTCTCTCTGAGCTGTTATTAGAGACGCATTGCTTGGCTTTTATGACCGATTCAGGCTGAAGTTCAGCGGGTTACCGGATATCAAGGCCTATAAATAAGATCTTTTGTAGGTCTCTGTTCCAAGACTTGAGGAGTTCATTCATTCGCTTCATTTAATTATTTCATTTTTAATTACATTTATTTATTGACTTTTTTACGAAGCTTACCGAATCCAATGGACACCTTTACGGCCATAGTAGCCTCTCGAAGCTTTGAAGGTTGATTTACTTTCTTATTTTTTATCATCTTCAAACTTGAAATGCTGTAGGGATAGAATCGGGTAATCCAGTTCCGCTGTAAATTTACGCTACTTTTTGCTGGTCTTAATTATTTTCTTCTTTTTTGTAAAGGAATTATTCAAATTCTTGCAATTATGCGTTATTTAGTAAATAATATATACATCATTTCGTTAATAAAATGAACTATATTGTAAAAGAAAACTATAACTATTTTTGTTTTATTTAGTTGAAATCTCAATATTTATTCTGAAAGTACTAATCTAATAGTATTATTATAACGTATATGTATAAACAGGGTCGCAGACATAACTTAGTGCTTAGTTTGATTTCCTCTTTACTATCTTTAGTTGCTTATCCCATATCTTCTTGTTCAAAACTTCACCCAGCAAATAGATGCAGAAAGTAAAAAATAGGACTGAAGCAAAAAATACTACACGTTGTGACAAATCAAGAACCTCCAGAACTGGATAGACCCAAACACCTGAGTAGTGCTTCACGATATGTATCCAGATCAAGTAACCAATTAAGAAAATGCTAAGATAGGTAAGTCCTTTGGAACGATTAGGATATTCGCGATAAGAAGTGAAAAGTTCCAAAACAATAAAAATTGCAATATTTGTGTGCAAGACATGATTGAGCCAACTGGAAATTCCAAAAATTATCAAACAATATTATTACTAAGCTATTATAACTGAATTAAAAAATATATACCTAGGAAAAAAAGCATCAAATACTTTGGGGAAGACCAACTCTCGATCGATAGCATAAAGAGTCCAGAATGATACAGCAACGTTCAATGCTATAGGAAAGGCTAGTATTGACATCAATCGATCCTTGAACTTGCGAATTGCAGGAAGGCGTTTTGGTGCTATTTCATTTGTACCTAAAATATCGTTCACTAGAGAGACTATGTAATAAGTTGCTTGAATTATCTAAAAAGATATAAATAATTATTTTCGTTATAAAATATTTGATTGTTGAAATTTACAAATAATGTATTAATACGTGTATTAAGCTTATCATTGTTATTGATTGAGATAAGATAAAAACAAGGTAGGACATTATCATCAGTTCACTGAAATTTTTGATAACTGAATACACTTCGTAAATGCCTATGAAAATCTTATATAATATGTATGTATGTGTGTTGTAAAATATATAAATGGGGAATACCTGCTCCAGTAATATGGGAACTCTGATTTTGACATTTGATATAATATTATCTGTGTACTACAAAAAGACATGCTTGTATCTCTTAGTCTTATTTCGAAATCATTCTCCACTTTATGGAGCTTTCGATGCACGGTTCTAATATATGGTATAAATATTAAAACAAAGTGGTTATACCAAGTTCCACTAGACTGAACACTATAATAATATCTATTTATTTAATCTGTATTAAATCTAATTTAGTATCACCAAAATTAGAACTTTTTTTAATGTTTCTTTTTCATTTGAAGCATACACAAATATAATATTTACCGCGTCCAAAAATGTTAAATATTTGAATTTTCCTCCAAACGGGTGCTGAATGATTTTTCCAGATTCCGGGAATTTAACATAGTTATAATCGTAGTATATAGCATAGGAAAACTGTACAGCCGCCGTAAAGTGTAAAAGAAATCTCAGAGTTTTATATATGCCTGCATAGGCCACATCTGCATGGTGATAAGCCATTTTATTTAATCGATTTTATCACAAATTCTTTTTCCAACAAACTGTGTGTTCATGCGACATTTGTATTTATAAGAAAATACGATACTGGTAAACAAATTTCCTATATTTAATAACACTGTTAACAGCTGTTTGTATTTAAAAACCCTATTTCAACTTTGAATGTCTGTCTGTGTTTAGGGCTAACGCAGTCCAATTTTACTGTCAATTTATGGCACAGTGGCTCATAGAAGTGTTTATCATAATAATAACTCTCAGTTAACAGGGATGGCTGTACCCCCTGTTTTGAATGTTTCTATTTTTTTTATCACATGTTGCAGAAGCAGTAGAAGTAGCTGATTTCAGTACATTGTCTGCAGTTGCAGAAACAAGTACTTTTGACTCATGATATTTTTAGTGTATCATGGTGTACACATACATAGTATACAATATTAAGTGTGTATTAAACAATGATACATGCCTGCAGACTTGGTATGATGCCATACCAAATACATCGTCTAATAGCAAGTATGTGGGATATGTCAGACACGTCTGGTAGTTTCCAAAATTCTTTCATTTATTGATGTTTGTCGCATACCAACATACTCGTGTGATAGCAAGTCTGTCAAACCTCATATAAAAATTCACTTGCTGGATACTGATGAGTATACATCGTTGGAAAAGTAGTGAAAAAGTATAGCCGCGTTTGCTAAAGTTGAAGCTTCATTGCAATGTTTTCGCTTTCAAAATTTTTGTATACTGACCAAATTTGACAGTGTAGTAACTAATCGTAAGTATGCCATCATACCAATAGCCGTTTCCCACTGAACATCCAATGTACATTTCTCGAATGCTGCATTGAATGCTACATTCGTCAACAACAACAATAGGGAAAACGACGAAATTTTTGTAGTTGTTGTTGTAGTAGAAAATGTACATTCGATTAGAATGCTACTACAATGCACGTATTTTTAACAATTTTTTTGTTTTAATTTAGCCAAAGTTCCACGTGTGTGTATAACCAAAATAAAAAACAGCTGTTCCGAAAATAAAAAATGCAATGTGAACACTTTCTGTGAATGCGGATGTGGATGCTCAGTGTGAAAACACAACAAGTCTGAAGGCATGTATCATCGTTTAATACACGCTTTAAAGATTGGTTTTAAAATTGTGCTTATTTCCTGTTTTGTTTTTTTTCTTTCGCTCTATTCGTTACTTTTCAGCTCAGCCGTCAGCTTCTGTGTGCGCAGTTTCATTGGCTTCAGTGAGTTTGTTTCGTCAGTTGTTCATCAGCAATCAGCTTCTGTGTCCGCATCGTGAAAAAATCAGCTTGTTTTTTTTCTCCGCGTTTATCAGCATCAGCAATCAGCTTCTGTGTGCACGTCGCCTTAGGTGTACATTAATGTGCGACAAACGGATCATAAACGTTAAAATTCTTTTGGATTTCACTGCAGTTAAAGGCAAACACGTTTGAGTTTTTCCTCAAATATGATATGAACTTCTTTATACCCAGTTTTTTCTACAAGGTTTCAGTCAGAATCCGATGAGTACTTACCATGTCAGCCAGCTACTTATTTTATATATATTTAATCAATCATAAGGATCCAGTGGTTGTTTTCAGTCATTTCTTTGGTTGAACCTGTTTGCTGCTGCGTCCTGCCATATCTCTGAAAAATATTCACTCAGTTCAATGTTTTAGAAAAGTTCTTACCGAATAAATGCTATCATAGGTGATAACAAAGCACAAAGGCTGATTTGGAAAACAAAAATGATGTTTTTATTGAAGTAGACATCATATTCAGTACGTAAAAAAACATTATTTATGACTAAGTTGTTTACAGTATGTTTTTGCTTCTGAAGCAGCTGTTTTTTGTTGTTGCATATACAAATCAAATGTGGCGATAGTTGTGAAGAGTGTAAAAGTAAATTTGCGAAAAATGGATAATTCACAACAATTAATGTTTTCAAACATGCTGAAGCAATTAAATACAAATATATTGATGATATGCGATCAGGAAGAAGAGATTACCAAGGAATTCCTAGATTTCATGAACAGACGTGTTCGTGTTCCACGCGGCATTTGGGCTGTAGTAAGTTATTGTGTTTATTTTAAAAAGGCTTGATGTATTTCAAAATGTGTTTGTGAAATTGTAGGAACGGCATGGAACATTTTGGAGCAAGAACATTAAAGAAGGTTCCGAGGAATTCTTCAAAGAGAGCTTCCGCATGGACAGAGCCACGTTTGATATGTTGGTGGAGCGGCTGCAAGGTATAGGGAAAACACCCACCAATTTCAGAAGGACCATTCCAGTTAATGAAAGAGTTGCTATTGCATTGTATTTTCTGGGCTCGACTGCAGAATATCGAACAGTAGGTGCACTGTTCGGTGTGTCAAAAGCATTGGTTTGCTTGATTCTCCACGAATTCTGCCTGGAGGTAATTAATAAACTTGCACCGGAATTCCTGTCACCAGACTTCATTACACAAGCAAAGATTGAAGAGTGTGTGAAAGGATTTGAAGCTCTTGGATTCCCCCAGTGTTTCGGAGCAATTGGTATGTAAAAATCTTTTTGATAGGGGAAAACAACTGTGATGTACTTACTTTAGATGGATGCCATATTGAAGTCAAGCCAACTGCTGATGAAGCCGTAGACTATTACAATGATAAGGGGTGGCACTCTGTTGTGCTTTTTGCACTTGTTGATTATCGGTATGTTTTCATTAGGAGCCAAATGTACACATTATTCATACAAACAATTTTAGTAACAGATTTCAATACGTTCACGTGGGCAGTCCCGGGCGATTCCACGACTCGGAAATATACGATCAGTCACGGTTAAAGAGTTTGGTGGAGTCTTCAGATTTATTCGAAAAAAATGCAAAGATACTTTGCGGCACTAATGTGCCAGTATTGCTGCTTGGAGACTCAGCATTTCGTTTTTCAAGAAGTGTAATGAAACCTTACCCCTTCACAATAAATGCAACAGAAGAACAAAGTAAATTTAACTACTCCCTTTCAAAATCGCGGCGAGTAGTTGAGAATGCATTTGGACATCTGAAGGCAAGGTTCCGGCGACTTGGAAAAGGAATGGACAATAGGTTGAAGAAATGCGCAAATATTATATTATGTTGCTGTATTTTACATAATTTATTAAATACTACAAACAGCAGCATCAATGAAAACTGGCAAACCGATATGGAAAATAGACCGCAACCGGAATATATCAATGAAGTCGGTGATTACGACACATCAGCTGAGGATATACGCAGAGCTATTTCCCGGCATCTTCAAGAAAAGTTACAGTAAAAAATTGAAATAATAAAACCTTTTTTGCCTTCAATATTTTTAAATTTTTTATTTGCTATTACTGACTTGGTTCTTCAGTACCGCTAGATAACTACTAATACTTTGTTCTTTCTATTAATAGATGCCGTAATTTCCTTATTTCTAATTCGAATTCAAGTATAATGCTCCAACGATTATGAAGTTCCGCCCGATGGCCCACCTTTTGCTTCTCTTGTTCCAAATAAATGATGTGTATGTTTCATCTATTAATTATTCATTAATTTCATTGTTGAGTGAAATTAACCGATATTTCCGAGCCATCTCAATCTTCTTTCTTATTTCTGTAATCAATTTTATTAGGTATCATCTAAATACATAATTAAAAGTGCATTTAAACCAGGGCTGTCCAACCTTTGGAAGAATATGCAGTGAGTTGGGTCGACAGTGTACTTCAGTGGCGATAAAAAAAAAGTATCAGAGCAGTAGCCAATGTAATTTGTTTCTTCCCTGTTGTCACTGCAGCCGCGTCTGAGCCGCATTGAGACTTCATTTGGGCCTAGGTTGGACAGCGCTTATTTAAACCAATGGGCAGCTTTGACAGTAATGTCGTTCCCCGTTCGACTGACAAGAAGGGCACAATGGCAGTAAAAACACCTTGGTTCAAACCATGTCGGTGGTGTCGCGGAGGTACAAAGTGACACGAACAACTCAACTACGGATGCCAGTATGAATTTGTTTGACGAGTACAAGCAATTGGTTTGATATCGAACTCACGTATTTGAATTTATTAAAATGACTTGTTGTCATTATTGAAAATGGATAATTATTTAAAATAAACCGCAGAGCGTTATTTCCTTCAAAACTTTGTCAAGTGAAAACATGAAGCCATCAAAATTAGTGCGCCACCAAAAACAAAATATCCAAACGAAAAAAACAAACCGTTGGAATGTTTTGAGAGAATTTTGAAGTTCCTTCAACATCAAAAATCTGCAGTGCACAAATGTCCAATCTAAATGCTTTGCTAGCTAGTTATCGAGTAGCTTTTCGTGTGGCTAACGCATGAAACGTCGTACTATTGCTGAAAATTGAATTTCACCAACGGTTTTAGACATAACAGAAATTATGTTTGGCAAACAAGAGGTAAAAAAGCTCAAAAGTGTATCTCTGTCTGACAATAGCAGGACTGACGTCCGTGATCAACTCATAGAAAAAATAACAGAAAGTACCTTTGTACCCTTGCAGCTTGATGAATCTACGGATATTTCGGTTGTGATGTAACGAATATCAATTTTTAGACATTCGCGAATGCGAAAATGAATATTCACGGCATCACTAGTACACTTCGTAACGTAGGTTGTAGATTTTTCGTTTTTAATCCAATGTGAGATTGATGGAAGGCATTCTGTTTTGTAAAGCTTTTCACACAAACACAATAGGCCAGTGCTTATATAACGTGTTCCTTGAAGCTACACAAAACTTCAACGTCGATTGGACGAAGAAATGCATATCAATTTGAGAAGCCTTTAAGGACGAATGAAAATGGCATTACCACCAAAGACAAAATTCATGTTTTCACACAAAAAATAAACTTGTAGATTTCATCTATAAATTAACAGTTTCGATTCATTTTCATCAATTCATGATACTTATGAACATGGTCTTATAGAAATTGAATTAAGAATTATGTCATTATTTCTCGGTACAGAAAGTATCACTGGACAAAGGTTCGTTTTAAAATGAAGCTTTAGATGAGACAAGTTCATAAAAGTAAATTTGATGGAAATATTTGCCGATAAAATGTTTCACTTAGCATTCAATTCTGCCAATTTGGATACCTTTTGCTGAAAAAGAAAATCGGAATATCTATACTTAACTACAGAAGCTTTGAAATTTTTGATTCCATTTGTAACTTCCCAGTTCTGCGAGTTGACGTTTTCGTTAAAACGATTTATTTGTTAATGTAGCAGAACGAATTTAATTTAGTGTGATCAAAGCTATGGATTGATGAGGAGAGTGGTATGATGACTGGTACCTGGTACCTACCTAATTTTTTTTATTAAGTATTTATATATTACTTGTAGACCCGGCGTACGTTACGTTGCCCCTGACGTAAGAGCCACACAATTCTGGTGTAGATGGTGATTAATGAGATCGTTGCCGAAACCGAAACCAAACCTTCGGCCCTGGTCGCAGTACCAGTCGGAACCGAAACTTATTAAATAACGGGTGATTGATTAAGAGCTTGTAATTTGATTCTAAAAAAAAACATAAAATTCAGTCCAATTTTGGCATACTCTCCAACATATCGGACGGTATCTCCCGAATAAATTGTTCAATATTGGCATCCAGTGCATCAATCGTTGCGGGCTTGTCGCCTTGAGCCTTAACATAGCCCCACAAAAAATAGTCTAGAGGCGTTAAATCACATGATCTAGGCGGCCAATTGACCGGCCCCAAACGTGAAATAAACTGCACACCGAACTTGCATCTTAATTGGGCCATTGTGGTAGGTCGCGCGGCTTCAATTTTTGCACCAGCTGTATTTTAAAAGGTTTTACACCCAATTCCTTTCGGAAAATTTTCCACGTAGTGGAGTAACAGAGGCCCGATTGCTGCAAACGGCACCGAATCGATAATTCAGGGTCATCAGTAACACTGGCGGATACAGCTGCGATTTTTTCCTCTGTGCGCACTCTACGTATGCGTGTTGGTGGTTTAATGTCCAATAATGTAAATTGGGTGCGAAATTTAGTCACAACATTCCGAATAGCCGTCTAAGAAGGTCGACCAAACTGACCTTAAAAGGGAAGAAGTGCACGATACATTTGCCTTACCGAGCATGAATTTTGATAATACAATTCAATAATTTGTAAACGCTGTTCGTTTGTAAGTCGATTCATGGTTAATTTATAGACACGTAAACCGCGTCAGCTGTTAAAAACAGTGTTGCCAAAAAAAAGTTGCTAAAAAATTACCTGTTATATTATATTGAATATTAAAATTTTTATAGCGTGTTAAACTTTAGTGTACACATACTACAGTTAACACGTGTTAAATGAACTAAAGAGCAATAGGAGGATTTTATCCCAGAAAAACTAAAGAGTAGTTTTCGACTAGTTGCATGTTGTTTTTCCTATTGCATATCGAATTAGTAAATATCTTCTAAAATAGTTCTTGTGACAAACAAAAAGTGTTATTTTGTCGACCAGTGTAATTTGACTTTACATACTTTTTTTTTGATATTTTTGAAAATTCCAATCAAGCGTTAACAGAACACCTTTAAAGGATAGGTTTGACAACATTTACAGCGAGTAACTAAACTAGGTTAGATAATATATAATACATTTTTAATTTCTAAATTTATGACGTAGATCCGAAGGGTGGAGCTTTTTTAACTTTCTAGGGCAATTATTTGAATTGAGAGCTATAGCAAGAGGATTGGTATGTACATGAAGAGCATCATTATAGTGGCTGAAGTGATGGTTTATGTGCTCTTTGATTGAAGGGATGCAAAGGTCACGGTGAATTAAAACCCGCTTAACGTACCAAGGCGCACCCATGATCTGCAGAATAGCTTTATTCTGCATAGCCTGAACACGATTAATTGTAGAAGTGGCAGCTAGTCCCCAGAGCTGAATACCATAGGTGTAGGATGGTACTATTATAGCCTTATATAGCGTAACCTTGGCATCGAGATTGAGAGTGCTACTGGATCGGATAAGCCATCGTAATTTTTGCAACTTACCTTTACAAGTAGATAAGCCAAGATATTTTACTGATGATTTTTGGGGGATTTGAATGCCGTTCAGAGTAACAGATGGACAGGGTTTATAGTGTAACAAGTAGCAACAGTGCTGCGATTTCGCACAATTAATTTTAATATTCCATCATCTAGACCTAGATTTCGAATTCATCGAGGACTCCTTGAGTAACGGCAGCAGATCGCTAGAAGTGTCACATGCAAGAAAAACGGTGTCATCCGCATAAGTGGACACTAGAGTGCTTTCATCTGTTGGCATAGGCATATCACTAGTATACAGCGTGTACAAGACGGGCCCTAGTACACTAACCTGTGGGACACTTGCCCTGATGTTGCGGATAGTCGATCTATCATCTTTGACCTCAACCATAAATGATCGATTTGATAAATATGACCTGAGAAGAAAGAAATAGGGTAGAATTGACTTAATCTTCAAGAGTAGTCCGTCATGCCACGCTCTGTCAAAGGCCTGCTGTACGTCCAGAAACACACCCGAGCAGTACATTTTTCTTTCGAAAGACTAGAGGATGGTATAAACAGTGCGGTGAATTTGTTCCGTGGTATCATATCCGTATTTAAATCCAAACTGATGGTTTGGAATAGCACATCTGTCGCGCAATACTAACAACAATCAACCAAGAAGTATTCTTTCAAACTCTTTGGAGAATACCGGAAGCATGCTGATCGGTCTATTTGAATTTAGACTACTTTCCGCCTTACCAGGTTTAGGAACCATAGGTATAACTGCTCAGGAAAGTGGTGACAATGGTTGATGGCGTTGAATGGCAGAACAAGAAAGAGGACACCTTGATTAGGCAGGGCTTTAGCAACCTTACCGTGAATACTATCATATGCAGGCGCTTTGTTTGTTTTAAAAATTTTTAACTGCTCGCGACTCTCAGTCGGAGTAATGTGCAACATGGGTGCTGAGCTTTGACAGGGGACGTACAAGAAGGGTCTTGTACAGTCCCCGTCCTGAGGATCAGCTATGAAGAACGGCGTGAAGTGGTGCTCTAACTCGTCTGCAAAAGAATCTGCCTTCTCTTTGTTAGAGAAGCGCTGTAAAGGCACTTGCTTCAACGGCTGTCTCATAATGATACGCGCCGCCTTCCATAAATTAAAACCAGATTTTTTGATTGGTTCAGCATTTCATTGGCCTCTTTTAAAACTTGTTTTAATTTTTGTGCTTTTCTCTTTCAAGCACGAGGTTCAAGAACGTGCCGCGTCCACAGATAACACTGCCTTAAAGCACGCTTACGATATCACGCTTACCATATCACGTATTACAGGTTTTAAAGGAGCCCGAATAGGATATGTGGAACAGTAATCATGTTGTTGGACCGTAGCAAAGTCAGCGGAAGTGTGAATATTCCTAGTGAACAGCTCAACTGCACCATCTATGTCATCTGTGGACTGAATATCCATATTTAAATTAAATAGTTCTTCCAGTTTCATCTGAAAAAGATGAACGTTCGAATTTCTCGGTAGCAGTCTAGGTTTAGCCACATAGCAGTTGGCTCTGATTCTGAGCTCAATGATCAAGGGAAGGTGATCTGAGCTAAGATCAGGGATGCTTCTGATAGAGAGTCGCTCTGATGGATTCCCTCCATATACTGCAAAATCGATAGGGCTAGGACTATGATGATTATATGTATAGTGCGTTGGAGCGCCAGTAGCAAGAACCTGTGCATTAGAGCTTATTATGAAGTCATATAGCAACGTACCTCTAGGATTACGTCGCGAGGCACCCCAAAGTGAATGGTGAGCGTTCCAGTCCCCGGCAATTATATATTTTGGGCCAAGTTGTCCCAGCAGTTGACTGAAATCCAGTGTTGGCCAAGCATACGTTGTAGGGCAGTAAACCGAGGCAATTACAAAACTACCAAGGTTACTGTTGACTATGATCGCTACACATTGTACATGGGTCTCCGTAGTGGATGCGTAAAAATTGTGTTTAATGGCTGATCGGATAAGAATGGCTGCACCACCTATGTATCTATCTAAGGGGTGGTTTGCTAGATGAAGCGAATACCCAAATAGCTTATAGTAAGACCTGCTACTCAAGTGGGATTCACTGATGATCATGACGTCAATATTGTTGGCTTGAATGAAGAATTCAAGTTCATTAGCATGATTGGTCAGTCCGTCAGCATTCCAGAAGCCAATCCTGATACCTATTGTTGACATTGTTGAGATTTGTTGACGAGCAATTGGATTAACTGGCGCTCCTGCATCTCCATCATTCGATCCAACCTTGATAAGATAATAACAAATTTGGAATTAAAGTCCATATGAACCTGATTTTGTTACTGCTGCCATTCTTGTAGTTGTTGTAGCCACTGCTGTTGTTGTAATTCGGGCATTACTGCTGAAATGTGTGATGTTGCAGTGGACGTGAAGATTGCGACTGCACTGTTGAGTTGAGAGAGATTGCTTTGTCTGAGACAGGTTAAATATCAATAGTTGTTGGGATTTTTTCTCTTGATTTGACGGTTTTGTTTTGAATTTCGTTAGATTTGCTGCTGTCTTTTTTCTGCTTAAGTAGGGTTTTCTTTTTAATATCCCCTTTGAACGCACTTGCGTAAGAGGGGGCTGTACCACTATCCGCAATTGGTGAAGGAACAGCCGAAGGCAGAATTGTAGAACTCTTTGGTGGACGCAGCACTTTAGTAGGATCATGTACGGTAATGTTTATAAACATCACAACCTTTATAGTTAGCTGTGTGGGCATCACCACACAGAGCACATTTAGTAGAGATTCCCTTCTCCTTTCTACACTCAATAGTAGGATGCATATCACCGCATTTAACACAGCGATGTAGTTTGAAGCAGTAGTTTTGGGTATGTCCAATATTCCTGACATCTAAAACACTGAGATGGAGAAACACGTTGGCGTGGTGGCTCAACGATAACAATCTGATCGCAGGGTCGTTCAATATCAAAAATTGATTTATTGTTGTCATTTGGCACAAGCTCAAAGAAGAACAAATTTAGTGGTTAATTATCAGACCAGCTTATTGGAATGTACACATATTATGACCAGCATTCAGGAGTTGATTTTTTATTTCTGTTGTACAGGTTTAGTAGTGAAGACCTTTGATACCTACCCTATAGGATCTTTTCTGCTTTAATTGATATGTATGGTATTCTACTTTACTTGCATTCAAGAAACGAACAATATCTCGATAGGATTCGGAGTTGATAGCCATGACACGAATTGTATGACCAGGGCAAACTTTGATCGAATAAGAATTACTTTGAATAATTCCATTTAGTGATGACCGGAAACATTTGATGTTGGAGATGCCTTCAATGATGATAGGCGGGGCTTAGGAGTAGTTTTAACAGGCGACGCAGCGACGAGCTTACTAAGCCAGGAGAACCTTGGTCCGGAGACACAGTTAAATCGAAGTTATTCTGGACATCAGAAAGATTGTCACTTTCTGTATAAATAATAAATACATTCATTAAGTACTGACATCATTCTAATCAAAATTGTTTAAGGTTTCCCAAAATTTTTTTATTAACCAATAATAAGAATTATTATCGATTTAAACTTTTATTAATCACATTAAATAATTATTTTTATCATTTTAGAAAAATAAAAATTAAAAATAATAATTAATTGTGATTATAAAATTATAAAAAAAATAATACAATAATTGAAAATAATTTTTTCAAACAAAATTAAAACAGTTACGGTAATAGGGCAACAGGCCAGCTATCCATGACGTGAAATGTCCTTCAGTTTAGTCTTGTCTGCTTTGCTGTGTGCTGCCTTATAAGAAATTGTTCTTCCATCAAACAGAGAAACATATTTTATCTGATCCAGTGTGTGCCGCAGCAATTTCAAAAGTCAGTTTTCGGAAAGTCCTCTGGTGCATTTGGCGCATTCTTTTCAATCGTATTTAATTTCTGGAAACGGGCAAAAGTTTCGGGCAAATTTTTATTTTTTTTTTTATTATTAATTTTTTTATTTCCATCATTAACGATTAATTCCAAGTTGTCCTGAGCGTCTTCGAGAGAAGTTTTCGGAATTTCAAGACCATTTTCTAGTTCGCAAAATTTTCTGGTGTTATTGTAGTCAAAGGTCGGCCAGAATGTGGGTCACTGTTAATAGACATGCGACCACTATTAACAGCTTATAGCGTTCTCAAATATTCTTGCGAGAAGTTATGAACGCAGGTAAAATACTTTGGGGACACTTATCGTACATTCACCGGAATGAATATTATTGTATGTGAATATTGTACCTCTTTCGCCGAGTAAATTGAAACATCAAGAGGTAATATGTAACTAAAAATTGGCTTTTGTATATCGAGTCCTAACCGCGAAAAACAAGTAATCACCAAAATGCCAAATTTCACGAGAGCGTTTTTTCTACAGCTTTTTACTATGTATGACAAAGCAAACAATAAATTAACTATAGTGATTATCGCTTACATGTTTTTCGCGGTTAGGGCTCGATATAAGTAGTATAGCAGAAACATTATTTTAATTTTTATTTCAATATTGGAAATTTATAAAATTTTATTTTCATTTTATACAAACGTCACTTTCGAGGTTAATATCAGTTAGCTCTTGCTCTTCCACGAATTTTTCTCTTTCTGACGGATTTTCTAATTTAATTGTTACAGCTGAAGCGCCCAATTCTTCTGACCCAACTTGGCTTCTAAACATGGGATTGTTAAACGCTCTTTCTCGAATTTCATCGCTTTCTGCATCATAACCCAAAATCCTTTCCTCTACTCCATTGCCAACAGCATTGAGGTTATCAAAGCGTGCAAAGACGAATGAAGAACGCATGAGGAAAGTCCTCCAAGACCCGCGTTCATGAATCCAGTGTTGTATTCTACTTACACAAGGATTGTTGGGCGCATAACGAGAAATTGTAATGAAAGATATAAAACAAATAAAGACTATGCAGAACAGTATCAGTAAAACAAAGCCAAATGTTTTGTTTGGATTATGAGGTTGGCCGGCGTAATGAACATCCAGTTGGTGCTTTATGTCGAACACCACCGATTCGTTACTCTCTAAAAATTTACGAGCAAATGTGACACTTTTCTCTTTATATTCATTTTTATCAACTATAGTAACCTGAAGAAAATTTCCCAACTCTCTCGATCTAAAATAAGCAACATGTACATCTAGTTCATCTGTAAGATCATTATTAGCAATTTTAGTTTTAAGTAAGCTTTTCAATGTCGATGTTAACTGGAGATTGCATTGATTCAGATTAAAGCGAAGAACAGCACCGCATATTGGACAGCAGGCTCCTAAAGGGGTTATTGGTGCCAAACACTGGGGTTGGTTGCAGGAGGCAATATTCTGGCAAACCGTTCCTATATACTTGTTAAATTCCTTTAAGCAACCACAGTCCTCGTTGCGGTAGTATTCTATATGAATGTTTGCTGAATTGTGAAATAACAATTGTCCCACATCTTCACTAATAAGCTGCTCAAAATAATCTTTAGATAACGATGAGCCAGCCAGGTTGAGTTGTCCTAAGCGCAAGAACGGGATATTTTGTAAATCAAATGCTATAGGTCCCTTTGTACGTGTAACAACCACGGGTTCATTGTTACATGGCACTTGTTCAAGCTCAGAAACTGCGCTATTGTGCCCTAGCATACTATCCGGAATAATCCAAGTATGAGGGTCTAACCATTTGCTGACCTTCGGTGATTTAATATAAGCACGATTTTTTTTATTATTACATGAAATATTGTTTGATTCCCCGTCCAAGTTTATGGACGAATCTTGACTTAGAAGCAGTGCTCCATTTAATGGCAAAAGAAATCCTTTAATATCTATCTGCGGTGGTATGGGCAGCAGAGCAAGATAATTTTCAGGAAAAATAACCTGGTCTTTGCTGCAAGGTAGGTTTCCAAAGTAATAAGATTCTTCATCAAGAAAACCGGGACCACCCTTATGCCACTTAGTTGCACAGGCTGCATGCAGCAATGAAACAAAAGTCCAAGTCCAGATCACCATAACTGTCTTGCTTGAGAGCACACACTTTAATAAACTTTAACTCGTAGGCATTGTTATTGGATTTTTTAAAATTTCTGGGCGTCAAACCAATGTATACATATATATACATACAAATGTATGTACGTTATATATGCATCCATTCATATGTGTACGTACAGATTGTCACATAAACGTTTGCAAAATGAAAATTTTATTTTAAACTGATCTTCTTTAATAGTGGTTTAACACTGAGCATCCATATCCGCATTCATAGAAAGTGTTCACATTGCATTTTGCATTTTCGGAACAGCTGTTTTTTGTTTTGGTTATACACACACGTGGAACTTTGGCAAAATTAAAACAAAAATTTTGTGAAAAATACGTTATTTAGAACATTTTGCAATGTTGCAAATAGTTCTTGCAGTTCCCCTTTTCATTCCTGATACTTATTTTATTAAAATCTTTTAAACAATTTTGGCGCGTAACAAACAAAAGAGAAAGAAAATCGATAATGAACTAAAAAAGGCAACAATTACCCAGCAATGGGTAGAGTGACCAATTTCATAAACAGCATTTTAGTTGCATTCTTATCGAATGTACATTTTCTACTACAACAAAAGCTACAAAATTACGTCATTTACCCTGTTGTTGTTGTTGACGAATGTAGCATTCAATGCAGCATTCGAGAAATGTACATTGGATGCTCAGTGTGAAATGGGTATAACATTATTCAAACGCTAAAAAACTATATTTTCCAAAAAGAAGTACACATAAGAAAGCATGCAAACATATACACATACATACATACTTACGTACATATGTAACACATTGGTTTGACGCCCATAAATTTTAAAAAATCAAATAACAGTACCTACGAGTTAAAGTTTATTAAAGCGTGTGATCTAAAAAGTTATGGTGATCTGGACTTGGACATTTGTATATTAAATATTACATACATGTTAACATTATTGTATATTTTTTAATTTATTAATATTATAATTAAATTTATGCAGTCGTCCTGATATGTACTTTACCCAGAAAGAAGGTAATCATTGAATGCCAAGGATATAATACTCTACACGCTCCTCTGGGTTGCATCCAACCGAACGGTGACAAATGCCAGATAGCAGATATGCTTCCTTAGCATCACTATATTCTCTCTGTCACAGATTGAAAGAATACAGTTTGAGTATCAAATGTGAGCACAGTACAGTTTTGTACCCCTCCTGGTAACCCTAGGATCTTGAAATTTACATGGTTGATGAATATGGATCAGAAACTTATAGTGTCCAAATTTCAGTTTGATAAGTCAAAAACATAAAAAACTTTTTCAAATAAGAACATTAATTTGAATGGGAGTTAGTGGTCCATTTGACTGATTCCGACAAATGTGTAGCAGTAAAAAGAAACATTTGTTCAAAATTTTCTAGCTCAAAAACTGAGGGACTAGTTTGCATACATACACGTCTTTCGCTGTCGAATTCATGTAGTTGCTCATCCTGAAGAACCCTTAGCAAACCACTACTAATGTCCCATCTTGACACCAAACATTACTTCGAACGGGGTATATTTTGTTGAACTGTGCACGTTACAATTAATAACCTTCTGCACTGCATCCACATGTCTAAACGACTTAGACGGTTCATCTACCGACATCTTCGAAATAATGGACAATATCAGTCTGTTAGTACGCTCCACTTGGCCATTACCCCTCGGTACACCCGTCGTCACCAACACCTGCTCAATAGAATTATTTCTACAGAACTCAGCAAAGTTTGTAGATGTAAAAGCTGGCCCCTTATCACTGACAATGCGGCATGGAGTACCAAAAGTGTCAGACCAATTCTCTAGTCGCCGTATCACCTCGTCACTGCCTGTAAATTTCGTCGGAAATAACCATACAAATTTTGTAAACGCGTCGACAGCTGCCAATATGTACTTATACTGTTTTGAAGTAATATCCATTGGACCCAGGTGATCAACTTGCAATGTGTCCAACGGATGTTCACCTTTCTCTACGCAGTGTAAAAACCCTTCTTTCTTCCCCAGCTTCTTGCTAAAAATGATGCATTTCACACAATTACTGGCAACTTTGTTCACCTTGGCCTCTAAATGGGGTATAAAATATGTTTGCTTCACAGAATGCAGCGTCTTCTGTGTAGCAAAGTGACCATGTGATCATGTGCATTTTTAATGATTTCAGTTTCCATTTGACTCTTGCGGCGACGTCTTCTTACTCCAGAAAAATATCGGATGCCACTGATGTTAAAATTTCTGCATTAACACAGCTCCAAATCCTTCTTTCGACGTATCTGTATGCACCTCAGTTTCAGCATCCCTATCATAGATATGCAAAACAGGTGCACTTGTAACAGCCCTTTTCAATTGATCCACTGCAAATCGCTCCGCTTCTCCCATTTAAAAGACAGCATTCAGTTTGAGTAACTCAGTCAGAGGATACGCTATTTGGGAATAATAAAATCTAATAAATTTTCAAAGGTATCCAGAAACGATTGTACTGCTCTCAAGTTTTTCGGGTATGGAAAATTCACAACAGCACGAATCTCCTCATATCTTGGTGCCACTTTACCATTCTCAATCACTTGTCCCAAAAAATCAATTTTCGTTTCAAAAAATACACACTTTTTTCATTTGATCTTCAAAGCATGAGCTACAGCCACAACAAAAACTTTTCTCAACTTTTCCATCCCCTCCTCCGGCGTAGCACATATATAATTATATCATCCATATATAATTCCATAACATCATTATTAATTAAACATTGGAAAACATGTTTAATGTACCGCATAAAGACATTCGGCGAGTTACAAAAATCAAACGGTGCTCTATTGAACACAAACAAACCTTTCGTAATAAAAGCCATATACTTCTTGCTTGATTCTTTTATAGGCACATGAAAGAATCCATTTTCAAGGTCCATAACAGAAAAATAATTCGCCTTAACCAAACTTCTCAATTACATCATTCACCAACGGTACTGGAAAACGATCTTTAAGCACCATCAAATTCAGCTGACGAAAATCCACGCATACTCTAAACGATCCGTCTTTCTTATTTACTGCTACCACCCTACTTGCATACTCTGATTTTGATCGACGTACAAATGATGCGATCATCTCATTTACGGCATCTTTGTATCGAGGAGGAACCTTTATTTCATTGGTCGCTTTGCATGTATTATAAATATGCGGTTGCAGCCATTTATCCTGCATGTCCAGAGCTGCAAACTTAAAGCCATCGGCGTCTGAAACGAATCTAAATTTCTTAGTGAAATCAAAACCTAATATCACTTCATATTTCATTTTATCGTCTGGAATTACCAAAAAAGTCTGCTCCGTCCGTTGCTCATCAACCACAACATTGCCAGTAAAGCTGCCTATTACCGCTGTTTCCACATTTCCCAAGCCATACAACTTGTTTTCATCATTCATCAAGTGTATGTATCCCAATCGGCTTTTATATACACCTTCCTGCATCAACGTTATATCCGAGCTCGTATCAACTAAACATTTAATTTTTACATCGTTTAAAATTATTGTGTTTACGCGACTATTGTCAATAACGAAATGAAAACTCCTCGCGACATCATGCTTATTTGAGCTAACAGGGCAGTTTCGCTGTCCACTTTTGTTGCACTTGAGATATTTCATTTCATCTTTACAATCACCACGCTTATGATCAGGTGATCCATAATTAAAAGAATGTATTTGTTTCCTTCGATTTGTTTTCAGTACAACTTCCTCAACTTTGCAGTCAATTTTTTGTTGCACTCTGTTCATTGTTCCACTACCGTTTATTCTTTCATATATGCCATACTGCTCTCTTAGCTGTGAGTATGAATTTGCACTGTATAACACATCTCGAAATTCAGCTTTCACATTAAGTCCATCAAATATATATCGTAACACTGCATTATCTTCAATATTCCCGAGAGCAGCAATCTTATTTATTCTTCACACTTTCCGAACTTAATACACTTCTCAACGGTTGAGCCCCCAAATGTAAAGATGATGTTCTTTAATTTAATAGTTTTAATGTAAATGTATTATATTCGGTATAATAAGTGTCTGGTATAATAAAAGTAATAATTCAATGCAATAATAAAACACAAAATAAGGTAATAATAACACTCGAAACAGCTTCTGTGATACAACTTCAAATGGACAGCTTCAACGTTCTTCAACGACTTCGACCTCTTCAACGACTTTGCTCCTTTTATATCCTTCCCATCTGCCATCAACACAGGGTTAGACTCACAAACCAACGGTAACACATCTTACATTTATGGATATTATTCATATATGTATAAGACATCTATTTAAAAATATTTAGTTAATTTATTACCTATTTATTTCTTATTTATCATAAAATATTTTTTTTTTTTTTTTTTTTTATTACATATGTACATATAGGAAAACATTAACAGCAGAATCCGCCTTAAAATATTGGTGTGATTTAGAAAACAGTGATGAGCCCGTCACAGACGCTTATGATTATGTTATAATATTATTATAAGTTTTTTATTTTCATACTCTCCTTGTGAGGAGATCATTTGGGTGTAATCTTTTAAGACGCCTGAGTGGTGCATTTAACCTTAGTGAGGCTACCAGTGGGTTTGGATGATGAATGAGTTTTATGTTGTATCTGCTGCTGTGGAAGTTTATTTCTTCTAGAACTGTTGACGTGTTCAGATCTCGGTGAAGAGTCGTGTTTCTCACGTACCATGGAGCTCCAGTAATGCGGCGAAGGGCTTTGTTTTGACAAGCTTGGATCCTACGAATGTTATAAGCAGCAGTGGTTCCCCATATCTGTATGCCATAACGCCAGACTGGGGCCACCACTTGCTTATAAATCAGCATTTTGCTACTTAACGATAGCCTGCTGTTTTCTCGCAGTAGCCAATCAAGTCTGCGCACTTCTGGTAGCAACAAGCAGCGGCACTTTTGACATGGGCACGCCAAGTGAGACGCTTATCCAGGATCAATCCGAGGTATCGAATTTGATTCACCTGTGGGATGATAGTTGAGCCATATTTAATATCTGGACAGCTATCTCGCCTTAAAGTGAAAGTGCAGTTCACGGATTTTTCTGCGTTTATCCCGATGTTCCAACGTTTGGCCCAAGTGTGGAAACGTCTCAGGTATGATTGAGTCATATCAGCTGACACTTTGGGGGAGTCGTCATTTGCTAGGATGGCCGTGTCATCTGCATATGTTGCCAGCAACATGTTTTCGTCATCTGGTACCGGCATATCAGATGTGTACAACGTATATAGAACTGGTGCCAAGACACTGCCCTGAGGCACGCCAGCCTTAGTACCTCTAATAGACGAATTATCATCTCGCACCTTGACGAAAAACGTTCTATCTGTCAAGTAGCTCCGTAGAAGAAGAAATTGCTTGCTTGGGAGTAGATCTTTTAGTTTGTGAAGTAAGCCATCGATCCATACCCTATCGAAGGCTTGTTTGACGTCCAGGAATACAGCCGAGCAATATTTTTTCTTTTCGAATGCAGTGAGGATATGTTGCACCACTCGATGCAATTGCTCCGGCGTACCATGCTGAGGCCTGAAGCCAAATTGATGATTTGGTATGACACTCTGAACGCCCCGTACCTCCAGCATTCTTCTCAAAAATAATCTTTCGAATATTTTCGAGAAGGTCGGAAGCAGACTTATCGGTCTGTACGATCCGATAAGATTCTCGGGCTTTCCAGGTTTGGGAATCATCACGATTGCTGCACACTTCCATTTGGATGGGAAGTGACAGAAACGCAGCATGGCATTAAATATCATAACCAAAAGCAACAAACCCTTGTGGGGGAGGGCTTTGACCACTCTAGCATCTATCTCATCATGTCCAGGACACTTCTTGGTTTTCATTTTTTTGACAAGTGTTTTTACCTCACTAGGAGTGATATGTTTTGTGAGGTCCAAGTCAGAGTCCATTGCAGATAAGGCTAATGCTGTTTCATTTTTATCTGTGTTATCAGCAAGGAGCAGTGGAGTGAAGCGCTTCTCAAGCTCATCCGCAAATGCCTCTGCTTTTTCTTTCTCAGTACGACACCAGTTGTTGGATGAATCTCTCACCGGGGCATGTCTATGTGGTTGTTGTTTTACGCATTTAGTTGCTCTCCATAAATTGAAACCAGTCTTTTTGTTTGGGTCCGCATTACTCAGTAGATTGTTGAAGAATTCAGTTTTGATGTCTGCTAGTATCTGTTTGAGTTCTCGAGCAGCTTTTCTCCAGGCTATCTTGTCTCTTTCATTGCGGCTACGCATATATCGACGACGCAATCTACGTTTGAACCTCACCAATTCTAGGACCTCAGGTTTTAAAAGGGCCTGAGGTGAGTTGTAAGGGGTGAATGTTTGATTTGTGGTGGCAAAATCTGCGGCTTCTTGAATGTTGCGTGAAAATAACTCCACTGCATCGTCAATATCAATACTTGTTCTTAATTCGACGTTTAAGTTAAGCCGGGCTTCAAGCCAAGTTTTGAATTTGGCTGTATTGGCGTGCTTCGGCAGCAAACGCTTTTTTACATTGTAGAACTCTGGAGAGGTATATAAATTGACGAGTAGCGGTATATGGTCGGAACTGAGATCTGCGGATTCCTTGATTGACAGCAAACTTGGATGAATACCATTGAATATAGCGAAATCAACTGCATCCGGACATCGAAGATTGTCAGGTATATATTCACTTTCTTCATCAAAATCATGTGAATATGATAAAGCGTTGAGACAAGCTTGTCCATTACAGTGACCACAATATGAGGAGCATTGTAACCCTGCTTTTCTACATCTGCAACTGGAACCACAGCCTTTTTTGCAATTGCAAAATAACGTATTGAGCAGTTCTTCTGGTGATGGTGGTAATTATGTTGTTGTTGGTTCCAAGGTTTCATTTTGCAATACCCACCCCCATTCTTGGGGTTGTAAATCATTTCCTAACCAAGTTTGGATCTGGTAGTAGATACGATTAATATGTTGTCGAGCTGCTGCACTTGTAGGTGGAAGAGATAATAACTGCATCGGTTTGTTCAGTCTTGTTGACTTGATAAATTGCGTACATCGAAAATTGTCAATATTGAGTTCTGATTTCGGAGCATAATACATTGCTAAAAAGACACGAAATCCATTTTCAAACAATGAGTCATTAGGGAATTTTCTTGCTGAAACAATTGAGTTAAATGATCCAAATTGGGATGTTTCTCAAACATTTTAATAATTGCCAGTTTTCCTTTTTTAAAAAGTGCCGATGTTGTGTCACGTCCACTGAAGGCGTGCAAAAATAAAATTTACTTTTTGCAACGGGGATACTTGTCGAAACTTTTAGATGAATACATTCGTGTTTCCACATTGCCCTTGCCAATTTTTTTAAAGTATATTTCTTGCCGGTGTGTTTGTGTACGTCCTATTAAAATAATTAACAGATCAATATCTTTTTCTACGATGACAGCAGTCTTTTGATGATCCGATTCTGCAATGGCTGTTTCGACGATAAGAATATCAGCATAATTTCTGGTATGTTTTGTAGGTATATTGACAGTTTCTAATTTTTCAATAAGCTTTTCCACTTTTTTTTTTTTTTTTAAGTCTGTTCGATAAAAACTTTTCTTGGCTGATTGGTACAATCATTGTTTCATTAAAACACAGTTCGTAAGATGTTGAAACAGCTGCAGTTCTTCTTAGTTGTTCCATTGCTTTAATATTTTTACAGTGCTCTGAGTAACCGTCGAATACTACAACAATATTTAAGCCATAATGTTTTTGCAAATATTTGACGCATTTGTTGAAAATAATGAAGAATGCTTCATACGACGCGATGTAAAAGAAATCCACTATCGATAATAGGAACTTTTCAGTTGTGTATCGTGATAGATTTTTTGGTAAAACTTTATCGACACGTTTTAATTTTATTTCATGAAAGTTGAAACCAGTTATTTTCATCATCGATTTTAGACCAATATCACGGGGTCTTTGATAATTAATTTGGTCATTTCCCACAATTCCAGAAGCTATGGATATTATTTTTTTCGTATTTGGAAAAGGATAATGAAGATGTATGTAGATATTAGAAAACGAACAGATGAGGATGACGATGGTGAAGAAGAGGAATATTAAGCTCATTATTCAATACAAATTAACTAAGCAGGTGGCTCTTTTTTTATCATCTCACCTATTTGATTTGTCGCTGAATTGACTTTGGGGATCTTTTGCTAATAATATAAGGAATATCTAGTATTTTTTCATAATTCTTTATTCAGCCGTTTGCCTCCTACATACCAACATGTGTAAAAGTAACGACTATTTACTCATTTCGCTTCCCACTGTTCGCGCTATATCTCAATAACGGTTAATTGTATAAATTTGGAGAGAATTTTATGCTCTACAACTTTTGTTCAAACATTAATTGTAATTAAAAGCATAGGAAACAAGATATTTGCAAAAAACAGATTTTGGTGACCTTTGACCTTGAATATCTTGACTGGCGCACACTACACAGACCTAGACTTTTGAGGTCATGTATAGAATGCCAAAATAAAGATTTGTACCAATTTTCAGCTTATTTGGTTTCATTCCGCAGAAAAATCCTTATTTGACTGGGCTACTAGAAAAACTTGGACGCAGTGGTAGAAATTGCCAGAGTGACCATTATTAATTTTCAAATAAGGGCACATCAGTTCTTGATGTGACCATTGATCCCCATCACATTCTACAACAACAACCCCTGAATGACGGCATTTTCCTTGTGGTTGTTGTCGAATCTGATACGTATCAGTAGGCACATCAATGTTGATGTGCATTTGCTTCGGTCTGAATTGCCTATTATGTACATAGTCTCTGCCTATTAATGCAGTCAGATGATCATTTACCTCAAACTTTGCCTTTGTTAGCCTTGCAAATAAAAGCACATCTCAAATTAGTGTAACTCATTATTTTCATTGAATATAAAAGTAAATAAATATGGAAAACAAAGTATGTATAATATAAGTGTTATCACGTAATACTTGTTTTTTGTGATTTGTCTCTATGTATATGAGTTTTTGCAATGTGCTGTTTTTAGGAAATGTAACCTCAAACATGTTGTGTTCCGTGGAATAAAAGTATGTTGGATTTACGTGCATTTACGTAACTATGAACGCAATGTTGTTCTTTAATGTGTATATAATGCGACGATATTTATCTTTTTTTGCCATTTTCTGGGTAGCTTCATAATTCCATCGGTGTAGAACTTCTGTGGTTTATCAGCGAAAAACTTGGCCAAATGATTTTCAGCGAGTCTTCGGCCGGCCAATTTTTTTATCATTAAGAGAGTTTTACAGAAACCGAAACAAATAATAGTCAGATGGTGCAAGGTCCGGCTATACGGTGGATTCATCAACCAACCAAGCTCCGTTAATTTGTTCCTGGTCATCAAAGATGTGTGTGGCCTAGCAATGTCATGATGGAAGACAACTCCCATCTGTTGGCCTGGTCACTCTTTCTTGATTGCTTTATTCAAACGGTCGAGTTGTGTACTGTAGAGGACCGAATTGACCGTTTCGCTACGTTCTAGCAGCTCATAATAAATCCCACCAAACACTCAACATAACATTGTTTACCGTCAATCCAAGCTTTGAAGTCATTTGTGCCATTTGACCATGATCGCTTGCATTGGATATTCTCATACTTAATCCATTTTTCATCGCCCGTAATGATTCGCTTCAATAATGGTACCATTTCGTTACGTCTCAGCAGCGTTTTACTGATGGTTATTCGGTCAATTAAATTTCTTTGAGTTAATTCATGCGGCACCCAAACATCGAGCTTCTTTGGGTAGCCTGCTATTTTTAGATGATTCCAAACTGTCATATAGTTGATATTTAATGCCTACGCTATTTCCTGCAGCTTCCGTGCCGCTCTTGCTCCATCAGTTGTAAAGTTTCATCAATTTTTTCAGTGACAGGCCGACCAGTGCGAGCTGCATTTTTTACATTGAAATTTCCGGAATGGAATAGAGCAATCCACTTCTGAGTCCGGCGTTCGTTCACAGCATTCTCACCGTAAACTGTAGAAATTTTTCGGCATGTTTTTGTAGCGTTTTCCTCTTTTTTATAGTAAAAAAGCATCACATAGCTTATTTATTCAGATATTTCACTCATATTCAAATCAGTATAACTTTTAACACGAGCAACAAAGCTGTCTTCACAAAAAATGTAGCCTGAAATGTCACCAAACTCGTGTTTGTTTGACACAATCAGATTAGTGTTACCAGATCTATGGACAGGAACACCATCTAGTGGCAAAAAACTGCGGAGACTTTTAATATGACCTAATATGTATATACCTTATGTGACTTGCGATGTCTCTTTCTGTGTGTTACAAACTTCATGACAAGCTTATAATACTATTCACTCCCGTGAAGAAGAAAAAAACCAGGGTTCTATTAAGCTCTCAAAGTGTTGAAATTTATAATCATACGAAGCACGTGGTGGTTTTTCTTCAAGTGAAGTTTTATTGTCCTAGTATTAGCTACTAGTGTTCAAACGATATTTTTTAAAGAGTTAAGGTAGGCATCCACACGTCCACGATTTGATCAAATCGTGAGAGAAAAGAGAGAGCTGACGTGATTTGATATGATTTGATGTGAGGATGGCGCTGATTTCACGTTTGTGCATATGTTTGAGTCAAATCAAAATTGTCTTGCTCTCATTTGGATCTGACCTACTCCATTGTGCTGCCATATATTCAAGTATCCGGTCTACATCTCCTTCACGTCTGCTACCTGAGAAGATGCTCGCGCGAGGACTTGTCCGTGGCAGCTAGGGTTTCCAGATCTATTGGAAGTCTGCCTGCAAGAACACCCGCCACATCATCTGCAACAGTCGATACGATACGCCCTACAGATCCTCAGGTTAGCAACCCTGTGAGCACTTCTTATACCACGAAGGTCTGATTTGGTTGCAAGTGCCCCAGCCCAGATTGGAGCCGCATAAAGCAGTATGGATTCGAGATTGTTGTCTGGGTCCCCCTAGGTTTGGAAGAATCCTGGCCAGTTTTTGTGTGATGGCAGCAGCTTTTTTGGCTGACTCGTTTAGGTGAAACTAAAAGCATAGTCGATAGTCCAAGAGTACACCCGGGTATTTGATGCAAGGCCTCTATTCAAATACATATTATCCTCGACGCTGTCACACTCCTCTCTACTTTGGATGCGACCTTACTCAAAGTAATTGCTATCACGATAATAGCAATGTCATTCGCATACCCGATGATTTACAAATCCGGAGAATGCCATCATACATGACATTCCACAGAATTGTGTGCTGCTGCAGCTTGGCGCAAATAATCAGTAATGACTAAAGCATCGGATCGTGTTCGGCGAGACCTGAATTAAACTTTTTTAAGTGATGGCTTAGAAGCTGCCCCACCCTTATTTTTAGAGGAAGGTCGCTGCGTTTCCAGCTTTTTTTCCGATTCTTTCGATCCTCAGCCACTTGCCATTTATTCTCCTTTTGCTTTGGGTTTTTATCTGCAAATCTCTGTACACGTGCCGCTATCATGCTTATTTTCTGCAACTGCTGCCTTTACATAGGGTGAAACCTTCTTAGCTGCGCTAACCGTACGTTACTCCTGTGTTTTCCTCTCTGTCTGCATTCCGACCGTGGCGACGCTCACTGTTAATCGAACAGGATCCAACTTCTTGTTAGCTTCTTCTTTATGGAGCTTTATTGCCGAAGCTAGCAGATCCCTCATCTGCATGCGACTCCTCCGGTCTGTCTTCGTCCACTTGACCATTCTTTTCGGAGGTCATTGTTCTTGCTTGAGGTGATTACGTCTTAGTTGACCTAGTTGAGACTGAGACAGGTTTTACTAATGCAACTACCGCATCCTTGTCCTTTATCTCTGCATCCTCATTCGCTGGTACCGACGACCTATTCTCCTCTTCGGCATTTGTGATTACCACCGCAGGCCCAATTACTGATTCTGCTTTAAAAGTGGGAAAGCACATCATTTTCACAGGATACCTCCCATGTGATCGTTTGTGGATCTGGGAACCTTTTGGAGGCGAGCGTCACATCTTGATGCTCCGCCTAAAGGCCAAATATTCAGATGAACTTATAGCTTTGTCCGCTACTGCAACCAAGTTGGCCATTGCTGTAGTAGTATTCTTCCCGGTACAATTTAACATACTTTTGTTGTTTGCTAGCGCATCGTGCAGCTTACTGAACTGCGTCCAATGCACACTCCCTGACCAGGGTCCAAAGAGGCTGGTTTTTGATTCATGCCACGCCTGCCACCTCAGCAGAGCAGGCTCACATCACCCCTTCACCATCATTAGCGGAAAAACTAACAACGGTTCCGAAGACTCCCAGCACGACGGGACGAGGAACGGTCATCTCCGGGTTTTAGGCCTACCGTCAGGCTTATATTACTGCTGACCTATCATGTTCAAACGCAGACCCAAAAGCCGCCCAATCTGGGAACAGACGCTCTTGGATTTGATTTGAAAGAGCTTAGTTAAAGGGCGGCTTCCACTCGCCCTGTTACGAAGATTTCATTAGAGTATGTAGACTTTTAAGCTACCCCTTCCATTCTCGCCGCTCATTGATTGGGGGCTGCTTATTCAATATTCGCAGCTAACATATCTGTAGGTCGTCCACTAACCGCCACCTGTGACCCTCACTTTACCTTGAGCAACGCCGAGATAGATAGTTTAGGTGCGTTCTTTATTGAAATTTTTAATTATTTATAGCTTACAATTATCACATTTTTGATATTTTCAAGCAACGTGTGTTAATTGGATGTTTATACAAACTAAAAAGATTAATTACTTAGACCTCATTTGACAACCCGCAAAATTTACTACACCAACCTGCCCCGTTTTTGCGAGATAGCACATCGTTCAATGTATGGATTTTCTCAGGATCCAATTTATAAATGAGGTAAATTATAATGTAAAAAGATACTTAATTGTTAAATTCGTTTATAATTATTTTTCTGTATTTATAGCTATTTTTACATAATTTGATAGATTCCCAAGATTTCCGCAAGTATCTACTTATGAATTCTCTAAGTACCGGACAATTGCCAAGAAAGTGGCTTATTTTCTTCTTCTTTCTTATTGCGTAATGTGCACAATCGCGTTCTGCTTTGCTGATGTGGACTCCCATTTAATCATAACAGATCACCTTGTGCCTTCATTATCCACCTTGCTTTTAACTATTGTGACAATGTTGCATATAATCCAGTAGTTGAGCGTAGCAGAGAACTCCTTTTGTGCATTCTGGCAATTGCAATATTCTCTGTAATAAATTTACTTCCTTGAAGTATGAATGTCCCCATACCTGGGCGCCATATGTTTGAATGCCGCACTAAATATATTACATTTTGAATTCAGTGAAATATGCTTTTTGCCTAGAAATGATTTCCAAGTGGAGTTTGTCACCTTTGGCTCTGCTCTTTTATTTAAAAAATGGGACACGACGTATTCGGAGTCAATGTTTCTCCTAAATATTTGTATTTTGTTACCGTTTCCACCTCCGCTCCTTTAAAATACCATTTTCATCTAGCTGATGGCCGACCTCCTCTCCGGAACGTCATTATCTCCAACTTTAACATCCATTCCCCAATTACCTCAGTACGTTTCCAATCTATCATACTCTGAAATGTCTAAATGTCATCTGCAAGGATCACTATATAGTCTGCTTATAGCAGGAGTCTTATATTCATATTATCAACTTGAAGTCCTCCACCTATATTGTCATGGAGATCGTTTAACACCACCAATCTGCGTTTGAAATTCCTCCGACAGTACTTCTTTTTATTCATTTTTTATCTTAATTTATACATTTTTGGAAAAAAGAAAAAAAAGAACAAGGGGTGATTTTACAGCATGGCTGTTAGCCGTTAGCTGAATTCTGATATTAGAAATTTTCTATAATATAATATTGTACTTATATAGCTTGCTAGAATCTTCTAAGTGATTTTATGGTCATCGTCTAATATTTTTATCAAATTTTTCTTAAAATGTGACATTTAATACAGGGCATCTCGATATGTAGTGCGTAAGTGTTTCCTGCTCATTCCTGTTGCATAGCATACAAATAGTTATCTGGCGTGAGACGATTTGCATTCAGTGGTAATATGTCGCAGCGTGCTTTTATTATCATCGATATTTCACGTCGAGTTATGTTGGCTTTAAAATATTTTTCTCCAGCTGCTGGTTGCAGGTATTTATGCTACTTTTTCCAGCATTGTACTCCACGAAGCTGCTTTGAATGCCTCAATGAGCTGATTGCAACGATTACACCAGTCTTCTTCCTATACAGGCATTCCATTGAAAACTTATATTGTGCTGATTAAATCTATTTGCCCACACAACTTTTCCTCTTAGAATAGCTTTGGAGAACTTATGAGGCAACCTATCTGCGTTATATGACAGTAAAGTCTTTGTGATGTATTGCATATGCAGACCTAATGTATGGAAGTGACCGTCTTCAGTACCAGTTTCCAATGAAAATGCATAATTTTGGATTTTGTCCGGTAGCCTCAGCACTCTTTTCAAGAAATACCGCTGGAACTTGTTTACCTCTTTCGGCATTGTGTATCCCCAAACCTGTGCCGCATACGCTTGGATTCACCTGCAAACTGCCAAAAATAGCTTCCATCTCGATTTTGCCTAGGAAATTACGCCATGTCGAGTTAATGCTGTTTTTTGCTTGCTCAATTCGGTTGTTGATGAGTTTGGTGAAAGACATCTTTGGTGTGAGAATTACACCAAGGTAACAGCACTTTGATGTAATCTTCACTCGTTCTTGCTTCGTTAGGTTTACTTCCATACTCCATTTTAAACAATAATCTTCTAACTTATATATCATTGATTGGAGTACATTCACATCATCACCTAGTACATTGACACTCTTATGTTTGTCCCATCAATATTTAGACCACCTTCCAAATTGTTGTGGGTATCATTTAGATATAAAATGAACAGAAACGGCGACAGCAGACAACCTTGTTTTACACCAGAATAAGTATCAAAGACATTTAACATTTCATCACCCGTCCATACCGCGTACTTGGTGTCTTTGTAGATATCTTCTACCACTCTTAATATTTTTGTTGAAAGGCCAATCTCATGCAGCTTGTATATTAGAGGGTTTCTGGTAGATTCGCTCATTTACCCATGAACACTTTTACGATGGTATTCATAAACGCTATTCCTTTATAGTTATTTACAATATTTGGATCTCCTTTTTTAAAAATCGGGAATAGAATTCATAAGGTATCCTATCTATTCCAGGGGCCTTGTTATTTTTTGACTCTTTTAAAACCTGATGAATATCGGATATTTGTATAGCACTATCTAGGATGCCATGAGACTGATATCGTTGGCAATAATGGATTTCACAGAATTCTTGGTTAGGATTTAAGATTTAAGGCTGCAAAGTAATGTTTAAACTGTTCCGCCGATAAATTTGCTCCAGTTTTAAAAGTTTACCCTCATATTTCGTTTGCAACTCTCCATCAATCTATGGAGTCTTTTATATGGTTTATCATCTGTTCCATCCTTTTAAGATATTCAAGTTTGGCCTACCCACACATATTTCTATACACTTGAATGCCACTTAAATAGTAAGACTTGTCACTTTCATTATTGTTCTTTTTAATTTGTTTAGAGCTTCAAATGATTTTATGCGCGCTTTTTGACATTTAGAATTATACCACTTCTGTTTAAAAATTACTTTTGTGCCACTCTGTTTCTCCACTGATTTCCTGATAACTTCAACCAGCTGGAGTAGGGTCGGTGTGTTATTTTCTTCCGTTAAGGTCTGTAGGTTCTCATTTAATTTTGTTGGTATGTGCTACGCTTCGACTCTATCCAACGCAGTTTTGGTAATAAATTCTGTGGTTTTGTTTGTCATTAATATTTTCAAACACCATAGTAAACTTGATTGACATGTGTTCTGACCATATTTGATGACCGACTTCGAAATTTGTGACCAAATGAAGGCACTCCACTGATATTGCGCATAGATCATTTACTGAGCTTCCGATCGCATTTACAAAAGTATAAACACCACTTTGATCACCTTGCGTCCTTCGATTCAGTATCAATAATCTATAGTCTGTACAGAACTGAGTGAGTACCTTTTCATTTGTTACCACGTCTTTTGAATTCCTGTTTTCGTAAACTACATTAAAACTTAGTCTATTTAGATCTATTTGTTGTTGTAGTTGTCCAATTCGTACATTAAAATCGCCCATAATTATAAAATTTCTTTCTGTTGTTTCTTTGACGAAATCTTTGAGCAATGAGAACTCGCCTTGCCAGTTAGATCCTCTTATGTATACTGGAATCAAAGTTATTTCTTTCCGCTAGCTCTTCCGTTTTGGCTATTTCTTGTTGCTGGTTTCCAATATGTATCAAATCCATTCAAATATTTAGTTGTCTGTACTACTCTATCATCAGTGATGTGTGTTTCAATTAATGCGATTACATCATTTTGCCGCAAATATTGGAAAATGTCAGGATATAAAAATTTATATAAATATTTTGTTTTTTCAGTTCAGCTCATCTTCTACAATACTCGATATTTTATCAAGAACCTCTTTATTCGTCTCATTATTGGTTTCTCCAATGATCTCCTTGATATCTTCGGCGCTTGGATTTTTAGTTTCTACTGCCTCAATTTTCGCGTCTAACTTAATTTCTACCGATTTGATCGCATTTAAGACATAATGCAGGCTCACTTCTGGCAAAAGCGCTCCTCGGGACCTCTTTCCTGACGGTATGCCCACATCTTGGTTTTGTTTATTTGGTGTACGTTGCATTATAAACGGCTATTGCTACTTTCTCGCTCAAAGTTGTTTCTATTTAAACAGTACGTTTACGCTTAAAATTAAATATGTATGTACTAGTTTAGGGTATACTTTTGGGCTTATTTCTAATTTACGACTAAGTGATGCAAATCACAGCTTCTAAAGTCCTGGGGTCCAAAGTTTAAAGCTCGGGAACAGCTAGCTAGTGTATTATGTTTCTGCTGCTGTTCTTTGTTGTTGCTTCCACTTCACGCTTATTTACAAAACGGTTAGCTGCTTAGTTTGCCGAAATACCGAATACATTTGCTTGTGTGTTTTTGTTTTTGTTTTTACTATGCTTTTACTTTCACTGAGGATTAATTAATGTATTGCCCCTCCAAAAACAAAATTATTGTTGTATGTATTATTTTTTCTTTTATATTTTAATTAATATTATAGATTATTCAATAGAGCTAAACGAACGGGGGACTGGGTTTCCTATAAAGAGGCTCTAACTGCCTATAATATAGAATTGAGAAGATCTAAAAGAGCTACTTGGAGGAATCATTGTAAGAAGATCTCAAATCTTCCAGATGCGATTCGCCTTCAAAAAGCCTTAGTTAAAGATCACTCAAACGGTATTTGTACCCTGATAAAACCTGATGGCAGTTTTACACAAAACCCGGGAGAAACCAGCAAACTGCTGCTGGAAACTCACTTTCCGGGTCACTCAGCTTCTAAAGAACACCCAGTACTGGTGGAATCCATGTCCATCCATCAATACTGTAGATGTTAAGCTGGCTAGTAAACTGTTCCATGAATAACGGGTGGAATGGGCTTTATCATCATTTAGCCCATACAAATCTCCAGGGCCTGATGGGATATACCCTTGTCTGCTCCAACATGGAGCCAAGTACATTGTCCCAAAATTGGCCAGTATATTCAGAGCAAGTCTCTTGCTGGGGAATATCCCTACGAAATGGGCTGAAGTCAAAGTAGTGTTCATTCCAAAGGTAGGGCAAAAGCCAGAACAGCTACCTAAATCTTATAGACCTATAAGTCTCAGCTCATTTTTCCTAAAATCAATGGAAAAAATTTTGGATTAGTATATATAAATTTTCCTCTGCAAAAACTGCAATTTGCATACCAACGTGGCAAATCAACAGAAACTGCAATACATAGCCTAACAACTATCATTGAAAAGGCTCTTGATTCCAAACAAATAGATCTATGTGCATTTATCGACATATCAGGAGCTTTTGATAATACTTCATATGAGGCAATAGAAAATGCCCTTCTACGGAAAGAAGTACCCACACCTATTATTAAATGGATAATAGCTATGCTTGAATCTCGGACTATTAATTTACAGCTTGTAGGAGAATTAAAATCTATCACAGCCACAAGAGGTTGCCCACAAGGGGGTGTACTCTCTCCACTTCTGTGGACTTTAGTGATAGATGAACTCCTCTACAAGCTTAATGGTCTAGGTTTCAATACACAAGGTTATGTAGATGACCTAGTTGTATATATTGTGGGCTGACATGAGCAGACTATCTCTGACCGCATGCAACAAGCCCTAAAAATAATAAATAAATGGTGCAGTGAGAAAGGGCTCTTCATTAACCCATCAAAAACTGTGCTGGTACCATTCACCAGGAAGAGAAACATTACTCTCAAATGTCCTGTGTTAAATGGCATCACAATCCAATTTTCCAATGAAGCGAACTATCTAGGGGTTATTCTTGATAAAAAGCTAACGTGGAACCAACATCTAAATAAAGTTACAAAAAAGGCTACAAGGGCATTCTTTGCTTGCACTAGACTTTTTGGTAAAACCTGGGGTCTAAATCCCAAAATGACCTATTGGACATTCACTACGGTCATTAGACCAATAGTCACGTATGCTTTCATTGCATGGTGGCCTAAAGTCAAACAAAGGAATGCAGTAAATATACTAAGTAAACTGCATCGACTTGTTTGTGTCAGTATCACAGGGGCTATGAAAACGTATCCCACTGACGCACTAGGGGTGCTCTTATACATCCCACCATTACCTATCCTAATAGAAAAGGAAGCTTCTATTAGCGCCTTGAGACTGGAAGGTATTGCCGACTTAAAAGGGGGCAATATTAAGGGACACTTAAAAATTTTAGAAAATTTTCTAGACAGTCCCATTTTGCATAGAGATGATATTCTATTGTCTAAAAATATCTTCTGCAAACTTTTTCAAATCATTATTAATGATCGTAAAGACTGGAGAACTAATTATATTAAATTCAAACCCGGCTCCCAGATATGGTTTACAGACGGGTCTAAACTTGAAAATGGTAGAACAGGGGCGGGAAATTATGGCCCAAAATTCAAAAAATCTATCCCAATGGGTACCAACCCAACAATATTTCAAGTGGAAATGTATGCCATTGAAATCTGTGCGAGGGAATGTCTTCGCAGGAAAATGAGAGGAGTACATATTTACATACTCTCGGATAGTCAAGCGGCCTTAAAAGCCCTACAGTCGGTCACTTTCACCTCAAAGATGGCATATGACTGCCTTAACCTGTTAAATGAACTGGGTAACTTTAATACTGTTGTATTAAGGTGGGTACCAGGACATGAAGGTATTGAAGGCAATGAAAAGGCCGACTACTTGGCTAAACAAGGGGCGATCATGCCCTTTTTCGGTCCTGAGCCTTTCTGTGGTCTCTCGAAAAGCCACAAAAACGAAGAAATCGGGAAACTTGAGGAAAAGAATTTTCTAAAACACTGGGTGAACTCCACCGGACAATGCCATGCAAAACAATTCCTCACTCTTTCAATTCCTCACTCTACTCACTTAGTAGAGTAGACTTACGCATTTTGACTGGATACTTCACGGGTCACTGCAACCTAAGGTATCATCAAAATAAGTTAGGTCTTTGCGACACTGACGTATGCCGATTTTGTGAAATGGATAAAGAAAGTTCAGAGCATATACTCTGCAAATGTACTGCACTCGGTAGACAAAGACTTCACCACCTCGGTGACACTGTTGTTAATCCACACAAATTGTGGAACAACAAACCCCAAGTAATGTTAAGATTCATCAAAAGTCTAAACATATAGGGTTTCTATTAAATAGGGTCATGTACAATAGATCTTATTGGTCGCTGTGCTTTCGGGCCCGTTATTATTATTAATTAATATTATTATGTATGTTTTGTTCACTTTTTGTCTTTTTATCCTTTGTATTTTTCTTTATTTATATTGATTAATATCACTGCACTGCAGAGCACATTTCCAAACGTCCTGATTGTTCAACTGTTCAATACATGCACATGTTTACAATATACATATGTGAATATTTTTGCTTGTTCGTTTAAAAACTCATCCGAAGCATTGATAAAAAATTCAGCTGCCACTCTATCCTGCCCTGGAGCTTACACGAATATAAATATATTAGATTTGTCACGTCATATTATTTGATTATGAATGATTTAACTCTGGAAAATGTTTTTATAACTTGATTCCTACCATTGTATCCAGCAGTTTGAATAGTGTGCTTATATAGGCGAGGCACATTACTTTTTTAATTATACACGGATACCAATCGGAACTTTTGACTATATTTTAAAAAAAATTACTGTAAAATTTTAAAAACGTTGGACAAATTTTGTAATTAATCCAATACTGTCTTGTGAGAAGTTAATAATAACATTAAAGTAATTTATTTTAAATTCATATAATATTATTAAGTACTGACATCATTCTAGTCAAAATTGTTTAAGGTTTTCCCAATTTTTCCTTAATATTTAAATCTAACATAAACTAAACTTAAAACAAAACATTTATACAAATATAACTAAATGTACAGTAGAAAAGTAACATATTGAATACTAAACTCTGTAAATAAAATGTATATTTTTCACCAGCTTAAGTGAAATTGTAAATGTTAAAGGGAATAAAGCAAGATTGAAATTGAAAAAAAAAATCACTTTTTGAATTTCCATTCTGCATTTTAATTTTTCGCATTCTATTCATGAATGGTGAAAGGCACCATCAAAGACTCCTTAATTATTGTTATTTTCGTGGCCTCATTTCATCCTTTAAGAAAAGGGGAGATTTGAAAAGAGGCCAAGATATATAAGTGTTATATTCCTCGAACGAAATTCCACAATCTCCTGATTTTGCAATATAAAGTTTTTTGCATTCATTTCGGGTATGGTCTCGAATATTTTTCCATTTCTTCTTTAAATAGTCCTCTGAAATAACAATTGTTTTTCATTGAGTGTAGTAATACAAAGAATAATCTACCATTGCAGATATTTGGCAACTGCGGCCTCGTTTGTATCATTGGCTCATTCTTTTAAAGTCGGAAGGTTGTAGACGGAAAGTTGTAGAGCAGTCAATATAAAAGAAACAGTAACAGCTCTTTGGGAGGAGCTTTAACGAAAAAGGTCATTAAAGAAACAGCAGACAATTTTGGAATATATGGAACTTTTCAATTTGTGCTGAGGCTATTGATGGAAAGCACATTCGGATTAAGTGTCCACCACATTCGGGGTCTACGGATTTAATTTAAAAAAAAACTTCTCAGTGCTACTTCAAGTAGCAGATGCCGATTATAAACTCATTACGATTGAAGTGGGAGGCTATGGTAAACAAAGTGATGGTGGCACATTCACTGCATCACCAACAGATCAAAGCTGGACAGTTTATTCCGGCAGATAGGTATTTAGAAATATTATTCAGACACTTCTAACTAGCAAAATACTTTACGACTGATTACAATTGATTTTATACCGAACTTTATTAAAACTAAAAATTAATATTTTCAAGTGATGCTAAGGATTTTGCGAGATTAAATTTATCGCGTGCGTCCACGATGCCGACTCAACAGGAAAAGGCAGAACCTCGAGTCAGTGTTGGCAAGCTCGCTTTTCTGTCCCGATCTGATCGTTGGGGTTGCCACAGGATCTTCAAGGAGCTGCCAACGTACTCCACAGAGGGTTGCCACAGGTATTTGCCAGGAACAAAAATTAAAGTGTCTATTGTTTTTGTCAGCGATGAGACGTATCCATTATTGAAAATATTTCTAAGGCCATATTCGAGACGTGATAGAGTACTTTAATTGTCGATTTTCTCGAGCGCGGAGTGTGCTTTTGGAATTATGGCTTCCAAATCGAGTCTACTTTGGAAGTCTATTGAGACGGATCCCGACTTTATTGATTTGCTGGTAAAAGGAATCTGCGTAATACATAACATTACCATTGTCATTGAAGGAGCTCCCAATGTCATGCAAAACACAACGAATTTGCAAGATAATAAAAACAACAAATAACCAGAGCTTCAATTCAGTCAATGTAAGGACAGCCCAAATATTTAGATGCCTTTCGCGACTTTATTTATACACATAGACAATAATAATATAATGTAATACATAACCATTTTCAATCTTTTTCTTTTTTAGGGTTCTGTACCCCTTGGGTGCTAACGGGAGCCTATTACTAAGCTTCCGCCGCCTCTGTATCTCGTGAACCGTATAGATAGACAGTTGAAATTTTCACATTATGTGTATTTCTATTATCATGATAGCAACAAATACTAAAACTAAAATAAAGTTAAAAAGTTAAAGGGGTCCCCATATAAGAAACGTGTGCTCCAATATGCGCACAGTTTTAAAAGCTTTGTTATTTATTTTGTTTCATATTTGGTAATTTTTTTTTTTTTTTTTTTGTATTATACTTTTAGGCTGTATGAATATTTCACTCTTAATCAAAATTGATATGCAGTATGAATACTGATACCCTAAACATAAGTCAAATGTATAATTTAATATTTGGAGCATTGCGCTTTTTATCAATTTCATAAAAAATTGTGTTTGAAATTGCTCGAGCATTGAGTTATTAAATACATAATTCATTTTTGCGGCAAAAAAACTTGTACGATGGTACAGAACCCGTCGTGTGCAAGTCCGGCTCACACTTGGCTGATTTTTTAATTTAATATGATTTATTAATTCCAACAAGAGCGAAAAGCTTATGTTAAGAATATTAGTATTACCCTACTTCACTAAATAAATGAAGAATAATTCTTTGTCTATCGGACGGGTTGACAGCTCTCTGTGAAATAATTAATTTTACTACTCAAAAACTTATAACATTTTTAAAAATTTAAATTTTGTTTTCACTTTATATTGCAGTCACTCTTTGTGCTTCGCTCGATTGATACGTTGTCGTGGCTGATCACTGCCGATATGGGTAATCGGTCGGATCTCCCTTCTTCCCACCCAATTAACCCCACCAGCAACATCATGCCAGTAATATCTAATAAATATGCTATCAATCTCAGTGATTGGTTTTCACCAGGAAATATTAAAATAAACCAAAGAGCTAAAAGACCCCTGCAATCACCAACTTCTCCAAAAGTCGCACTAACAGCAATTGCCACAAAAATTCCTCTGACAATAAGGTTGTTCCAACCACACCGAAGGATACTGGTAGTCGTATTGTGACTAACAGCAACATATTTGATGCTTTAAGTAACGACGCGGATATTGAATCGGACAACGATTCACCAATCAATCTACCATCAGAAACTCAGTCTAAAAGTGAAATGCAACAAGAAACAGACACAAAACAAATTAATGGAGACGAACAAAAAGTGACACCACTCTTATCAACTATAGGACGAACGCTCGTTTATGATCGTAATAAGAGGTTTACACCAACTACCCCCAAGGGCGATGTTGAAGACGAACTGAACAAACTTGGATATCAAGTCAGGAATGTTCATAAACCGATTGGTCGAATAAGTGAAGAGCCACTCAATATGTGTTTTGTCGAAATTGCGCCAAGTAATAATAACTTGGAAGCTCTCAAATTGATCCTTTTGTGCCGACAAATGGTCAAAATTGAGTCCCCCCCGTCAACACTCTGACATTCCTCAATGTCATCGCTGCCTTGAATTTGCGATACGAAACGATTCTGCATGAAACAATTTAGACAACAACAGAAGCAGCAACACAAGCAACTGCAACAAGCTAGCCAACAATCGTAACTGAGACAACCTCCACAACCACGCATGCAACAGCCACTGCGGGGCCAGCGTCAACAATATCAGTAACAACTCAGTTACCTCAACCGTCAAAACAACAACAATATCTTTTTCGACCCAGACTCAGAGAAAACCTCCACCCAATCACAGAACAAACTTCAATGATTAACACTAGCGACGCATGCTTTGAGCAATTGCTATCTAAAATCGATAAGATGGTGGAAATGCAAATGATGATTATTAACGTGATCCTCGCCATAGCATCAAAGCAATAACGCACCAGCAACTGAATAGCGATCTGGAACGCTCACGGTCTGCTGCGGCGGAAAAATGAGGTAGAGACATTCTTGGCCTCTAACAACATTGACATATGCTAATCTCTGAAACGCACTTCTGCCAACACACTTACGTCATCATAAAAGCCGCCATAAGGCACTTTACACTGGATCCAATACGCACGTGCTCCATCCAATCTGCTGCTGTGAAAATATCCACTGATCAAGGCTATTTAGTTGTTGCCTGCATTTCCTGCCCTCCCAGGTTCATACTTAAAGAAAAGGAGTTCCATGACTACTTCGACAAATTCGGGCCAAAGTTTCTGGTTGGTGGAGACTGGAACGCAAAACACCGCCTCTGGGCCAACGAGCCACCCCTAAAGGCAAAGAATGATATAATACAATAATAAACAGCAGAATGGAGGTTCCTGCAACTGGAGCACCAACCATATATCCGTATGCTAGTGATAACCGTCCAGATGCAATTGACTTTGCATCCACTCCAGCGCACTTTCAATTATAGAAAATCTGGATCTCATTTGTCTATAGCAGGCTACATATACCCAACAATGCAGAGACTTCTGCCTGCGTATACCAATATTGAGCGATTCCAGTCTTGTTTGGACTCCCACATTAACCTCTACATCGGGTTGACCTTTGCGGATGTCATTGATGATGCCGTAGACCTACTTGAGAGGAATATACATGAAGCTACAGAGTATGCCTCCCCGCAAATGTCATCTCATCCTTCCAGAGGTTCTGGAATTGCTGAGATACAAGCGTAGTCTTCGCCGGCGCTACAATAGGAGTCAAAACATTCGTGATAAGGCTGCCTGGAGGAAAGCATCAAACGAGCTAAGAGAGCTTCTGAATAAAATCAGAAGTGGCCAAAGCCCTCCCTTGTAAAGGTATACTGTTATTGGGAACTCTGTTTAATGCTATATAACGTATCTGCCATTTCCCTACTCAGTGGAAGTGCGCATCGATCATTATGATTGCCAAACCTGGTAAGCCGGAAAACATTGTTGCATCTTTTAGACCGATAAGTCTACTCCCCACATTCTCAAAGATATTTGAATGAAGTATTTTGAGTAGAATGATGGAATTACGGGATATCCAGAGAGCCATACGAACCATCAATTTGGCTTTAGAACACAGCTTGGAATGCCAGAACAGCTGCATCGTGTCGTTCAACACGTTCTCACTGCAAGCTTTTGACAGCGTATGGATTGAAAGTCTGCTTCATAAGATAAAACGCCTCCTTCCAGCTAATGTATTCAACCTACTGCAAAGCTATCTCTGTTGTCGAACCTTTTTCGTTAACGTACGCGACAAGAAGTCATCGATAAGAAGCATTAGAGCTGGTTTGCCACGAGGCAGTGTAATAGCACCCTTCCTCTACTCGCTCTATACGGCAGACATCCCAACAGTTGACCCTGATGAAGCCACCATCGCTACATATGCAGATGACACAGCAATCCTTGTAGACTCTTACTCGGCGCAAGAAGCATCTGCATCAATACAGGATCTCTTGCGAAGATTTCAGGTCTGGGCCAAGTGATCGAAAAGTGGAATAAACCCAGAGAAATCAGCGAACTTCGTTTTTACCCTAAGACGTGACACTTCTCCAGTTGTCTACTATGACTCCAGTATCATCCCGCAGGTGGACCAAGTCTGTTACCTCGAACTAATCGTGGACAAGCGACTCACATGGCGAGCACACATTAGAGCCCCTACCGTATGCTGTTATGTAAAACAACAAAAGGACAATATACAGACAAGTAGTGGCTCCTGTTTGGGGCTACGCGCTACAAATCTGGGGTACCACTGCTGCCAGCAGCATCCAAAGAGTCGAAGCCTGTCACCTGCACCTGGCGGAGGAAAAATGCCAAACAATCTCGACAGTATCAAAGAGCTCAACAAGAAACTCGTAAAAAGTGGAAGAATTGTGTGCCAAATTTGCAAAAGAAGTAGCCCAGTTAAAAAATGAAAACACTGAATTAAAACTAAAGTCCAACCCAGCAATTATTGGAAATGCACACAACTCCGTCCAACAAGAAAAAAAATACTGTTTATGAAACAGATCAAGAGGACCTTGCGCACGAGACCGATTGGATCCTAAAAAGGAGACCCAGCACTCACTCCAAAAAAGACAAGTTATCACCAAGTAAAAAAGGTTCCACGGCCCCCATCCATAATGCTATCGGGGGAATGTGAATACCAGCAACTATTTAGCATTGCAAAAACAATCCATCATCACACATGCGAACCACAAGCCATAATATCTGATCTTAAAGAACAAGGATTCAAAACTATGACTGCAGACAATAAGTTAAAATGGAAAACGAAACAATCATTCGACATGTTCCTCCTTACCTCTGCTGCAACAGAAAATATAAAAGACAGTTAAGCAATCAAAAATGATCCCTCAGTGTAAATCATGCCAGGCTTTTGGCCATACGCTGAACTACTGTTCGAAACAGCCAAGGTGTGTCAAGTGCGCAGGCAAGCACAAGACAATAGACTGAAAGAAACCAGAACAGCAGCAACCAAAGTGATGTAACTGTGGTGATTCCCATCTTGCTAGCTACAGAGAATGTATTGTTGCAAAGGAATTACAAAAGATTCGGGACCAAATAAGAAAAGTGAATCTCAGAACAAAAATACCATACAAATAACCCTTTAAAGAGCCCGCCAAATAGGTATCAGAACAAACCAATTGCTCAAAATAAGGATGCAACACATAAATTACCGGAATACTCGCAAATTGCTAAATATAAAAAAAAAAACTGAGGTAACGAATATACTGCAACAAATATTGGATAGACTTGTGAAACAGCAAGAGTTTAATTCAACACTTGAAATAAGGCTGCAAAATCTTGAAAAAACTTTACACCAAGTTAAGTATACATGCCCAGATTCCTAAAAATTATGTTATGGAACGCTAACGGACTACTGAAACACCACGACGAACTAGAAATTATTCTCAATACTGAAAAAGTCAACGTATGGCTAATATTTGAGACACATTTCACTACTGAAATATACATAAAAAAAAAACTATGAAATATACCACACTATCCACCCGATGCGCGCGGGGGTAGTGCTGTTATAATAAGAAGTAGTATCAAACACTATGAAGAAGCTAAGGTGTGTACAGATATCTTCAAACAACTTCCGTAACTATTGACACTGACAACAGATTATCATTAACAGCCGTTTATAGCCCTCTACGGCATCAGATCAAATGTGATTTATATGTAAAACAATAGTCACAAAAACCGGTTTTTAATGGGGGGCTCAAGACTCATCATAAGAAAAGGCACAGAACTTTATAAAGCCCTGCAAATGACAGGGTGCAGTACCTATTCTACTGGCACACCAACTTATACTTATTTTGCTATATACCTAACACACTATGAAAACGTAGCTACTAAGGAGCCACCACCCACTCTTGTCAGTTAAACACACCAACTGTAAATACTTCAAAAGTATCATGTCTGACTACAATCATGATGAAATCGTTATAAACAGCATTGCTGACTTAGAGGATTATTGATTATTCGCTTTGAAAGTACACAAAAAAGTTTGCACAACCAACTGTGCGATATCCACCAATAAAAAAACAGATAACACGTGGGCCAAGAGTAGCGGAGAAAAAAAGGCACGAATTTTTGCAGATTATCTAGAGAACACCTTTAAGTCCGTTCGACAATGATATTGAAATTCCCCTTGAAATAGTAGCTGAGCTATCTGAAGAGATAATGAAACTAAAGTAAAATAAGTGTCCTGGGTTTGATCTTATCACCAACGAAGTACTAAAGCAACTCCCTCAAAATATAATATCCAAGCTAACATCGACCAAAACAGCAGATGTAATAATGTTAATCAAACCTGGAAAACCAGAGCACGATGTAAGATCATATCGACCAATATCTCAGCTTCCCATAATTTCAAAACTTATGGAGAAGCTTTTTGTTAAACATCTTAACCAAATTATTGACCAAAGAAGACTTATACCTTATCACCAATTTGGCTTCCGCGCGAGTCGTTCAACACTAGATCAAGTACACAGAATAACTAGAGTTATCGAAAATGCTTTTGAAGAAAAGAAGGTGTGCTTTGCAGTCTTCCTTGACGTATCAAAAGCTTTTGACAAGGTCTGTCATAATGGCCTATTAAATAAAATTAAAAATTATTACCCAAACAATATAATCACTTTCTAAAATCATACTTGACAGATCGCTTCTTTCGTATCAAACAAGAATATACATATTCAGAACTCAAAGAAATTAAAGCTGGAGTTCCCCAGGGTAGTGTACTGGGCCCCATCCTTTATATTTTATTCACATGAGATCTACCTACGATCAAAAAATGCTTTACTGCAACATTTGCTGACGACACAGCTATACTATCAGTTGGCAGTACAGAAAATGAAACTAGTGAACAACTCCAATGCGCACTAAATGAAATCTTTGAGTGGACATCAACATGGCGCATTAACCTCAATGAAACAATATCAACACGTATAGATTTCTCGTACAACAAAATACGATCCATTGTATATAAATGGCTTACTAATTCCACACCATAATACTGCTAAATACTTAGGAATGACTCGGGACACCAAGCTGTAAAGAAAAAAAAGCAGACTTTGAACCAAAATTCAGAAAAATTTATTGACTCATAGGTAGGTGGAATGCGCTATCGACCTACAACAAAGTATTATTATACAAACAAATACTTAGACCTGTATGGACTTATGGTATCCAGTTATGGGGCTGCTCGTGTTTCAGCAACATAATGTCAATACAAAGGTTCCAGAACAAAGTGCTGAGATGTATTGTGAATGCACCCTGGTATGTCCGTATCAGCGATATTGAACGTGATCTTTGCATCGATTCTGTCGCAATTACCATTCAGAAATATGCGAGGTCTCATTTGGAAAGGCCTAAGTGTTCATATAAATAATGAAGCTTCAAGCCTTATAGATCCAAGTGGTTGGAAAATAAGGCTGAAACGCAAAAAGCCGCATCAACTCCTAGAGTAACCCAAATCTCTTCAATCAGGAGTCCCAACAAATTGATAAGCATTAGCTAAGCCCACTTAAAATTTCCCGTTAGTTTAAATTTCTTTTAAAACTAGTTGCATTAAAAAAAAAAAAAATCAGTATTTCAACGTGTCATTGTACAGGCATTGGGAGAGTTAGTGTACTCCTATGCAATTGTCTATATTGATGATGTGCTGATAACTTAAATAACTTATTCTGTTGAGAAAATTACATTATATTTTATGCGTATGGCAACTCTGACATAATGCAAACAAACCTTGTTTTTTTATTTTTGTTTTTGTCTCTTATATTATTTAACGTTAGTATTATTTTTAATAATAATCATGTGAGTTTAAAGAGAGTGGTGTTTACGAGCTCCTGTTGTTGAGGTCGTTAGGGTGAAGTCGTTTTAACCTTCGTGGAGCTCTGTTGTATATTAGGGCCCTTGCTAGAAGATTAGGGTGTTGGAGCAGTCGATCTTTATAACGGCTGCTGAAGATATTGAGTTGCTCAAGTACCGTTGCCATTTTCAAGTCACGATGTAAGGTCGAATTTCTGACGAACCATGGAGCGCCTGTTATACGTCGCAATGCTTTCTTTTGCATTGCTTGAATTTTTCTAACGTTGTATGGAGCAGTCGTCCCCCAGATTTGGATGCCATATATCCAAACGGGTGCCACTAATTGTCGGTATATAAGCAGTTTGTTGTTGATCCGGAGTTTGCTTTTCGCTCGCAGCAGCCAATCCATTTATTTCATTTATTGATAGCAACACGAAGTGATATATTTTACATGGGCGCGCCAATTTAACCGCTTGTGCAGGATAAGACCAAGGTATCTGCATAGGTAGCGACCAGAATGTTGTCATTATCCGGCATTGGCATATCCGCAGTGAATAGAGAGTAAAGGACTGGAGAGAGAACACTGCCTTGAGGTAATCCAGCATTGATGCGCCTTATGTTGGAGTCAGATTCGCGAACTCTGACAAAAAAGGCTCTGTCTGCCAAAAAGCTCTTCAACATCAGAAATTGCTTTCCTGGAAGTATTTTACTTAACTTATGAAGTAAACCACTTAACCAAACTCTGTTGAAGGCTTGCATGACATCCAAAAAGACAGCCGAGCAGTATTGCTTCGTTTCAAATGCAGTTACGAGGGCTGCTATTTATATTTCGGGAATTGGCAATACTAATGTCAATACGTAAAATCTGCAACGCCATAATAAACTTTGTCATTTTTTAGTACATATGTACGTACAACGTTTTTATGTACAATTGGTGTTTGTTTTGTTTACAATAAGTTAAAGAAATCAATTTGGCAAAACAATGGAATTTCTCGAGAGGGTTTTCGTTGGATTGTTTTTCACAACTTTCAATGTGGATTATCCCAACAAGAATGTCTCAATGAACTTAGTTCTTTGTAAGGTGAGAAAGCACCATCAAAAACGACAGTTTATCGCTGGTTTGCAGAATTTAATCGTGGTCACAGTTCAGTGGCTTACGAATTCCGTGAAGGTCGGCGAAAATCGGTTGTTGTGCCACAAAACATCGAAGGTGTGCGTGAACTGATAGTGCGAGATCGACATGTGACATATTGTGAGATAGAGGCATCCTTGCACATTAGTTCCACTTCAGTACATTCTATTTTGCATGAACACTTAGTTGTAAAAAAGGTTTGTTCTCGTTTCTCCATTACTTATCAATCGCTAAAAAAAAGGCTCGCGTCGATTGGAGTAAGGAAATGCTTAAAAAGTTCGACCGTGGTGCTTCAAAAGACGTTTATAAAATCGTGACAGGTGATGAATCATGGATATATGCGTATGAGCCGGAAATTAAACAGCAATCTACCGTGTGGGTGTTCCAAGATGAGGCAAATACAATAAAAGTTGATCGAGCATGAAGCACTTCGAAGCAAATGGTCGCCTGTTTCTTCCGAAGAATGGGTCATGTGCCACTGTTCCGCTAGAGCAACGTAGGACTGTCAATTCTGAGTGGTACACGACCATTTGTTTGCCGGAAGTCTTCAAAGAAATTCGCAAAATCAACTGCCGAAGACGAATCATTCTCCATCATGACAATGCGAGCTCTCACACATCTCGGAGAACAGGTGAATTTTTAAGCAGTCAAAACATCGAATTGATGACTCATCCGCCCTACAGTCCTGACTTGGCACCCAATGACTTCTTTTTATTCCCTAACAAAAAAAAACTGCTTGGTCAACGATTTACGAGCGCCGTAGAAGTTGAAGAGTTCAAAAACCATGCTTTGGAGGTGTCTCAAGAGGAATGGAAAAATTGCTATGACCAATAGTTCGAACAAATGCAAAAGTGTATTGATCATCAGGGGGAATATTTTGAAAAACAATAAAGCCATTTTCATTAAAAAATTTTTGTTCTTATTTGCTATTCCCGAAATATAAATAGCAGCCCTCGTATAATATGATGTACGACTGTATGAAGTTGTTCAGAAGTACCGTGCTGAGCTCTGAAGCCGAATTGATGGTTTGGTATGACACATTGCACCTTTCGCACTACCAACACTCTACTCAAAAATATTCTCTCAAATAATATGGGTCTATAACAATATACTCTGGTTTGCCCGGTTTCGGGATCATTATTATGGCACACATTTCCACTGGGAGGGGAAGTGACAGATCCTGAGCATGGAATTGATAAGGCATCAGCGGCGAGTTGCAGTTTTGAGAAGCGGCTTTACAATTCTTCAGCACACGCCTCTGCTTTTTGGCTATCAGTTAAACACCACTGGTTAGAACTATCACGTACTGGAGCGTGTCTGTGTGGCTGGTTGCTCGCCATCGATTGAATCCTACTTTTTCATTTGGATCCGCGTTGAGAAGTAGATTGTCGGCTTAAACTGCGCTTACCAGCTCAACAATCTCTGTTTTTCAAAGAGCCAGAAGTTGACTGGGAGGACAAGGCAGCTGACTCGAAGTGGCGAAACCCGCAACTTCACGAAGAATTCGTGTAAAGATTTCTACCCAATCATCAAAATCTTCTGCTGTGTTTAACTCCATTTTAAGATTGGTTTTCAATCCATCCAAAACTGTAATTTCTCAATATTTGATTAATATCTGATTGCTTTGCAGCAAGGGTTAATTCCGCAGTAGATTGCCAATACAACAGCATCCGGATGTCGTTGCGTATCATAGTGGTGCAAGGTTGGAGCTCCAGCTGCCAACACCTCCCTTCTGCTGTTGATTATAGAGTTGAACAGTTGTTGTCCTCTTCATATTGAGATTCTTGAGCTCCATAAACGGTGCTTTGCTTTCTAATCTCCTCCAATTATGAATTTAGGACCGAGGTTATTAAACAGGTCGTTGAATTCGAGTTCGCTCAGAGCTATACCAAGGGGACAGTAGATTGACGCAATAGAAATGTCATCAATATTAGTGAAGACTTTCACTGTGGCTATTTGAGTAAAGACCGTACGGGTGGAATCAAATTGGTAATGACGGATGCCTGAACGAATTAGGATTGCAGCGCCACTTCGCATGCGATTATCATGCGGGTGGTTTAATGAATGTTGTGGCTTAGGTGGCTGCTGTTGACGGTTTTTCAACTGACGGAGCGGTTGTTGCTCCTGAATATTAAACTGAGGCTTGGGCTGTTGTTGAGGGAGTGATACCAATTTTGGATTATATTGAGGTTGATTCCTTGTTGATGGTTGTCGTTGATTATTTTGTTTCTGCAGATTATCTTAGTGTTGAGTCTTTCGCAGTTGCTCCTGAAGGCGTTGGACTAGTATCTAAGTTTTTAGATGAAAGGATGGGACGAGCAGGAAACGACCCCAGTCGTGAAGTTGGCGCTTTTTTCGCCACCATCTCTCTATAGACAATTCTTTGTAGTTTGCTGTGTGCGGTTCGTCGCAAAGTTCACATTTTGCTAGGACTGAGGGCGGCTTTAGGTCGATGCGTGTTTTTCACCGCACTTAACGCATCTGAATTTCTTCCTGCAATAACGTTTGGTATGGCCGAACTCTTGGCACCGATGACATTGGGGGATGTCTTTGTGGGTATGGGGTGGTTCCATTTTGACAATATGGCGGCATAGTCTGGTGACGCCCAATAATTCTTTGTTCTTAGGACTAGGATCAACGTCAACAAAGAATAGATTTAGGGGCTGACCGTTTGCCCCACTATTGGGGTTATGAATGTATCGCACTCTGTGACCCAATAAGGCCAGTTCACTTTTGATGTAATCGGTGGATGTTGAATTATCCAGCCCTCTTACCACAATCCTGTAAGAACGCTCTGATTTGATCTGGTAATAGTGGAAAGTCACTTCCATTTCCTCAAGGAGTTGGATGATCTTGCGATACAAATCAATTGTGGAAGGTAAGATCTTGACCTCACCATTGTTCATTGCTTTGAATAAGTAACTGTTTTGGTCTGCCACCGTGTCTGTGGAAGGAGGTTTTGGTATTTTTGATTGAAGATGTTGGTCATTCCTGATGAGGACTTCGGGATTAATTTGACTTTTTTGAGCACTTGGTGGAGTCTTAGATGCCACATGTTCCTGTATAGGTGAAGGGATTGGCGCACTCATATCCGAGTAGGAACCTGATTATTTGGGGAATCATCCGTGTCTGAATAAAAGTCGTCACTTAAGGGAGCAGACATGTTGTCGTCTGATAGGACAAGTTTACTAATACCCTTTGGTGTGCCAGGAATGTTGTCGTCGATTCTACCATTGGTAGTAGTATTAACGATTTTCATTTTCTTCATACTCCGGGGTGACGGTGAGTTTCTCCCTCTTTTAGATTTCGGTGGCACCAAAAGCCATTGGTACCTTTCCTTTGCATTATTCGTTGATGCAATTGGAATGCCAGTACAGGTGGAGTTTGTTGGGGGTTGGCTATCCATCCGCCTAAAGTTTTTAATTGTTTTTAAAGGAAAACAAATGCGTAAAGAATTTAACCAAATTAGAATTATTATTATTATTATAAGAATTATAATAAATTTTTTTTTTTTTTTTTTTTACGGATATGTTTTCAGTTTGAACGACTAGAACGTACAAACGAAAATCAAATCAAACAAATTGATGTCGACTGCCTCATGTAAACATAACCACAAAATTCGATATTCTTTATATAGAACCTCGCAGAAGCGATATGAGAGTTATATAAACAAGGTAATAAATACACACATAAATGCAAAAATGAGAGTAAAGATTTGAAGAAAAATCAAAACGTTTTGATTTCGTCTAACATTTGCACAAGCGCAAAAACAATGCCATCGACGACACAAGTTGCTCTCTCTCTCTTTTCGTAACATTTGTACAAATATTTGTATGGTCAATGCCTACCTTCAATGTTTTGATTGAAAGTAATAGGTATGTATGTACTTGATAAAAAAAACCTGTTTGACCTGTGCTACAGTGATGTAAGAACGTGTTGTAGCACTCAGAACTCTGGGATCTTGTTGCGTTTTCGATGAACCAGACTTGAACCCACTTTTAACGCTGATCACTCTAAAGAAACGCTGCTTACTTACTGCTTTTTTTCGGCCATAAATTGTTCATTTTTTTATAATTTTAATAAAATAAGTAGCAGGAAAGAAAAAGGGTATAAATCGTAATAAAAGTTAACATCTATGTTAGAGTGTTTTCACTAACGTACTCTGATCTTCCGAGGAGTATAACTTGTGATTGCCGTGTCAGTTCTTGCTTGAGCTTAAAGCTGACACACTCGGTCATGCATCATGCATGTCATTCATGTACGTGAGCTTCATCATGCATCATAGCAGAATGATCATGCATTCATTTCTTGTTATGTTTCGAAGTGTGCAGAGGACAATGTCAATGACGGATGAAATTTCATTTTTTCATATCTTTCCAACGGCATCCGATAAGTCCGCTCATGTCTGCTCACTTCAAATATTTCATAAAATTGAGCTCTTGATTATATTTGTCTCTTTCATACGAAAGACGGCCCCTCTATGGGAGTATCGTGGTGGCTGTGGTTATACCCAAATGCGGGTAGGGTGTGAGCTCGACGTGGAGTTGCGTTATACAACCGGGTGCTGTGACCCACAGATCAGCAGAGGCTTGAGATTGGTACCTGCGGATATATACCCAAGGGTACGTTGATTGACGTTTATCAATCCCTGTGCTTGGCACCGTGATATTAAGTCTCTACGACAGGTGTTCACGTTAAACAAATTGACTTTCGTTACCTCGTGATGGCGTAAATGAGACAGCATGGTAAAAGAGAGAACGTTCACGTAATTTTGTAGTTGTTGTTGTAGTAGTAGAAAATGTACATTCGATAAGAATGCAACTAAAATGCTGTTTGGGAAATTGGTCACTCTACCATTGCTGGGTAATTGTTGCATTTTTTTGGGTCATTTTCGCTTTTCTCTCTTTTTTTTTGTTACGCGCCAACATTTTTTAAAACATTTTAATAAAATAAGTAACAGGAATGAACAAGGGAACTGCAAAAACTATTTGCATACTGTGAATGCTGCAATAGATGCTGTGTGAAAGCAGTATTACGATTCCGTTTTCAGAACGTTTCAGCTCCCCCTACTACCACGCTTCACTTACCAACAAAAAAAGTTTTCGCAGTTGCAGAGCCTATCGGGTTAATAGGCTCATACACATATATTTCACTAACACTATGATAATGCGGGCGCTTTTAGATTTGCTCCTGCGTAAAAATATCGCTAGGTTTTTGACATTTGAATTGTGAAAAAAAGTATTATAATTTTTTAATGTATTTTGTTTGAGTACTACCTTTTCCAACAATCAGAGAGCTCTGATTTTATTATACAAGAAAAGCTGCATACGACGATAAATCTGTATCGAATTTCATGGCTAAAACAAATATGAACAATAGCTTACCGGGTCTCCAAAGCATGGTCCTTTGCGTTAAGCGCCCAAGAAACGGTCATACTTCGTATGACGCACATCATCATAGTGTTAGTTAACTAAGTGTGCGTCTCATATACGAATTATGATGGAATATCCAAACGGTTTTGATATTTCACCATACTTCAGTACTCTCAATTCTCTCGTTGAGTCTCTCTCTTTGTTCTCTCGTGCAAGCTATCTCATTTACGCTTGCACAAGGTAAGTATGTATGAAAAAGACAAATATATGCATTTGCTCACTTTTTCGAAATATGTACTTGAAGTGAGCAGACGTGAGTGCCTGTGTTGAATTTCTTGAAATACCAACGGCAAATCCGTCATCGACATTGTTCGCACAGTTCAAAGATAAAGAACAAGTATGAACGTGTCTTGGGCGCTTTACAAACATAATGGCATAGTTATAATATAAAAAAAATTAATAGCCTCTTCACAGGCGAAGATGTAGCATTTCGTTGAAATGCAGACAAAATGCGGCTTCAATTCTACAGCAACCACAGGGAAATGAGGGTTGTTGTTGTAAAATGAAATGCTGCATCTCTTCTTTCTTTTTGCAATAAACAGCTGATAATACTGCGTTCAGACAGCGAGTTCTGATTATGCTAGTTCTGGTTAGCCGTTCACTGTCACCGAGTTGCGAGTTCTGGGCAGCTGTGGTTTTTTTTTTATTATACACACAAATGGAACGTTGTGGCAATTGTGGGAAATAACAATTGAAATTTTTTGAAAAGTACATGTTTTAGAACATTTTGCAGTGTATGTACATAGTTCTGGCAGCTCCCTTTTTCATTCCTTACAAAAAAAAAATACAATTTAAATTTTACTTAAAGTTATTATGTGCCATCAGCTGTTTATATTGACACGCTTCAAAAAGAAAGAACGAAAGTCAAGTAAAAGAGATCAAATTTACCAACACTGTTTCAGGTTGACCATTCCAAAACACCGAGTTCTCAGCTACAACAACAACTATAAATTTCGTACGTGGATTGAGTTGAGCTAATTTCATAAAGGATTAGCATTGCTACAGTTGTAATTAATTGTCTGGCAACTCTGCCAAAATTATATGGTAAAATTGAAATGTTTCACAAATTTAATTTAAATAGAAAATAAAAGTACGATTAATATATTATTTATTGCAAATTCTGCAGTTAATTTAATTAACTTAATTTTCGCTCGCTAGATTGGCAGTTATGTTTGCGAGAACAGCTGATCGCATCAATTTGTCCACTGCCACCCGTTTCGGTACCATCACGAGTTTACATAAATTGCGCCATTTATGCTTATCGTGAGAACCCTAAATATAAATAATTAAATGTTTTGATTATCGAAATTCGAAGTGATTCAAGCACTGATTGCAGTGTTTCTAGAATGGAAGAAGCTTGCAAAACGAAGATGGATTTCTCTTAACATATGAAACAGAATATGGTGATGTAGAAATCCAGCCAACTTTTATGGCGTATTTACGTGGCATATTTTATTTTTTCCTTATAATTCCTGATGTGTGTAACATAAGGGGACATTTTGATTAAAATTGCATCAAAAATTTTCAAAACTTTTAGACTTTTTAAGACGAATTTTTCAAAATTTTTTGCCTGTGTCCAAAAATTTTTAGTACACAGTAGTTGCTGTTAATTCATACGTAATTTTGTTTTGAAGTTTTGTTTTTCAATTTGAAATGTTTCTACTTAAATTATTTAAATAATATGGAAGTTGCACAATAAATAATTTTACTTAATATATTTTATAAGCAGCAATTCTTTATTACATTTCTCAAAAATAAACAAAAGGACGCGCGTAACAAGAATTTTGAAAAACTTACGCGATCGAACAAAATGTCTGTACTTCGTCATTCGAGCCTGTTTGACTACCCCGCTGTCCTCTCGCGCATCATCGTATAATACCCAGCAAAAACTACAGCCCTGGTGCGTCTTTACCGCTTCCACGCAGCTTTATATGCAATTTACACCAAAGTACATCACGTTGATGGGGTTTTCCGTTTACACCGGATATTTTGCATCACGAACAGCTGTTTTTTGTTTTGGTTATACACAAACTTGCAAGCACGTTGGTTAAATAAAAACTAAAAGTTTGTGATAAATACATGATTTAGAACATTTTGCAACATATGCAAATAGTTCTTGCAATTCCCTTTTTCATTCCTGATACTTATTTTATTAAATTCTTTTAAAAAAATTGACAATTTATTGTTTACTTAACAATGTTTTGTGCCATCAGCTGCTGTTTAGTAATGCAACAGGTGGAAAAACACAAAAAAAAACTTGGCAGCACTGCAGAAATGTCTAGAGAGACCATTATTAATTTTCATATCAAGGCACATCAGTTCTTGATGCGACTATTGATCCCCATCACATTCTACAACAACAACCCCTGAATGACGTCATTTTCCTTGTGGTTGTTGTCGAATCTGATACGTATCAGTAGGCACATCAATGTTGATGTTGATGTTCTTTGGTGTAAATTGCATATTAATAAGCATGGTGTTAATCTAACTTAAGAATTCGTTTAGATATGATTTACATTGGGCGCGTTCAGCAGGACCAATCGCTGTCCGTTTTCCGATTACTTAGTAAGCGCTGACTGATTTCACTTTTCTGAACGCAGTGCTGACTACTTGGAAAATTACGACTTTGTAAACTGTACAGCTTCGAAATCTGACGCAATTTAATTTGCGGCAACATAAAATAAATATTCCTAATCAAGTCTGGTCCTTGGACTTTGCTAATTATTCCACCTATCCTTTTTAGCTCTCCCCCTTTAAATTTTCTTAACAATAGCCTTTTTATTTTTTTGTTTACTAACAAAACGCAACTGATTGAAGTCCTCTAACTTCAAGTAATCAAAGTATTTTTATGATTGATTTTTAGTCACTACATTGTGAATGAATTTGTGATTTTGACAGTCATAGTGAACACCAAGCAATGAAAAAAGTCAGCGATTGGTTCTGCTGAACGCGCCGATTAATAGTCGATTTAGACAGGCCCTGCATCACGATGATATGCTTTGGTGTTTAGACAAGCCATTTCGTATCATTAAACACTGTTTTTTGTTTTAAATGTGCATAAGAAGAAGAAAACATTTGTTGAATTGAGCGACAGTAAATAAGAAAAATAATAAAAAAACATTTTAAAAATGGAAAATATATTATTTAAAAGAATTATAAATAAATGCAAGCACGCTGGTACGTTTAAATACAAATTTAAAACACAAAATGAGAAGAAGACTGACAATATCTAACCGGATGTGGCAAAAAAACATGGCCACACTATCAGACATTTCCCAGCCCTGGTCTGCATCAAAGGCGTATCAATGTGTGATGCGACACAGACGCGCATCACATTCTACAACAACAACCCCTGAATTGCGTCATTTTCCTTGTGGTTGTTGTCGATTGCGATGCGAGTCATTGGTCGAATCATGAGAGACTCGCATCATGGGCCTGTCTAAAACGGCTATAACGTACTCGGTGTTCGGACATATCGTCGATTCTTCTTTGTTGTCTGATGGTTGTGTCTGGCTTGCTATACATTGTGCGACCGTCATTACAAACAAAGTTTTTATCATTTCTCTTCATTATTCTTTTCGTATGCTGGTGTGTGTTTCATCGCAAAGCATATTGTTTACATTTCTGTTTGGAATGAATGTATCACCCAAGAAGAAGAGAATGTAAAAAAATAAAGTTAATTTTCTAAAACAAAAATTGTTTTTTTTTTTGTTAGACCGGAGCATTCATTTATTTTTTATTAATTAGAACTCAGATTATAATTATAAACTATGATCTATGATTAAAATATTTTCTATGATAGCCTAAAAATTATCATTTTCCATTATTTCTTTACTTTATTGCATATTATAATAGGTATATAATTGATTTACGTTAGCAAATATTTTTAAATTAATTCAAACGTGAACCATTAAATATCTCGAAACATGAAAAAATGGGCTTATACCACTTTCAAAAATAACAGCTAATAACACACGAAAGAGGCGAAAACAACGAAAGAAAAGGCAGCGAAATTTTTGTCCATGGTACATCGAACACGGCTGAATAGCCGTCCCCCGCGCGCGCTTGCAAACAAGCAAAAATCTGATGAGTGAATTCTGCCGCAAAGTCTTATAATCTAAAACGGGTCTTATGGCCCGGTGTCGCATAGACCAGAAACGGCACCAGGACCAGAAAGTAGTAATGACTTTCTTTCACCGATTTTTTCTGGTCCGTTTCTGGTTCTGTGAGACTGTACCACATGGAACGGAACCAGAAATCCTTATTATTGTTTTAATTATAGTGAAAAAGCAAAGTGAAGTGATAAAAGCTTAAAATAAATAAAATTTAAGGTGAAATATATTGCATAAATTAACAAACAAAATAATAACATTCTACTTTAAGTCATTTTAATATAAAAATTAAAATGAAATAATAAAATAATAACAATTCATTGTTAACCATTGTAATGTAAAGAAAACTTAAAAAATAATAGAAATTCATATTTAAAACTAAATTAAATTAAAATAACGAAGAGCAATCAAAACGAAAGGAAAAACGGCACCGAAAAAAAGTCAAAAGTACTTGTTTCTGGTGCTGATGCTAATTCACCATCGTTTCAGAAATCGAAATGGTGTGACCAGCTTAGCCATTTTTCTGTCATCGTTTCGGTTATCGGTGCGATAAATAGAACTGATACTGAACTGACCGTCTAAAAGGGCATTTTTATTTACATGATCAAAAAGTAGTATCAATCATTTGAGTACTTATGCTTGAAGATAAGAATGCTGGATGAAAAATAACAATTCATATTCCCTCAAGCATTGCATATGAGACGCAAACATAAATATTTCACTATGATAAAGATTAATAGTACTTTTTGACCATGTAAAGAGCCCTTCATTGTTTATATAAAAGCTATCAGAGCTAGCAAAGTACAATACAGAAGACCAGGGCGCCAACATCTACAATTATATCATTTTCTGTTGATTCGATTTATGCCTCCGAAATATAAACAAAGTTTGCAATCTATTTTACTTCGAAATGTTCATAAAAATCCAGAAGTGAAAACCATAATATAACAAAAAAATTAAATTAAGAGTTTATCAATATTATGCGACGGAAGAGAATATGTCAGTATCATCTAGAGTAACACTTGGCATCGCTGTTGCTACCTCAAGTGCGATTATTGGTTATGTACACTACAAACAATCAAATGACCGGTAAGAATCACATTTAACTTATTTGATCCAATAAAGGAAGCCACATTTCATTTTGATTTTAGTATTAAATTGCATGAAGGAGTTATTCGCGATGTTGAGCAACAAAAACGACGGCAACATGAAAATACATACCAACTCCAGAAACAAATTGATATCACCAAACAACTAGTAATTGATCATGAAAAGAAAACTAGTCACAAAGAACAGGAACTGTCAATAGTTGTACAGTGAACAAAAAATCTTATAAAACACGACCACCCATACTTCTAGCAACGACGAAAATTACATATTTAAGGCAATCAAACATTGAATGGTTTTTCTGAAAACTAAAAAAATTTTTGTTAAATAAATATTGTTCGTTGACTTTCTAACGAAATTATATGTAAATGTTCATTTTATTTTTATAATTACATTCTAATGGTAAAGTAATGTACTCTATACGCACAATTAGCATGTTCATGTGTTCGTCAAATAATGAATGCATGCGCAAGGATGAACTCAGGCATTTCAGTTGTTTATACTTATTCCTGACGTGAAGTTACCTTTTTTATCCGAATTACTACTTTCTAGTAGCGACCGGCTTTACGTCTTTCATTATTATTTCCTCGTTCTTCACGACGTCGACGTGGTGAACGTGGAGAACGGGTGCGAGAACGCCGTCGTGGGGACCGCGAAGAACGCGAACGTGATCGACGTCGTCTGGAGTACAAGTATCTGCAAACACAATAAACGTTATAACATAAATACGTGTAGATAAATATGAATTCTGTAATACCTTCTCAGTTCCCGGGATATAGGTTTTAAATGCATAAAATTGCAGAAGCCAGAACGAGTACACTCGCCCATTTCGTACTGTCGACAACAAGCTTCACGAAAATCGGTTACCGGGGAGAGCTCAGAATAAACTGGACGTCCACCGAACCAACGATTATTCAGATCTTTCGCTGCCTTTTCAGCGTCAGCTTCATTGCGAAATTTTATATAAACATTTCCAACTAAATGATCACCGAGGTTATCACATACGTTCATTTCTTCAATTTCACCGTATTTATCTTCACATTCCACAAATACATCTTCAAAGAAATTATCGTAGTGTTCTTGCATTTCCTCATCGGAAACATTTGCTACTAAGTGAGAGCCGTCGGCGGATTTTGCGGAATTTTGCGGATTAACGTAAAGATTCTGAAGTAACACAGTTTGTGAAAACGTTGGTTTATTGTGTATACGTGAGCAACGATCTCCGTGTCGGCATGCTCCTATTTTAAAGTAGAATGAGCAATTGACTCTAGAAATAGGAATTATTTACGTTCTAAATTATGCCAGCCGAAAAACTCACTAAATACTCACTTGTCTTTTTCCGTGCCAAAGATTGAAGCTAGATATTCGGCCATTTCGGTAACGTTAACTCACCTAAGGAAATATAACCTGATTTAAAACAAATTTCTTGAGCTTACAGAGTTAATAATTAAAAGTAAAAACAACTTTAATAAGTTCAGAAAACGATACAAATATATTTTTTTATTCTATTATTCTTTTTGGTACTATATGCAAAAACGCGTCTGTCTACCTGATTGAATTATGAAGATGCCAGATTGAAAAACCTGCTACTATTTTGCAACACTGTCAAAATTGTGTTGTCACATTCAATTGCCCAAAGGAATGACATATTTTTATTTGCTCTCGTAAAAAAATACTCATAATAAATATTTTTGATCTGAACGTATGTTTTATACACATACATATATATTTTCTTCCAAAGCTGACAATCTTTTCATCAAAAAGTGGCAACACTTTCTGTGGCATTTTACAACTTGACAATACTAATTTTGCTTCTAGAAAACTCGAAGGAAAATCAACGGCGGCATTTTGTGAACATTTCTTACAGCGCGTGTAAAAAAGTAGAAAGGTCTAGAGTCGCTCAAAATTAATCAATCGTAATTATGGACAAGGTAAAAAATTAAATGTAATTTTACGTAGTTTGATAAATAATTATTTTCCTTCAGGTTAATGAATTAAAAGAAAAAGGCAATAATGCGCTAAATGCTGAAAAGTTTGACGAAGCTATATTAGCCTACTCAGAAGCCATTGCACTTGATGAGAAAAATTATGTTCTCTATAGTAATCGCTCTGCTGCCTATGCTAAGGCTGGAAAATTTTCGGAAGCATTGGAGGATGCAGAAAAAACTATTTCATTAAATCCGACGTGGGCTAAAGGTTATTCCCGAAAAGGTGCAGCTGCTGCTGGTTTGCGGGACTATATGAAGGCATTTGAAGCCTACAATCAAGGTGGGCTTATAATTTTTGATATTTTTGCACTAATGTAACATAACCTCAAATATCTCTATTAGGTTTGAAGTATGATCCTCAAAACGCCATATTATTGCAAGGACGTCAAGAAATAACTTCTGCTGTGCTCTCCTATATGTCTCAGCAGGGAGATATACCCATGGACATTGATTCTCATCCCACACATAAACCGAACACTGCCTCAACAAAACAGCAGCCGAACACACCAACTGAGCCAGCTGAGCCAAATCCTGATGAAATGACCGAAGTAGAACGCAAAAAGTACTTTGCAAAAAAAGAGAAAGATCTTGGAAATGCGGCTTACAAAAAAAAGGATTTCGAAACAGCATTAAAACACTATAATGCGGCTATTGAACATGATCCAAATGATATAACTTTTTACAATAATGTTGCAGCTGTTTACTTTGAACGAAAAGAGTACGAGGCCTGTATCAAACAGTGTGAAAGAGGCATTGAAGTTGGACGGGAAAATCGAGCTGATTTCAAACTGATTGCTAAGTCATTTGCGCGCATAGGTAATGCTTATCGTAAAATGGAAAACTATCGTCAGGCGAAGATCTATTTCGAAAAAGCTATGTCTGAGCATCGCACGCCAGAGATTAAATCTTCGTTGAGCGAGGTAGAAGCAAAAATAAAGGAGGAAGATCGTCGGGCTTATATTGATCCCACCAAAGCAGAAGAGGAAAAGGAGAAAGGTAATGATTTGTTCAAGAAAGGCGACTATAGTAATGCCGTCAAACACTACACTGAAGCAATTAAGCGTAATCCCGATGACCCAAAGCTGTACAGTAATCGAGCAGCTTGTTACACTAAGTTAGCAGCATTTGATTTAGGGCTTAAGGACTGTGAGACTTGTATCAAACTAGATGAGAAGTTTATTAAGGGTTACATACGAAAGGGTAAAATCTTGCAGGTTGGTACAATCACACTTTTAAAAAAAGAAATACGATTAAATATATACTTAATTAAAGGGAATGCAACAAACATCTAAAGCTTCATCTGCTTACCAAAAGGCTCTTGAGTTAGACCCAAATAATGCCGAAGCTGTTGAAGGTTATCGTCAATGTTCTATGAACTTTCAACGTAATCCTCAAGAAGTACTCAAAAATGCAATGTCTGATCCTGAAATACAACAAATACTCAAGGATCCTGCTATGCGCATGATATTGGAACAGATGCAGAACGATCCGAACGCGGTCAAAGAGTATGTAAAATATATGTATGTGTTGATATTTTTTTAATATTTTGTACTTTCAGGCATCTACAAAATCCGGCCATTGCCGACAAGATCATGAAATTGTTAGAATCGGGTATCATACAGATTCATTAGTTGTTGTTTAAGTAGACTGATTCTTAAACTTCATACGGTTAACAAATATGTTTGTCATATCTTGTGCGCTTTAAATTAAGAATTCCTAGGACGGCTTGTTTGATAGTATCTCCGGTTAAGTAATATTTGCACTTAATTATCTATTGCGTTGTCAACGCATGAACTACAGCAGTCAAATACACTACATCTTTTTTGTAATTTAGATTTATGGTTATTTGATTTATAATTTAAAACGAAATACAAATACATACATTGCTACACATTCAATTTAAAAACAGATTTTTATATTTTTAAAATACTTGAACCAAAAACTTTTGTAATACATAGACTGGACAAATGCACAACAAATTGTGTGTAATTTTGCCTCGAACATAAAATTTCCTATTCAATTTGGAACTATCCTGTGCAGAGTTCTTCAACTGTACTAAAGAACATAAGGAAACTCTAAAAGAAGTGAAACCTTCAGTAAAATATAAATAAGTAATGCATTAGTATATATTATCTTCTATATATATAAAATTGGAAGTATGTATGTGTGAATATAAGTATGTAAGTCTCGTAAAGATTCTGAAACTGCTGAACCTATTTTGATGAAATTTTAAGTGCATCTCTAGCATAGTCTTGAGAGTGTTTCAGTAAAGTTTGGTGTGAATCGGACTTGCTATTGTCGAGAAATATAATATAATAAATAATAGTTTGCATACAAATCTTAGAGGCATATTTTAAAATCATTCAAGTCGCCTTTGTCAAATATATCAGATAATTATGTCAATATTAATAATTGATTCCTCTGATTTTTCAAAAGTATTTTTATTGCGCGCAGTATACTACAATTAAAAAGAGAAAAGCATCACGCCGGAAGCGTTGCAAAACACGCCGGGATCGTTAGTCTATATATAAAATTGAAGGTATGTATATGTTCCCTATGGACTGTGAAACTGCTGAACCAATTTTGAGGGAATCTCTAGCATAGTCTGGAGAGTGCTTCTATAAGACTTGCTTTTGTCGATAAATTGGTGGATACAATTTTGTATATATAGCTTAGACATATGTACATATTTTAAAATCAATCAAGTTGCCTTTGTCAAATATATTAGATAATTATGGTAATATTAATAATTGATTCCTCTGATTTTTAGTGTTCCGTAGCCAAAGGGTGTCAACGGGACCCTATTACTTATGGCGCGGTGCCGCATGGGACAGAAACGGTAACAGAACCAGACTCCAGTATATTTGCTCTTGAAAATCTACCAAATATCAGGTGCAAATATACTGGCGTCTGGTTCTGTTGCCGTTTTTGTCCTATGCGACACTGCGCCATAAGCGTACGTACGTCAGAGAGCTCTATCTCATGAACCGTAATAGGTAGCAAGTTGAGTGAAGAGTCATGGGAGTATTTAGATCTAAGACTATGCGCTTAACTTCAGGTGTCCCGCATGGTAGCCACCTTGGTCCGTTATTATTCAATATTTTTATATTGTTTTGCCATCTACCATAAAACATTCTAGCGTCTTGATATATGCCAATGATGTTAAGTTATGCTGATTTATTGTATCTCCCATCCAAAAAAAGTTTCTTTACGAGATCTTGATTCCTTATCACAGTGGTGCACCATGAACTACCGCACGCTAACCTGTGACAAATGTAAAACTATGTCCTTTTACCGTAAAAATTTAATTGTAAATTAAAATAATTACCATATTAATGATCACACTTAAGAACGTGTCACACAATTGATCTGCGTGTTTTGATGGATCCTAAGCTGCATTTCGGCATGCATATCTCTTCTATATATATATATATATATATATATATAATCGTAAGCCTTTTTGTGTCTGTGCACGCTAATCTCAGAAACGGCTTAACCTATTTGAATGCGGTTTTGACTGGTGTATTGTAGCAAGCTTCGTGTAACATTTAGCGTTTATTTTATAGAAATCGAACTACTAAATCAAAAGATATTCATATTTTTAATTCTGTTGCCTACTTTTTGACTGATTTTCGAATGTTTTCCCCTTTAGCTGTGGGGAAAAATTAAAGATCTAATAATTAGGGAAAAAGATAACAAAATACACACTATAACAAACATATTTCGAATACCACGCGTACGAAGTCGGGGGCACAGCTAGTCATTAATAAAGCTAAAAGTGTTCTGGGATATATTAAACGTTAGTTTAAAGAGTTCAATGATCCTTACACTGCTAAATTATTATTCACCTTTTTGGTTAGACCAATTCTTGAAAACGCATCTTGTGTATGGGATCCACAGTTTAAAAAGTATAGTAATAATATTGAATCTGTTCAAAAACAATTCTTGCTTTTTGCACTACGTAGGTTACACTGGGATTCTATCATCAACCTTCCATCCTACCAAAGTCGTCTTAAGTTAGTCCACCTCCCAAAACTATCAAGTCTTAGGACGACTCTTGGTGTCACTTTCCTGCACATTCTAATTGTTGGTAGTATTTTTCCCCATTTTTGCTTGGAAGCATACATTTTAATGTTCCTTCTCGGATTACAAGGAATTTTTACCCTATATTTATTGGGACCTGTAAGGCCCTTATTTACAGCACAAAAAAAAATACAAAGTTTCACGAATAGTTTTAGATATAGCTGCTTTAAAGAAACCTCTTTGGGTTCTGGAAGTTAGATAGGATGTAATTTCTTTAACCAGTTGTGAATGTTATGCAGTCCAAAACCAACGACATTATAAAATGCAGAGGTCACATACTTAAAATTTTGAATGTAATTGAAACGTACAAAAATTGTATTCAATGAAATTATTAAAGAGTGTTCGATGTTTGTGTGCTCAGAGTTGCAGAAAAGCAACAAAATAGAATGAACCCTCCTCTTACAACGACAAAGGAATACTTCTGGCGAGCAATTTTTCTGCCTTATCTAGGCTCGCTGACATCTGCATTCAAGCAAAGATTTTCACAGGAAAATAATGCAGCATTTAATTTAACTGATTTACATCCGGCACATGTCCAAAGCCTTGGCTTGAAAGATTTCAAATCTCAATTTTGTAATGCAATTACTTTTTATGAAGTTGGAGGTATCGAAAATGAGCTAGATATTTCGTTTAAAGAGTGGAACAAAGATCCAGCAGATTTAATTTCTGCTTACGAAAATGCAGATTTTTATCCAAAAATTCAAAAAGCAATTGGTATTTTGCTTGCGCTACCATGCATTACAACATCAGTAGAGATATCCTTCAGTACGCTAAGAAGAGTAAAAACATGGCAAAGGACTACGATGAGCGAAGATTGCCTAAACCAATGGGCGATGTTTAAATATTTCACTTTTGCAACAAAAACAAATTAATTTTGCATCAGACAGAGGTACAAGCTTTACGTCCAACAAATTTGCATACTAAACTTAAAAAGAGAACAGCATCACAACGGGGGCGTAGCAAAACACGCTGCGTCGCTAGTAATATTATAAAACTCATTGCGCATTTTTTGAAGGTAGTTTTTTTTATTTCTCATCATGAATCTATCAGTAGATAGGTTCTAGTCGTCCAAAAAAAAACTTCCAGACATATTATATGTGACAACCGAATAAAGCGATCATGTTGCATATTTTATGTTTGGCATTTGACTAGGGAAATATGGGAAAAAGTTCCATGGCAGCAAAAACTTTCGTGCGAAATGATCGGACCGGTAGAAAATTTGAAGATGAAGAATTGCCGGCATTAATCGATAAAGATCCATGAGAAACTGAAAAGCATTAAGTGTGACACAACTAACCATTTAAAAGTCATGGAAAAGAGTTTCAAAGAAGGAAGAAAGAAATCACACAAACTAAAAAAGAGATTTCGTTAGTTGCAAAATCATATGCGAAATTCTGATAGACAGTCAAGGAATTGATTTCTGCATATAGTTAAAACTGGCGATGGGAAGTGGGTTCATGTTGAGTAGACACGCTGTAAAACTAGTTGTGAATCAGAAAAGCACTCTTTTTAAGATATGCTGTGCAACTGGTAGGATCAGTAAGATTGCTGCATGGTGAGCAGAGTACTTAATCTTTTTGAGCAGAGAGTTACATAGAACACACCCAGAATCCTACACAAGTTGCCTAAGCATTGTTTGAGCACACTAAGAGCTCCGCGGAGTTTCTAAGACAATTAATATATGCAATCTTTCATTTCTTTAAGAGTTTTAAAGCCAAAAAGTCTATAAATGTTGTACGCTTCGACGCAGAACATACATAACAGTTATTTTGGGACCATTACTTTTTTATCACAATGAAAATGGTTGACAACATACCGAAAAAAAATTAAAAATAAGTATAACGGTCGAAGAAAACCCGAAAAAATTGAAAAATAAGTGTACCGGTCGGAGACATACCGAAAAAATTTAATTTTTTGGTTGTTCGATGCTAGTCTTTTGAGTAACATCACGCAATCACAACCCAAATCAAATTGAACTCAAAAGCATTGAGTGCATGTAGTGCAGCCTAGATATCGGATTGTATTCGTGCTTATTAAAAGTGGCACACTTGAATTTTTCCCTGAGGCATATTTCTTTTGCATGGTTTCTGATGGGAAGACTGTGTTCTCTTGTCCCATACTGCTAAATAAGCGTCTTCAAGGGTTTTCCCGTTCACACCTGTTCCAACACCGGTGTCCGTTTTACAACCATCTGTTTTGCACACATGGGAGTCATGGGCTTAGGTCTTAACTGTTCCAAGCCCTATCTATCTGGAAATGTAACTTCAGAATTTTGCTTCTGTCTAATTTAAAGCACCAGATAGATGCAGCATATGACATGATCGGTCTAGTAATAGTCGTGTACATAGGGACATATATGGTTTCAGTCCCCAATTCTTACTAATGAGTCTGTTGCTGGTCCATATAGTTGCCCTAGCCTTATTAATTATGGATTGTGAATGATGGCAGTTCAAAAAAAAAAAAAAAATCACATTAAGTATGACGTCTTAGTATTTCACTTCTTTAGAAAGGGTATTTTTTCACCAAGTGTAAGAGATTCCCTTAGTCGGGACTTAATTCTCTTTCTTCTGATTATTAAAGAAATATATATTTTATTACACTAATGGTAATCTTCCAGGTTCATCACAAAATATCGCATTAACTATTGAAGATTTGTAGACCTTCGAGATAATTTTAATAAGTAATAAAATAACAACTCGCAGCTAGGGGGGGATTCTTCCCCCTGCCCGTACCTGGCTACGCCTATGATCACACCTGTGTTTATGCAAAGTAGTCTGTGTTTTAGCTAAAAAGAAAATTTTTACCTCGATACTTCAACGGTATGGAGTGCGTACACGTAATATTTCGACAAATTAATATACACTACATGTGAAAAGTATAAAATAGATGATGGTGTTTTTTCAGAAAATTAAGATTATATTTTTATCTTGTGACTCTATGTAGAATAAATGTTCGATTGCCTTAAGTTTTAAGATGGTCTTTACTTTTAAATGCAAAAAATGGAAAAAAGTACAATTTTCAACACAGTTAATCTTTCCAAATTCATTTTGCTCAAGTTGGCACTTCCATTATTTCCGCGTGAGTGTCATTTTGCATTGGAAAAATGAAAGACTAAGTGATCGAATAAGACTTTTTATGGTACACTCGCAATTGCAAAAGTATACAAATCAAAGAAGTTAATTATTTGCTGGCGACCCATTTTACTTCCATATAACCGATAGCAGGCAGCCTTATTAAATCACAAATGTGTCTTAAATTGTATGGGTTGTGATTGTACGTGTGTGTGTGTGTGTGTGTGTGCGTTATAGCTTTGTACGGTTTTATACATACGAGTATTAATGTAGCAGTAACATGCATGTGTACTAAAAACGACTAATGATTTAAAGAGAACTTGCAGAATTAAATATTATTTTGCGGCACTATTAGAAAAAGTTATAAACCAGCTGAAAAATTGGTATATAACTTAAGTTAAAAAAAGTGATTCGCCTTGGTTGGAATTTTATCGGATTGTATCGGAAGTGTAGGATAGCATTCAGTTGTTAAGCGTGCAAAAGTAAGTATACACGCGTACGCAGACAGTAGCAGAGACTTTTGTATAGCTTTGCAAAATATGTATTATATATATACATACATACATATTATTAAAATTTACATACATACTTATACGCAGTGCATCTCAGTTCACCACTTCACTATTCGGCAATGCGGCCGCAGGCGCCGCCAGTACCAAAAGATCCCAAAGATGAAGATTTACGGTCAGCAGAGTGGTATTGGGGAAAAATTACTCGCGAAGAGGCAAAGAACATTCTTTTTGGCAAGCCAGATGGAAGCTTTCTTGTACGCGATGCGCTTTCAAAAGAGGGCGAATATACGCTAACTTTGATCAAGGATGGCAGTGAAAAACTTATTAAAATATGCTACATTAAAGGCAAATACGGTTTCGTGGAGGGCAAATTTGATTCGGTCGTCGAAATGATTAATTACTATAAAGTTAATTCATTAAAAATTTATAATAAAATGCTGGACATTACGTTGAACAATCCTATTATACGTACTTATGACGAAGAAGATACGCAGCCTTATGGCGATATACGTCTTCTCGTGGAAGAGTTTATCGTTGTGCATCAGTTACTGCAAAAGCATCAACAAGGACTCGACCAAAAGCTATCGGTATTCAAATATATTGAAATAGAATTGCAGGAAAAGCAATTGCATCAAGATGTGTTTCAACGTGCTCAGAAAATGTTTCAAAATCAAATATCACTCATTGAATCCTTTATAAAGGCAACGCCACAAAGTGTTAATATTTTAAGTAATACATCTAATTCCAACATATCAAGTGGAGGTTCCAACAACAGTTCAAATTCTGCATGCAATAACTCACGTCAGTTGGAACAAGAACAGCTGCAAGAAAATGCGGCGCAACTAAAATCTCATCTGGCAAGGATGCTTTCTGAAATGCAAAAACTAGATAGTTATGTTCTGGATAAAAAAGAAGAATACAAGCTTCTTGAACGGCAAATTAATTCCGCAAAACCTGAGCTACAAACTCTAAACACGCGAAAAGAGAAATATATTGAGTAAGTAACTTTAATTATATTCATGATATGAAAATAAGGTGTTATGATAATCAAAACCGTTAAACTGATCCTTAATTTAACAAAATCTATATTTTCAAATTATTTTTCTATGGATTTTTTATGACATTCAATAGGAAAATTATTTAAACAAGTTAAATTAAGAAAACCCTAACTTTGTTCTAATCAAAATTTTGACAGCACCGGTGGCGTGAATTGTAAAAAAGTTATATTCAAAATTGAAAAACATCAGCTTGCGAATGGTTGCGCTTTAAAGTATTTCTTCGTTTTCAGTAAAGGAAGTTGCCCCAAGTCAAATCAGTCCATACAATTTGGACTGAGGAGTATTTTTTAATTGTGATAGTATGAATAGGTATTATCACCTTATTTTGATGTTTTGTAACGCATAAAGTATATATGTACATACATAGTATGTGTTAAGCCATGACTATCCATTTGTTTTGGTGCTTACTAATCTCTAAATTTTAGAGCTATCAAAGTTATGAATTTCTTTACAAATAGATATTGTCCAATATATAGAAGAAGTGATCCCATAGAAAAACCAATTAGATGGTAGAATTATTGCTTCACTTTTCCATAGCCATAAAAGTCATGCGTATATTAAGTATTTATGATGTTTGTTGATACAAAATTATTACTTTTTTTTAATATTCTACAATCCTGTGTGAACTAGTGGGCCATATCTGTCTGTATTTATGTATTTAAATTCAAAGTAATATGTCATAATTCATGAACATTTGTTTGAAACTTAACAATAATTAAAATTTGTTACATACACCTGCAATTTCTTTAGTTAAATGTTCATTGTTTATAAAGATTTGTTAATTGATTTTGAATTTTGCTTAATACATTTGCAGACGTCTTAAGGAATTTAATCTGACTGATGATGATTTGAAAGTGATTCTCGATATGGGTTTTGATAAGTGGCAACAGCGTCACGAAAGTGTTTCGAATCAACCACACAATAACGAATCTCTTTGGTTCCTTAAGGATTATAAACGTTATGAAGCCGAAGAATTACTGAAAGGAGCACCAACAGGTACATTTTTGATACGAGCACGTGAGGTTGGTCACTACGCTCTTTCAATTGTTTGCAAATCAAGCATACACCACTGTATAATTTTTGAGACCGAAAGTGGTTTCGGTTTCGCAGCACCTTACAACATATACCTTAGTCTGAAAAAACTGGTTGAACATTATGCGACCAATTCTTTGGAAGAACATAATGACACTTTGACAACAACGCTACGTATTCCCGTTATGTATTGGCATCAGAATAAGGACTATATAACACAAGAACTGCAGGAGGAGTTGGAATGTGAACAACAACAGCAAGAGCATGTAATATCTGGAGCACTGACATTACCACAAACACCAATGACCAGTACATCAATTTCATTGACAACGCCTACTGATGATCAAGCCAGCTGCAGCGTATTGTGTGATGGTGATGTAACAACTAGTAGTAGCGGGCTATCAACTGAAAGTCAGATCACCTCAATACCGATAACAAATTTTAATACATTGCACTAAAAGGATAATAAATATGAAATAAATAAAATTTGTTTAAGAACTGTTTTTATGGAGCCGTCTGAATTCTTTATCCGTTTATTCACGCTCACTTACAAGCAAATGTGTACAATTATTAAAAGAATCATATGGTTGTTGTGAATGGCGTAATGTTAAATTTTTATACGGTTTGTTTTTAGGGATTGTTACGATTATCTTCTATATTTTATTCATATATTTGTTAAGTATGCCTAATAAGAAAATGGAGAATCCCATTGTAAACTAAGGAATGTGTAATATTAACCCAACAAAATGGACAGCGCTTTATATAAACATTAATTAATTAATAATACATATGTACATATATAAATGAGTAATTTTGAAGAAAAACAGATTGTGTGATAATTTAAATGACCAAGCATTTTATTGTGAATAAATATTGTTTTTTCTAATTTGATTCCAACCCATAAACAACCAACACTACCCCACCCCCCTCAAAAAAAAAAAAAAAAAAAATTTGAATATCTAGTTATAAATACATATAAATTTTCAAAATATTATGTTAGATATTTAATTCATGTATTATTTAATATTATTTTCATTTTAACAATCTTTGTTGTAAATATTTATATATACATATTAAATTATTTTTTTTATACCTTTCACACTAGTGGATAGGTCTATCATCTTCTCCGGATGTTTGTAACAAATAGATCCCTCCGACGGTAAAAAAAAAGTAGCTGCCATCAAAGTTGTAATTTCTGTATTGGCAAGTTTTTCATATTAAGGTATATATTTAAGCTTTGATAAACCAAACTAATGTTTTAACTTTTGTTTTTTTAGCTTAAAACACAGAACAACTTCGGCTCACCGAAGCTTTCAAACCTTTATACCCGATTTGAAAATTGCACTTGCCTTGTTCATTTAACAAAAATAAAAAATTAAGAACAATAAAATTTTGAATTAATGAAAAAACAAAAAACCTTATTTTACACATTCGGTAATTGGAAGACTCTGATTTTAACATACCAGCTCTAGGTACGGAAAAAGGTGCCTGAACCAATATCATTTCGATGGCTCCAAAACTAAGAGTAAAACTTTCATATACAAATTAAAAACATCAAGCCAAAGTGATAGTATCTGTACATATGTACATACAGAGTAAAATGGAAATAAGTACAGCAAGCTTTTTTAAAATTAAAATTATTAATATTGTTGAACACAACATAGCTGTTCATTAGTACATATACATAACACAACAGCTACTTTGATTGTACATAAACTCTGTTATCTTTCATTATCGCATTCTTTTAGTTTTTAAGTCTATCGTTTTGTAATGAATTCAATAAAGTTAGTTCACTTAGAGCATTATTAAGTATTATTAGTATTAAATTATCGTGCGGACCAAAAACGCTTGGTCTGAACAAATGTAAAGTAGTTTAAAGAGGAAAGTTTGCATACTTTTCATGCAAATGGACACTTGTGGTTAGGGTTGTAACGGAACTTCGCCTCCGCATCTGCAGAAAATCCGCAAGAGATGGTTTCCCGCCTAGGGGAGTTATATAGGTATGATCTTGGACAGGATGCTTACCTGATGCAAGCACATTATCAACTCTGCAGCAACTTATCTAAAAAACTGAAGAATCTAACTATCTCATTCGGCCCAGGATCTATAAGGCAATAGTGGTCCCGTCCTGCACTTATGGGATTCCCCTCTGGGCCACCAAATACCTCGTACAGAAGATGCAGAACTCTGCCCTCCGTCAGATAATTAACACTCCTTGGTACGTTCATAATGATGTCATATCCACGGACCTGAGAATCCTCTCTGTCCGTGAGCAGATAAATTTGCACACCAGCCGGTATAATGATCGGCTAAAGCCTCATGTCAATAGGATTTTTTTTTCTTGCCGAGGAAGGGAAGCATTGAAAACCTGTGGCCGTAGCCGTAGTGTGGGACTTTATCCCACCAAACACTCCCCCATGTCCGACGGTTAATCCTCCCAGAACTTCACCGATTAGGTAGTGCGTCGGGAGGCCGTTGTGAGTATATTATTCCCAATCGTCCGTTTTAGTCATTCTGTCATTGCGTTCTCCGTGTACCGCAGTGTATTCAGTATTCGCAGCTGCTGCTCTTGCCGCATTCCACTTTCTTCTATCCTCGTACCTATGTGTGACCAGGCGCTTTCTGGCTCAACTGGGCATATTGGACAATACTGCGTCAGATTATAATCAACCTCTCCATGATTACGGTTTATCCACGCCTCGATATTTGGAATCAATTTATACGTCCAGCGCCGTTTCTCGGATTGATCCCATCGTTGCTGCCACGCGGAAATAGTGCGCCTCCTCTCTTCTTTTTTTATCTCGACTGATGGCCTGTGGCCTGTGCCGCTGTACAGTCACCTCATTTCACACGCGAGCAAGTCGATAGGAATCTTCCTTGCTACGACGCAAATGGCATCGTCTGAGACAGTGCGGTAAACACTGGCTACCCTCAGAGCACTGAGTCTGTATGTGCGAATTATGTTTTTGAAGTATGATATCTTCGTGTCTGCCCAGATCGACGCACCATACAGAATCACCGAGCTTATTACCGATGACAGGAGTAGCCGCCTGCTTGCTCGAGGGCCACCAATGTTAGGCATCAGTCTGGTTAGCGCACCATTTATCCGTGCGGCTTTGTCGCTGACTATCTTCAGTTGTTCTTTAAATGTCATTCGCGAGTCAAGGTACTTTAAGTACGGCTGGGAGGAAATGTCGTGTTCGCCCACCGTGATCGTTAGCTCTTCACGAACCTGCCGAGTGCTGCCAGCTCGAGCTTTGCGTTTTTGAGCCATCGTCTCGCTCTCGAGATAGCATCATTACATAGCGCCTGCAAAGTGTCAAGGTGCTTTGCCACTGCAACCATCGCGATATCATCTACATATCCAACGAGGGTTGTGTCTTCCGGAAGGTCGAGTTTGAGGATGCCGTCGTACATTGCTTTCCAAAGCGTAGGGCCCAGCCCGAGCTCTGGGGGACGCCGCCATGATTTCCTCATTGCACCAGTAGACTGGAATTTTGTCAGGTCTTCCCGAACATCTCGGCATAGTTGCATCACATGCTTTGCTGAGGCGCGCGTGATACTCTTTGAGAATTCTTCTGCGTTCAACACCGAAGCGGCTTCTTGACCCGGACCATTTTGCCAGACAATATTAAGGACTGCTGCGTCGAAAACTCCAGCCCTTTTGCCGTGCTATTCGTACACGACGCGACTTTCGTTCAATGACCGTCGGTATATCAATTATGATAGCATTATAACAATTGTGATAAGTGAAAAAAACTGTAATAAGCAATAAACAAAATATTTTGCGTAAATGCTCTCAAAGAAATAATAACCAAGTACTTAAAAATTCGACAGCAAAATTCATATATCGTCAGTGGTGCATCGTATGAAAGCTTGTTTCTCACCACTACGGATCGAGGTTCGAATCTCAGGCAAGGAGAAAATCTTTTTATTTATTTCACAGTATTCAACGATCAAAGTTTTGTATTATTTGTACTTTGGCAAATCAAATAAAAGGCAGACGTTAGTTCAGTGGGTTAGACTTTAGCGACCCACGATTCAGACATCGAAGGATCAAATCCTGCTGTTAGCGAAGTTGAGTTTTTTAATATAAAATATGTATAACTTATGTTGATAAACTGAAAATATAAAAGATTGCCGGAAGAGCTCTGTATCTCACAACCAACACACACAATTGAAGTGAAACTGATGCACAAAATGTTAGGAATCAAGTTTTTAAATAATTACTAGAGGAGTGTTCTATAATATTATTTATTTATTTCATTATTAAATAATTGGGTCAAATAACATATTGATTTATATGCCACTAGCTGACCCCGCAAACGTTGTTTTGCTTCAAAGAAAAACTCAAAATCAAAACATAATCAAATCAAAGCACAAACAACGAAACATACTGTCTCTTTCTTTCTTTCTCTCAATGAACATCAAATACACAAACGAAGAGCGCAAAAATAAAGTGCGTACTCACAGAGGAAAATACAACAATAACAACAACCAAAGCACTAAAAGCGAAAAAAAGTACAAAACTTTTTATGCTTGGTCTTGCAGTGGTTTTCAAAAAACTTAATACTTAAAAATATTATATTAGAAGTTAATAAATGAAAAAGTAAGTATGCAATTTTTTTCATTAGCACTCATTTCTCATTTTATAATCGGCTTTGTATAGCGTGCGCTAGATAAAAAAAATGATAAAAATTTGGTAAAAAAAAAATTGCCTGTATCTCGACAACAACGCCACCTACCGGTTCCAACTGACGCATACCCAATATTGGTGACCCCAAAAGTAAAACAAAAACAAAATTATCGAAATTGGTCTAGCCGCTTTTTTTATACAAAGATATAACAGCAAAGTATCAGTGACATACACACTAATTAATATGCGAGATCGGCATCGTGTAGGGCACACACAAATGAAAAGCATAAGTGAAATTCGCTCACTCCATGAGCACATATGATTGAAGATAAGAACGAAAATACAACTGTAGTAATTGCGGGTGTGTTGTTGTTGATATGTTGTGCACCAAAACAGAATATCAAGAACAGCAACGACACAAGCAAAATCAATCTTTGGTTTTTCGTACGACAATCAGTGAGCGACCCGCCGCACTCCCGTTCTCGACAAACGCAAATAGGGAGAGACAACGGTGATACACACTAGAGAGAGAGAAAAGCATCTTCGGCTGGTGGTCGGTTATTCAGTCACTTGTTCGTACGCTCTTCATAAAGTATACACATATCAGTAAAACACTTTTCAACTCTCTCTTACTCATGCATAAACATTTATTCTCTACGCTGCAGGCGAACAAATCAATGTGTATCCCCCCCTCTACGTCCATCAAGCGCATCATCATATTTGAGTACTGTAACGCTTTTTTTGGACTTACACCTCGCTAAAGAAGTTTCACTTCAAAACACTTTGAACTCGAACTAATATTGTTCTTTAACGTTCGATGCTATCATTTCAATCCTGCGACGGACAGTGCCATTTGACAATGGTACTGTATATAGTTTTTTAGTAGGCGTTTCCCCAAAAATACTTGTAACTATATCTTTTGCAGTAGGTAGCACCAGTTCTTCACCAATAGTATGAGTTTTTCGACACTCTGCAAATCTTAAACTCAATTAGAAGGATGCCTCTCACCTTTTGAGAACTACCAACAAAGCCATTTACAAAGCCAACGATAATTTTATTTGAAGGAAGGACATAATATCTATTATCTGTTCGCGTACTACTTTTGGCGGCCTCACGTACCACAGTTTGAGACACTGTCCTAAATCATGTATTTTTTCAAAATTTCAATTTCACACTGATTGCGCGCACTTTGTGTTTGTGTGTATAATCAAAACAAAAAACAGCTGTTAAGGATGTGAAAATAGTACTGTGAACACTACTTTGCATTTTCAGCTTGCTTGCCTGTGAGGTAAATTTTTCTCCACTGTAAAAAGGCTATAAATTAATCAAAGTCTGCTTGTGGGATGAGTTTTTCTCTAGAAGTAACATATTTCGAAATCAGAAGTTGCAGATTTCAGTACATTGGCTGCAGATGTTCTGCAGCAACTGCAGTCTGCTTCTACAATATAATATGCAATTTTCACCAAAGCACATCAACATCATCATTGATGTGCCCACTGATACGTATCAGATTCAACAACAATGTGATGGGGATCAATAGTCACATCAAGAACTGATGTGCCTTGATATGAAAATTAATAATGGTCTCTCTTGACATTTTCTGCAGTGCTGCCAAGTTTTTTTTTGTGTTTTTCCACCTGTCGCATCACTAAACCGCAGCTGATGGCTCAAAACATTGTTAAGTAAACCATAAATAGTAAATTTTTTTAAAAGAATTTAATAAAATAAGTATCAGAAATGAAAAAGGGAATTGCAAGAATTATTTGCATATGTTGCAAAATGTTCTAAATCATGTATTTTCCACAAACTTTCAGTTTTTATTTAACCAACGTGCTCGCAAGTTCCACGTGTGTGTATGACCAAAGCAAAAAACAGCTGTTCGTGATGCAAAATATCCGGTGTAATCGGAAAACCCCATCAACGTGATGTACTTTGGTGTAAATTGCATATAAGACTCAGAGACTTTAATACGCTATAAAAGTAAAGATTCGAAGTGTTGTAAAATTGACTAATTCTGTCATAAAAAATGTTTCACAAAAGCGACTCTACTTAATTCTTGTCGAGTTTTTGGCGGGATAAGTAAAAGAGAGTAGATGCAAAAATTCTTTAAACAATGGATTTGAATAATGCTGTACTTACCTGCGCTGTAAATATTCAATGGACCAATGCTGTTGGTGTTACGGGGCGCAAGTTGGCGTACAAAACCGCCACATTGCGTTTAATTCGCAATGATTTACGCGAATTGTTTATCGAATTGACTACAGAGAAACTTAAGCCGCTTAAATTTAAACTAAAGGATATTATGGTTCATAAAAAATTTATGTCTGAGGGAAAAGCTTCTTTCAACTTTAAAGAAGAAAATTGTTCAATGTATTTGAGCAACGCACCACCAGGTACTCTTATGTACTTCTTACGAACCATATTTATTAAACTAAACGGCAGCAACGGTGAAGCGGTCCCTAATGAAAAAACTCATAAAAAACTGAGGGAACAAATATATTCAGGAAAACCTAAAAGTTTTGATGATGTATCACCCGTAACAACTACGGAAATGATTGCAGCACGAAAAAAAGCTGGGCTGTTACGTGGCACAGAAAACATGACAAATCAAAATGGAAAAAAAAGAAGATTCGATGATATAAATTCTCTAGATGCTGGTACCAATGATAAATCTCTGCCGGTGTCCAAAAAATTGTATCAACCTTCGACTTATTCTACTGATGATTCAGTGCAATTGTGCGACGAACAATTGGAAGTACTGAGTGCTTGTACATCTGGCAAAAACGTGTTTTTTACAGGTTCCGCAGGCACAGGCAAGAGTTTCCTATTACGAAAAATAATATCAGCGTTACCTCCGGATGGCACTGTAGCTTCAGCATCGACTGGTGTGGCAGCTTGTCTCATTGGAGGCGTTACTCTACATGCATTTGCTGGCATAGGTAGTGGCGAAGCAACTCTACAGCGCTGTTTTGAAATAGCCAGTCGCCCAGTTTCGGCTCAAAATTGGCGAAAATGTAAACGGCTAATAATTGACGAAATCTCCATGGTCGATGGACAGTATTTTGAGGTAATAATAAGATGATCAAATATATAAAAGTACCTGTATATTAACATCTTTAGTGCTTTCCTAGAAAATAGAGGCAGTTGCTCGATATGTGCGCAAAAATAATCGTCCTTTTGGTGGCATTCAGTTAATTTTATCTGGCGACTTTTTGCAACTACCACCGGTGGTGAAGTCAGATAATTCCACGTCAACTTCAATATCACAACGCAAGTTTTGCTTTCAGTCAACTGCCTGGGAAACATGTGTTCAGTGCGCTTTTGAGTTAAAAAAGGTTCACAGACAATCGGATCCAGAATTTGTTGCTATATTAAATCATTTACGCATTGGCCACGTTAACGATGAAATGGCTAAACGACTAATATCTACCTCAAAGCAAAAAATTGAAAGCAACGGCATTTTAGCTACACAACTTTGTTCGCACACAAACGATGCCAATTCGATTAACGAATCTAAGCTTGAAAATTTGAGCAGTGAGAAAACCCTTTTTCGGGCTGAGGATTCCGATGCACATATGACAAAGCAATTGGATTCACAGGTGCAGGCGCCTTCCGAGCTTTATTTAAAGGTGAATGCTCAAGTCATGCTGCTTAAAAACATCAATATTACAGCTGGATTGGTGAACGGTGCGAGAGGTGTAGTCGTTCGTTTTGAAAAAGGATTGCCTATAGTGCGCTTTAAGAACAATAAAGAGTATTTATGCAAACATGAAAAGTGGATAATTAAAACACCAGTTGGCAATATAGTTACTCGACGACAGGTGCCACTGAAGCTTGCATGGGCATTTTCAATCCATAAAAGTCAAGGTCTTACATTGGATTGTGTAGAAATGTCGCTTTCAAAAGTCTTTGAAGCTGGGCAGGCTTATGTTGCACTTTCGAGGGCAAAGTCATTAGAATCTGTTCGTATACTGGATTTTGACGCAAAACAGGTGTGGGCTAATCCGCAAGTACTACTCTTCTACAAGAACTTTCGAAGGCGTCTTCATTCGACAATTATACCTTTACAAGGTACGAATAAGGACAAAAAAAATAATGCTGATACTGAAAATACCCTGACTAAACTTAAAAGAAGCATACTGAACAAACCACTTGTAACAATTAATTAAAAGGTGAGGGTGGAAAACTTCTACATAAGATTATATAGTTAATAAGATAGACAATTTTTATATTCTAAGTTATAAACAAATAATTAGTTTCATAGCGAATGACCGCCTGGTTTAGAATCTGATTTAATTACATGGATCTGTAAACATTGAAACACATGCTTTTATTACTACTTGAAAGGAATAAGGCTATAACGGACATTTCAATTGTGACTGTTTTAATGTCCAGCGCTGTCACTATTCTTCATGCCACTGCCGACTGGGCCATGACGACGTTCCCAAATCAGACGATGTTTTTGTTTCATATAAGCCGTCTTAGCATTTGCATAACCACCTAGATCTCCATCTGGAATAAAAAAAAATCTTAGTTTTTGTTTTGAACTTGGGCACAGCCTACACACATTTAATAAACCAATTCTCAGTAGCCATTTCGTATTGTTCCAACAAAGGGCGACATTTAGTCATGTGGTCGGGCGCTTCGTATAACATGCAGTCTTCGAAACGTAGACGCAAAATGTTAACAATCTCATTGTCTACCATACGATCGCGACGGAATTGCTGATCAGCTTCAAAGCGGCAAACAGCGTCATCTGTGTAACATTGGTCAATTGTGGGTACACGACGAAACTGTTGATGGAACCAAGGATACTTCTGTTGATTCGGTTCTACGATTGATTCTGTAGGAAGCAATATAAAGGTTATGTTATGTAATTACAAAATAGAATAAACGACTGTACGAAGTCTTCTCCGTTCCACAAAGTAATGTAAACAAAACAAAATAACAATTATATTGCTACTGACCCCTAAACCAAGTAACTGGCCCATCAATAATATTTTGCACAGATTGAGCAAAACCAGCGAGAGGGTTGCGCGGCGGCTCCGATGATGAAACCATTACCGAGTTGTTTGTCTGTAATGGCAATTATTGAAATATAAAATTCGTTTACTTTTTGTATCGTCACACTAATAAATTATTTACTTTTCCGTCCGAATAATCAACCGAGTGGAGCTCTTAGGATATTAGCCAATAATTAAAACTTACATATGCAGCCTTTAATCACATTACGCACGGTAAATCAAACTGTAAATCAACCAAATATATAATTCATCAATTAAAGAGGATCTTACACCACATAATCTGTTATAATAAATAAGCCACGATTCACTCCAATAAATAAATAAAATTTATTGCTCAAGAAATCAAGGCCTAGTATGTTTAAGAACCTCCAAATCTTGAGCATCGAAGAGCACATCAAAAAAGAGAAAGTAATCGCATGAGCCCCTGAAAAATTTTGTTTTACAATCAGTTCTAAGTAAAAATCATTTTAAATTTCCTACATATGAAAACGGCATATAAATGTATTTATGCTTACCTATACCATGTATGTACCACACCATAAACCTTAATTGCGCAGCTTTATTGAAAACTTATCAGTGCTGTATACTCCCAAATCGAGTGTGTTCTACAAACTGATCAAGACAATGAAACTCGGCAGCACAAAATTACGTATTATTGTATAAGATTGTGAAAAGGGATTTAGTAGTTCTCTAAGTTGTGTTATTTAAATGAAGTATTGTGATGATTCTTTTCTGATGATTGTGATATGGATAAAAACTATCATATTGCTTTGGCAGTTCTTTACTATTCTAAAACTGTGGCAGTATTTTCAAATACCTTATACTATGTGGCATCATCGCAAAAAGAAGTGGGTTATCAATGCGAATTATGATTGCGGTTATAATAATGGGTTATAATGGAAAATTGTATACAATTGATAAACGCCATAAAACTGACTGATTTTGATGTCTTCTTATAAACATGGATATAAATAAAAACAATTGAATTCGTAAGGAACCAGCCCTGCCACAGTAATTAATAATGTTAAAAAAGAATGGGTGGGAGCACCATAGAAAAAATTGCTCATAATTTGACCAGATTGGCAATGCTTTCCAGTTTGCAAAAAGTCTTTGTAAGGAATGAGTGTATGGCGCTGGTCCGCGTAAATAAAGCCGCAATTAAAAAGAATTGTGCAAAATAATATTATAAAAAAATATTTCTGGTTTGTCATGTGTAAATAAGCGACGAATATATGCAAAAAATTGATGGTGCTTGTGGTAAATGCAAAAAATATTTCAAACATGTTTTAAAAATAGAAAAAATATCTGGTTGAAATTGTGCCCCTTTATGTGTGTATGTGTCTGAGCGAAGAGCGAAAAAACGGAGAAGCAAATATAAATAAAAATTTGTGTTTTGTAAAATATTTTGATGTAGCAAGTAAAGCAAAAGAAACACGCGCTGTTCAAAATATAATAAATTAAACGAAGAAATAGTGAAGTGGAGAATGCAGTTAAAGTAAAATAGAACTTAGATATCGAATAAGTCTCCACGTTGGGATGTTCGTTCGTGTAGTAACAACAAAAAGGAGAAAGAGAGATACAAAATCAATTTATTTCTCATCTTATAATCCCAATTAGAAACCTCTGAATAAGAATACTGGTCTAAATATAATCTAGTTGGCGGCACGTCACAGAAGTTCGCAATACACAAAACAGAAAACACAAAAAAAAAAAAACAAAAAAAAAAATACAAAAAAATTAAATATGAAAAGATAAATATGTATTTTGTACAAAGTGCCAAATCGTTACTGAAAATATAATTTTATAAAGTGCAAAAGAAGCAGAATTGTGAGCAAAATGTTTGTTTTCGTTTTATGAGAATTAAATTGTGGCATTGCCGTTGTCTGCGTAAGGTGAACGTAATCGGTTGACGCGTTTGCGTTTTGTCTCGTTGTTTTTGTCAAACTCAGTTTAGTGTGAACCAAGTCAAGCGGTACGTGCGAAATATGACCGAATACGTCACGTCCAATATACACAGCGTACTTAAGAAATACCAAAACAGTGCACCGAAAAGTCTTCAAGGGCCCGGACATGCGCTAGCCACAGCAACTGCTGCGGCTACAAATTGTATGATAGATGGAGTACCTGATGTGACCAGTATGGGCGGTGTCGGAACTAGTGGTGCTACAAGTCCGAGTGAGAATGGCATTCTGGCCAAAGGTGTAAAATGCCCTTCAGCGCAACATGTCACAGCAGTGCCACTGATTAAAAAAGAGACGAGCTCGCCAGAGCCCAACGAACTGCATGTTATGGTGCCATTGGTAACAGCAGCACTACCACCTCCTCCACATATTTATCCGCCACCACCGCCTGAACTCTCTCAACCAATACTGTCGGTAGCCGACTCTGGGTCCGGTGAATTATATGAAACGCGTTTAGAAGGCAAGACAATAGGTTGCTTTTCATTGGGTGGCGAAATGCGCCTCTGCCTGCCACAGTTTCTCAATAATGTTCTTGCCGACTTTTCACTTGAACAAATTAATCGTATATTTGACGATTTAGGAATCTATTGCTCGCAATGCACCCCCGATCAGTTGCTAGAGTTTAAAGCAGCGAGAATATTACCAATGGATGTAAAAGCCAGTGGTCTTATCACGCGAACTGATGCTGAACGCCTTTGTGCTGCTATGTTAAATGGCTCTGATCGAAGCAGTTATTTAGCGTTGGATAATCTCCAAAAGGGTGCGATTACGTTTCGAGTGTATCACAAATGCTTTGGCAAATGTGAAGGTATTTGTACTCCTGATATGTACTCTTATCATAAACCAACTTGCATTAAGTGCCTCGAGTGTGATGGCTGGTTCTCTCCACAAAAATTTGTTGGACATGTACACCGTCAATTTGAAAATCGAACTTGTCACTGGGGCTTCGATTCGCGCAACTGGCATGACTACTTACATGTAGCACTCGATGTCGAAAATCGTGAAAAATATCAACGAATATTAGATAAAATTGACGAAGTGGAAACTAATGAGAAATTAAAGACTCAATACGAATTGGATAGCAAAAAGAGGAAGGTAAGCATCACAATTGTTCTTTATAGACATACTAGATATAACATTTTTTGATGGATAATATACAAAAATTTTATTTTGGAGTTAAAATGTATCTTTGGTTCGGTGAGTTAATGTCATTTACAATAATAAGTAAGCTAATGTTTGTCTCAGTGATGATTCTATACATTCATTATTTACATAAACAGAAACATTCATGGTCGAAATAATAATATCATCCTCATTTCATTACTTTAATGCTTCGATATAAAATGAATATTTGACGGCGAAAAATTTAAAGACTGGTGGTTAAAAGTCTCCATTGGATGTACTCATGATTATTTCAAATTGTTTAGCTTCGTAATGAAGCTCTATATTTGGATACCACATGAATTAAAAGAAATTTATCCAACGGAACGCAGAACATCCGCGATAAACTCACTTAACACGAAAAAATCGGTCATGTGCGAGTCGGACTCGCACACGAAGGGTTCAGTTCCACCGCTGGATTTAGCACTATGTATGCAAATTCGTTGGACGTTAAGCTTGCACCTCTGTCTGAAATTATGTAAAATTAATTTGTTTTGATTTTGTTGCAATAGTGAAATATTTAAACAGTATGTCATAGCGGCAAATGAATTACACACTGTGGATAAAAAAATTAACTGTCTCCCTATTACGGTTCATGAGATAGAGCTCACTGACGGACGGACAGCGTAGGCATTGTGATAGGGTTCCATTGACATCCTTTGGTTACGAAACCCTAAAAACGATCCATTCACAAATGGTATGAACACGGCCGTCAAGACTGGGTATGACGCCCTCTTCGCATACGCTAGGGTTGCTGAAACCATATTGATTTAAGAATCTTAAATGCAATTTACACCAAAGTACATCACGTTGATGGGGTTTTTCATTCACACCGGATATTTTGCATCACGAACAGCTGTTTTTTGTTTTGGTTATACACACACGTGGAACTTGCGAGCACGTTGGTTAAATAAAAACTAAATGTTTGTGAAAATACATGATTTAGAACATTTTGCAACATATGCAAATAGTTTTTGCAGTTCCCTTTTTCATTTCTGATACTTATTTTTTTAAATTCTTTTAAAAAAATTGACAATTTATGGTTTACTTAACAATGTTTTGTGCCATCAGCTGCTGTTTGGAAGCACTAGGAAAAACTTGGCGACACTGTCAGAAAATGTCTAGAGTGACCATTATTAATTTTCATATCAAGGCACATCAGTTCTTGATGCGACTATTGATCCCCCATCACATTCTACGACAACAACCCCTGAATGACGTCATTTTCCTTGTGGTTGTTGTCGAATCTGATACGTATCAGTAGGCACATCAATGTTGATTGCATTTGCTTTGGTGTAAATTGAATATTAACAAAAATATTTATGGAAGCCAAAAAAAAAATTGCTATTTTTTTTGTTTGTATTGGCATTATTTGTCTATCTATCTATATAATATATTTAATGTATATATATTTATACATGTATAAATTTTATGTATCTTATTGGCCCTTATTACTGGGGGGTTTAAGAAAAAAATAAAATGAATGAGATGGTGCAAGGCATGGTTGTCAGATGAGGAAATTATAGTCAAGTGTTTACTGGTGCAGAGTTGCCATTTGCATAAAATATAATGTCACATTATAATAATTAATTTTTGAAAATGACTGCATATCTTAATTTTTAATAACGTATTTAATCTAGATACGAATCACATTTGTATTACTGATTAAATATAAATGTTTTATTTTTCAGTGGACATACGTTGCGAAGCACTCCGTCGTTGAAATTCTAAACGTTGCTCATGTTGTTCTATTCGGGCCTTTTGTTCACTGGCCACACGTTAGTCTTCACTTATATTCCCAGATAAATTTTCTATGCATCTTACTAATGCCGTACGAGCGGGTCGAATAAAAGGCAACGTATCTTGACTCGGTAACTTCAGAGAATCCTGGTTGTGTGGATTTTCTCGATATTTTCTTAAAATTAGTTAAAGGTAATCATTTTTATACATTTATAGTGGATTTGATTTATAGTGCTTAAATAATGCAAATTTTGTATTCGCCAAAAGATAAAAGGTGATCAACTATCAGTAATATAAATGTGATTTGTGTCTACTTAAATTTTCCTAAAAAACACGATACCGGAGCAAAGCTCGGTCGCCGTACATAATAAGCATTTTTAAGAGTAAAGAAAAGTTGGGGGGTGTAAAGTTAATGTTAAATTTGTTTCGCGATCCCTCGAACAAGAATATCGTAGAGCTCCAGTGGACCACAAACCAGAGTTTAAGAATTTCTTGTCTAGAACAATAACAACGAAAAAGAAATCGGATTGTAAATGAAGTTTCGGAGTTGTTTAAGAAATTTTGTGTTCTTATCGTTTAGAAAGGACAAGATCTGATCGATTGTAAAGATGTTGTGATTCATCTCGCTGTTGGTGCTTGGAATTGCAGGATTAATTTGCCCGAGCAATACGTATAATATGTAATAATCGCTACAGAAATAAATGACAAACTCTGTGACACGAGATTTTTATATATATAGAGAAGAGGTGAGGACAAAAACGATAATAAAACAAACAATAATAAGACACTAGATATATTTTCAATATTATCGTACTGTCTGCCATACTGTTTACATTTTACACGTTTTCTATAGTCTATACTTCAAAAGTCCCACAGAGTCTATAGTGCATGACGCACGTCAATGATTTTTAAAATTAACCATATATCCGGGTATGTGCTGGAAACCACTTTCGTCTCAATTCAATCCCAATCTCATTTTTAGATGTGCTAGAAACCACTTGACGTTTTTGAAATCGGGTAGTTTTTTACAAACGATTTTGTTAAATTCTCCCTTATCTGAAGTTATTAAAGGAAAAAAAGTACCAAGATCTGTAGCTTATTGTTTTTCTCGCTAAACTGCATTTAAAGAAATTTAGTTGTTTTAAGTATAAATCATCATTTTAAAAAGAAGTCTTTTGAATTGAAGCAAAATAACGAAATAAGCAAAACGAAACAATGCTGAATACCCCAACCTGCTTGTATATATTTTTAACGTTTTCGAAGATTCAATTTCGTCTTTAATTCATTAATTGATAATGTTGCAATTAACTGCATTTGTTGATAATAAAACTGTGATATTTTAATTTTGTTTTAAAAATGCGTAGAAAGTAATAGGTTCCATAAAAAATTTTAATAAACTCACTGGCCAAATTTGGCATGCTTGCAATTTGTGAACGAGTGAATGCACAAAAAAAAAGCAGAAGAATAAAATTTAAAAAAGTGAACAATTTTTGGGAAAAATGTAAGTATATTGCATATAGTTAATGAAATTGATAACAATTTATTATTATATACATAGAAAATGCTACTATGAAGGACATTCTAACAGAGTTGCGGGAAATGAACAGGCAGACTACGTCGATCACCAAAATAATGCAGGAAACGTTGCAGGAGCGGAAACATTTCAATGAAATTATGAAAAAATTCTAAAAAAAATGGAATAGTTCTGTTCTGTAATTCACATTAGTAGTATTAGTGTATTTTATTATTTGTTTGTTTATTTAATAATTAATATATGAAGTAAATTAATTCAGTTTTGCAAAATGAGATTTTTATTTGTCACAGACGAAGGAGTCTTTGATAGGGAATGCAACTGTTAATTTCATATTAACGAGACCGTGTCAGACTCAACGCTGTTTAATCGCGAATACTGGATTGGGTTTCTGCTCCAACAAAAAGCAACATGGGAATACTTCTCTGGAAGTAACATGGAAGACAGGACATCACGATTGTAACAGAACACATCAGTATGGCTTTGAGGGTGCCGAAAGCTTGTTTTGCTTTTTTTATGCATTTGTCAATGTCCGCACTTGATCCTCCATTGTCAGATATTATGCTACCAAGATACCCTTACCTACAAAAAAAGTTTTCACAGTCGCAGTGCCTATCGTGTAAATGGGCTCTTTCCTGAAAAGAATGAATCTATATCATTCTATCTGTGAAGGTTAATCTCAGCAACGGCTCTCATAAACGACCAATTTTAATGCGTTTTTCACTAATGTATTGTAGCAAGCTTCGTGTAACATATAGCGTTTATTTTATCAAAATCGAAAGATATTAATCAAAATCTACCAACCAAATCAAAAGATATTCATTTTTGATTAAGATTTTAGTGCTGTTGCCAACTTTTTGCCTCTTGTTACCAACTTTTTGGTCAATTTCGACTGTATATATGTAATTCAATTCTTGATGTCAGTCTTCGACTATCACTCGTTGCGTGCAGTCAGCTTGCTTATCAATAGTCTTCATAAATCTCTATTTGCTTTTTTTATTGCTTTCAGCAAAGATTTTACCTCCTTTTAAAAACTACGCGACGGTAAATTACTAATATTAGCCAACAACGCAAAAGCTGCATAAAAGTTTATTGCATCCGAGGCCCTTTTTGGAATATGTCCAATAACATGTACCTACCACGAAAATTTAAACTCCTGCAAAGGCACTATCTTTGTACCCTGCTTAAATAATGTGTCAGATGAAGAAATTGTTCGCGAGCTTACTCAGCAAGGTGTTTCATCAATATTTAAATTCACCAAAGTAGTTGAAGGGAAACCCAAACCTACTGGCGTTATTTTAGTCACCTTTAATCTTTGCCACCTTCCAAAAACCCTGGATGTCCTGGTATAAAGTTGAAGTGCGACAATATTTCCACAATCCCATGCGCTGTAAGAACTGACAACTTCTGGGACATACAGCTAAACGCTGCACTAACTCCCCCATATGCGTTCAATGTAATCTTCCAACCCATGCTCCAGTGGACTGCACGCGTACTCAATGCGCTAACTGATCTGAAATCACCCTTCTTCCTCCAATCAATGCAAGAAATTTATTCAGCAGAAACAGATTATCAAAATTCAAACACAAAAAAAATGCTCAATAAAAGATGCAATTCAAATCTACAAAAATTAAAATCCGTTGGTCGCAAGTCCCGCTACCCGCACATTTGCTCTAACTGCATCACAAAACTTTAGTCCTGTAAGCAATGCCGGCCCTTCTTCTCCTACCACACAGTTTCACAAAACAATAAACAATGACATTACAAATCTTAACACTTCCAATATAGCTAACATAAACAACAAAACACCTTGGAAAATAGCAAACAGAAAGTCCATTAATACAACAAGCAATAAACCAACAACTTCTTCACAGTACTTTTCCCTCTACTTCATCTATCATTCTACCTTCCCAACAGAAACAAAATAACAAAACACCTTTAAAACTTTCAAACACAAAATACAATAACAAAACAAACAATGAACCAACAACTACTTTACAAAACAAATTTGTATCATCCTGCCTGATACTTCACCCTCCACCTCATCCTCACGATCCCAACAGAACCCAAATTCCCCACTTGATATGATTGTCAACGATGATGATGATATTATGGTGTCAATAGATATCACTTGATAAAATTCAACCCTCTTTCTCTCTTGGTTCCAATCTGGTGTCAAGTGCGTAATGACTGGTCTCATCGCAACTTAGATCATCTCGTGGAACTGAGAGGAACTATATCTTTCTACCTTGTAGATCTGCAATATTACTCTCCTCATTTCTACTTACCGTTCACCTTTTGTTTTATGTATAATGTTTTCTTTACTGCAATGGAACATCAACGATCTACTCAATAACATCACCGATCTACAACTGTTAATAAAAGAGCATAATCCTACAATTCTCTGCCTCTAAGAAACACACATAAAACACAGTACTGCTCCCTCAATCTCAGTTAACTAGATGAACTATTTCTTTAATTTCCCGTATAACTCTACCTCAACCAAGGTATTGCTAACTTAATTAAAAAGCCATAGAACACAAAGTTACCCCTGTTCAATCTAACATTGCTACTTTGGCCATTGAGATTAACATTGGGCTAAAGATAACAAATCTCAATATATATAATCCACCCTCTCAATCTTTTTCTGCTTCTGATATCAAAAATATTCTTGCCAAATTTCTACACCCATTATTATCTCAAGTGATTTCAAGTGATGAAGTGATTATTTCGGAAAACCTTGCTATTTTGAATGAGACCTACCCACTTCTCTACGCACCAAACTTTTACAAATATAGATCTAACACTTTGTTCATCCTCGATTTAACCGCTTATGTCCGCTTACACACAAGATAATCTCTATAGCAGTGATCACTTCCCAATAAAGATTTATGTAGCCATAGGGCATTCTAACTACAAAATTTCTATTAGCAGGTTTGTAGCTGATAAAGCCAACTGGCAAAAGTTTCAAACATTTCTTGAGAATATGTGTTTGAACTCATCTACGCACGCAAATATTAACAAGGTATGCGCCACTTTCCAGAAAATGATCCGTTCTGCTGCGCATTTAAGTATCCCTCAGACTTCCCCTCGTCGGGTAAGAAAGATGGTTCCCTGGTGGAATCATACCCTAACCGAACTCCGATCAATCAAACAAAAAGCATGGCATACATACAAACATACGCAAAACATGGAAAACCTTATTTGCTACAAAAAATCAAATTCTAAATTTAGAAAGCTCTGTAGAGACGAAAAAAGGAAGAGTTTTATAAAAACCCACTTTACCAGCCAAAAAAGATTTGGGCTGACATAAAAAAATTAAATGGCTGCTATAACCCCATAACATTAACACACTTAAGCTCAAGTAATTGTTTCATTTACAATTCGAAAGATATTTCTAATGAACTCGCTACGTGGTCATTAGATTCTGGTGCCACGCTTTCACTAGACAAATGTAAACTGTTTCATATTTGTTGGAAAAAGCAATGTAATTATATTAGCCTTAAGTATAACAATGTAAATATCCCTAAAACACCTACTTTAAGTATCCTAGGTTTAATTTTTGATAACAAATTTCAAGGAACACTGTAAATCTATTAGACTATCTCTAGATGCCAGAATTAATATTATAAAATACCTTACATCTAAGTATTCTTTTGTTCACAACATTGATTTGCATCAACCCGGCGAATAACAAAACGTGAGATCGCTGAGAGATTAAATTTACTGAAGTCGACCGTTTATGATCATTTGAAACGCTTAGATTTTATCTCAAAGCTGGACATATGGGTTCCTCATGCTCTTACGGGAAGAAATTTGTACCGTCGCGTTGACGTCTGCGATTTGCTTCTCAAACGGCAAGAAAATTATCCATTTATGATGTGCATCATCACTGAGGATGAGAAATGGATTGTCTACAACAATGTTAAACGCAAGGGATATTTGAGTATAAAGATGAACTCGTTTAGACCACCTCGGAAGCGGATATTCATCAAAAAAGGGGATGCTATCTGTTTGGTGAGATTTCAAAGGAAACGTGCTCTTTGAGCTTCTAACGGACAATACAACGTTCAGTTCTGAAGTGTACTGTTATCATAAGTTTAGTAACTCGACAAAAGATTTTTACAGCTTGAAAGGGATATACTGCCACACCCGCCAACTTCTCCACATCTGGCATCTTCTGATTATCACCTGTTCCGGTTTTTACAAAACTTTTTACACGGTAAAACTTTTACTTCAAATAAGGAAGTCAAAAATCACCTAAATCAGCTTTTTAAACTTTTAAAAGAAATATTCTCTTCTCAAGTGGAGAGTATGTAAGTTACTAACATGAAATTTTTACACAATATAAAACATGTTATAACGAATAATTCTGCATTGTAGTCAGGTGGCCTGTGCAACATATATTTGTGCGTTATCTTGCAATTAATTTTCGCCGTGCGTGATCGTGAACGAGTGCCGCAATTGCATGAAAATCGTCATTACGGAAATTTACGACGTATATATGTACATCAAAAATTTGCAATGATTTTGACAGTCACCTGTTTCAATAACCGATAACTGACTGGTGCTGCACGCAAAATACTAAAATCATTTATGATATTTTTGTGCAGCATGGACAATCTTCCGAGAGCAAACCAGATTGTAAAATTGGTTTTCGTGAATGAGACAGAAATTTAATTTCGTGAATGTGCATGTTCGTGAAATAGAATTTCATCACGCGCACAGCTCTACCTTGCACTTTATTAACTCTATATATGCATCTTTATTTATACGTCTGCCACCATTTTTTCGAAGCTCTCATCAATGAACACTCACCGTGGAAGTATTTTGTCTGGTTATTCAAACATTAAACATTTCCAGCTTTCGCCTATTGAAGCTGTACGCTTATGAGAGCTTTTAATGCAAACTAGTAACTCGGCCCAGCTTCGCATGGGTAAATATGGGATAGAAATATGAATTATTAGTATTTTAAAATAGTACTTCATTTGGACAAATAGAAGATACAACTCGCATACCCAACAACTTTAATTCGATTTTTTCGAAGGGTTTTCCAAGTAAGTTGGCAGCATTTTGATAATTTCGTCGTTTTTTGTGATTGTCAGGTGTCTTCTTCTTCCTTTTTTGTTGCGCGCCACACATAATCGAAACAAAAAACAGCTGTCCATGATACGAAATGGCATGTCTAAACACCAAAGTGTATCATCGTGATTCAACTCGGCTATAACGGCTTAAAATGTAGCTTTTTATAGGTGAAATAAATTTTAAAATAAGTAGGTTTTGAGTATTCAATACAAATAAAAATACAAACATATCCTCTTTATAATATTACTAGCGTGCTTTGCTACGCTTCCGACGTAATGTTAACGCGTCATGCTGTTCTTTTTTTAATTGTAGTACATTGCGCAGCAATTGAAATACTTTTGAAAAATCACAAGAATCAATTACACTGTGTTACAAAAAAAAAAAAATTGAAAAAACTTCTTATCAGACCTAGTGGAGGTTATAGGTCATAAAAAACTAAAAAGAATGGCATATAAAAAATTTTTGATACACCCTCAAAATCTTGACTTAAAGCTCAAAAACCGTTTTTAATAGGTTCCTGTACATATTACCTTATAACTTGGCCATTTTATATTGGATTTCAAATTTTTATTTACTGTCATATGCAATTACAAAAAGTACAATAAATCAAGTAATTTTTAACCGATTTTATTCAAACAGGGTTCATTTAAAGCTAAAATCACTAAACTTTCGATGAACGTTGAGAAAAAATATAATTTAGATAAGATAAGGGGCACAAATTAGACTTAAAGTTGCAAAATCGATAGAAAAATCAAAATTTTGGAAAGTTTTTGGTATGTATCTTCATGAATTTAAATGATAACAAAATACATGATACATGGTTGTAAAGGGCTACATTTCAGCTTCTAAATACAAAATAAAAATTTGAAATCCAATATAAAATGGCCAAGTTATAAGGTAATATGTACAGGAACCTCTTAAAAACGGTTTTTGAGCTTTAAGTCAAGATTTTGAGGGTGTATCAAAAATTTTTTATATGCCATTCTTTTTACTTTTTTATGACCTATAACCTCCACTAGGTCTGATAAGAAGTTTTTTTTCGCTGTGACACAGTGTTATTAATATTGACATAATTACCACATATATTTAACAAAGACGACTTGATTGATTTTAAAATATGTCTCTAAGCTTTATATGCAAAATATTATCCACCAATTTTTCAAAAACGGCAAGTCCGATTCGCATCAAACTTTACTGAAACAATCTTAAGACTATGCTAGAGATTCCCATCAAATTTATCAAAATCGGTTCAGCAGTTTCGGAATCCATAAGCGAAATATGTAGATACATATACAGAAGTATAGATTATAAAGATTTAAACCAGAGATTGAAAATCCTATGCTTTTTCATAGTTTTCCTTTTTTGCTTTTGCTTCTGCTATCAATTTGTGAAGCACGAAGCAAAGAGCACTTCACAGAAATCCAAAAAAATACTATTCATAGACGGAGCAATAGCAAATAAATTGTAGCAGTCAGAAGTAAAGCAAACGAAATACTTCTGTGTGCTATTGCTCTGGCTACTGCTTTTGATGTTATTTCTACTGCTCCCCGCTCCCGTAGCAAATGTTCATGATCCAGTAGTAGGGTTTCTAAGTAATTAGAATTGTCGATTATAGGGGCTTTTGACTAACTTTACCGGTAAATATTTTTGTGAGTTGGCAGCCCTGGCTTCGTAATAGATATTCAAGCTCCGAATTTTATATTCTCATTTTTTGATTTTACTTTTGTACTTGAATGATTATACTGGACAACAACATTTTTGTTGCATACATTTTTATTTGTAAAGGATATTCATAGTAATTTTTCGACCTTCATTTAAAATTTCAGGGCTTTTTTAAAATACTTTCTGATATAGGAATTAATGCTTTAAGCTACCCCAAAATGGTCATATTTACATGGCAAAAAGTTGATACAAATCAGGTCGGTCTCGTCTCAATATCTAATTCTAATAGGTGCCACGACAGATTGCCGTTCAAACGTGACTAGATCAATTCATTTCTTCACATTGATGAAAAACACAATATGTACTTGGTGGGGTTATTCTCTCCTTATAAGATACATATTTTCAAATTGTTATGATACATACTACAATACATACAGTTATCCGCTCAAACTAATAGTTTTAAAAAAATTGCAGTAGCAGTTGGAGGTACATACTTATATTTTTATTTTTTAAGCATTTAAATATTTTGTTGGGGCCAGAAACTTGTGAAATTTTTTTCGTATATAATTGTACTTTTGTACTTTAATCATAAAACAATAATAGAAAATAAACAACTTTTAATCGTGCAAACTTCTAATCTACAATACTAACACATGGACGTGACAGTAATGTTCAGATAACTTCTGTTCTATAAATTCTTATCAAGATTAAGTGAAAAATTTATTTCTGCATTTCTGTTTTTCTTGTGAATAGAATGTCTGGAGCCGACTACGGTATGTCCTGCATTAACCATTTTGAAAATGATCAAGTAATATACATACTGAAATAATTTTTAGAGTCTTGTAAAAATACTGGATGGTTATGCAATTTAGGGGTTGAGGGCTTTTTATAAAGAGAGTACAAAATCGATACATCTTTAATTATGGTTTTGTTGTTATAGACCTTGAATGTAGATACAATTATTATTCGCATAAGTTACTAAAGAGGACTATACGCCACCCTGTGACACATTTATTTTAGGTCTATTTATACTCTTCACGCAATGAATAATATTATAAGTTGGTTATGAAGTTTGAAACACACAGAAGGAGACGTCGCAGACCCCATAAAAAATATAAAGATATACTTGTTCAGCTCGTGTGTTTAGCAATGCCCGTCTGTCCGCCTGTATGTTTTCTAGCTAGTCCCACAGTTCTTGAGCTAGAGAACTGAAATAAAGCACAAAGGTTTCTTTCTATAAGCTGCACACTTGTCGGAATCCGCTAAATCGGACTACTAAGAAAGGTACCTCCCATACAAGTTTCTGATCCATTTTCACCAACCATGTAAATTTCAAGAACCTAAGGTTACCAGGATCCATACAAACAAATATAAACTTGTATAGTGCCATTCAAACTGTGTTCTTTGTTGATACTTAAACTTTAACTGAGAGAATATAATAGTGATGCTAAGAAAGAAAGCATATCTGATAGCTGGCATTACTTTTCTGCATGCTCATCATTCACAGAAGCGTCCTTTTTTTTTTTCTTAACATTACCTTCTGTGACCTCAAAAAGTGACTTTCTATTACAAAAGTTTCGAGAGTATTTAACGTCACCAAAACTTGAGTTTCGCATGACACACTGCTTGACCATAAACATCGAAACACCGTGATTTAAAAGGCGAGCGAAATTTTAAGCATTTTCTATGTTTGGTGTTGTTGCGGTTTTCATGTACAACACATTTTAATTAATTCTGTAAATTGGTAATATGGTGGCGTAGAGACATTTTATAAAATCAATCAAGTCGTCTGTGTTACACAAATCAATATTTCATCAATTATATTTTCAAGTGTTGTGAAATATACTGCAAAGCAAAAAAAAAAATTAAAAAAAGGACAGAAAATTTGTTGCCTTATCATTTTACTTTTTTGTAATTTTTATCTTATAAATTTATTTTTATAAATTAGATGAGTTTTATTGCCTCATCTATCAGGTCAAAATCCTCTTCATCTGCGGTACTTACAAAATTTGCAGTAGCCTTATTGTTGTCTTTTGGATCGCGGCTCATCCAACTTTTTAAAACAAGCTGATTTAGCCACGATTCGCGAAATAAATTTCTTTCGTCATGTTTGCTTATGTCAAGGTATAGTGATAGTGATGAACACAATATTAGTGGTGGTAAAAACGATGTCCCAATGTTTGATTCTGTCAGAACTCGCACAGAACTCGAGTTCAAATTACAACAACCACAGGGCAAACGAACGAAATTTGTAGTTGTTAATGTAGCTGAGAGCTCTAGTTCTGTGCGAGTTCTGACAGAACTCGGTGTTCTGCAATGGTCAACCTGAAACAGTGTTGGCAAATTTTGGTCTCCTTTAGGAGATTTCCGATAGTGATTTTTTAAATTTGTTTTAAATTTGTAGAGCGTTATTAGTTTAACGAAAAGTTTTATTAATCGCATTGGTGTACGTGGTTGAGAGTGCACAAAATAAAAGAAGAAGAGTAAAATTTCAAAAGGACAATTTTTTTTTTTACAAAATTTAAGTATTATTAAGTAATATACAAATAGTGGGAAACATAGAACAGTGGACTTATTCGAGTATTGTGGTCAACAAACAATTGAATTAAATGCATATTTTGAATATGTATGTTTGGCGAATTCCATGACATGGCTGTTTAACAAATAAGTAGCAGAATGAAAAAGGGAGCTGCCAGAAATATGTGCATACAATGCAAAATGTTCTAAATCATGTATTTTTCACAAAATTTCAATTTTTATTTCCCTTAATTGCCACAACGTTCCATTTGTGCGTTTGGCTAACGGCTAACCAGAACTCGCATAATCAGAACTCGCTGTCTGAACACAGTATTAAATACGAGTCTATGGTTGCGTCAATTAAACACAGATAGGGTATTATATAGGTCTTAAAACAAGAAACGCATTCAGACATCGTTTTCTGAATGATGGAAGCGATGAAGAAATGGAAATGGGAAATGGCACCTGTGCAAAGCAGGGACGGTAATAAGTTACACATCTATATATATAAAATTTAATGTATGTATGTAAGTCTCGTATAGATTCTGAAACTGCTGAACCAATTTTGATGAAATTTTAAGGGCATCTCTAGAAAGTCTTGAGAGTCTTTCAGTAAAGTTTGTTGCGAATCGGACTTGCTATTGTCGAGAAATTGGTGGATAATAGTTTGCATAAAAATCTTAGAGACATATTTTAAAATCAAGTCACCTTTGTTAAATATAGCAGGTTTAATGAATGGTTTTCGGTTTTAAGAAACATTTAAAATAACATACGCCTATTATTTTTAAAATGGCTTAAAACATCTGCATGTATTTTCTTCTGATTCTCATCAACCATTTTTCTGTGAACGGCTCAAGGGACGTAAACTTAGGGTTAAAAATATGTAATTAATTAACAAGAAAGAACAGATATCTACAGCACGCAGAATATGAAATGCCTTTGTAGACAAATGGCTTACGGTTTTAAAGATATTTGAGGAGAGAAGTTTACTGAGTTTGGTGAAGATATTTTGAAAAACAAAACAACAAAAAAAAACGTATGGCATCTGTATTACAGAGTCCGATTCGGCTGATTCCGACAAACATACATATGTTTCATTACGATAGCTATAAAACTGAAAGACTAGACGGACATGACTATATCGACTCGGCTAATGATACTGATCAAGGATATATATACTTTATGTTGTCAGAGATGTCTCATTCTATGCGTTACACATTTCGTTAGCAAAATTACTCTCTGCAATGTTATAAAAATATCGCAGTAATATTGTGTTTTTCATCCAAAGGTTATACCAAAGCTCAGCTATTTGGTCAAATTCAGCTAAAGAATAAATTTTTTTTTTTAAATTTGCAGCTTGCAACATATAATCGGCTTTTGTTAGTTTAAGCATATTTGCCGAATGAAGATAAAAAAATGAGAACGCGTGGGTGTTCTCGTCAGAGAATCTATTTTTCAGCAATGAGTTTAGGGAATCTAGTCGCTTGGTTATGTCCTCTATGCTGCTGCGTACGTGGTTACATATTAGTACCAATATCTTCAGCAATTTTGTCAGCAGCAGATAAATTTCTGTGGCAAAATATTGATCAAGTTTGAAATCTTGGAGTTGTTAGCTGCTTGCTCTGCAACCCTCTCTCCCCCCTTGCTACGCCCATGGACCGACCTTTCAACACAACAAAACCATACGTATTAACAATATCACCAGACTCTTTGAGGAATCATTCGCATGTCGTGTGTCCGAAATTTATTTAAAAATTGCTTATGAATATATGAAAATATTGAATAAGGCAGTGAGAAGAAAACGAATGGCTTCGTTACTTTCGTCAAACCTCCTGGGTGTTCCCAAAGGAAACTAAAAATACTTTTGCGTCAAACATCGAACATATCGCACATTTTTAACTAAAGTGTTACAACTCAAAAAAGAGCATTTCGAGAAAATCGCATTTAACGTTTTCAATTTACTCACAAATTGGCAAATTATATAAGAAATATTTTCTTCTCACGCGGAGAGTATGTCAGTTATTAATAATATAAAACATGATATTACGAATAATTCTGCATCATTAACTCAAAAATTGTGTTTTTTGAGTTGTAACAGTTTAGTTAAATATGTGTGATATGTATGTATTTGTTCTTTTTCGCCAGTAATTCGGTAAAGTCCTGCACTAAGTAATGATGATTTTTTTCTCCACCAAGAAAAAGATTGCATTGATATTCACCATAGAGAGAAAGAGAAAGGTAGTCAAAATGTTCCTATATGTATTGTACACACTATTCTTAATTTGTTACTGTAGGTTGTGGCGATGTCGTCATTTAAAAGTGGGTTTTGGGTGGATGTCCTGGTTGTGTAAGATTTAAACTTGTGTTTGTGAGGTTTTTACTGACGCCGACTCAGTGTGTTTTGAATCGTTTTGTCTCGGCATGGCACGACGACGCTATGTGCCACACGACTTAAGTGGTTTGAGCTCAATTGGGCGTTGGTATGGTATACTAGTTAATATACGATTTTCAACAAACAACAACTCTGAGATGTTGGCAACGACAACGGTGACAACAACAACAACAACTACAAGTCGCTATAAAAGGGTCGAGTCTGGTTCTATTTTATATTTGTATCTATGTACAATATATAGATACATATATATGTATAGAATTTCACCGTCTAGGGGCTTACAAATACATACATAGTCATGTACGTATGTACATATCCTATGTGTTTATATTCGTACTGTATTCCGTCTGTCCTTGTTTCCTGACGTGATTAATCTAAAAGTTATATTTGTACATGATAGTGTGTACTAAAATAAGTCGGTCTGCTTGTTTTAGTATATAGACAAATACATATAAAGCAGTACATATATATATTTATATGTTTTTTTTTCTGAAGTGGTGCTGCGCGTGTTTGGCATTAGTAACAGACATGTCAGAAGTTTAGATACATTTACTTTCGTCTACTGTTTGAATGTGATGTGTGAAGACAGTAGTTAGGGATGAATGTAATGTCTGGCGACTATATTACATATTGTATGTGCAAGTAGCAAGGCTATGCTTTTATGAAATTCTATTAAAAGCATATTTAAGCTTTCAGTGCCTTTAATTCTGATTTTAAACTTAAATCAAATCTTGAATAATTTTCAGCAGCAATCAATAAAATTAATTTTCCAACATTAGCCAGCGTAAACTAAATAATTGGATAAAGAGTATAGGATGTTTTTAACCACTTTAAATGGGTTTGTCATCTACAATAGTAGTCGGCTACAAATTTTCTGTATATTATCGATCAGTATATACATAAGTGGAAAAACCATCCTCTCTTACTTTAAAATAAAATTTTTGTTGAACAAAAATAAAATTTCATATAAGTATGTAAGTATTGGCCTGGGTTGAAAATTGTTTTACGACGTTATATACTCATTCACAAAAATCAAAATCGGAATATTTAAAAATTTTCTTTTTTTTTAGTTTTAGAGGTATCTAGCTTGCTTCTTTAATATTATTTCCTTTGACTGTGAAAGAAAGTCCGATGATTGGTTGTACAAAATTGTATTAATCTGCAAGTTGTTTATACTCTTCACGGGAGTGAATAGTATTATAAGTTTGTCATGAAGTTTGTAACACACAGAAGGAGACATCGCAGATAGCATAAAGTACATATATTTTTAATCATCTAGATGAGACGCTGTCTGTATGTATGCAAACTAGTCCCTCAGTTTTTGAGCTAGAGAGCTGAAATTTTGCACATACGTCTCCTTTTACCATACGCAGTTCATTTGTCGGAATCAGACGAATAGGACCACTAGGGGGGGTACCTCCCATACAAACCCCCCTTTAAATTAATGTTCTTATTAGGAAAAGTTTTTTGTTTTTTGACGTATCGAACTGAATTTTGGATACTATAAGTTTCTGATCTATATCCATCCATGTAAATTTCATGATCCTAGGATTACCAGGAGGCGTACCTCCCATACAAACCCCCACTTCAATTAATGTTCTTATTATAAAAAGTTTTTTGTTTTTTGACTTATTGAACTGAAATTTGAACACTTAAAAGTTTCTGTTCCATATCCATCAGCCGTGTAAATTTTATGATCCTAGGCTTACCAGCAGGGGTACTTCCCATACAAACTCACATTATATAAAGAGTATAAGTACAAAAAAATCAATCAATCTGTGTTCTTTGTTGATACTCAAAATGTGTTTTTTGTTGATACTCAAACTGTAACAGAGAGAATATAGTGATGCTAAGAAAGGAAGGTTGGATGCAATCCGAAGGAGCGTGAAGAGTATTACATCTTTGGCATAGCCAATGATAGCCTTCTTTCTGGTTTTGTATTCACTTGGATTTTCATCAATTAGTGCCAACAATTATTCATCTTCAAATTTTTTTGTCGGCCCTTGTTACATTGATTCGGATCACATTCTTCAACAATAACCCCTGAATGACGTAATATTCTTTGTGGTTGTTGTCGAATCTGATCCGAATTAATAGTCAAATCAACATTGATTTGAATGAGGCCTTCCTTAAGAAAGGAAGGTTGGATGCAACCCGGAGGAGTGTGAAGAGTGTTACATTTTTGACTTAGCCAATGATAGCCTTCTTTCTGATTTATTTTGGTAACAATAAAATAAATATTGTTAGAACACAAACTATTGAAATTTTATTTAAGCCGAACTAAATACATAACTAAATAGCTATGCCGTTAAACCGGCATATTGATACAAAACATATTTATCGTTTAACCCTGTGTCGGGGTATTTATTGTGTACTTACTTTGACTGTGGCATGAACAGAAGGCAGTCACTCTCATAACATTGGGACTATTTGGCCTCCACCCATTTTGTCACAACTGGCACAAATCTAACTTTAAATGCATTTTACATTCTGTTTTGATCAGTGCAAAAAAGTTACCCCAGCATGACCAACTTAGCTCACCGCAAATATAATAATACAACAGGTTTACTTCAGTGTCAAGGATTTAATGTCTCTTGATTTAACGTTAACGTTTTTTTTAAGCTCGCGAACCTATCAATGCATAGAACAGGTTTTTAACATTTGCCAAAGCCCAACCCAAATCTCTGTTACCATTGATACACACTTGACGATGGTAATTGAATGAATATTGCATTAAACAGCAATATTTCCTAGCATAGTTTAGTTACTGATACACACTATATGCGAGGTGGGCTTAAAATGATATTGATATTTTATTTGTATAGTTATCTGAAAACTATTGTATATTTTCATTTAATATATACAAATATCGTTGTTATGTAAGTATTATCTTAATGTATGTGTAGTGCGTTGTCAGCCACAAAACTACAGTATGGTATATTAAAATAAAATAGTATTTTTTCGAAATCAAATGAGTATTTCGAACTAGCCTTTTTATTTTTTGAAGTGAAAATTTAGTACAAATTTTGAGTGATAAAATACAGATTATAACGTTTTTCGGATTCAGTATCTCATGAACCGCACTATGTAGACACTTCAAATTTTCACAGAATGTGTATTTCTATTGCCAATTTTTGGAAAATCCACCGTAAAAGTCTCAAAAAAGTGATTACATTTTCACAACAACATGCAGTTTATATGTATAAAAATGTTTATAACAACAACATGCACGCAAACAGCTTGTGTGTTGTACAAAAACAAGCGAATGTACGAAGAAAAGGGAACGAGAAACACAGAAGCTAGTTGATGATCTACTTTTTCGCCAAGAGGGGGCAGACGGCAAACGTATACTCATTGTTTAACACAACAACAACAATTACACACGCCACAGAAACCATAAGCAATATACAGACTGCTAGGCAGACGGACAGATTGAAAGACAGACATAGCTAAATTAACTGTACAGAATATTTTGTATGCAAACGTAGCATTGTTGTGTTTGTTTTTAAGTTATCTCTCTCTCTGTCTGTTTTTAAGAAGTTTTACTTCTATCACGTGTACGATTGCACACGTGAAATTTTTTTTTGTATATATTATTTATTTAGAATCTGTCAAGCAATGTTTAGGCAGTAGCTAAGTTTCATAAGGTAAGGTGCATAACGAAATTATACGAAACGATCAAAATATTACTTTAAACACTCGCCAAATCGAAAATGTTGTTTTATCAACTCGCACAATGGTATGGAATGAGAGTGCAAAATGTAATGTGCAATAGAGAACCGTTACATTCTATTTTTAGCCACTGCTGGAAAGGTACCGTTATATTTGCTACTGAAAGTCGTTTTGTTGCTAAAAATTATTTGTAACGAAATAATACGACACATTAAAAAAGTGATCTTTAGGTGTGCGTATCAACTTTGTTTGATTGATAATTTTGAAGTTTCATAAATTTATTAAAATGCGACGGGGACCGCGTTTGACTGAAGAGGAGAAAGGGAAAATTCTCGCTTTCAAAGCCTCTGGCTTATTAATTAACCAAATTGAAAGATTAATTGGTCGAACATGCTGTGTAATTAATAATTTTCTAAAAAATCAAGGATACGGCAAAAATAATAATGCTGGACGAAAACCAAAACTGTCTGGCCGCAACAAGCGTCAAATTTTGAAAAGAGCAAGTAATTCCACCTTGTCGTGTCGTCAACTTGCAGCATACAGCAGCATTCCAGTGTCCCCAATGGCGTACTTTAAATACGTCAAAACATATAGTGCGAGGAGTAATGAAGAAGAGGCCAACTCTCAAAAATCACCACAAGGCAGCACGACTTGAATTGCTTTTAAAAATCTTGATACGTGCTGGGACAATTCACATGCAACATATTTTTTTTAAATATTTTATTTTTCTTAAAAAGGTTATTTTTTCGGATGAGAAAAAGTTCAATTTGGATGGTTCAGATGGTTTTGGTGGCTATTGGCACGATTTACGCAAGGAACCTCTTGTATTTTCGAAACGGAATTTTGGAGGTGGTTCTGTTATGGTATGGGGTGCATTTACCCTTGAACTCCGCTTTGTGACTTCAAGAATGTATGTGGGTGTATTGGACAATACTCTCCTACCGTTCCTACAGGATAACAGGGAAAGTCCTCACATTTTCATGCAAGATGATGCGAGAATTCACACCAGTCGTCACACGATGGCCTACCTATTGTCATCCTCTGTTAACACTTTGGACTGGCCTGCGTGCTCACCTGATCTGAACCCTATCGAAAACCTCTGGGGAATTCTTGTACATTGTGTTTACGCCGGAAATAAGAAATTTGATAATTTTAGTGAAGTAAAACATGTCATTTTAAAATAATGGGAAAAAAATGCCAAATCCTTTTGGCAAATTTAATAAACTAAATGAAAAGGAGGTTATTCAATGTGGCAAAGGAACAAGGTGGCCCTATTTAGTATTCGAACTTTTTTTTAAGCCATTATCTCAAAGATTAATGTTGTTATAAGCTAAAAAAATAAGTTTTCGTATAATATCTTTACACACAAAAATTGTAATTTTTCTTATTTTTTTAAATATTTTAAAAAATATGAAAATTAAAAGGCCGAAGTTTTTATATAATGTTCCTTAGATCTACTTTAAAAAAAAGCATTACTATACTTCTAAGATTATTCAATTAAAAAAAGAAAAAACAAAAAGTTTCGTATAATTTCGTTATGCACCTTATTAGTGTTGTATTAGGTAGGATCAAGGCCGTCTTAGGCCAATGCCGGGTCTCTTGGGCACACAAGTATTTGGGGTCCTTTCGGAAAGTAAAGGAAGTGAATGATATAAACATTTTTCAGCTATGTTATGATCTTATATTTATTATGGTTAAATGATACAAATCAAAAATGTATATGTTATTCATTAGATAATTAAGTGTGATTTAGATCCTAAAAAGTCTATTCTATGCACATAATTGACAAATTAGTTAACCGTTCTTGTAACATTGTTGTTCGCAATTCATTTTTTATTTAGCTGCTCTTCGCCACAATTGGTAACCATTAAGCAAAGGAATATTCTTGTAGCAACTACAAAAAAAAAAGTTTCTTCTAATTTATCAGACTTTATTAGCTTATTTCTTTTCTATGTTTCTTAAATACAGCCTTAAATGAAAACATTCTGTTTTATATGCATTAATGTGTTCGTTATAGAATTTTTGGTCAACTCATCAGAATCGATTGTTATTAACTATTAGAGAAAACTAGAACGATTATGAATTTTTGGTAAGCTGCCGAACGTTTTTTTAAATGAACATATAATGTATCGATTAGAGGAAGAAGCGTATTTTCACTTAACTTTTATTTGCCATTCAACTGTACAGTTTCTGATGATCCTAAAAAAAACAGTGATACGTATGCATCGAATTCTTTTCTTTTAGACTTTATAATCAGTAATTGGTTTTTTTATCTTTAGCCGATTCTTACTGATCGAAAGTATTGCTTAAAGTAAAGTTTTGTTGCAACATCCATCTAAAGCTTGTTTTTTGTAATTCCCAAAAAATCATTCTATATCTCCGTTAGAAGAATAGTGTCCATTTTTAGAGTTCCATACCCAAATGGTGCTAACGGGACCCTATTACTAAGCTTCCGCCGCCCGTCCGTCAGTTGTAATTTTCACAGAATGTGTATTTCTTGTCATGATAGCAACAAATACTTAAACTAAAATAAAGTTAAAAAATTAATGGGGTCCACATACAAGAAACGTATGCTCCAATATGCACTGCGCATAGTCTTAGAAGCTTTGTGATTTATTTTGATTCGTAGTATACTTTTAGGCTTATATTCACTTTTGATAAAAGTTGATATACTGATTCTACCCTAAACATAAGTCAAAACAATAATTTAATATTTGGAGCATTAGCTTTTTGTCAATTTCATAATAAATACATATTCATTGTGTTTGAAATTGCTCGTGCATTGAGTTATTGAATACATAATTCATTTTTGCGGCAAGAAATCTTGTACGATGGTACGGAACCCTCCGTGTGCGAGTCCGACTCACACTTGGCTGATTTTTATACTCTTCACGGGAGTGAATAATATTATAAGTTTGTCATGAAGTTTGTAACACACAGAAGGAGACATCGCAGACCACACAAAGTATATATATTTGTGATCAGCTCGATGAGACGAGTTCATTTAGCCATGTCCGTCTGAATGTATGCAAATTAGACCCTCAGTTTTTGAGCTAGAGAGCTGAAATTTTGCACATAGGTTTCTTTTTACCATACGCTGCACGGACCAGTTTGTATGGGACCAAACCCCCCTTTAAATTAATGTTCTTATCAGAAAAAGTTTTTTGTTTTTTAACGTATCGAACTGAAATTTGGACACTATAAGTTTCTTATCCATATTCATCAACCATGTAAATTGCATGATCCTAGGATTACCAGGAGGGGTACCTCCCATACAATCCCAAATTAAATGAGAAACTTATAAAGAATAAAAGTAAAATAAAATTGACACTCAAACTAATGTGATGCTAAGAAAGGAAGGCCAATGATAGCCTTCTTTCTGGTTTTTTTTTTTTGCTATGATTTGAGGTTCGTTTCTTGTTTCTCCTGGTTGATTGATGAAACTGAAAGTATGCTACTCTTCAAAAACACACTCAACAGCCTGAACACCCACTAAATTCATTGAATGTGCCGCACATGGGTCAAAAATTGCGAATTTATATTTTTCTTTAATTTTGGACTGAGCCCCAGAATATTTTTCAGCCATATATGATGCATTATCGAAACTCTGCGTGGTAGTTTAATGTAAAAAAAAAACTGATGTAAACAATGGAAAAATACAAATACATAACAAAATGCAAGTAATATTTTTTAAAATTTTTTTTTTTAGTTTTTAAAAGACATTTTAAAAATATCTTACGCCTATTATTTTTAAAATGGTTTAAAACATCGCATAAACTAGGTACATATAAAAAATACGTACCATTAAGTCGAGACTCTCCCATTGTTGCTCGCAGCCAAGTCTTTACTCTTTTTAAAGTACGATCTCTCTATTATTGCAGTTGTACATGGTAGAGCCAAAATAATACCCAGAGCTTCAACGTTCTTCAACGACTTCGACCTCTTCAACGACTTTGCTCCTTTTATATCCTTCCCATCTGCCATCGACACAGGGTTAGACTCACAAACCAACGTTAACACATCTTACATGTATACCCATTATAAAAACATTTTTATGTTAAAAATTAATACCAATGGAAAGGTATTCTCCGCTAGATTTGTTAAATTTTATCAAAATAGGTCCAGTGGTTAAGTCTTGTCTTGTTTGTTGACAAAAGAAGAACTGCACACGATGTGTTAATTTTGATTAGCGTACCCGAGTTTCTGCCGAGGTTTTCCTCTGTTCTCTTTCGCGTCATTCGTTGTTTGTTAATTTCATTTGGTTTGCGAAGAGTCGGGATGATTAAATTTGAAAAAAATAAAAGCGGGAATAAATCAAAGATCGACACTCAAATATAAGCACAAGCCAGAGTCACCAAAGAAGAATTGACGATAACTCACTCAAGGAACAACTCTAGGTATAACCCTAGACTAAGTACTGGGCAAATTGCTTACAAAGAGAGAGATCTTCTTATTTCAAATTTTATCATGTCCAATAACAAATTGCGTGTAATAATGTTGTTATGTTTACCGAGATTATCCAACAATAATTTTGTGTAAAGAGAGAGACTCTGTCTCTTTCACGCACCATTTTTCTCTCTGTCGCACATGCAGAGTTTTTCGGCCAAAGTGGTTGCCGAAGTAGGACATTTACGAATGATTCGGATGTTTCTCAAATATTTTAAAGTAAATCCAATAAACCAAATGCGAGGCTTGTCATTTCGTTTGGTTCATTTGTATTTACGAATTCAATCACTTAAAAATACACGTACATAACATTCGTTTCATTTGTTTGTTGTTTTTTTTTTTGACACCAAATGACATGAATTGTCGATTGTATTTGAAATATTTGCTTGCGAATGCAATCGTACAAGACGATGGGTATGCCAAAATTGGAAATGAGAAGAAGACCTTTCTGTGTGAGAGCGATTTGTCCAGTCTATATAATTTCATGCCCTCAATCACATATTTTGTCAACTTTAGAAAATGATGATAATTGATGGTATTGAAATTATTGATAACATTAATTGTGCTGAAATTCATGATCCTCAGGGTCATCCAAAATTAATTTAGTATAAAGTCATATGATTCATGGTCCTTGCAGTGTTCTTATTTCTAATTCAGTGTGCATGCGAGAAGCAAAATGCTCTAAAAATTTCCCAAAAGATTTTCAAAGCACGTACTCATGATAGTGTGAATGGTTTTTCAGTATATAGACGTTGTGATAATGGTATTTCTGTTCGTGTGCATAGTGTTGATAACACTAGTCGACAAAATTATGTAACAAGATTCATTTTAACGGTTATTTACTAATTCGATGAACATGAAACTAGTCGTCGTTCAATCATCACAAACGAAATTCAGTTTTTTCCATTGTTTTGAAAAGGGGAAAAGTTGCTTCACTAAAACATCTGTAACTTTTAAAGTAAATGACAGACTAGATTTGGACACGTAATGCCTAAAAATCATATGGAATTGTCAATAGTGGCGCCATCTATATGTCATCCTACGCACTTATTGAGTGATGTGTTAGTCTCGTTTTTTATGCTTTTACTTTTATCATCTCTTACACTTTTGATCTTTAAAGTACCGTTCATTGAGCTATTTTTATTCACGGGAGTGAATATTATTATAAATTTGTCATGAGGTTTGTAAGACACAGATGGAGACATCGCAGACCACACAAAGTATATATATTTGTGATCAGCTCGATGAGACGAGTTGATTTAGCCATGTCTGTCTGTCTGTCTGTCTGTATGTATGCAAACTAGTCCCTCAGTTTTTGAGCTAGAGAGCTGAAATATTGCACATAGGTTTCTTTTTACCATACGCTGCACATTTGTTGGAATCATCCGAATCGGACCACTAGGGTGGTTCCATAAGAACCTTACACATTGCAGTTGCCGTTCCGTTCACTCTTAATATTTTGACTACTACTGTGGGAAGTAGTATAACGTTTTGTGACTTGCTTTAATTGGATTGTATGGAAAACGTTGACAGCGAGTTTTCTTGATTATGGACACTTAAAAATTCTGATTGACCTTGATGTGTGTTGACACCGTCTAAGTGTAGACATGAATGGTGAGCTTGTCCGCAACATTGACATTTGTGCTGTGATATACAATGAATCGCTTTATGATCCGGAGAGAGACAATTGAAACATAAATTTTCTTTTCGCACAAAATCTCTTCTTTTTGATACTTGCAAACCCTTGAACTTGTAACATTTAAAAAGAAAATGATTTCCTTTACAATTAATGCATTTGGGACTTCCAGAAGACATTGCGACAAAACTTTTTGCGTTGCATTGTGATTGAGTTTATGGATCAATAGTTGAATGATAATGTTGCATTCTCTCAAGTGCTGACCACCTGTTGTTTAGGAATGTTAGGAAATGTTCAATTGTGGGATGATCTTTAGCACCATCTTTACTCTTAGCCCACTGTCGTTGTGACGCATTGTCAAGTTTGTTGATCAATAAGAAGATAATCCAAGGGTCACGACGCTCATCATTTTCTCTCCCAATGCCTTAAGTCCTCTTATGATGCAATCTGTGCTGTCAGCTAATTTCCGAATGGATACTGAGGATTCTTCAGAAATTTGTTCTAACTCACAGAAAGCCTTTATATATGACGTAATGATCGGCTTCTGCTTATCATATCGTGCACATACCTTTTCCCAAGCTTCATCGTATGCAGCACTAGAACATACCATACACGCAATTAATGCTTCTGATTCGCCTTTTAGGTACATTTGCAAATACTGGAACTTCCGTGAATTGGAAGTGCTTGTGGCATTGTGAACTGCATTAACAAAAAGACCTTTAAATGTAGGCCATTTACAATATTCCCCAGTAAATATTGGTATGTTGTGTGGTGGCAGTCTTGCATCTAAATTTTTTTGTTGTTACAAACCACCCTTTAAATTAATGTTCTTATTAGGAAAAGTTTTTTGATTTTTAACATATCGAACTAATTTGGACACTAAAAGTTTCTGATCTTTATCCATCAACCGTGTAAATTTCATGATTCTAGGATTACCAGGACGGGTACCTCCCATACAAACCAAAATTAAATGGCAAGCTTTTCAAAAATAAATGTAAAATAAAATTGCCACTCAAACTGGATGCAACCCGGAGGAGCGTGAAGAGTATTACCTCTTTGGCATAGCCAATGATAGCCTTCTGTCTGGTTTTTAATTTCTTTTCAACTTCCATGAAATAGGTGTTTTTTTTAACTAAACTAATTTATTATGAGCTTGTTGATATTTCTTTATATGAATTTAATGTTTAAGATTTTCAATAATATAAACAACATTAGTAGTAGTGTAATAATGTATACAAACTCTAAGTGAAGGTAAAAAAGAAAGACCTTATATAAAAAACTAAGGGCAGATTCGAAATCAGCGAATCAGTAAATAACCACTAAAATGATTCTTGTTACATACAAAAAGTTTTTTTTTTTGTCGACTAGTGTAATAGATTTGTGGTCCCATAGAGTCCGTATCTTTTAGCTAAGTTCAATTCATATACATTTTCAAGTATGTCTATAAACGGTATGATTGTGCGACTTTAGAATTTTTAGGTAGATTGTTGGTTCCACTGAGGCTGCTTTGAGAATATTTAAATTCCCAATGCATTATCAGTCTTATACAATTGTTCGGCTTGATTGATTAAGAGAAGGAAATGTGGAACAGGACGTAGCTAATCCTCCATGAACCAATTTATTAACATTGTTGAATTACCAGAACATTTTGTATGGGATGGTAAAGGCAAAATATATGTTGTATCTTCAAAAGATGTCGAATTATTTTTTTACCGGTTACTACTATTACACATCTGTTGTGTCTTTTGAGGATTTAAAATTCTATAGTGGGGTTGTGTATCCTACTTTTGTCGTTGTTGTATGACAATGAATGACTTCAATGTTAAAAAAAAAATGTAATGTGTCTCACCTATGTAAGCACACTATTGATGTGAAACTGCTGCAAAATATGTTAATTTGAAAATGAAATTTGCAATGCATTTTGAAATTGCGTTCAACACTAAATGCATTATTTCAGCATTCTATACACTTATATCCTTCAAATTCTTCAATTTTCAATGCATTTTCAAATCATGTTCAACACTAAATACATTATTTCAGCGTTCTTTACACTGATATGCTAATGAAAAAATTGGCGCCACCTCTATTTCTTACACCATGGTTAGGACTCTACTTTTAGTTTTTAGTTTTAAAATAATTACTAGAGTTGTGTTCTATAGTATTATTCATTTATTTCATTGTAGCATATTATAATTAATAATTTAAATTATTGGGTTAAATGACGTATTGATTTATATGAAATACTAACTGTGCCTACGACTTCGTACGCGTGGTATGCGAAATATGTTTGTAATAATGTGTATTTTGATCACTTTTTTCTTAATTATCAGATGTTTATTGTTGGCGCGCAGCAAAAGAGGAAACATTCGAAAATCAGCCAAAAAGTCGGCAACAGAATTAAGAATATGAATATCTTTTGATTTAGTAAGTCGATTTCGATCAAATAAACGCTAAATGTTACGTGATGCTTGCTACAATACACCAGTCAAACCATTCGCATTCAAATGGGTTAAGCCGTTTCTGAGATTAGCCTGCACAGACAGGAAAAGGCTTACGATTATATATATACATATATAGATATAGATAACAGCAAAGTCTCAGCGACATACCACAAATTAATATACGAGGTCGGCGTCGTGTAGGGCACACACAAATGAAAAAATTAAATGAAATTCTCTCCCTCCATGACCACAGATGATTTGAAGAGAAGAGCGAAAATGCAACTGTAGTAATTTCGGGTGTGTTGTTGTTGATAAGTTGTGCACAAAACAAAAAACAACAGCAACGACCCCCTCGTCCCTTCTCGAAAAACGCAAATTCAGAAAGAGAGCTCTGTTGTATGTTCACTCGCAACAAGAACAACGAAGACACACACGAAGAGAGAGAGAGAGAGAAAAACTTCTTCTGCTTTGTTCGTACGCTCTTCGTAAAAACACACATCAGTAAAGCATTTTTTATCTCTCTCTTACTCATGCATAAACATACATCCTCAACGCTGCAGACGAACATGCCAATGTGCAATGTGTATCCCCCCTCTACGTCTCTCAAGCGCATCATCACATTTGATTACTGTAACACTTTTTTTGGACTTACACCTCGCTAAAGAAGTTTCACTTTAACAAGAAGACAGGGTAACTATATAAGCTTATATTTTGTATAGAACGAAAGTAGTTACCTTGTGTTCTTCTCTTGTCATTTAGTTTTCATAAATTTGGATGACAAAATAGGAACACAGGTTAACCATATAAGGTTATATTGTATTTTGTACAGAAGGAAAATAATTACCTTGTGTTCTTATTTTATCATTTGTTTTTCATAAATGCAATTTCAATATAAAGCAAATCAACAACAGTTCAGCATTGCGGGTGTGTTGTTGTTTATATGTTGTGTACAAAACCAAATAACAACATTAACAACAACAACAACACAAGCAATGCCATAGCCTTTGGTTGTTGTTGTTATATTGTACACAAAACCAAACAGCAGCAACAATAACACCAACAAAGCATCAACAACACAAGCAAAGACATAGCCTTTGGTTTTACGTACGACGATCAGTGAGCGACCCGCGCACTTAGCTTCTCCACAGACGATCGCTCGGTCATTCGGCCACTTGTTCGTACGTTCTTTTGTAAAGTAAACACACATCGTCACATTTTGATTTTCGTCACATTTCATTTTCATTTTTTTTTTAGATTTACTCCGCTTTGCTAAAGAAGTTTCACTTCAAAAGTGAAACAAACTAATTCTCTTATGCAATTCCGAAAGTTATTTGGCTTCATTTGTGGCTTATATATTCCTGCGAATGTGTTAGTTTATGGAATCCCGAATAAGTCAAATGTGTAAAGGGAATTGAAATCCTGGTACATATTACACAACCTGAGATAGCCGTTCAATAAAATAGATTACTACCAGTGTCATGATGCAAAACTTCGCGTAAAACACTATCAATAATATTACGTTGTTCATCGTTAGCGCTATCATATATTCAATAATATTTTCTTCTTCAACGCGATTAAAACTATCACTGAAAACAGAACAAAAAGGGAAATTAGCATGAATTGTAGGACCAAGTACTTGGCATGAAGTATTATGAGCAGTGATGCCATTTTAGCCTTTTTTCCGGACAGATATTTCCTTCAATCCAAAGGGCAACAATAAGGCTACTGCAAATTTTGTAAGTACCGCAGATAAAGAGGATTATGACTTAATAGATGAGGCAATAAAACTCATCTAATTTATAAAAATTAATTTATAAGATAAAAATTACAAAATAATCTATCCTGCTTTTGTGATATGCAGATGACATCACTGATTATGAGTCTGGAGAATATCATTGATTATTAAAAGAGTTTGATTATAAGAAATATCCTGACTGTATTCTTTTAGAAAATCTTCACACATATCATCTTTGAATTCATTTCTTTTACCGTTCAAATTGTAAAGTACTCAATCAAAATATGCTAATTAAAAAAAAAAACACATATTTTAATGGGCAAGTCACATTATAATTTATGTATATGGCAACTCTTCACCAGAGTAAACACATGACCAAAATTTTCTCAGCTGGCAACCATGCTATAAGTCAACTTAATTGGATACCTTGATTTGCATTTTCCGATTTTTCGGCTGTTCCTTACCGAATTTTATATTTTTTAAACCACCGCAGTAATAAGGTAAACACAACACAAAACCAAAAAGAAGGCTATCATTGGCTGTGCCAAAGATGTAATACTCGTCACGCTCCTCCGGGTTGCATCCAACCTTCCTTTCTTAGCATCACCATATTCTCTCTGTTACAGTTTGAGTATGAACAAAGGACACATTTTGAGTATTAACAAAGAACACAGTTTGAGTTGCATTGTATTTTTATTGCTTTATTAGTTTGTCATGGTCTAGGTTTCAATACACAAGGTTATGCAGATGACCTAGTTATATATATTGTGGGCTGGCATGAAATAATAAATAAATGGTGCAGTGAGAAAGGGCTCTCCATTAACCCATCAAAAACTGTGCTGGTACCATTCACCTGGAAGAGAAACATTACTCTTAAATGTCCTGAGTTAAATGGCATCACAATCCAATTTTCCAATGAAGCGAACTATCTAGGAGTTATCCTTGAAAAAAAAGCTAACGTGGAACCAACATCTAAATAAAGTTACAAAAAAGGCTACAAGGTCATTCTTTGCTTTTTGGTAAAACCTGGGGTCTAAATCCCAAAATGACCTACTGGACATTCACTACGGTCATTAGACCAATAGTCACGTATGCTTCCATTGCATGGTGGCCTAAAGTCAAACAAAGGAATGCAGTAAATATACTAAGTAAACTGCATCGACTTGTTTGTGTCAGTATCACAGGGGCTATGAAAACGTGTCCCACTGATGCACTAGGGGTGCTCTTATACATCCCACCATTACCTATCCTAATAGAAAAGGAAGCTACTATTAGCGCCTTGAGACTGGAAGGTATTGCCGATTTAAAAGGGGGCAATATTAAGGGACACCTAAAAATATTAGAAAATTTTCTAAACAGTCCCATTTTGCATAAAGATGATTCTCTATTGTCTAAAAATATCTTCTGCAAACTTTTTCAAATCATTATTAATGATCGTGAAGACTGGAGGACTAATTCTATTAAAATCAAACCCGGCTCCCAGATATGGTTTACAGACGGGTCTAAACTTCAAAATGGTAGAACAGGGGCGGGAATTTATGGCCCAAAATTCAAAAAATCTATCCCAATGGGTTAAGGCAGTCATAACAATATTTCAAGCGGAAATGTATGCCATTGAAATCTGTGCGAGGGAATATCCACGCAGGAAAATGAGAGGAGTACATATTTACATACTCTCGGATAGTCAAGCGGCCTTAAAAGCCCTACAGTCGGTCACTTTCACCTCAAAGATGGCATATGACTGCCTTAACCTGTTAAATGAACTGGGTAACTTTAATACTGTTGTTTTAAGGTGGGTACCAGGACATGAAGGTCATGAAGGCAATGAAAAGGCCGACTACTTGGCTAAACAAGGGGCGATCATGCCCTTTTTCGGTCTTGAGCCTTTCTGTGGCCTCTCGAAAAGCCACAAAAACGAAGAAATCAGGAAACTTGAGGAAAAGAAATTTCTAAAATACTGGGTGAACTCCACCGGACAACGCCAGGCAAAACAATTCCTCACTCTTTCAAAGAGTATCTCGAATAAGCTTCTCTCACTTAGTAGAGTAGACTTACGCATTTTGACTGGATACTTCACGGGTCACTGCAACCTAAGGTATCATCAAAATAAGTTAGGTCTTTCCGACACTGACGTATGCCGATTTTGTGAAATGGATAAAGAAAGTTCAGAGCATATACTCTGCAAATGTCCTGCACTCGGTAGACAAAGACTTAACCACCTCGCTGTCACTGTTGTTAATCCACACAAATTGTGGAACAACAAACCCCAAGTAATGTTAAGATTCATCAAAAGTCTAAACATATAGGGTTTCTATTAAATAGGGCCATGTACAATAGATCTTATTGGTCGCTGTGCTTTCGGGCCCGTTATTATTGTTAGTTTGTCATTTAATGTGAGTTTGTATGGGAGGTATCCTTGCTGGTAACCCTAGGATTATGAAATTTACATGGCTGATGGATACAGAACAGAAACTTATAGTGTCCAAATTTCAATTCAATAAGTCAAAAAACAAAAAACTTTCTAATAAAAACAATAATTTAAAAGGGGGTTTGTATGGGAGGTAACATTCCTGGTAACCCTAGGAACATGAAATTTATATGGCTGATGGATACGAAACAGAAATTTATAATATCCAAAATTTCAATTAAATAAGTCAAAACACAAAAAACTTTTCCAAATAAGAACATTAATTTAAAAGGGGGTTTGTATGAGAGGTACCCCTCCTAGTGATCCGATTTGTAGTTTGCATACATACAGGCGGACATGGCTAAATCAACTCGTATTATAACTTACAAATCTTCCCAATTTGATTATAAATTGCAGTAAATATGAAGTCTTCACTAATTATTCTTTTAGTTGTAAGTTAGTGTAAAGTTAAGTTCACAGTTTTGGTAATGACTAATGGTATTACTTAAAAATTATCGACAAATTGTAATTCTTTGAGAGATAGGGATATCGTCTAATGATCGGATTACACATGGTGGATAGGATTTAAGATTGACTGAAAGCAATTACAATTAAAAATTTGACGTTCCTTTTGATTTAGTATAAGATTTGCTAATTGAAGAGTATAAAAAGAATTATAGAATGGAGAATTAACAATTTGCGCTAACGAAAATCATCATTTCAATTTCGCTGCTGCTTTTCTTTTCTATTCACTGTGCAAATAAGCACGTACTCGCAAAACATAACTTCTTGACAACCTTGCAGCGTAACAAAAGTGAATACTGGTTAAAGCTGCAACTTGTGCAGCTCAGTTAAAAACAACAATTATAAAAACGAGAAAAAACAAGGGGAAAATGAATGTTGAAGTGGCAGTATGAAACCACTCGAAAATTGTGGAACAAATAGACTAGTGGCAAAAGAAAAAAAAAATATTAATAATTATAATGAAAAAGAGGAAAACATTTGTGGTGAGTTCATTAACACCGAAGAATTTCTGTAAAATTAAAGTTATGTGCCAAAACCCTACAAACTAAACTGAACCCGATCTGGATTGGGTTGTATTGGTGTTTTTATTTTCAATAGAAAAAAAACATTAACTGAAACGTATGCTTTACAGGATTAAATGAGATCTGCGTTTTTATTGTGATATATACATATACTATATATGTATTATCTACATTGGAAGGCAAAATTGTCCGCATGTAAAGACTTTAAAATGAGTTTAACAAATTATGTTTGGAAAATGTTTTTGATTCATGGACTATTGGCCGGCCACTCCTTCAACTTAATGGTGACTCTGAAGGCTAACTCCAGGTTTTACGCGCTGTATGCTCTGGGTCATCTGACGGAAGAATCTCTTCATGCTTGCGATTCGGAATGGCGTCCACAAAGTCGATCAATAAATGCGAATCTTGCCTTACTTTTTTAAGAGACCCTATATTCTTTCTGTTTTTCATCCCATTGTATATATTTTCTCAGCAAAAATGTTTACTGAGGCCATGCGTGCTACCCAAAATGTTTTCCCGGTCGAAATCCTTTGTTTTAAAATTGAAAATTTGTCATGAGAAAGAATGTCAGTTCTCCTAGAACTCAAGTTTTTATTCATAACGTACCACAATTTGTCTCTGTCATACATTTGATGGCCATAGTGGTCTTACATTTGTGACTTGACAGTTTTTAGTTAAAACGCTTAATTTTGTCCATCATTTTCAAACTATGAAGTTGCAAATTGATTTTGTGAATAAAGGCAGTGTGTTGGATAACCTTCTGTCGTAAACTTATTGCTATGGTCATATAAATTTATAATTTATTCACCTATGCATTAGTCTTCCCCAGAGGGGAATATTGTATTTGTTCATAACTCCCCTTTGTTTGAAGATGTTGGCAATCATATTCACTCTCTAAGCTTCGAAATGAAGCTTAGGTCTGTCTGTGTCTGTGAATCTTATTCCTTAATCGGTAATTAATCTACAATCTTCGTTTAAGAATAAAATATAACAATTGATGTCGTAAAGAAATATGAAGACATTTGATACTTTTCATTTTAGTTACAAAGACAAAGCAAGGAGTTGGAGGAAATCAGCTCATTACCTGTTACTAAGATATTCAGATTGCAAGCTTTAGCTGGGATAGTCACGTTGACCTGACCGTTATTTGGGTTGCCGAGGTGACTATTTGAAGTATTAGCTTACTACTCAAACAATCTCACAACGCTGACCAAGAAAGCATTGAAAAATTGGTTGGGAAATAATAACTCATCGTCCCTCATTAGTTTTGGACATTCAAGGAGTAATTACAGGGTAAAAGGATTAGCAACAACTTATAATACTATTCACTCCTGTGAAGAGTATAAAAAGTGACTCGAATGATCAAGGCAAAGATTTCTTTATATTAATGGGAATTTGTGTTGCATAAAAGCACAGTTTTTTTACATCAATTTATCTTTTTCATTATTAAAGAACCTTTGCATAATAAAAGTTCTTTTCCGACCACAAAAATTTGTATAATAATTATTGTTTGCTTTTATTCATATATTTTGTATTTTCTACTTATTTCAAGATGGAAATGTTAACGACGGATGATTTAATGGGACCACTAGGAGTAACAATTGGACAGACTGGTCAAATGCTTTTACATCAAACGTTGCCTGCTAGATACAAACATCGAGGTGAAATGTTTGACATTCCAGCTAAAAAACATAAATCTGGACTTGGTGACCCAACTGCATATCATCTGGACATTCAAAGATACCATTCGCTGGTTTACGCTCACTGTGTACAGCAGCAGCAACGTGGTCCTATGTCTGCGTTTCGGCCGTGGGGACCCTCGAAAACATTTATGCATCCTTACAGTGTTAATACAGTAGCTGCGATATCGACACTGCCATATTTAAGCCAAGAGCCGCCAGTACTCCAAAACCCTGAGCGCGTAGTGCTTAGCACAGACCGAGAGCGTTTTGAGCGTACATACCAGCCAAATGTCGCCCTAGCTCCGCGAAAGAACATATTGACGACTAAGGAACGCGAAAAGGAGCATGGAATATTATGTGATCGGGGATTTGAAAGAGAAATCAAGGAACGTGAACATGAATGCGAGATTGAGCGAACCAAACTGCTAGAATGCTCAATAGAGCATGAAAAAGAAATAGAGCATGAAACAAAAGAAAAGGAACAATACACAAAGAAAAAACAGCAAGTTGACGCTCATATAAAACTTAGTGAATCTGACCTATTCATAAAGCAAGAACGTGCCAATACCCCCATTGAAACATCACAAACATCTCCTCCGCCCCATAATAATGATGTCAATGGGATATCCTTGGATCATCGTTACAATGATCTGGTCGAAGAAGATTCTTCAATGCCATTTACACCATCAGTATCACTTGGTATTAATCAGCAGCGACATAGAAATAGCCAAGAAAACGTTGAAGTACTGCATATTCGAAAACACTCTCTTCACATCTCCAGCAGTTTTAGTTCATCATTATCAGGAGACGCAATAAGTACTTCAATGAAAACTCCCCTACAAGCGCACTTTCCACCTCCTATCAACAGTCAGTTAAACCAACAACGTCATGTACAACAACACCAACAGCAACCGATCATTTTGCAGCAGTCACCAACAGCACTGATAAGCAGATCCGGAACTTCCCGAAGTCCAAAGGAGAACTCAGGTAATTCCAGTGAAATTGCATCGTCAACATCTCCAATTCCTGGTATCAACAATAACATTGCGCACAATAATAATATACAACAAAATGTTATAAATACAGTCAACCAGCATGCCAAACTTATGCCCGCTTTGACGATTGTGACCAACAATACCACCAATGGTACAAACAACAACCAAAACAATAGTAATCACGAAATTCCAAGCCGCATAAGAATAAACAAGAGCTTAATCAATACTCCAAATATTATTCGATCGCCCACTCCTCCGTTATCAATGACAGCCAACCAAAAATATGGTTACAATTTAAATAAACAACACGATGAACATTACAACATGAAACAATACTCGCCGACAAAACAACAGCATCAGCATCTTCATATCGGCAATAACTACCAGCAACTACGCTCACCTACCCAGACTGGACTGAATTTATCAACAAACACTTCATCATGCGTTACGACCAACAGAAAGCAATACCAACACCACAATCAAATCGAAATCAAGTCTCATATGGGCAGCGAATTAGAGTTATCTACAGACACAGATGATGACAGCCTTAACGGTGAGCCTGATAGCAACAATATATTACCGCCCTGGGAAATTGCAGTTGAGGCGCTTCGAGATACAAGGCCGCGTGACCGTGAGCGCATACTGCATATATTGCAACGCCTCTTGCAAGAGAATCAACAATACCGCTATAATAATATGCAATTGAGTGAAATGATATATAAAAGAGATGCACATGTTTTAGAGCTGCGCGAAGAATTACAGTATTGTCGTCGTGAGTTGGAAAATGTGCTTAAAAATAAGCAAAATATTGAAAATTATAATGAAAGTAATAAAGAAAGTACTAACCAAATAATTACAAATGATCTTACCCAAGTCAAGAATATTCACGACAATAATAAAAAAATGTATGTGGCAAAAGATGAGAACACTGATGACAGTAATACAGAAAATCATTCAATGATGGCTGTGATGAGCCAACAGGAAGGGGAACAGTCATTGCAACAACAGGGTAACACTGTGCAGCGCAGGCTAAAACCAATTCTGTGTGGTGAACAAGAGAGTAAACGTTTTAAAATTGATCATGATGTACTTTCAGACAGTAGTAGTCCAGAAAATGTGAAAATTAATGATTTAAATACAGAAGATGATGATGAGGGCTACAATATGTATGACGCTGATAATACGGCAAGAACTGCACAGCAACCAAAAGCAAAAGCTAATAAGAAAGAGCAACCTAGCCAAGAAAAAGTTTCATCACACAAAGTAAGCATCGGTGGCGATTGTCTGAGTCGATATACGGTAACAGATGAAAGTGATGAGAGCATTACGGAACAATGCAGTGACGTAGAGGATAGCATAAATGAAGTTATAGATGATGTTCATCAGCATCACGTACAAGCGCCACATAGCAATGCGCTGGCGACGCCACCCACCGCTACTACGCCTATTTCACCAGACTCGGCAGCAACTGCTGGACAATTGTTTGATAGTAGCAACAGCAGTGATGAATCTTCAATGAAAAAGGCTCAAATGTCAGCATCGAATGCATTGGCAAAAATGTCTTCCGAAGATATAGCTGACCTTGAAGTAAATAGCGATTGCGATTCAGAGAGTGGTGACGAAGAGAATGAAAAAAATAAAACAAACGATGGTGATGATAATCTTATTATCGATAAGTTATCGCTGCGGCAACAACAGAGAAAATTGACCACATTTGTTACTCCAATCAACAGCATCGAAAGTATAAGAAGTCATAATTACCATCTTAAAGAGAGAACTAATTATGGCAATAACTGCGACCAACTGAATCTAATGGCTACGACGCAACCAACCAGCGTTGCGGCGACACCACGCACTTTAACGCTTCCAACTAAAGCGAGCAGAAAACAAACGCCGACAACGAATTGCGACCTACAAATCAAAAGAGAAATGGTTTAAGTTAACCTTAAGAATTGTAGAAATAATAGCAACAAAATAGTTTTAGATGACTTTACAATGTCTTCTTGTCTTATCTGTCCATACACCCGCGCACCAATTTACCAACAACCTCCGCATCTCTCACAAAATATTAACGGCGTTCTTGAGTTTTTTGTCAACACGTGCAATCTTTAATACGGTATTGCGTTAAAATAACATTAATATGGAACATCCGTTTTAGTTTCATGCTTTGTAAGTAACAACTCAATTTGGTGGATCATTGTTATTTTAAAACGGATTAAAAATTTTCCGCACAACTCTGAGTGTTTTGGTTGTTGATTGATGAATTTGTTTGCTATCAACAAAGAAAGGTCGAATTACATAACTTTCACGCAAAGAGTTTAAATGATCTAATGATATGAGAATGAATGGAAACTTTTAATAAAGGGTTATAAATCTGTGGCAATAAGATAAAGTAGCATAGATAGTATATAGTTTTTCCGATTGGTCTATTTTGTTGTGGATATACTTACGTATATATTTACTATACCAAATATGCTTTTGCTTTAATTATTTCCATTCAATATAAGTTCTTTACACAGAGATTGCTATCTCTGTGGCGTAGACGTTTTCAAAAACAATACTTGTTTTAGAAAATAAGGGATTAGTTTGTTTATAATCATATTGACGGACAGACACGGGAAATCAAACCGTTTTTGCTATGCTTATTATTTTTAAATACTTAACCGATTCTGCAATGTTTCTTTTAAAGTATTAGAAATAATCACGCCAAATTGATAATGCCACATCATTGTGGATGAAAATTTTAAAAATAAACCTACTTTATGCATTCTGAAAGATTATTTATAGTTTTAAAACTATCCATGCGAAAATGGTTAAGATTTTTAGTTTTCTGAGTAGTACATGTTCATAATGATTTTTGTAGCTGCTGCGTGCGTCCAAATAGAAAAATATTTTCGTTTAACTTTTTTTATTTTAGGGACGCACAATTTTTTTGTTGAAAATATACAGTGCGATTGAAAAGTTTTCGGACTTTTCTTATAAGTAGAGCAAAGCGCAAAGATCTTCCATTCTCGTTTCAATTTATTCAAACTACATGCCTTCCGAGTCGATGCAACGTTTTGCATGGTCTATTAACGATGCAATCCTTCATCGGGATTGAACCGAGGACCGAGTGTCATCGTAACGCGTTTCTTTCATGACTATTTTGAGCTTGGGAATAGGAAATAATCACATGGAGCCAGATCGGGAGAATACGGGCTGTGGTTAATGGTTGTTGTCTGTGTGTTTGGCGAAAAAGTCGCGAGTTTTTGAACCTCTGTGAGCGTGCGTGGCACAAATCGAGCTCAGATCTTCCGATATCCCACAATTTCGGTCAGAATGCGATGAATTCTGACATACAGATTGATGAGATCCGCCACTAGCTTCCTCAATGATATTTTCGAGTATTGGACGATCGCGGGCTTCACTTTCTTGGTGTTTTCGTAGCTCCTCCTCGATTTTGGCCGGCCTGGCCGTTTATTATCAAAAACATTGTCCCGACAGGCGAACTGTTTATAACAGACATGAACTTGCGAACGGGATAAACAATTATCACCATAAACTTGTTTGTACAATTTATACGTTTGTGTGAAGTTTTTGTCAAGTTAAAAAAGAACTTCAAGGAACTTAAAGCAAGAAATTCGTATACTTTGAACACATTTGAAGTTATGCATTATAAAAACATTATGTTGTTTTTTTTTTTGTTTATTTAATCGTTTTGGTATTAAAGCTAATCTGTTTAGAATCACATGTTTTAAACATACTCTGTTAAGATGGATTTAATCCGATCTATCCCGACAATTATTTAATTCAGTGTAAAAGATGCACTCTGTACAAAGTTCAAGAATTGTGGGGCATATTCATACAAAATACCTTATACACTTCTAGACAGTGTAGAGAATGCTCCACCCAATTTGTCCGACAATTTCTAGCATCGTGAAGAGAAGATATGGAGATCCTTCACGTATTTTTATATATTTATTTTTAATAATTATGGAATCCAAAGCTTTAAATATATATTTATAATTTTTTAATAGGACATTCAATAGCACTTTTGTATACCATTTTCACATAGAGACATATGTACATACCCGGGTACGGGATACACTATTGGTTAATGTAACTATTAAAAGCATTTGGCATTTACCATGACTGAAATTTGCTTTTGCCAGGTCATTTGTACCAAATTGATGCAGCTTTGCTCCAATAGTTTTTTGCAGAGACATGTGTCTAGTATATCGATTAGTTTTACCATGCTGATGGAAGAATGTAGGCGTGAAGCTAATATCCTCTACAATGTGCACCCCTCCTCTAGGCCTACAAAGGACCATACGAATTTTCAATTGCCGTGCTTTCTCTGTAATTTTTCCATTTTAATGCAGCTTTGACCTTGGTGGAAACAGATAAGTCACCCAATGGAAGGTGAATATTGATTTAACAGTGCGATGTATTGCGACAGTACAATGGTATCTTGAAAAGGCTAAACTCCAGACTATTTTAATAAACAAACACCACACTTGCAATTTTACACAGACAGAAATAACCAAGGCCATGGCCAGACAGGTAGCAGAGGGGTCAGTCGTACCACTTTTTATCATTTTGTATCCGCACTTCGTATACATATTTGTTTTTAGTGCGAGTATCGCAGAATCCCTTCTCTCTGGATATAACTTACTACATCAATTGCACATACTTTATAAGTACACACGAAATGTACACATTTTTAATCATGTTATGAGTACAAAATTCTGTGTCTCAAAATGACCTATACTACAATGTTATTGTACCATACATTACATTCAATATGAATGTATTTACACACAAATTGATTTAGTTTTTTGTTCTCATCATATTGATTTGAAGACGTCATTTGATGCGTGACTTAATTTAGAATAAATCATTTCAAGAATGCAATAAACAATTTGTTAATTTAAATTGATTGTGTGTGTGTGTTTTATTATTATTTAAACAGAAAAAAACCGAAAAATGAACCCACCACTAAGAATAATCAAATATATATATATACTCTAATATACATATATAGTTTACAAATACAATACATAATTTTAAATACATAAAATATATGCTTTTCTGATATTTTAATATATTATTGTATTTATTATAAGTTACTTATTAGTTTTTTGTGCTTAGTATTAGTTTTGTAATTTTTTTTATATGTAACAAGATTATTACTATCATCAGTATAGTACATACAATAATACTTACATAGTTATTACAATACAACATTATGTAACATGTATTACAATATTATTTCACATTTCGTTTTTAAAACAATCAAAGAAAGAATAAGATTTCATTTGTAAATATGTATTTGTTAATCTCAAAATGTTTTAAACGCTTATCTTAGGTCATCTTCATTTTGTTTTTATTCAAACAATAAAAAACAGGAGATTTCTAGAGTTAGTCAACATCTAATGTTAAAGTTGCTTAATTTTCTTCGTTGATGATAGATTGATTGATCGATTAATCGTTTGTATTATGTACTTTCTAAAAGAGCGTAACAAAATTTATAAAATTTAAAAAAATAAACAAAAACGGTGAAAAATTTGTAAATTAAACGCCCGCATAGACATTACATACATAAGTAATAACTTCTACCTTATATGGAATTCAATTCTGGAATTCAAATTCTTGTTACAAATGTTTTAAACAAAAAAAAATTAAACAAAAATAATCATGTAAAATTAAAAATAAAAAAAAAAAATATACAAATAAAATTTATATATTTTTTTCTAAATCGATAAAGCCTTTTTTATTATTATTTTAAACTACAAATAAATTTATTCAATCATTAAAACGGTTTTCAGCATAATAAAAAAAAGAACAAATAATTATGGCCAAATTTTACTTAGTGATAAAAGTTTAAATAAATAAATTTAAAATAATAATGATAATAATGATGTTAATAATAAAATGCACAAAACCCCTTAATTTTCATAATTTTTTAAATCCCTAAACAAGAAACAATAATTTATTTATTTTCCTGTTTTTTTTTTACTATTTTTTACTGGACTATTAGTTCTTCTATTTTTTTTCTTTTGTAATTTAACGATTTAAATAAAAAATTTTAATATGCTTCAACAAAAGAAAATCAATAATCAACTCAACGTTTTGAAATATTATTAATAAACAAAAAAAAAACACCCAAATGAATAAAAATGTACAAAATAAAATAAAATGTACAAAATTTAATAAAAAAAAAAAACAAAGTCAAAGTTTAATAAAATTAAACACAAAAATATGTTATACAAATAATTGATGATGATGAGTACTATAAACGAAAAATAAAACCAAATTTATCTTCGACGTTTCATATTAAATACATAGTTAAAACAAACAACAACAATATATAATGGATATTTAAATACAATATGTAATGAAATTATTACGCAAATAAATATTTAAAACAAAATATATATCTCGAGGTTTCATTTTATTCATTGTAACTCCTCATGTTTCAAGATGTACAATATTACTGCAGGACAATCATAGAAATCCTGCGATCTAGTCAATATAAAGACTGGCTGACACCTATGCGGTCAAAAAGATATGTCGACAACGCATATCTTGGAAATGCAATTTTCCTAATTCCAAACTCTCATCAGTCCTTTTTTCCCGATACAGATTCAAAATTTGATAAGATAATATCCTTCCTAAAACCTGCCACCTCTCAGATTTAATATACCTATTTATTTTTAAGAAGAGTCGAAGGCAGTAGCAGCTAGTGCTCTAAGTAGTATATTAGTTATGATATTATTTAAAATGTATTATAATTAATTTTAATAAATAAATATTGACAAAATGCTACAATTAGTGTCCGACCGAAACAGGATTTTCAGCCGAAACCGAAAAGGACCCTTCGGCCACGCAATCATAAACAATATTAGCAGCGACTGCGCTGCCGAGGTACTGCTTATTGTCAAGCGCAACTACAGTTACGCTTATCTTCAGCAGTACCGCTTGTTTTCAATGCTGCCGCAGTACCGCTACCCAGGTGCGGAGAAGTGGATTTTAACTTATATAGATTCCAGTACAAAGACTTGTTGAATCCAAGAATGCTACCATATGATCCTTTTGAGGAAGTTTCCACAAGACAACGACCCAAAGAATTCATCGCAGTTGGTGACCACATGGAATGTGGACGTAGTTAAGTGGCCCGGTCAATCCACTGACCTCATTCCTATCGAAAACCTTTGTAGTGAACTTAAGCGAGAAGTTTCCAACAAAATATGCATAAAAAACGCAATTATACGAAAAAATCCAAGAAGCCTTGTACAATATCCCTGTAGAGACTTGTCTAACTTATTACGGCAACTAATCTCCTAAAGAATCGCAGCATTCCTTAAGAATAATGGCGATCCATTTTATTTGAAATTCCTGTTTTTACTTTTAAATTTCTTTGACACCTTTTTTACTGTCGAGTATAAAATTGGTGTAGTATTTCATGAATTGTTATTATTTTACAATAAGTATTTTTTTAGTTCTTCAAATACTCTTTATACAATATTTTGTTTTGTCGGTGATATAGAGAAAATCCATGAATATTATAAGAAAATATTTTGCGCAGCTAAATATCGCGATATGTATTTCATTGTCCATTAGTGTATAAAGTGTAATGATAACAATATGGTGCAATCGTACATTTAAGAAAGTCGCGTAACGAAAATTAAAATACATATTTATTAAGATCAATTTTTACTGCATTCTGCTTTAATTTTGCCTAAGTTAAAAATCTAAGTACATGTACCTGTACATCCGTGATACTCAACAATCTCGTAATTTACGGCACATATATGTAGGTTACACAGGCCTGCATTAAAAAACCTTGTGTGAATATTCCAGATTCCAAATATACTCTTCCATTCTATCATTTTGACGTATCACGTCACTATTTTTATACTCTTTACGGGAGTGAATAATATTATAAATTTGTCATGAAGTTTGTAACACACAGAAGGAGATCTCGCAGACCACATAAAGTATATATATTTGTGATCAGCTCGATGAGACGAGTTGATTTAGCCATGTCCGTCTGGCCGCAAACTAGTCCCTCAGTTTTTGAGATAGAGAGCTAAAATACATAAGTTTATTTTTACCATACGCTGTTCATATGTCGGAATCAGCCGAATCGGACCACTAGGGGGGTACCTCCCATACAAACCCACCTTTTCAATTAATGTTCTAATTGGAAAAAGTTTTTTGTTTTTTGACATATCGAACTGAAATTTGAAAATTATAAGTTTCTGGCCATATCCATTTACCATGTCAATTTCATGATCTTAGGGTTACCAGGAGAGGTACCTCCCATACAAACCTCCATTTTAATTAATGTTCTTATTAGAAAAAGTTTTTTGTTTTTTCGACTTATCAAACTGAAATTTAGACACTATAAGTTTCTGATCCATATCCATCAACCATGTAAATGATTCTAGGGTTACCATACAAACCCACATTAAATGACAAACTTATAAAATGTATAAGTACAATAAAGTGCCACTCAAACTGTGCTCATATTTAATACTCAAACTGTGTTCTTTGTTGATACTCAAACTGTAACACAGAGAAAATTTATTGATGCTAAGAAAGGAAGGTTGGATGCAACCCGAAGGAGCGTGAAGAGTATTACATCTTTGGCATAGCCAATGATAGCCTTCTTTCTGGTTTTATTCGAGTTTTAAAACAGTTCATAACCAACAATAATACGAGTATGTACCATATACTAAAAAATATAAACCTGCACTTATATAATATTTGGAATCTGGAGGTCCCAATCTATAAATTTAAAAAGAATTTTTAAAAAGCCAAAAAACAACTTAAAATCGCAGGCATGTGTATAGTAAAATATCCTTTGTGAACATTATAAAAAATAAGCGCACCTTTCATGAAAGAAACCGTTCGTAGAAAAACCTACCCTCTCACAAACAAGTGAGAACAACAACTTTATGCATGAGAGCGATGAAAACAACAAACATATTTGTGAGAAGAGAGTATTTTTCTTTCATGAAAGGTCACTCCTATTTTTAAAATATTCACGAATGCTATTTTTTCCGCTATGTATACCACGACAATGTTTGGAACAGTGTTTTGTCGTCGGCAATATTCACAAAAATTTTATGTTTTACACAGTCGTACAGTCTGAAAATAATTTTTCATGACAACTCATTGATAGCGATATCAGTGATTGGAACCCCCAAGACTCTTTTGACCTAATATTAAGTATGTAACAAGGCCAAAAAAAAAAAATCCATAGTATATGATCTTAAAATGGGCCACTATATCATATACAAGTATGGCCTACCCAGATAACAGGCTAACATTTATTTGATATCCAAGAGTTGCTCAATGAGTACCTGGCACCCAACTTGCGAACATTTTTTTTATATCAAATTGAGGCGTTAAAATATTCTGTTATCGGTTCAACTGAAATGAAATGTCTCCAAACTCACTGCTCCCTGATCATTTATCACCATTAATGATAGTTGGTAACGAAGGTGTAGTCGTCTTAAACTTCTCTATGCTCCGTTTTAATCTAATTTCTTTTCTAAAAACAATATTTCATTCCAACTTGATGTTAAATTTTTCCCATTTTTCATGCTTGAATCAAGCCAAATTTATCGCCCAATGGATTTGCCCTATATAAGTCTATCAAATGGGTTGGCAAAGTAATCAAATACAAATTACATACGATATATCGAAAATACCGATATTTTTTTTCGATGTATCGCAACATAACGATTCACAGTTTCGTTATATCATATCGGAATAAATAGTGATATATGTATATTATAGTTTTAAACGAACATCCCTAGTTCCCATTCAAATGGCTGCCATCTTACATTAAACAGAAGAGTATCCATATATGTAATAATAAAATATTGTAAATTCTGATGGAGTCTCCTCCGAAATAGAAAGTACAAGCTTGGTATTCAAAACATTAATGTAATTTATAACAGGTCGCAATATGTATATGTAAATATATCGAAATTAAGCTATAAATGGATAATTTTGAATTTAATTAGTTTGTTTGGAAAACTATTCATTAAGTGTCTTAATTTTTTTATTTGTGTGAAATGTTTTTTCTTTTTTTTATTTGTTTGTTATTCTGAATAAACTTTTTATCTTAAGGCACTTCATGGCACATCCCTGAATCTGATTCAATAAACATGAATTTTGTTGGTAACATTCAAACTAGATCTAATCAATTATTTTATATCTATATATGTACGTACATAAGTATAAACAATCTTATAAAGTAAATTTAAACATTCTAATTTGTGTCTATTTTGAAATTTGGTATGTTGACTGACTGACTTTCCAATATTTGATTCAACCTTTCGCTTCACTCACTTTCCTGACTATGTTGACACTAAACTACAATCTTAATTTTGTGGGAATTGCTACACTAAACTACAATCTAAATTTTGTGGGAATTGCTACTACAAGCCGTTTAGAACAACAGAAAAGGTAACACCCTAGCAATGTACCATATATCATAAAGTTTTCAAAGATATTATTTTGTTATTTTTGCAAAACTTTTGCTAATCAGACCAATCGATCGGTAATAGGTATATGTTATACCATTCCATATACTTCGTAATAAAAGGATATTCCATATAAAGGATGACACTATTAAAATAATTGCATTGATTTTCGTGAAAGGTACGAGATCTTCGGTCAAACCGAAGTTGCTATCTTTACTTGTACTATTGTAATTGTGTTTATGAAACAAAAAAATTATTACAATATTTTTAACATATAATGTCCAAGTCAATTAATTAATCAATGAAATCAAATTATCTTGTATCGTGTATCAATGCACATATGCATATGTAAGTATATTATACATACATAACTACATAGGCATGTGTGCTTCTTATCCTGAATCAATTTAACTATTTATATATGTTAACTAGATAAGTACATATTGCAAACTGAATATGATTTCATATTTAGTTTTTTTATATGGATCATGAAAGTTCACCGATCGGTGCGTTCTGCAGCCATAGGTCATGTATGAAGTTGTACAAGTTATCGCTAACAGAAACCTGAGAAAAAAACAATAGTTAGTTAATTAGTTAATGCTTTTAATTGCAATTGACTATACCTTATATGGCGTTGGATTAAGGGTGCGTTTGTGATCGTTGCGTAATGTCTTAAGTGATATCTGCACTTTTTGACGCACTTGCTCTAGTGTAGGCAAATGTTGACATATTTTACCATCCTTCCAGTAAACCTTATAGAGAGATTCAACATGTGTTGGTATTACGTAAGCGCGTTTAGATTCTTGGAACGGATGCCGACAGAGCACTTTTTGACCAACACCCGGCGCAGGCTCTGAAACCTTTTGAAGTAGATCAATTAAGGCATGACCATCAGCGCTATAAAGACTATATTAAATATATAATAGGTTAGAAAAAGACATGAATCTGGATAGGTAGATGCATTCATTTATACCGGAAGGCATTTTTATTGCCAGGCATTGTAACCTTCTCAACATCTTGACTTAGTTTTATTCGCGGCTGTCCATTTATCTCCACTAGTTTGTAAACACATCCAAGGGCAGGCTGACGCTGGCAGGTAACTGCAAAGCATATACAAAGTCGAAAATAGTATTATAAGTTTGTCACGAAGTTTGTAACACACAGAAGGAGACATCGCAGACCAAATAAAGTATATACATATATTTGTGATCAGCTCGATGAGACGAGTTGATTTAGCTATGTCCGTCTGTCTGTATGTATGCAAACTAGTCCCTCAGTTTTTGAGAGAACTGAATCAGCCAAATCGGACCACTAGGGGGGTACCTCCTATACAAACACCCCTTTAAATTAATGTTCTTATTAGAAAAAATTTTGTGTTTTTAAACATATCGAACTGAAATTTGGACACTATAGGTTTCTGATCTATATCCATAAACCGTGCAAATTTGGTTTGGGTTAATAGGAGGGGTACCTCTCAAACAAACAAACTCAAGTTAAATGAGAAAATTATAAAGAATAAAAGTACAATAAAATTGCCACTCAAACTGTTGTGATGCTAAGAATGGAAGATTGGATGCAACTCGGAGAACCGTGAAGAGTATACATCTTTGGCATAGCCAATGATAGCCTTCTTTCTGGTTTTTTAAATAAAATTGTTGATTGCAGTTACAGTATAAAGCAAAGCGAAATTCCAGAAAGTTTGGATACTGATTACTTTTAAACCACGCAACGGATTTTAATACGGTTTCCACTGTCATTTAAAGAATTTTTTCCAAAAAGTTTTCATGTACAAAACATTGTAACTAATTCTAATAAAGACTTTGTATATTGGTTATATGGTGGGTTAGAGACATTTTATAAAATTGATCAAGTCGTCTTTGACTATTAAATCAATAATATTTTCAAGTGGTGCGCAATATAATGCAAAGTTTGTTTTGAATAAATGAAACTGAAGTTGTTTGAATCAATTATGCCAAGAATAACGACTTCTTATAAAGGGTTTTCCAATAAGAGGTGTTATTTTGAATAGCCCGCTACTTCGGTAGATGTCACTTGAAGGTGTCATTTTTTGACATTTGACAAGTAAAAACTACACCATTAATAAAAACGAACGATACACGCTTCAACAACGCATTGAAATTATTAAAATTCACTATAAAAATGGTGAAAATTAGGCAGAGACGGTTCGTGAAACTAAAACATTTTTGGGTCGTCGTGAAGTACCTTGTGGGACAGCAATACAGTAATTGGTGGAAAAATTCGAGCTGTTGGGACAAGTTGGCGATGTGAAGAATAAAACCCGTGTACGTCGCTCAAGAACAACTGAGAATATTTCTGCTGTTACCTAAAGTGTTGAAGGAAACCCAGTTTTTTCCATTCCTCATCATTCTTTGGAATTGGGCATTCCACAAACGTCATTACACCGTATTTTGCATAAAGACTTGGGTCTTAAGGCTTATAAAGTTCAGTTAACACAAGAACTCAAGTAAGCCGATCATCAACAACGTCGTGTCCTTGATGATTGGGTCCTTGAAATGCATGATCCGGAATTCCATCGAAAAATCATCTTGACTGATGAGGCCCATTTCCACCTCGGTGGCTACGTGAACAAACAAAATTGTCGCATCTGGGGCTCGGAAAACCCAAGAGTTATTGTTGAAAAGCCTCTCCAACCTCAACGTGTGACTGTTTGGTGCGGTTTATGGTCCGGCGGGGTCATTGGACCTTACTTTTTCGAAAATGAGGCTGGAGCAACAATTACGGTGAATGGATTGCGCTATCTAGAGATGATTAATTATTTTTTATGGCCGGAATTGGATGGTATTGATCTGGACAACGTTTACTTTCAACAAGACGGCGCTATGTGCCACACAAGCAACGAAACCATTGATCTTTTACGGGAAAAGTTCCTGGACCGTGTTATCTCTAAGAGGTGATCGCAATTGGCCACCGAGATCTTGTGATTTAACACTTTGCGACTTCTTCCTTTGGGGCCACGTAAAAGATAAGGTCATGAAAAGGATATAGTTCTGTAAGCGTGGTCGTGGTGGCCATTTGGCTGATGTTGTTTTCCATTATTAACGGCATACCTTCCGCTTTATAATGAAATAAACATCCGATCATTTATCTCAAAAAATGCCATTTTTCTTTGAATATCAAAATAACACCTCTTATCCTGTATATGTATGTCGTAAAACAAGAAACGCAAACAGTCATCGTTTGCTTCAGAAAGATGAAACCGATGAAGAAATGGGACGGAAATAAGTTACACATCTATATATATAAAATTGAATGTATGTAGGCATATATGTAAGTCTCGTATAGATTCTGAAACTGCTGAACAAATTTTGATGAAATTTTATGGGCATCTCTAGCATAGTCTTGAGAGTGTTTCAGTAAAGTTTGGTGCGAATCACAGACATATTTTAAAATGATTGATTCGTCTGATTTTTCAAAAGTATTTCAATTAATGCGCAATGTACTACATTTAAAAAAAAATAGCATGACGCACTTACATCACGTCGGGAACGTTGAAAAGCACGCCGGGAAAGCTAGTTTTTTATACTTACCAAGATGTGTTCCTATGCCAAAGCAATCAATTTTATGACCCTGTTCATTTAGACTGAGTATTGTGTCCTCATTAATATCATTCGAGGCGACAATTGTCAGTTTATTGAACCATGGAACCTTAAAGCTCTCGGCTACTTTCTCAAATGTCTCACGCGCCAAACAAGAGAGATACGCCAAATCACCAGAGTCGATTCGAATACCAACTGCGGTGTAACCAAGATCATTTAAAGCTAATGCCACCGCACAGAAATTAAGTAAACCACTTCTGTGAAAAAAGTAACAAAAAACACATAACAATACTTTTATTAAATGAACAATTGTGCAAATTATAAGATATATTCATATATATAAAATGTATTTCTAAAAAGATACATATGGTACATATGTATCTAGGTATGCGAAAAGCTGTGGCACTTTCGATCCCTATATTAATACAAAATGGGTGGGTGATGAAACCATCAATTAAATTATGTACTACATTTTTTCTTAAACCTTGTACCCAAATAATTCCCACAAGTGTTTCAGTATAATTTGTCACCTTAAAAAAGGGATTAGGTAGGAAGTAGTCTGTTAATCTACTTGTCCGGGAGATCTGCTTCTTGGCAAGTTGAACTACCAGATTTATGATTTATTTTACATTATATAATTTACATATCTATGATAATCTATATGTATACTTCTATACTTAGTAGTATTATAAAGAGGTAATGTTTGTTTGGATGATAAGGGTTATCTTCGAAGCTACCAGTAGAATGCTATGTTGTCATTGAGTGTCATGGACTATATCTACATAAATAAAACTAAGTCCGGTTATTTTTAGGATTAACTGAACCGGGCCAGGTGCGCAAAAACAAAAAAAAAAAAAACAAAATATCATAGTGCCACTCAAACTGTGCTCACATGTGATACTCAAACTGTAGCAGAGAGAATATAGTCATGCTAAGAAAGGAAGTGCGAGGCCGGGTCGAGTACGCTAATGTAATATATGTATGTATTACTCAGTATTAAATTTAGTATAGAATACTTTCCTGTAGTGGATTTCTTTGAATTCAGAGAATAAGCTAAAAATACAAAAAAAAAAAAAAAAACAACCCATAAGAGATTCCCACGAAGTACATTTAACCCAATAAAAATGACCATTGTGGTCAAAACCCCTGGTTTGACTAGGGGGAAATGGCAAGGTAGAATTTCGGGACCACACCCTCGGAATTTCTATTAGAATTTGCTAAATATTGCACTTAGGCCAATAAACGTGCCTATGACTCTAACGACCATTTATGTGTGTTACCATTGAGTGTCCCACATTTTTTTTTTCATATATTCTAGTTCACTACAGAGAAATCCTATTTTTTGAGTTATTTTATCATAGCTGCCTGCAATCATATGTTTTCAATGCCTAATGTGAAATAGACTATGGCATGTACTATGACAGCTTTGATGAATGCTTTTGTTTTGTTTATTAATCTTTATACAATACTAGTTAAATTCCTCTCAACAACTTTAAAATGATATGAGGGTACAAGGTTCCGTTTGTCGGGCTTATCCGACTATATTAACGTTTGTTTGTTTGTTTGTTTGTTTGTGTGTGTGTGTGTGTGTGTGTGTGTGTGTGTGTGTGTGTGTGTGTGTGTGTGTGTGTGTGTGTGTGTGTGAAGGAATAAGATTAATAAAAACACGTGTTATTAAATGATAGAAGTAGCATAAAATGCATGGACAACGAATAAATTTTGCATTCACGTGTCAATCAAATTGAAATGATTAGATTATGGTTATGACAAAAAAATATTGAGATGTATATTTAAAATTTTAAGGCAAAGAGCACTTAAAGAACAAGACAATTAATATGACTCCAACCAATACACCAATAAATATGAACTTTATTGTAGTCTTATTAAAGCCAAGTATATTATTCAATTATAAGTGACCTTAAGATTTTCTTTCGTACATTAAAGTGAAAAGTATTTACTAAGTGTAACAACAGCAATGTTATTATGTATTTAAAACTAAATCTAAACTCTCTTGTTGATATTAAAGAACATATATTTTAGCTTTTAATTACTTAAGCCATGCAGTGAGCTCTCTCGGACGCTTCATTACAATAAAAAAATAAATAAACAAAACAAATATATATTTACATATGCCATTAAATGCAAAACAACGAACACAAACTAAAATAATATTTATGTAAATAAAATGGGGATGGCATTTTTATTATACTAGTATGTACCATATTTGTATTATAATATTGCAATGCAAAATATGGTAAACACAAAATTATTTTGAATAGAAACAACAATTTGTTGAAACCCACATATTTTTTATGTCATAAAATGGAAAATGAAATTAATTCAGATTGTATTTTTTTTTTTTGGTTTTTTTTTTTTTGTAAATATGCCATATAATTAATGTTTCCAAATGAAAAATTAAGGATAATATTAAAAATGTTAATTACATACATACCTTTACCAAAATAGTGCCGGGAAGTCATTTGTTTTATATTTGTTTTAATTTTTGATGATGAATTCACGTAAATTCTTACCCATCTATACCCACACACACAAACATATATCTCTATAAATATATGTAAGGTTGTTTACATGTGTGTTCTAATAGTTTATGAATACAATTAGATTGGCATAAATAAGTAACACATAAGACCCGTTGTGTTGCTCATCATTCAAATACACATTTCTCAGCATCATTTGAATTTTCATAAATTTTATAATATTTAATTCTGTATTAAAGCTACTTATGTTGGTAGGAAGACAAGCATATTTCTTGAACAAGACATAACATATTTATTATTTGATTTGATATATGGTATTTATTTTTCATTATGATAGCACAATTGTTACAAACTTTAAACTGGTGTTAAATGTATTATTGGCAAAGAATTATGCATCAGTGACCCCAAAAGATAAGCACGAAGTATGTTTTGCTATCGATCAAGTGATCGCCATAAAAAAATAAAAACCAAATTCAAGAAAAAAGTAATCAAAATATGAAAAACCTTGATATTACTTGCACCAAAACTACTTAGGATTTACTTCACTTGAGCTGTTATTTTATTTATTTATATAATTCTATAAAGGAAGTTTTCATTTTGAATTGCTTTTTTTTTAAGTAACATCCTATGAATATTGTAAAATTACGAGTCATAGTAAACTAAAGGGTGTTTTTTTTAGAGGTGTACAATTTTAAATTAAAATAAAATACAGATTAATGGTGCCAATTGTCATAAATTGGCTTTATTCGAAAGATAATCTTTTGACATTATTTCCCGCATATGGCACGCGCGTACTTGTAATGAATGGGATCAAAACGAAATAGCTATTAATCCCGAATTTCACAAGAAAATTATATTCAGCGATGAAGCTTATTTTTGTTTGAATGGATACGGTAATAAGAGAAAATTGTCTCATTTGGAGTGAAGGGAATCCTCATGCCATTGTCGAAACAACGTTGCTTCCTGAAAAAATCACTGATTGATGTGCTTTACGGGCCAATGGATTCATTGGTCCATATTTCTTCAAAAACGTTTCCGACCAGAACGTTACAGTTAATGGTAACCAATACAAGGTCATGATCACTAACTTTTTTGAATGCTCTTAATGTGGAGGAGCTGTGGTTTTAACAAGACGATGCAACATGCCACACAGCGCTTGTCACAATTGATTTATTGACATAAACGTTCGGTGAACGAATAATTTTGCGTTATGGACCCGTGAATTGTCCTCCAAGATCATGCGATTTAACACCGACTATTTTATGTGGGGCTATGAGAAGTCTCTGGTCTACGCCGATAAGCCACTGACGATTAACGCCTTGGAACACAACATTCGTCACGCTATTACTAACATACGGCCTCCATAGCTGCAAAAATCGGTCAAAAATTGGACTTCCTCTGAGCCAGCTGAGATGGCCTTATTCCGGAAATCATATTCAAATAAAGATGCCAAGGAATTATCTATTGAATAAAGCCAAATATATGGCAATTAACACCATTAATCAGTGTTTTATTTCAATTTAAAGTTCTACACCCCTAAGAATCATCCTTTATAAATGCAATTCTGAGTTCCGGTTTAATACAAACATACGTTGTAATACCTTCTACAGTACCAGACTTTGGAACTAATTTGCAGATTCCAATATTAAAAATATGAACCTGACCTTGAATCTGTCAGTGTGTACATTGATCTATTCATCTAATGATACTAATACAGGAATCTTCCTCCACCCTAATGTACATTCTGTTATAATTTGTATAATTTCGAACAGACGGATGAAATGAATTCTTTTTAATCCTTAAAACCAAGACTCGTTCTTACTTTATAGGGTCTTTTCGATTTTATCTTCATTGCGCAACATTCATGGACATGACAAAGAAAAATAAAATAAATGTAATAAAATTAATATTTAGTACAGATTGAGGATAATTAATTTAATTAAATGGCGAGCAAACTCAATGGAAATGCAATTAAATGAAAGAACTAAATATAGAACATGAACAAAAAATTAGAGTAAATAATAATAATTGAGACGTGAATACGCCGTTGCAAATTACCTGAATGACTTCTCGACACATTTTGGTAGATATGTTTTTAACAGCGAAGTTGCTGTAGCCGCTACCATAGACTGAATTATTGGCGAGATAAGCGGTTTACAGAAAGTTTCATTATTACTATGCTTGATATATAAGTATTTGTCAGTTGATTGCTTGGAGGCATATTCATTTTGTCGCTGCAACTCTAAAGCAAACAAACCATTATCAGTGTGATCATCATCATATTGTTTTGATCCATCTGGAGGAGGAATGGCTTTATTATATGTTTCATCATCGATCTGATTTGTAGCAACAGGAAAATTAAAACCATTCGTTTTTGAATTATTCAACTCGTTGCCATTTACATGTGTTCTGTCTTGATCTATTTGCTTTGATATTTTCGCATTTTGCACTTCAACTTCTTGATTGCTTTCAAATTTGCTGTTGAAAATACGCGCATTATTTTCGTTATATAACAAAACACACAAAAACATTAACATACTACAAAGTCATCTTTTCCTCATAGCACAATACATCAATATGTTTGCAGCTGAGCTGACATATGTACTATTCAAAACAACAAACATTACTATCAAAATAAATGCACAATATGTTGTGCAATAATAACATTCATTAATTTTTGATACAAATGAGTATACAAGTTATAAGTTATTGTAAAATGAATGCGTATTATGACATTTTTTAGTGACACATTAAAATGACAACGACCAATCATCATTTTCAAGTTGTAAATGAAAAAAAAAAATAATAATAATAAATAAATCCAATTAAAAGAAAACATGATTTAAAATGCGCCGAGAGAATCTGCCTAGAAGCAAAATACCTCTTAACATCATACGTATCGACAAGCGCCATAAAGCCATCCGGAAAGGCAATGGCATACGAGACCATAGCGGCAAGTTCACCCTCACTCGATTCCTCTGTTGAAACATCAAGTATATGAGAGAGCATTTGTCTGTGTGTAATGGCATGATCCAGTAAATCCTCTGTAACACCTACAAAAAAATATTATTATATAATAATAACGTTCATAAAAATAAATTATCTATCCTATTAACGTTTTTATATCGCATACTACTAAAGTTGAATTGATATTGGTTTGCATTGAAGACAATCATAAATTTCTTTATACACATATGTTTAAAACATTTAATTGATTTATAATGGAGAAATTTAAAATACATATTGTCATAACTCAAAAAACAACATTCCGAGAAAATCGCATTTAAATTTTTCAATTTACATACAAATTGGCTAATTATAGAAGAAATATTCTCTTCTCACGCGGAGAGTATGTAAATTATAAACATGAAATTTTTTCACAATATAAAACATGATACAAGGGGTACCCTTTATATTTCGGGAATAGCAAATAATAACAAACATTTTTAAATGAAAACAGCTTTATTGTTTTTTAAAATATTCACCATGATGTTCAATGCACTTTTGCATTCGTTCAAACCATCATAGTCATAGCAGTTTTTCCATTCCTCTTGAGACACTTCCAATACATGGTTTTTGAACGCTTCAGCTGCTTCTTTGGCGCTCGTAAATCGTTGACCACGTAGTTTACCTTTGATATTCGGGAACAAGAAGAAGTTATTGGGTGCCAAATCAGGACTGTACGGAGGATGAGTCATCAATTCGATGTTTTGACTGCTCAAAAATTCATCTGTTTGACAAAATGTGTGAGAGCTCGCGCTGGCATGATGGAGAATGATTCGTCTTTGACGGTTGGTTTTGCGGTTTCTCTGAAGACTTCCGGCAAACAACTGGTCGTGTACCACTCAGAATTGACCGTCCTACGTTGCTCAAGCGGAACAATGGCGACATGACCCATTCGGCCGAAGAAACAGGCGACCATTTGCCTCGCAGTGCTTCGAGCGCGAACAACTTTTGTTGCATTTGGCTCGTCTTGAAACACCCACACGGTCGTTTGCTGTTTTGTTTCCGGTTCATAAGCATATATCCATGTTTCGTCCTCTGTCACGATTTTACACACACCAATCGACGCGAGCCTTTTTTGAGCTATTAATAAATTATGGGGTATCCAACGGCTGCTAATTTTTTTTATAACTAAGTGTTCATGCAAAATCGAATGTATTGAAGTGCAAGGATGCCTCTATCTCACGATTTGTCATATGACCATCTTGCATTATCAGTTCATGCACTGCATCGATGTTTTGTGGCACAACAACCGATTTTGGACGAGCTTCACGGAATTCGTCGGCGACCGAACTGCGACCACGATTGAATTCACAATACCGGCGATATACTGTGGTTTTTGATGGTGCTTTATCGCCATACAAAGAACTGAGTTCATCGACACATTCTTGTTGAGGTAATCCACGTCAAAAGTTGTGAAAAATTATCCAACGAAAACCTTCTCTCGATATTTCCATGTTTTTGGCCAAATTGATTTTCTTAAACTTTATTATGGTGTTGCCAGATCCCGAAATATACATAGTACCCCTCGTATAACGTAACGAATAATAATAAATCAATAACTCAAAAATTGTGTTATTTGAGTTATGACAGTTTTGCAGTAAGTGACCGATATATTTTGTCAGCGTCACAGTCACGTGTGTCTATAATAATATATAATAATGAAAGACCCCTTAGGACCAGCCAACAGCTGGAATGTTGATTTAGTCCATACAATGTTTGTTTTTTAAGGTTCGTGGCTGCCCTATGAATGATCTACTGCAAATTTTACAAATATGTAGCTTCAGATGCGCAGAGCTGTTTTCAAAAAATTGTTGAACTGTATTTTTTTTTTTCTGTGACAATTTTTACCTGAAACAATTTGCAATTAAAAATATAGCATACAGTTTTGGCCAGGCCAAAGGTTCCGCCACTAATTTGCCAATACCGAAACTGTGGCCGAAACTAGATTTTTTGGACGAAACCAGCCGGTCTCTAGTTTTTGTACATTGAGTTACTTATCCATTTTTCAAATTGAACATATCTTAATCAATTCTCATGCTGATTACATACATATTTTCATCTATACTTTATGTATTCATGAAGTCATGTTCTGTGCGTTACAAATATTAGAGCAAAATGATAATGCCACTTTACATTATTGTGTAACAAAGTATAATAACTTACCAGTTATTTTGTGCTTCAACAATCGTGTTTTGAGTTCACCAATACTCGAAAATGAAGTGATATATGCATGAGCATGCGTTCCCTTTACGGGTATGTTGAAAAGCTTGCCAGCTAAAACATTTGATGTACCATCAAATCCACCTAAAATTAAAGTTTTTTCAATTAGGAATAATAAAAGCAATTATTTTTGTGCGACCATTACCGCAGAATTTGTAGTTTTCATCTAAAGGTTTTTTTTTTTTAAAAGGTAAATATGACCCATCCCCGCAATCAATGTAGCTATTTTGCGCCATTTTGCCCATGTCTAATTTTATTACTTATTTAATTTCTTTTATGTATTTTGTGTATCTGATACTACGTTTAGTTGCCAATTAGCTATTTCTCCAAGAATAAAAGAAAGGTCCCTCCCAGATTTACTAAAACTTGTAGTGTTGAACTTATTGAATTTTTTTTTTTTTGTTGTATACGTGGCTGATGATCTATGCGCTTCCTATAAAGTATGCCGTAACACAAAGAAGTGACCATTGACAATGTTTTATGCTATGTTAAACATGTCTAGCGTCAACGGGGTCATAATATACTGAATTAATATTGAGTCAAATCAAAAATGACGTCGGTTCTTGAAAAATGTAGGCCTTGTCCCTGTGTGTGATCCGCCAAAATGTTAGAAAAACTAAGTGAAGATATCATACCTTTTTGCGCTGAATGCATTCATGATGATTCCAAATAACATTTTGGTAGTTTTTTCCATAGATTAATTTGTTAAATTCATAAGTGCATTTAATTTAATTGAAAATCTGATAAATATAAGTGTTGAATATGATTAAACTAATGGAAGCTAATTTTGTTAAAAAAAATGAAATAATAAATATATTCTAATCAATATGTCATGTTTGTTTATTTTAAATGGATTGAATAAATGTTGACAATTGAAACATGTTTAAAAATAAAACTTAACGATTGTTAATTTCGATTTACCGTATATTTGTACATATACCCATCGCAACCAATTTTTGCATTTATAAAGATGGCATTTTAAATTGTTCGATTTCTGAAGTTTCATTTAAATATCTTAAAAAACAAAATAAAATCCTCTAAACTTTTTGGCATCTATAGCAATTGTTGATCACATCATTCCTATTTCATGAAGGCTAACGAAATAGCAATCACGTTTTAAGATTGTTAGACTTTCTCTTCCAGCAATTAATCATCTAGTTTTAGCAGATATTATCTGTGTATTGCAATTCAGTTTGATAGCTAGATTGATTCATGAAGATGATGAAGCCAATATACCATTATTTTATGGGCTCCCCGATATACAATTACATGCGTTGCACACAACTGGCAACACACTAGTGGGAAATGTATAAAGCCGAAAGGATAAATTGTCATAAAAATTAATACATTCATATACCATTCAATGCGTATATTAAAAACTTACATATGTATTGGGTCAGTAACAATTATTGTTTTTTATTTTTGCATGCAAACACGTCATAAATCGTAAATATTACTTTTTCAGGAGTTCAGTATACTCAGGCATCAACTTCTTAACTGCTTAACTTCTCTGTCAGTATATAATATTTAGAAATCAATGACGGAAGTTCTGTCTCTATAGACGATAGGCTTCTGTCGTTTTGCATTTTGTATACCATACTATAAATATAGTGAGTGAGTTAAGCATGCAATCGACGAATCTATTGATATGACATGGTAACCGACACACGCAAGCACATTAAAACATTTTTATTGGCAGTCAAAGTACTGGCCTTTGTTGTCAGCTTGACGCGCAAAACTTTTAAACTATGACAGCATATTTGCAATCATGTCAAAAATTATACCTGTATATGAGTATTTTGACGCAGAGAGTCCGCCATCCGGTCCTTGAGCACGTCGTAAACCAAATTCCAATAATTTTACGTGTTTGCCAGCAACCATCCGGTATCGTGCTGCATTTGTTGCCATTAAACTAGAAAAAGTTTATTTTGTCAGTTGCTTTAATCAACACGGCAGAATATTAAATAAAACCTGGCGTAGTTGACGAGTGTCAATAAGGTAGTTTCTAGAAGTTGCACAATAATCAGTGGACCTTCAATTTTTATAATCGGTACCCTGTAAAGGAGGAGTATCAATTAATTATATTGTACTATTTAAAGACATTAAAAAGAGTAATAGTTTTTCTCTTTACCTTGGAAATGCCACAGTGCCCTCATCAATTGCGTACAATGTCACTTCTCTGGCCGTCAGATTTCCCAAATACTCAAAAAACTCATTCTCAATTCCTTCCGGCAAAGTTTGTTTAAGATATTCTATATCTGTATTACAAATATTTTTTAATATAAATAATAATTAATAAAACCTAACAACTTCGGTTTTACCGAAGATTTCATTCTTTTACACGAAAGACAAAAGAAGTTATAAATGAATTTAACATATTTCGATTTAACCTTAATCAAGATATTTAAGAGTTTGTGTGTTTGGATGCATGTGTGTACCTATGTCCTTTATGGATTCCGAAACTGCCGAACCGATTTTGATGAAATTTTAATTCTAGCATAGTCTTAAGATTGTTTTAGTAAAGTTTGGAGCAAATCGGACTTGCTGTTGTCGAGAAATTGGTAAATTATATTTTGCACATAGAGACTTTTTTTTAAAATCAATCAAGTCGCCTTTGTCAAATATATCCGGTGATTATTATGTTAATAATTGATTCGTCTGATTTTTCAAAAGTATTTTAATTGCTGCGCAATGTACTACAATTAAAAAAGAACAGCATGATGCAATAACATCACGTCGGGAGCGTAGCAAAGCACGCTGGGTTCGCTAGTTAATATATAATTATAATGAATGACATATATGATTATTCAAATTTTCAAAATTATAAAAAGAAAGAATAGATTTTATAATAAATTATTGTAAGAAATAATGGAAACCTTAAGTCCATATATTTATAGACATTGGTTTTACTAAAATTGATTTTAATAACAATAACTTAATGATTCCTACACAGTTTTCCACAGTTTTGAAATGGTTTAATAGAATTTCAACTTTTAAATATTATGTATGTGTGAAAATAACCATGCCTATTATGAAGACACAAAGCACTTTAACTTTTTTAAGTTCTTAAGAATTGTACAGAAACCTTTAAGTTTTTTTTATCTTTAAGTTTTCAAAAATAAAAACCCACCCTATGATAATGTTTTACAATAACACGCTACCGAAAGACGTTATAAAAAATAAAATAAAAAACTTACCGCTTTCCGAATAATGGAAACTGTCTAAAAATTTAAGACACTCCTCCAATCCCGCAAATATTGTGAATTCACCATGGAATGGATTATTTCGAAAAAACAGATCAAACACCGCCTGATCGTCTGTTTTATCTGACTTCCAGTAAGCATAAGCCATAGTTATTTGGTACAAATCTAATTTTCCAATAAGAAGACAACATCGAATTGTATCAGATGTTTATATATGTACATACATAAATGATTTATATATACACATATCAAACTCTAACCGACAAAAAGCTAATTTTATAGGAGAGCGTTTTTTCTACCGCTCTTTACTATGGCTGGCAACGTAAATGATAAAATTAAATTTTTGTTATATCCGTAACTGTAGCGATTATCGCTATTATACTTTACCAGGTTATTAGTGTCTTTGAAACAAATTTGCATGAAAATCAATCTCGAAAAAATGATGCTTACGTTCTTTTCGCGGTTAGGGCTCGATATGTGTATTTAATAACAAAGTGGTATGATATGTGTACATATGTATGTATATTTGAATAAGTTGTGTATATAAGGTTATAATTTATATATATAATATTGAAAATCCCACTAAGGGCTAGTTATTGTAAATTATTTTATAAAATACTTACCAGTCAGCAATGGCTGTACGACCCCATTCTGATTCATGCGACCGCGGTCCATAAACTGTCCACCAGAATTGCTTGTTATTTCACGGTCATTCATTTTGTAAGGAAATTTTTGTTGTTGTTGTTGTAATATATGTATAATTAACCCAAGTCAATAGAGATCTGACAATATTTATGGATCTGTTAATGTTCTAAATCCTTTAGTTTTTTTTTTTTTTTTTTGTAGTCTTATATAGCCACAATCAATAGAATATTTCTAAAATGACGTTAAAATACCGATTGATTACACATGTTAATCGAACATACATCAAATGATTGAAGGAAATATGTATGTACATACATACATATGTAAGTTTACGCTATAAATTTAAGTATTGCACGATTTCATGAATATATTAAACACAATTAAAATTTTTTTTTTGTCTATATTGTTATTTGCACTCAACATTTGTCCACCACACAAATTCAAGTTTCTTATCAGTACAACAATACAGTAAATTACTATAGTACGAGTTACACTGATAATGTGCTATAACGTTGGCCTAATGATGACTTGACAGTTATGATATAATTAAAACAAAATAAATCTTATTGCTCTTGACACTTTCTGTCTGCATTTGCAATTAAAATATTCAAGCACGAAATACATCTCCTCACCTGTGGAGTAATACTTTAAGAATGACTTGGGAAATGCAAACGACGCTTATATTTTGTTTTACAACCAACCAGATTAGTAGATACAAATACAATGCAGACATATGTATCATATGTATAAATAAGGGTACTGTATCGCAGAAATTGTTTAATCAGACGTTACTTAGCAGCGCTTTCATTTGTATTTACTAGGCAGGCAGGCAGATAGGCACGCTGGCAAGCACATAACTTAAGATGACGGTATGAAAACACCACAGTCATACTTCTAAAGTATTGTAGCAACCATTATTGATTACACATACAGAGACGCAGGGGCGTAGCTCTTTAGATGAAAACTCCAAAACAATAAATTGTGAAACATCTACCCCCAAATGAACCGCCCTTTTCATGGAATAATTTGAAGGTTGCGTGAAGGTCGGCAGGGCGCAAACGCATATGCGCACTTGGTGGTCGTTTTAACGTTTTGTTTTCAACGAAATGTTAGGGTGAGTGGTGTATAGTTTGTTATAAAGGGGACCTTTTAATTTAAACAACAACACTATTACGATTTAAGGCTATTTAACTTTTTATTTATTGCCCATGTCTTGTTCGGTTTTTCACATTGCATTTGTTATCAATATACCACATTTGCAATTGACGGATTATATCAGGAATTTCACAATTGGTGAGACACACAAGATATTAAGAGAAACGATTAAATAATTACAAATTGATGCCGCATATGCACTATTCCAATTAATTACAATTTGTCTAAATAAGCGCGTACCACACAAATTAACCTTCTTCTTCATTTTTTCCCACTCATAATGCATCAAGTTCATCTAAACAACAACGGATGTATAGAGAATGTCAACCGGATGTCTATCGATTTTGTAAAATGCCCGCCCAAATTTGAAAATGCCCATGTGCAAAAATCATTATTTCAAATAAATTTAAAAATAACTAGCACTACTGAAAACAGTATATACAGTATGTACGAAGGAATGGTTTGGTGGTGCCATAGGGGATAAACGGGATCTGAGGCGATTGGGGGTTTTTTAGTCGGAGGCTAATGAATCCGACATAATTCATGGCACGGGTCATAAGTATCTATAGATGATTTTTAATTCCTTGTTCGCATAACAAAAAAAAAAAAGAAAAAAAAAAAGTATATGTTTTATATTTAATATTTTGCTCAAACATGTCTTATTGCAGCATACAGACGTAATTTATTGAATGGTAATTTAGTACCTACTAGTATACTGGGTTTACAAAAACAAATTTATTCTACATTATTATAAATTTCTGGCGGCCAATCGAGATCAATAGCAACGACATCAAGTGCGAGAATATCAATTGGTTTTCCAATTATTGAAGCCAACGATGGCTCCGTTCGACCAAATTCTCCATGCACTAATTCTTTGATATATGTGCCAGCCTGACTCTCAATATCAACAATAAGAACACGATCGTTTTCACGATGCACCCATGCCTTTAAGCTAAATATAGTACGTGGACGTGTATGTAATGGTCGCCTGTGTAGCACTCGTATGGGGGTTTTTTGTTGAATGATAAAACTTGAAGAAATCTGAAGTTTCTTCAATACATCTAATGTAATTGGCTCTTTTAGAGTGCATAACGCACGATAGTACTTTCGTTTTTGTTCTTCACCAGCCTTAATGTACTTTAGGTCTTCCTTTTGTACCATTTGCAAATCGCGGACTGAAAGCTTTCCAGAATTTTCAATATGTTTTTCTATCTGTTTTGCGACCGCTGGAGACATTGTCAAACGCATGGCATTTTGAATTTCTAACACAAATGGACGCCCTTTTCCTAAACAGCGGACATCAACATCTTCTCGACCGCTAGACATAAAAATGACGTTCTGATTATTTTCGGTAAAATGAGGTACAATGTTACGCATTATTATTTCCTCAATACTGTCTTCCATAATCCTTTTCTGATTTAGTATCCAGGGTGTATGAGATAATTCTCTACTTGTTTTTCTATACCGAGCAGCAACGTATACTGTTGGACCTGTCAGACCTATCGAGTCAAGATTTAATGATTCATTTGCTATCATAGGCGGAATAGGTAAATATTGTTCAAAAAGTTCAGCACTCAGTTGCGTGGGATGATACATCTTTTCCAAGAGTCCTCTTGAAATCTCAATCCGCCTACCATTATTTTGAAAGGCAACTGCATGCAGCATCGCTACTTTCTTCACTTCTTCTTCTTCCAACGCATGAGTTAAACTAATATTAATCATGAGCCCATTCACATCATAGTTTTTATCCAATTGTTTACACAAGGTAGGGTTTAATATAAGCTTCACTGCCTCCTTAATAGGTACATCAGGAATTCTGGACTTATCTATTGAATTCGGAAACTTTCGAAGCAGTGCGTACCACATAGATAGTTGACGTATTTGCAATAGAATCGGCATACTAATTGCCACCACAATGTTTGGGCATTCATATTTTGAGAAATCTGGAGTTTGTAATATGTCGGAAACAAGTTCTTGTTGGAAATTTTTCGAAAACAATCCCAAGCATGTCGGGCAGATATTTTTACGTTGTTTTTTACATGGTTGCTCACTTAAATCGTCGAATAATTTCACATTCAACTAAAATTATAATTTATTTAAAAATGACATGAAATTTATTAACGAATTCACTCACCCGATCGCATGTCACCCTCATGTCATTATATTCATCACCCCGTGCTTTTAGATAGCGCAACTGACAAATGTGGCATACCCCACAACTGTCTAAGTAATCAACAAGTTCCTGATTTGACATATGGAGGTATATAAAATTAAAATCATCAATGAGATAAAGCTCTGCATTCCATACGAACACATTTAAGAAATAGGCGGGCTATACACTACAATTAAAAGAAAAAAACTACCGATAACATCGATAATTGGTGTTATAAATATGAGAAAAGGTCACTTTGGTGGTTGCATTTGCTTAGACCGATTTACATTATCGAACTTTGCGGCAGAATTCTCTCATCCTACTTATGCTTGTAGACAAGCAGACTTGTCACATGTACTACGGACAAAAATTTCGCTGCCTTGTTTTTCGTTGTTTTCTTTTCACCTCTTTTGTGTGTTTGTTCATTTCGTTTAGCGTTGCATGCGAATGCATGAGAAATGAAAAATATAGCACGGAATGTGAAGAAATTTGCTTTGCTCTGTCGTTATTGCTTATAAATAAACTATGTTATAATTTATAACTATAATCTTAGTTCTAATTAATAAAATATAAATAAATGCTCCGGTTTAACAAAGAAAACAATTTTTATTTCACATAATTAACTCCACTCTGTAGCACTCCATCAATTTAAGCATAATTTCATCGTCATCACTCACTCTCATCCATGTGCAGAATTAATTTACCAATCTATAATTTCATTCGCCTTTTCAAAACTCATTTTATATCTAAATAAAATGCATATACAAACAAAAATGTAAACAAAGTGTTTTACGATGAAACATACTCCAGCATACGAAAATAAAAATGGAAATGGAATGGAAAAATGGGGAAAAATATGTTTACGAAAGTCGGACAATGTATAAGCAAGTCAGACACGACCATCAGACAACAAAGAAGAATCGACGATAAGTTCGAACACCGAGTTGGATAATGTAAAAAGCGACTTATATGCAATTTACACCAAAGTACATCACGTTGATGGGGTTTTTCGTTCACACCGGATATTTTGCATCACGAACAGCTGGTTTTTTGTTTTGGTTATACACACACGTGGAACTTGCGAGCTCGTTGGTTAAATAAAAACTAAATGTTTGTGAAAATACATGATTTAGAACATTTTGCAACATATGCAAATAGTTTTTGCAGTTCCCTTTTTCATTTCTGATACTTATTTTTTTAAATTCTTTTAAAAAAATTGACAATGTATGGTTTACTTAACAATGTTTTGTGCCATCAGCTGCTGTTTTTATGCCACAAGCGGAAAAACACAAAAAAACTTGGAAGCACTAGGAAAAACTTGGCGACACTGTCAGAAAATGTCTAGAGTGACCATTATTAATTTTCATATCAAGGCACATCAGTTCTTGATGCGACTATTGATCCCCATCACATTCTACAACAACAACCCTTGAATGACGTCATTTTCCTTGTGGTTGTTGTCGAATCTGATACGTATCAGTAGGCACATCAATGTTGATGTGCTTTGGTGTAAATTGCATATTATATACACGGTTGCCACTTTTTTTTCTACTAGACTACTAAACTATCTCACGCCATTTTTCCCGCGCCAGCTGGGGTCCATTAAAAACCGAACACGACTGGGTATCGACCACAAGTCACTTCAGTACTGTATGCACTATAAAGATAAGCTTAATACTTACAACATAGGGTTGTACAATAAAGATTCTTTAGCTTCAACTTTTTAACTAGTAACATACTTTAAATTAACAAAAATGAGAACAAATGAAATTAAGTTAATCGGTTAATAGAAAGTTAAGTGTTAAGATGAGTTAAAATATTAAATTTTAGCTTATCGGAAGAAATAGAGTTAGATTCTAAGTCAAAGTATAGGTTGTATGATTGACATAAAAAGCGAAATGGGTCGTGCTGTAAATAAGTGGTCTTACAGGTCCCAATAAGTATAGGGGAAAAATTCCTTGTAATCCGAGAAGGACCATCAAAGATGGGGAAGAATAAGGTTGTGCAGGAAAGTGACACCAAGAGTCGTCCTACGACTAGATAGTTTTGTGAGGTGGATTAACTTAAGACGACTTTGGTAGGATGGAAAGTTGATGTTAGGATCCCAGTGTAAACTACGCAGTGCAAAAAGCAAGAATTGTTTTTGAACAGATTCAATATTATCACTATATTTTTTAAACTGTAGGTCCCATACACAAGATACGTATTCAACAATTGGTCTAATCAAAGATGTAAGTAATAATTTGGTAGTGTAAGGATAATTAAACTCTGTAGACCAACGTTTAATATATCCTAGAAGGCCTCTAGCTTTATTAATGATAGAAGAGATGTGCATGCCGAAATGCAGCTTAGGATCCATCAAAACCCCCACATCATTGAATTGTGTGACACGCTTCAGAGTGTGACCATTAATGAGGTTACTGTTTACAATTAAATTTTTTCGGTAAAAGGACATAGTTTTACATATGTCACAGTTCAGGTGGTAGTTCATGGATCACCACTGTGATAAGGAATCAAGATATTGTTGAAGAAAATTTTTTTGGATGGAAAATACAATAGATAAGCAAGACTGGAGTTATTATTCCTGTTGGCGCACTAGCTATTTTTATTGAATTTTGTTCTTTTTTTTCTTCTGATTGGCTTAAGTATAAAAGTTTGAAAATTATAACAATTGTGACTTTTTTAACACTTTTTTACAATTATAACTACATAACATATGTTAAAGGCCCCACACCAGGTCAATAATGAGTGGTCAATTAAGAACGATATCGATTTAGCTTGATTCAAGCATGATTGACTGTGTGTGGCGGTGATTAAGTGATTGAAGCGGTGATTGAGCAAAGTCAAAAAAGCCTTTTAGACTGTCAGTTGAATCTCAGCCTCATTCCATGTTATCGCACCGATAACCGAAACGATGACAGAAAAATGGACTACCAGTCCATTTCGATTTCTAAAGCGATAACATTTCAAAATTTATTCAAACAGTGAAATGGATGCAAAAAGCATTATTGTAGCTTTATTTTTGGCGGCGTATGTGTTCGATTAAAGCGATAAAGACAAGAAAAAAATCCAAGCGCAGAGTGTGGAGAAAAGATTGGGTGAAGGATTCTGCGAAAAACTGTATCGGCAATTAAAGGAAGAAGAACCCACATTGCATCATAACTTCTTGCGCATGACAGTTTGATCACCTGCCTTCTTTGGTGCCATTCATTGTAAAGAAAGACACAGTTATGCGCAAAAGCATTCCAGTATCTGACCGGCTCATATTAACGCTTTGCCTTGGCAAGTGGTGATAACTTTCGATCTCTGCAATATTTGTTCCGCATTCCGGCAACTACCATTTCGACCATCATCCCAGAAGTGTTGGACGCGATCTACAAAGTACTTGTAGATAAACACCTTCAGGTTTGTGGTTTTATCCAGTGGTTTCATTCATCCGTTCCAATAATACTTTCTCTTCATTACGTTTACTTTGCAGAGACCAAAAACTGCAGAAGCTTGGCAAGGAGTTGCTGACAATTTCTATAATTTCCCAACTGCATCGGTGCAATGGATGGAAAGCAGGTAGGGATGGCTGCGCCATCAAATACTGGCAACATTTTGTACAATTATAAAGGCACACACAGCATCGTATTAATGCGGATTGCTGAAGGGACATGCAAGCTCATATATATTGATGCCTGTCGGAACGCCCGATTTTCTGATGGGGGTGTGTTTAATCGCTGCAAATTTGCATAAGCAATGGATACGAATCAGTTGGGCTTGTCACCACCAAAACTGCTTCCTTTTTGACAAATGCCAGTTCCGTACGTCCTTGTCGCTGATGATGCGTTCGCTTTATGCCCGAATATCATAAAGCCGTATAGTCAACGCGACCTCACAATGGTGCAGCGCGTTTATAATTACAGATTGAGTAGTACAAGAAACATCATTGAAAACGTTTTTGGCATCATGTCAGCACGTTTTCGCGTTCTATGAAAGCCTATTCATTTGAGCGCAGAAAAAACGACGCTTGCGTGCTGTGTGCTTCACAATTTTTTGCTGTCTACAAATAAAAGCAGATTTATACATTCGACCTGTACAGCGAAAATGGAGACAATCCCACGTTAATGTCGGCAGCACCAAATTGAGCCGGATGGAATAATGTTTCCGCTGAAACGAGCTGCGAATGCAGATACTCCACCTAGCGCCAAAAAAGTCTAAAAGAAATTTTTTAAGTATTTCGTGGAGCAAGGCGAATTGGACTGGCAGTATAAATGCGTTTAATACATGTTTTCTTGTGTTATAATTTTATATATGTTAACAAAATAACAAGATACCAATTAATATTTCATTTTACATTATTATTTAATTATTTATTTCTAATTATATTTAAAAACGGAAAAAGTAAGTAAAATATTCACATCAATTTAACAGGTGGAAAAGCAAAATAATAATAATAGTGTTTCTTATCTAAGTGCCGTCAGTTTTATCAGAATCGGCATTCTTATTCGACTGGTGTTGTGGTGCAATTGGAACACATTGTACCTCCTCCATGATGTCAAGGAATGCCCGAAGCAGTTTGTGTTTCGCATAAATTGCTTGAAAGCCGGGAATACTGCCCAACTCGGCCGCAATGTAATTTCCAAAAGCGGCGAACTCGTCTTTCATAGCTGCATTGCTTATGCGCCGTTATTTCTTTAAATTCGGTTGTATTCGAAAATGTAGGTGACTTTGTCGGTGAAGGACGTTTCATAACACATCTCTTACGTGTGCCGTCTGCTACAGAAAGAGATGAACTCTCAGTAGCCGAGAATTCGAGTTCCAACAAAATAGAAATACTGTCACTGACAGCAGAAACTGGCAAGCATCTTGATTAAATATTGTCTCTTGAGTTCGAGGTGTAATACAATATACCAAATGCATAGATGATGTCGATTGTGACGATTGACGCACATCGGCGGTTTCCAAAAACAGCATAGAATTAAAATATCTCCAATTGCTCGTTCATCGGAGCCTTGGCCCGACTTTGAACTGCGACACTATGTCAAGCGCAGATTATTCCACTTGGCCTTGCATTCCTCTGGCGGATATTTCTCTTCTAGCCAAGCTAATCCCTTTGATAATCTGTAGTCCTCTCTTCCTTTATATCACATATTGGGTCGCTCTTCGACGGCTTTAATGAGATGCAAAATATCCGCACTGGCCCACTCATTCTGCACCTTTGGTCGATATTGTTTTTTTTTTATCGGATTCTCCAATTGCGCCAATGGATAGATTTCAATTGGTTCAAAAACCTTGTCTTCTTCTATTATATCATTGAAACTTGCCATTTTTTTTACTATACGAATATACAATAAATACTTAATTAAAACAAAAAGAACACTTTTAGAAAACCACTTTCATATGAAGCCAAAGTTTGAAGAATCACTACTCAGTATATGTGGATTTTTATTAATGTATTTATTCCTTAATTTATGTAAATTATTACTTAATTATTAAAGGCCTTTTAGATGGTCAGTTAAGTCTCAATCTCAGTCCATGTTATAGCACCGACAACCGAAACGATGACAGAAAAATGGACTAATGGCCCAGCTAATTTGTGAGTCCATTTCGATTTCCGAAGCGATAACATGGACTGAGGCTGAACTGACCGTCTAAAAGGCCTTTTATAATGTAAATTTATTAATAATGATACGAGTGAGTTGCAGTTTCTTTGAAATTGCAAATTTCTTCATATATAATGTCTCTCTTCATATGGAAAATTTTGTATGATACTCTTCATATGGTCCCAAAAGAGTGTCCACTCGATATGACGATATTATATCCATATGTATGGCAACGTCGTCTTCAACAAATGTCATGTTGTCATATGTATGGAGATTGAAATATGCTGTCCACACGATGTGATTACGTGTGGGACAAAATTTAACTTGCATATGAAGAAAAATATGAAGCATCATATAGTCTTCACTAAGCATAGCAATAATAATAATTAGCGCGTTCAGCAGAACCAATCGCTGACTTATCCAATTACTTGGTGTTTACTGTGGCTGTCAAATTCACAAAATCATTCACAATGCAATGATTGCGCTGACTAATAGTGGGTTTATACTGCTTAAAATTTCCTTATTTTTAATCAGGTGTTTGCACTGATTATTTTCCTTATTTTTATTGTAGATTTTTTCAAATTTTATACAATTGTCTTCGGAACAGCTGTTTTTTATTTTGGTTATACATACACGTGGAACGTGCACGTTGGCTACAAAATTGTGAAAAACACATGATTTAAAACATTTTGAAATATATGCAAATAGTTCTTGCAGTCCATTCCTGATACTTATTTTATTAAAATCTTTTAAAAAAATTAACAGTTTATATTTTACTTAAGATGTTGTCAGCTGATTTATATTTGGAGGGGAAAAAAAGCAGAAATTTCTCAACACTACTAAGGTGACCAGTCGACAGTTGATTAAAAACCTGATTTTATTTTCAATCTGATTATAATCAACCTTGGTTACCATAGCAACAACCCTCAGTCACGTCACTTTTCCCTGCGGTTGTTGTGAAAATAATCAGATTTTTACCTGATTATGGAAAACCGACTATAATAGTGTATTCAGACCGAGCAGAACTCGAGTTCTCGTGCGAGTTCTGCCAGAATTCGAGTTCAAATTACAATAACAATAGGGAAAATGAACGAAATTTGTAGTTGTTATTGTCGAGTTCTAGTGCGAGTTGTGCCAGAACTCGAGTTTTGCTCTGTCTGAAACCATTATTAATTGTAGACAAGATTGTCATGCATTGTTGTCTTTTTCTCAGCTGTTTCTATCCAACAATCCCAAACAGGACATTTTACAACGCCACAATTCAACAATTAGTCAGCACTGCGTTCAGAAAAGTGAAATCAATCAGAGCTTACTAATAGTGTGTTCAGACAGCGAGTTCTGATTGTGCGAGTTCTGGTTACCCGTTTTTTGTCACCGAATTCTGAGTTGCGAATTATGAGCAGCTGATTTCTTTTGTTCCTGTTTTCATTATACACACAAATGTACAAATGGAACGTTGGGGCAATTGTGAGAAATAAAAATTTAAATTTTGTGAAAAATACATGATTTAGAACATTTTGCAGTGTATGTAAATAGTTCTGGCATTTCCCTTTTTCATTCCTGCTACGTATTTTGTTAATAGATTACAAAAAAAATTTCAATTAATATTTGCCTTAAATATATTATCTGCCATCATCAGCTGTTTATTGCCGCGCAACAAAAAGAAAGAACAAGACTATCGACAATCACATAAAAGAGTTCAAATTTTACCAACCTATTTAGACTGACCATGTCAGAGCAACGAGTTCTGGCAGAACTCGCACGAGAACTCGAGTTCTGAGGTACAACAACAACTAAAAATTTCGTTTATTTTCCCTGAGGTTGTTATAATTTGAACTCTGCCAGAACTAGAGTTCTGCTCTGTCTGTCATACATATAAGTAATCGGGAAAAGGTCAGCGATTGGTCTTGTTAAACGCGTCGAATAATAATAATAGTTCCATTTTTCATTTTTCAAATATTTATGTGACGTACTGTAAATAAGTTGACCAAAAATTATATACACAACCGATTATCGATAAGAAATATTGCTTTTAGTATAGATTCAGCCTTATTTTGTGTGGAGAGGCGAAATCAATAGTCTAGAATGTAAATATTTGGCAACTCTTAAGTGGATAATCGAATTCAGATTGTGTAAAATATTTTGGATTATTATTTACATTGAAGTAACATACGTAGGTTTAAATAGTAGATTTATACTATTCAAACATTGCTTTCTTATCAAAAACTTATATAAAATATTAATATTAATGCTTGAATTGAAAATAGATGTGTTACGTCATTGATACATTTAGTGGGGTTTTGGTACTGTTTAGCCTTTATTAAATAATATTTCTTTTTTCAGTCGAAATGTCGATATCGCCTTTTCTCCGTCTGCCATTTACTGATTTAACTGGTTGCTTGATTAACCATCAGACCTATGACAAATGTGGAAAGTTTGAAATGGACATGATGGATTGTCTTGAAGCTTACGGCGTTGATCGTGGGAAGAAAATGTGTGCAGATCTTATTGCTGACTTTCAAGAATGTGTAGGCATGCAGAAGCAGTTACTGCGTTTTCATGTAAGTTTTTTATGCAAAATACTTGGCTACAACTAACAAAAACCTTTCCAAACAATGGCAGGCAATGAGAAATGAACGATACAAACAATGGTTGCGTGGAGAAAGAAAATATGATGACCTTTTCGCAAATCCGCCAAGAGTTGATGCCTACTAGAGTCAAATACTTGTTAAAAAATAACATTATTTGTTTAATATATAAAATATTCATAATAGAAGAATAGATGAAAATTTTTTTTCTTTGCTTGAATGGACATAATTCGCTGCTTTCGATAATTCTATGCACACAAAAACATTAGTTTTGCTTTAATGGAATGCATTTAATGCAAGCAAAATAATTGTACAAAAACTACGATTTAATTAATGTATGGTGAACTCATACGGTGTCGTACCGTATTTGGATTGCTTTTATTGTACAATAAACATATTGTCGGTTAGTGTTTTTACAAGTTGGCACCATTCTACATGCACCGATGTCCAAAACTATTCAACATATACACAGTACAACTCGCCCACAAATTTGTGTCTTCTTACTGGTATCCCAAGATAGAATGTCTGGAAAAATTTTCTATACCGTACAAAATAGTTCTTGGAATCCCAAGATCATGGTGTAAGAAATAGAGGTGGCGCCAATTTTTTATAGTTATGTGTCGTTCTCAATTTTTGACGTCATTAGCATATCAGTGTATAGAACGCTGAAATAATGCGTTTAGTGTTGAAAATGATTTGATAATGCATTGCAAATGCATTACGAAAAAACTGTTACGTGTGGGCGAAGGGGAAGTCGAGGAGAGAGAAGATTGAAATACTGATAAAGCACAAATAAGTTAAGGTGTATTTGTGAATATGTGTATAGGAAAGCTTCGAAAGGAAGGAATACAAGAGAGGAGAAGAAAGTAATAAATAAGTTAAGGTACATGTCTTAGCAAAGAGATGTGCACTGTGGGTCAATGAAATAAATATAATAAGGTGTATGTATGAGTGTGCATATCTTATTAATTGAAATGTGAAGGCGCACAAGTCGAAGAAGAGAGAAGAATGAAATGATCAATAGAAACTATTTAACTTAGAAATAAGCTAAGGCGTATGAGTGAGTAAGGTCATTTTCAATAATGTCGTCGTTTACGAATTTTGTAAAGACAGCTTATTTTTAAAATGGGTGAAAGGTATTTTAGTTTTGGTGAACCAAAGTTATCTTGATATTTTTCAATTGGTTTGTTAGTAATTTTAGTCATGTTCCCAAAATTACGCAAAATTTTTCTTTAGTGTTCATTTCAGTACCATTATCGTAAATTAGTGGAGACACAATGTACTACAAATAACTGTTTGCAAACGGGTATAGTAAATTTTTTTAAATTAATTGATAAATGAGTAAAAAGAAACATTTAGGGAATATATAAAAATTAAAAAAAATATTTTGTTGTCCCCGACAAAAGTGAAAAGATAAATGTGGAAATAAATAAATCCTTTCAGCGTATGTAAATAAAAACCAGAAAGAAGGTTATCATTGGCTATGCCAAAGATGTAATACTCATCACGCTCCTCCTCCGGGTTGCATCACTCTGAACGGCGACAAATGCCAGATATAAGATATGCTTCCTTTCTTAGTTTCACAATATTCTCTCTGTTACAGTTTGAGTATCAACAAAGAACACAGTTTGAGTATCGAAAGTGAGCACAATTACAGTGGCATTTTACATTTTTGTATGTACTTTTTTAATTTGTGTTTGTATGGGAGGTACCCCTAGGATCTTGAATTTCAGTTCGGTTAGACAAAAAACATAATTTTTTTGTAATAGAAAATATTAATTTAACTTTCGGGTATGTGCTAGAAAACGCTGACGTTTCAATATTGATAATTTTAGTTTACAAGTATTTATTTACTCAATAATTAAAGTATCAGGGGTGTCACAGAAATCGCTTACCCCTCAATTTCAATTTTCGATTCAATATCTCAATGCTCGAGCAATTCCAAACACAATGAATGTGCATTTATTATGAAATTGACAAAAAGCGAAATGCTCCTAATATTAAATTATTGATTGATTTGACTTATGTTTAGGATAGAATCAGTATTCATACTGCATATCAACATTGTGAAAAATATCAAAAGCAAAAGTGAAATAATCATACAGCCTAAAAGTATACTTCCAAAAAAAATTACCAAAATATGAAACGAAATAAATAACAAAGCGTCTAAAACTGTGCGCAGTGCATATTGGAGCACACGTGTCTTGTATGGGGACGCCTTTAATTTGTTAACTATATTTTAGTTTTAGTATTTGTTGCTATCATGAAAATAGAAATACACATTCTGTGAAAATTTGAACTCTCTATCTATTACGGTTGATGAGTTACATCGCTGTCGAACGGACGGCGGAAGGTTAGTAATAGGGTCCCGTTAGCAACCTTTGGGTACGGAAACCTAAAAATACTCTATAGCATTTTTTCAGAAACATCTATAGCGCATCTAAAGCTACATATTTGTAAAATTTGCAATAAATCATATTCATAGGGAAGCCAGGAACCAAAAAAAAAACATTGTATGGACTAATATGCAATTTATATGCAATTTACACCAAAGCACATCAACATCAACATTGATGTGCCTACTGATACGAATCAGATTCGACAACAACTACAAGGATAATGACGTCATTCAGGGGTTGTTGTTGTAGAATGTGATGGGGATCAATAGTTGCATGAAGAACTGATGTGCCTTGATATGAAAATTAATAATGGTCTCTCTAGACATTTCTGCAGTGCTGCCAAGTTTTTTTGTGTTTTTCCACCTGTCGCATCACTAAACAGCAGCTGATGGCTCAAAACATTGTTAAGTAAACAATAAATTGTCAATTTTTTTAAAAGAATTTAATAAAATAAGTATCAGGAATGAAGAAAGGAATTGCAAGAATTATTTGCATATGTTGCTAATGTTCTAAATCATGTAAATTGCATATTACACCAAAGTACATCACGTTGATGGGGTTTTCCGTTTACACCGGATATTTTGCATCACGAACAGCTGTTTTTTGTTTTGGTTATACACACACGTGGAACTTGCGAGCACGTTGGTTAAATAAAAACTAAAAGTTTGTGAAAAATGCATGATTTAGAACATTTTGCAACATATGCAAATAATTCTTACAATTCCCTTTTTCATTCCTGATACTTATCTTATCAAATTCTTTTAAAAAAATTGATAATTTATGGTTTACTTAACAATGTTTTGTGCCATCAGCTGCTGTTTAGTGATGCGACAAGGGGAAAAACACAAAAAAACTTGGCAGCACTGCAGAAATGTCTAGAGAGACCATTATTAATTTTCATATCAAGGCACATCAGTTCTTCATGCAACTATTGATCCCCATCACATTCTACAACAACAACCCCTGAATGACGTCATTATCTTTGTAGTTGTTGTCGAATCTGATTCGTATCAGTAGGCACATCAATGTTGATGTTGATGTGCTTTGGTGTAAATTGCATATAAATCAACATACCAGTTGTCGGCATCCTAAGGGGTCATTTCATTATCATCATTGTCCGTGTCATATTACATAGTTAATACTATAACATAAATAAATACCAATTTTATTTTAGGTACTTTAATTTCATAGGCCTGCAAAACTTGACAATTTTCACCTTTGAATGTTCTTATGAAGAGTCTAGAGTCTTAGAACCTCCTGATTTTAATCAAACCTTCGTTTTGCTGTATCAAGTCACATCTTTTATTGACGTTTGGAAATTGAAAATTGGTTAAAAATTACATTTTTAACGTCAGTAAAAGAGTATGTATTTCAATATTTTCCAAAGCATTAGAAATAATTACTGCTAAACAAATAACATAAAACAATTGGGAAGTACTTATGTATAAAAAAAAAGAAAATTGTTTCTTTAAATTTTTGATAACACTCAATAACGTCTGATGCTACGTTGTCTTAAAAAAAAAAATTTAATTAATATTTAAATTTTTAATTGTTTTGATATGTGGAGTCAAATTATCAAATACAGCAAAACTCGTTGAAATAAATTAGATTTTGTCCATTTGATTATTAAGTCAAAATCGGAACTATAGATGGCACTAAGAAATTTGAAAAAACTCTTTTTCTCATTAAATTTTCGTGATGGGATTTTTCAAATAATTTCCTATAATTAAGTAAGTAATACCTACCGAACCTACCCTTCAGTTTTACTGGAAGAAAGTCCTCGCAGGCCTTTGTATAGTCTCTATGTAAGTTGTATGTGTAAGAAGTACACTAGAGTATAACATGCAATAGAAATTTTAATATTCAATTTGATATGTTTAATAAGTTTCGGTTACGGCTTCAGCCGAAACTGAAACCAGGACCGAAAGCTTTTTTCGGTTTCGGCTTAAAATCCTGTTTGGGTCGGACACTACTATTCACTCCCGTGAAGAGTATAATAATACAGCACACTAACTGGTTAAAAACGACATGCACGTGGTTATTTTTTTATACCGCTTAGGAGCATTGGGGGAGTTGGCTTCGGTTCGGAAATTTACAATTTATATTGGCCAAATGAGAGCGATGCAAACTACTAGTTTATACCACGTTCCATGAGCTACAACATTGTACTGGGAAGGTTGTCGGCAGTGAAATTAAATTTAATGAGAGACCAAGAAGGAATCACGAATTATATTTCTCTCTCATACGTAACTATTCAATCAATCTGCAGGTCGTGTGCGATATGCAGCAGTCGGCAATCTTGGTCGATAGTTCAATAGGCGCCATAGTGAAAGTGGTGATTTGCAAAGTCAATCACATTTCTTCAATTGAGAGTTGGTATGCTGTGTGCTCCACAACATTTGGCTGGAACAGCGTGACAAACTCCTACAAAAGCTATGGAATTGATGACAATGAAGTCGAAATTTACAATATTGCTGCACCATCTTCTGAGCAAAAAAGAGAATTTTTGTACTTATTGATGTTCGATTGTAGATTGTGTATCAAATGTATGAACTTATAATTTTATTGTTACAAACGTTACTTATTGTATTTATATTGTAGTTCCAATATCTTTAACTCTAAGTCGTTTCGTAATTTTGCTTTTTCCAAGTCCAATTTTTGTTGCTTAAGTTTCAATTTTCTTAAATCTAACGCCATTGACCACACAAATTTTTGTCGTTCTAGTTGTAGCATCCTCTCATGGAATTCCATCCGACCATCCCTTAAATATGACAAAACATCCGTTTTTCCTTCCTTCGTCCATCTTTTAACTTCTACGCTCTTCCGTTTCATTGCCTGTCGTTTTGTCACTGAAGTAAAAAAGTTTTACTTTATTTATTTTAAAAAAACGCAATTTCTTTGACAATTTAACAGCTGGCGCGCAAAAGAATGAACGATTTTTACACAAGAAAGACCTAAAGAATACCATTATTTTAAGTATAGTTGGCGGTTTAATTGTTTAATCCGTTAATCTTTTATTAAGGATCCGGGTTATTGAAAGTTGATTCAAATTCGGGCAATTATTTTGATGCTGGAAATTAATTTTTTTTTTCATATCATTTTATGAGGTTTAATCTCACGCTATGGATACCCTAGGATAGGTTAGGTTAGGTTTGCTTGGCTGATCAAGAGATCTCACATAGACCAATAATGGTCCTTTGTGTTGCCAAGAAGAAGTATGGAGACTCTTTAAATACTGTTTTTATGCACTGTTTTGCGAGCTTTAATAAATTGCTACTCTTCTGATCCGCGATACTTTCCAAAGAGAGGAATGATACAGATCCGAGAAAGCTAAAGCGTGATCTGTAGAAAGCTGGACATTGTCAAAGTAGGTGTTCTAGAGTTCCCCTAACATTTACCTCGTTGCATGTTGTACATGCATCACTCTGTACCAAGCCCAATTTGGCTGCGTGGGAAGGCGTTAAACAGTGTCCCGTGAGTATTCCGACTAATAACTTGCAATCCTCTCTTGGGAGAGCTAAGATGTAGTTGGTAGTCTTATTATTAACAGAGCGAAGCATGATTTTTGCGGTTCTGCAAGAGAGTGTTCCATTCCACAATCTCTTCGCCTCCTGAATCTATTTCTGTTTTTAACGTGGACAGAGAGGGACGTAAGTATGACGCACTTACCTCAGCTTGGCTAGCGCCAGCTTTAGCGAGTGGGACTGCTCGTTCCCTTCAATTCCTTTATGTCCCGGTACCCAAAAGATGGTGACGCGTCTGTCAAAACAGAGTTCGTAAATCTCGGCCTGAAACACGCTGCAGTAGTCTCGAAGCTTATATGACCGTTTAAGGTCAAGCTCTGAACAGAATACTGCAGCTCCTACTCCCTCTGCCATTTTAGATCCGTCTATAACCAGGTTGTAAGTATGACCGCCAAACTGGAGTCCCCTTTGCCACCCATTATGTTCTATTACTACACTAGGCCTTCCATTGAAGTTGACCTGGAGAATAACATAGTCCGAACTAGTGTTTAAACCTTCATGTATCTTACTGTGACCATAAGGCCTCTGTATAAAATGTCCTGTTACCTTTAGTCTTAGCGCAGACTTTTTTGCAGTGTTCTTCGCTGCCAAGCCTATAGGTTGAAGGTCGAGTATTCTATTAAGTGCTGTTGTAGGGGTGGTGCACATTGCACCAGTTGGTTCGTCGGGATTCTGCTGCCGGAATAGCAGTAGAGTGACTCCGGTATTACCGTGTTAGGTACTCGTACCTTGGCACGCGGTACGCACGGAATACAATTTCTATCCACTATCTCCAGCTTTGCGCCTTCCCAAAGTCCTTCCATCTTGGGAGCTACCTCCGTAATCCACTTCAGCGTTAGCTCATCGTTACATTTCAGGATCTTAACTCCCATGTACCACCCTGCTCCTTCAAACGAGGGCGAGGGTTTGTCTGGTTCATCCGTCAGCCTTGCAACAATGGCATTGAGAATTTTTGCATCCACCTGTCTCCATTGATCCGCCGTCATCTGTCCATTCGGATGATTCCGGTCAATAAGCGCTACGATCAAGTGCCATTTAGCTACTTCATTGACTTTCATCGTCTTCTTGGAAGTGGTTGGCTGGTCAATTGGTGTGACAGGTTTTTGTATGCGAAGACGTTTGGCCTCAGCTTTTCCTCGTCCTTAGACCGCTGCCTTTTCGGCTCTTTAATACTCTCCGCTACGTTCTCCTCAATTTTGTTCACGAAGGCAGGATACGTCGTCGCATGTTTATCACTGTGCGCGAAGTGCTCTCTACCTTTCGTGACTGTCTCAGTTGCCCATTTAAGATACTCCCGTTCTTTAGACGAAAGAGTCACCTTAGTTCCCAGGCGTAGTTTTATTTTCACCGCTGCCTTATATTGAGCAAGTGCCTTCAAGCTTTCTTTACTGGGCCTCTTCTTTGGCCTACTCCTGCTAACGGATGTGGTACCTGGCGACGAGGCCTTTGGAGAACTCAGAAGCTCTTCCTCGGCAGCTGTCTTTATGGTTGCCACGCTACTCACGCTTTCGAGGTCCGAGTCTATGTCGACTACAGTACTTCTGATGGCTAACCCCTTTTGTGTCTTTGTACTGGCAGTAACATTACAACCACTATAACCTGCTCCCGTTATAGTAGAGGTTTGGCCACTGACGACACGGTTCGTAAACTCCCCGTGCCCGCCGGTGGTAGCAGCCAATTCTCCCACCGACATTTGAACTGATATCCCAAATCGTGTATCAACATTCTTGCTCTCCATATGAGTTTTTTAATCGGGGGTCCCTACCCCTAGCATTTTATTCCTACTGCCAGGAACATCTTAGCAATGACCCTTGTACTAGCTCCCCTATCCCTCCTTGGTGTAACATGTGAAGTTATCCTCCGAGAAGATACAGGGAAGTTCGCACAACGGTCTTGGCTAGGCACCACCTGCTTGCATTGCTGCAAATCAGGCAGACTTAGCAACACTGCAAACGGTGGTACCCATTGGCCAGTCGGCACCCGCAGGGAGGGTATAGCTGGAGGATTTTCGCCGACTATGGATACCCTAGCTATATAAAAAATATACACATATATTGCACATCGTATACTCTTTTCGCTGAGGTATTTGGAAAAAAGGCACATCAATGATTGCAAGTATTAAATCAGAAGGGGACAAGGTTTTCACGTAAAGAACCAGGGACTTGGTGCTCAAGACCGTCCATACGTGGTGAGGAGCCACATCCTGCTCGAGGTGTCCCTGCTGTTTACAGAATATGGCGGATCTAGAGAGGTAAACTCGATAAAACCCGCAATCCCGGGTGTATAACAACCGTGTCCATGGGATGAATGGCACTGCGTGAGTGTGTCTGATAACGGTGGACTCCGGATACCTGGCGACCTCCGGTTTAAACTTTAGCCTTGCCGGGGTACAGGGGGCTATGCCCCGGTGGACCTACTCTCCCCTACACTCGTGGGATCAAAACTGAACCAAAATATTAAAAAACAATTTGTAAACAACTTAACAGATGACGAAGTGGAGCTAGGTATGAGCTCTGAGGACGAGTTACTGGCCTCGAGCCAGGAACTAGTCACCGCTGACAGCGGGCACGCTGTGGCGTCAACAACAGCAGCAACAGCTACGTCGGTGGCTATCGGAAATAGCGCAAAACCGACAGTATCGGCAAGTAACAGTGCACCAAGGCCGAGGAAAGGCAAGTCGGAAGCGATGGTCAGGAAGAACCTGTACCAAAAAGCCCTCTTCATCTTAAGCAAGATAGCCAAAAATGAGGAGAGTGGGACGGTACATGAGTTCGACCAAGCTGACAAGGTAAAATACCAGGCCGTGGTGGACAAGTACGTGTACATGTCCACTCACGTGAAACCTATAAAAGCGACTAAACGTAATCGCTCTCAGGATGAGACTCGTAAGAGTAAAGTTGCTAAAACAACCGACGAAAAAGGTCCCTCCACAAGCGCCAAGATGCTTTTTAGCGACGTTGCTTGGGATGAGCTGACGGAGGCACTTGTTGATGAAGTCACCAACAGCGGTAAGAAGGTGTTGGAGAAATGGGGGGAGATTGAACCCAGGTTAACAGAGCTGGTGATGGAGCACCTTCTCTCTGATCTGTGTTCATCTCCACCAGGATTCGACTCTTCTGTGGTTCTCCGCGGCTGCAGGGTGATCAAGTGCGACGATCGCCCGTCTTTGGAGTTTCTGGGCAATTGCATTGCTAAGATAAGCAATGCTTGGGAGGGCTTAAGGCTTAAGCTTATCCCAGCTCGGGACATCCCAAGGCGGCCGAGAGCTCGCATTTGGTTGCCTGTTATGAAGGTGGAGCACTGCAGGGTGCTACAGCTTCTGCAGCGGCAGAACCCTACCATGCCTATGAATGACTGGATTGTCATCAAAGATGAAGGTCAACAAAAGAGCAGCATGTCTCTGCTCCTCTCCATAAACGAAGATTCTGTTAAGGAGTTGGAGAAAACTGACCACAAAATCCGGTTTGGCATGAGGTACGCCAAACTAAAAATTTTCCGGTCATCAGAAGAAGAATCAGATGAGTTGCAAGTTGCAAACAAGCTGATGGATGACCTTACGCTTCAGGACGAAGCAACGAGCACCCCAAAGAAACCAACTACCGATGTTGAAGGTCGTGCAGATTAACCTAAAGCATTCTCAGAATGCCTCGGATAATCTTGCCGTCTTCCTAGGCGAGGATGACGTTGACATATGCATCGTCCAAGAACCTTGGGTCAGAGGCACTGACATTCTGGAGTTCAGAAACAAAAACTACAAGATACTATACGCTAATGTATGTGACAAGCCAAGAACATGTATTTTAGTCAAAAACAATGTAAATTCTTTACTTTGTCCTCAATTCTGCACAGGTGATTTGACAACCGTTAAAATCGAAGTGTTGGAGGAGAAAGCCATGTTTATAGCATCGGTGTACATGGCGCACAACAAAGAGGCGCCTCCGGATGAGGTTGCGCAGTTGACCGCCAGTGCGAAAGCCAGCTAGAAAGGAAGCACCGAGGATAACGAAAGGGGTGAGTCGCTTTTTAATTTTATTAGTAGTTCCAGTCTGCTAGTTTGCAATAGAGGAAATACTCCAACCTAGATATAACTCTTCTGTCCGAAAATTCAGAGGTTCAGGTTGAAAACTGGAGAGTTTCCAACAAAAGATTTTTCTCGGATCACAGTTGGCTACTCTACAATTTGAATTTGAAGACAACGGATTCTGTTCCATTTAGAAACCCACGCAGTATAAAATGGGATGTTTTTACAAAGGTAGCTAAATCGAAAATGAATACCTTTACATGCTCAAACATTGACTCCAAGGACGAAATTGAAAGGAGGGTTAAATATCTTGAGGAAGCTTTCAGCAAAGCGTATAATACATCCTGTCCAATTAGAAGGAGCCATAAAAGTTTCCCACAGTGGTGGAACGTAGAGCTCTCGAAACTCAGAGAGAAAACGAGAAAGCTCTTCAATCAGTGTTACATGGATAACAACTGGCAAGTCTACAAAGACTGTCTCAAGACTTACAAAAAGCCATCAGGAACGCCAAAAATAATGGTTGGAAGGAATTTTGTGAGTCGATCGAGTCTACTTCTGTCTCAGCAAGATTGGGAAAGGTTCTGGCCAAGGAACGGGTAAATCCCTCTTTCTTGAAAAAGGAAGATGGAACATAGACGGAATCATCTGCTGAGACACTTGATCTCCTACTCAAAACACATTTCCCCGACTGCAAAGATCCGACAACTGATTCGGAAGTACCCGTACGGTTACGGCAAACTTCACGACACGTTGACTCGATCTTCACAGAGGACAAGATCACACATTCAATCAATACCTTTTCGCCCTATAAATCGCCTGGCAATGACGGAATTCTTCCAATAATGCTACAGAAGCTACGGGACAGGGTAGTTCCGTGGCTAAGGTTGATTTTTAAGGCATGTATTTGTCTAAACCACATACCAATGAGTTGGAGAAGAGTCAATGTAGTCTCCATACCAAAGGCTGGGAAAATTGGTCATGAGTCTGCAAAAGATTTCAGGCCAATCAGCCTAACATCGTTCCTCTTGAAGACGATGGAAAGGGTATTGGAGCTCCATCTTCGGTCCATTATTGATAAATTTCCCATTTCGACTTGCCAGCACGCATACCTCAAGGGTAGATCCACGGAAACGGCTCTACATGAGCTTGTCTGCACGGCGGATAGGGCGATTTACTATAAACAATATTCTCTCGCAGCATTCTTAGATATAGAGGGTGCATTCAATAAGGTTAGTACACGTGATATCCAGGATTCTCTAGCTAGGATTGGCGTAGAGGAAGACATCGGGGAATGGATAGTTAACATGTTTAAAACCAGAACAGTGCAGTCAGAGTTAGGAAACTCGACTGTGGTCTAAACGTTAACCCAAGCAAAACGGAACTGATGCTTTTCACAACGAAAACCAAAATACCGACTTTCCCCCTTCCTCTTCTGAATGGACAACAGCTTCATCTTTCCAACAAGGCCAAGTACCTGGGAGTTATGCTGGACGCAAAACTCAATTGGAAATCCAATATAGAGCTACGGGCTAGGAAAGCCTCTGTGGCCTATTACTCTTGCAGAAGATTGCTTGGTAAGAGATGGGGCCTACGCCCTAAAATAACAGCATGGATGTACACAGCGATAGTGCATCCGATTCTTACATATGGGGCAATTGTTTGGTGGCCAGCTCTAGGAAAGAGCTACATAGTGCACAAACTTAGCGGGGTGCAGAGGTCGGCATGTGTAGGAATCACAGGAGCCATGCGCACGTGCCCTACGGCAGCACTCAATGTGCTGCTATATCTTCTCCCAATTGACCTCCATATCAAAAACATGGTCTGCAACAGCGCGGTAAGGTTAAAAGAAACCGGCTGCTGGACAGAACGACAATATGACCATAGTAAAATACTAGGAGTGGTTAATAATCCTATGTTCAAGAACACGACAGACTATTTAGTGGCGCACAATAGCTTTGAGAGCAACTTCAAGGTAAAATTTCCTACCAAGATGGAATGGAAAGAGAACAGTTTTCAGAGTGATTTTGACATTTCAATCTTTACGGATGCAGGGGTGCACTCACCACAAATAAGCTTAGACCACTCTTTCCGGTTACCCGACAAGGCCACAGTCTTTCAGGCGGAGGTCCTTGCCATTAGGGAAGCATGTCGGCTGGCCAAAAATAACGCACCGAAAGGTCGTAAGATAGCTATCTTCGTTGACAGCCAGGCGGCACTCAAAGCACTGCAATCCACCACTGTGAAGTCAAAGCTCGTTAAGGAGTGCAGGTCGACGATGAGCGAGCGAAGTCGTCAAGCTGCTATCACTCTCTTATGGGTTCCCGGCCATAGGAACATAGAGGGGAATGAGAAGGCTGACGAATTGGCTCGTTCTCGTGCTTCTCTTGATGTATCGTTGTCAGAACAGGTCTCGATTCCCCTGGCGGTCGTCAAGAGAAGCAACTTCCTGTTTTTCTGCCAGCTAGCTAACAGACAGTGGAAAGATCTTGAATCTTGCAGAGCAGCACGTGCTACCTGGCCTTGTTACAACGAAAATAGGTCTTTTAGACTCATTAACAGAAGACGCACTGATACCGCGAGGCTCAGAGTGGTTTTTACCGGTCACTGGTGTGTAGGGATACACGCGGAGAGACTGGGTATTCCGTTTAGAAGCCATTGTAGGAGCTGCGGAAACGAAGAGGAAGAAGAGTCACTCACCCACTTTCTATGTCAATGCCCAGCCTTGGCAAAGACTAGAAATAAGTTTCTGGGAAAATATTTCATCGACAATCTCTCGGACTGTTCAGTCACATGTCCGGGTGATTTACTCAAATACCTAAATTCGACAGGTTGGATTTAGTAATACTGATTGCGTTCGGCGAGGAAGTGGTATCAAAACGGCACTCTAGTGCTAATTGTGGCTCGTAGTGGTTTATGCGAGCCAGCCACGGAAACCAACCATCCAACCAATCATTAAATCAGAATCGACTGTTACAACGCTAACACGTCTGATACATTCAAATATCGACCATACTTTATACTACACAGTCAGTATCGATTCAAGAATCGATAGTGTGCTTGTGGATTCACGTGTAATTATTATTTTTGATTCAATAATAATTTATAATTTTAAATGCAAGTCCCAACCCTAATCATCATTATAGTTTTAAAAGCCAATATAGAAAAGATATTCTTAATTAAATAAAATAGTAGTACATAATTTCAAAGAGGCAAATGTTAATAAGGGGGCATTCAAGTAAGCAAACTTTCAATGATTTTAAACCCCTCTCCCCCTGTATAAGCAAAAATAAGAATATCGTGAACCCCCCTCCCCAAATGATAAGACTTAAGATTTTTTTCAAAACTTTTATTCAATATCAAAATTGAAATTAATAAGGTTAATTATTTGTAAGGTAAAGTTAATATAATATAAGTGTATTAATAAAATCAGAAAATCAAAATTCATTTATTATTGTCCACGGACTACGTATCCAAATTTGTACAACATTAATAATTGGCAGCTCATCTTCACAAGTCAGGCTTAAATTGTTTTCCATCCGGCATCTTCGTTTCCATCTGCATTTCTTATTATCAGAGATGTACAAAACAGTTAATCAAAAGCATTTAAATGCAAAACGGTTTCCAAAAAATTGGGTGTGGCTATGGACACGGCCGTCTGTTTTGCGTGGATACGTCTACGTGTATTATAATCATTTTTGAGCTCTATATAGTCCTTCGGATTTTCATGTTTTATTTGTGATAGCTACATATTCCTTTCGCCAGGTTCAGGATTAAATAAACAAATAATTACTGTGTTATAATTTTATTAATAATTATTAATTATAATTGGTCTGTGATAAGAAAAATACAAATGGCATACTGCATTCATCGAGATTTCTTGTAACCGTTAAATCGAAACAGCTATTGCCTAACTTAGTTGAAGTAGTTTCGACTTAAGATAAATTGCACTCACTTAAAATGAAGTCCGGCAAAGAGCAATCTTGTGTACCATTAACACTAAAGTTTCCGACTGTCATGATTGGTGTAGTGAGATCTGATTCATATTCAGGTATATAGTCTTAACGATGTTTTTATTATAAGTATTTCATTAGAACTCGTAACATACAAGGCTTAATTTCTGGTAACGCTGTGCCCGGATGGATGTATATACACTCGAGCATGAATTTGAAGATACCATTAACTTTTACTTTTACAAGACAGACAACCTTTGGGTTTTTGATCTGTATATTCATCTCGAATATGTTAATGTTAATTTTGTTGCAATCAGTGAAGTTATTCGTATTGCGATATATGGCTAAATGAACTCGTCTGGTGGAGCTGATCAAGAATATATGTATATAGTTTATGGGGTCTCCGAAATGATTAAGTTTTTTTTAGCATGATGGTGATAATGATCAATATAAAGTAAAAGTATGTGCGATAGCAAAAAAAAATATACATAGAAAAATTTAACAAAATACACGCAAAACAAGAACAAAAAAAAACAAGAAATTGGACAAAAATTTTTACAGCCAAAAAAAGGCGAAATTTCGACGCTTCCCACACCGCCCACCGCAATGCTACACAGTCCTAACTAAACGGAACAAATTCTTTGATCCTTTAGCTCTCGAGTGGTGTAATTAGATTTTGGATGTGAACAATAGTTTTGCAACTACAGCACCAAGCTGTATACACATTTTCCAATCACCAATTTTTTAGGTTTACCCCCTGGTATCAAAAATATAGACGTATCCACGTCAAAAAAGGGATAAGATATGGATGCTATTATGCCATCTTTTGCTTTTGGTTCCTCTAATTTATAAAATCTCTCAAAACGCCGATTGAGACTTTCTTGAACAACTTCTATCAATACACCACAATATTTAAGGTTATCCATATGAAAACTTCTTAGAATTCTTTGCATTCTCATAAGTTCTGGCATAAGACATCCGTAGTAAGTATTTTTGTCGCCTGAAGGGAATTACAGTACGAATTCCATCGTGTTGGACATGGAGAAGTAGAAGATTTTCCAGTTGATTCTGAATAGATTTCACATGCTTTAGGAGACCTTGAACACAGGTTCCAAACTGCTTGACATTTTTACATGGCTGCATCATAAAGTTTTGTATATGATTACTTTGGTATCTAGCCTTATCCATATCTCTTGAAGCTATTAAATGTAATGCATGTGTGGCAGTTGCAACTGTTAAATTTCTTCAGATGGATCCGGAAATTGTATTAGAGCTTACACATTATCATCATCATCATCGTCAATATTAGTAAGCACAACTTCAATATGCTGAATAAGAGCTGTAGCTCCTTCACTTATTCCTGTATCTGAATCTTTTCCATATATTTGAAAGCCTTGACCATATTTGTTCCATTGTCGGTAATAGTCTTTAAGATTTTTATGAGCAACAATGAAAACACACATTTTGAGAGCTTTTTTTTATTAAAAAAAATCGGGGCAGGTAGCATCGCTACACTACCGTAATTGTTTTTGCGTGATAACGTTTTTCGTAAACCATTATTATTACATAGTATAAAGCAAAGTCGAAATTCAAGATTGTTTGGATACGGAGAGCTTCGAAACCACGCAACGATCATTTTTTTATGAACCTTAATATGATATTACAGTTCTGTATTGTTAATGAATTTTAACAACTCCTCAAGCAATACGCTTACAAAAGAAATGTTAATTTTTAATCAAGCCAATCAGCCAACTAGAGCAAGCCGTTCTCAAGCAATGCGCACAGAAAGAAGGAATTTTCTTGTATTTATTAAGATTTTAATACAAAAAGTCGAAATTTCCCACTAACTCGGTAGATTTTCCAAAAATGTTCTTTCACATTCTTCTAATTGACCTATAAAGAACATAACAAAAGAAAAATCAGCCTATAACGAACACAACAAAAGATAAAACAGTCAAATACGACAACCCCTCCTCAAGCAATACGCTTACAAAAGAAATGTTAATTTTTAATTTTAGTCACCTTTTTAAACGCCCCTCCCCCGTTGTTGACATAAGCGCACCATGACAAAACTCCTCTTACACGCTGCACCACATACCATATTTTCAGAATATATAAATTACTTGGCGCTACGACTTTTGAGTCACGATATATATTTAAAACAAAGGCGACAATTTTCGTAAAATTCTGAGTGAGCGGCATAATGTAACATGTATATCCATTTTAAAAACGTTTTAACGTTCAAAATTTACAAAACTATTTTCATTTTACTCGTACAAATGGTAAATATTTATGAAAAGCATTTCAAATAAGATAGGAAATACATTTTGAAAAAAAGTATTTCAAATGTAAAGAAAAATAGGTATTTTGCATATGCATTTCAAATTATTCACATCTCTGCTTATTATGCACATCATTTCTCGTGCGTGTCGAGTGGCTATATGCGTTGTTCGAATTCCTTCTTTTTATGTATAGTTTTCAAATGATAATTTGCTGATTTTTGGGAGGCACGGTAAAGACCATATTGGTTGCAAGCTCTACTCTTGAGTTGTGACTTGACAGAGGGACAAATATAATCATATGGAATTTGAGAAAATCCTTTACACTCTAATAGGCAATTCAGACCAAACTACATCACCTTGATGGGGTTTTTCGTCCAGACCGGATATTTTGCATTATGAACAGCTGTTTTTTGTTTTGGTTATACACACTCGTTAAACTTTGCGAGCACGTTGGTTAAATAACAACTAAAAATTTGTGAAAAATTCATAATTTAGAACATTTTGCAACATATGCAAATAGTTCTTACAATTCCCTTTTTCATTCCTGATACTTATTTTATTAAAATCTTTTAAAAAAAATCAACAATTTATGGTTTACTTAACAATGTTTTGTGCCATCAGCTGCTGTTTAAAGATGCCACAGCCGGAAAAACACAAAAAAACTTGGAAGCAAATTTCAAATCATTTTTTTGTTCTTTACCTCATTTACATGACGCTCAAATCGTTTGGACGAGGTTCGATACTTTTTTTTGTACATTCGCACACGATACATCAAGGTGATATTATGTAATGCATCAAAGAGTTTTTGGTACAAAAATTGACGATTAGTTTTTGACATTATTGCAACACACACTGCAATCACACTTTCCACTACACGCTTATTCACAGTTTAGAAATAAACGATATAACAATCCATAAACAATGTCATAACAGAAGACATGGACTTTATATGTACACGTATACTTTCTCTAGCCGTTTAATGCTGGGATTCCAGATTTCCAAGCATACATTCTATTCATTTGCTACATTGGGCGCAAGGTACAAATTAAAGTTTTTGGATGAAATTGTTAAGGACAAAGTTCAATCTGAACTATTGTGTTTGCAAACGCTGCATGGCTTGGGTCTTGTAAAACGACGGAGCTTCCGTCGCTAAGAGACCTAGAATTTGATTGCATCGAGTTGACGATGAACCGTGTACGAGCCAACGAAAAGTATTTACTCAAATCTGGTAGACATGCTGGGAAAGAGCAGTGACGATGAGGAATATAGAAATAAATTGATAATACCCAAAACCGGCTTCCACCAAACGAATAATATGGTGGAAATAAAATAAAAAATGTTAACCTTTTTTTTTTGCTTATTTATCGGTCGGTTCCAAGCGAGCAACTATTTAGTGGAGCCGGTTTAATTTACGAACCATTGAGAAATCGGTTTTAAGGCGACAAGCTACAGAGGTAATGTTTGTTTTGATGAAACGGATAATCTTCGAAAAGACGGATAAATTTCGTAAATTCTTTCACCATTAGAATGCTACGTTGTCACTGAATGTCATAGGATACTTACTTTTTTTGATGTAATGAACATTTTAATATAGTTTTTGTAGGAGCAAGATTTTTAAATTTTTTCCACAGCCAAGCACAGAAACGTTTGTCGTTTTTTTGTTGTGCTTCTTCTTGAATTTTATGTTGTTTTTGTTATTGTTGTATTTTTGTACCAAAAACACTTTGATGCTTTAAAAAAAATTTCAGCTCTTGTCACCGACCGTAGCTACACTGCACAGAGCTTGTTTCCGTTCAATAGTTTTACCTACGACTACCAAAGCGATGTCGTCAGCATAGCCATGCAAGGTTGAGCCAGTGGAGAGACTTATGCTGAGAATGCCGTCATATATTATATTCTACAGAGTGGGGCCCATAACAGAGCCTTGTGGCACGCCTCTTGTGACTTTGTACTCTTTCTGTCCGTCTTCGGTATCATACAGGAGTTCTCGGTCTGCAAAGTAATTTTCTTTTACCCGCATCAGGTACCCTGGTGTGTCAAGCATGCGAAGTGCTGGCATGATCCACAGCCATCTCGCCATGTTAAAGGCATTTTTTACATCCAAGGTCCAAACTGGTCATTGGATAAAGCGTTCGGTCTATCCAATGTTTCCAGTAGGCGGCCGACTATGATACTATCAAGCATCTTGTCCTGTGAATTAAGCACACAGAGTGGCCGGTACGCAGATGGGTGATCTAGTTGCTTTTTGGGGTTAAGCAGCAGGACTAACCTCCATCTTTTCCATATGGTTTTGCAAAGATTGCAACATCTGCTCGCACGGCGGCCTTTAGAGCCACATTGGGGATACCATCAGGCCCTGGGGCTTTCTTGTCTCCCAGCATTCTGAGTGCTTGAAGTACGTCATCGGCGGTGACCTCTGGGACTTCATCAGAGTGTCCGAATGAGTCATAGAGCTCGACTGTATCACAGGCAGGGAAGAGTGTAGCAACCACGTTGTTCATCAGTGCTAGGTCTGATGGCTGTGGGGGTTGAGGTCCCTTCACCGTCCAGTCTCGTCTCATCGAGCTGATCAAAAATATGTATACTTTATGTGGTCTGTGATGTCTCCTTCTGTGTGTTACAAATTTCATGACAAATTTATAATACTATTCACTCCCGTGGAAAGTATAAAGATACTTTTGGCTATTGAGAAACGAAGATTTGAAAACCAAGAGGAAAATATAACACAATACAAAACTGTGAAAGTCAAACGAAGGTGCAATAATCTTGTGCGTAAATAGTTATAAATACGATAATTTTAACAACACTAAATTGATGTAGGTAAGCGTTCATTTATTCAAACAGTTCATCTTTTCAAAAATGAAAAAAAAGTATGCAACTCGATGCATTAGGACTCATTTATTCTACAAAAAAAAAAAAAAAAAATTATTAAAATCGATGCAGTATATTTTGTAAAGTAAAAAATTGTCTGTATCTCCAAAACTACGCCACCTACCAGATCCAATGTGGCTAATAACCATCTACTTGATCCCATAAGTATGTAAAATCAAAAAACAATTTCAGCTAAATCGGTCCAGCCATTCTCGAGTTTGGCGCTGAGACGGCATTTACACGAACGGTATTTATGGTATTCTTCTTTGGTGATTTTTGATTGTGTTCACACAATTTTTTGCTAATTCCTTTTCATTCAATTATGTTTCTTGATGCAGCTGTGCTTTCTGTCGCAGAGCATATTTCTTAACCTTCCGCTTCTATTGGCTACTATATTCTGCATTTCGAATGCATCCTCAGTCTACGCAAGCCAAAAATTATGAGCTAACACGAAAGACGCTTAAGAAGACAAAGAGAATGTCAGCGCAGACTTTACATATTGCGTTTTCAGAACGCCCCATCCTCCCCCCATTGCCTCGCTTCCCTTACCAACAAAAAAAGTTTTCGCAGTCGCAGAGCCTATCGTGTAAATGGGATCATAGCAACATATTTAGAGATTATTTTTATATACTCGTATAGAAGATAGATAGATATATGTAAGTATAGTTTGTAGTGTAAATGTGGTAGTCCACACGTCCACGATTTGATCGAATCGTTGTTGTTGTAATTTGAGGTATTCCCTCATCAACTTTTCTTCAAATAAAGAAGCGCAATCAGTGCACACCATGGTGTAAGAAATAGAGGTGGCGCCAATTTTTTACAGTTAAGACCAGTTTTATACTCAGAGTTTTTGCAGCAGAGCGCTCTCTCGTGTTTCCTGTTTGTAGAGATTTCACTCGCGTACCAGAGTTTCTGCCGCCGTTTTTTCTTTTCTCTATCGCGTCATTCGTTGTTTGTTCATTTCGTTTGTCATTTGAAGAGTGAGGGATGTGTGCGGGAGTGAGGTATGTTACAAAATTTGCTTTGACTCAAAGATCGGTACTTTCAAATATCAAAGCAAAAATTGACTCAACAAAAACTCTAGGTATAAACCTTGACTGTATCGTTCTCAATTTTTGACGTCACAAGTATGTGAGTGTATAAAACGCTAAAATAATGCATTTAGTGTTGAACCGTGAAAATTAATTGAAAATTTAAAAATCAGTTTTATGAAGTCAATTGTTTGTGCTCTGATCAGCTGTATTGTGTGGCGTTTAAATTAATTATTTCATTGTTTACAAATGTGAATGGAAAAGTTGCTGTTTTGTTTTTTAATTTATTATTTTATTCATGTTTTTGATTGCTTGTGTTGGTTATACGCCATTTCACGATTCTTATATTAAAAAACACTCTAGCTCTGAAGAAAAGTTTTTTTACATTGGGGTGGCATTGGGCGCGTTCAGCAAGACCAATCGCTGACCTTTTTCCGACTACTTTTCTGAACGCAGTTCTGACTACTTGTAAAATGTCCGACTTCGAAGTCTCTCCCTAAAAAGATTCTTAACAATAGCCTTTTCATTTCTTGTTTACACACAAAATACAGCTGATTGAAGTCCGCTGACTTCAAGTAATCAAAGTATGTTTATGATGGATTTTTAGTCAGCGCAATCACTACATTGTGAATGATTTTATGAATTTGACAGTCACAGTGAACACCAAGTAATCGGAAAAAGTCAGCGATTGCTTCTGCTGAACGAGCCCATTGTATATCTGCATGAGCATTTGTAAGTAATATTTCCCGCCTTTGAGTTGCCGAAATATGTGCTCCATCGCATTTATTTTCTCCATCAAATGCATTGACGGTTTTTTAATTTTATATTTTTTGATAATTTTGAAAATAATTTAAATCCACACAATGAGCTAAACATTGAAGACATAAATAGTTGTTCTTTTATAGCACGAAGTAATTTAAGAAAGTTAGAGATTCGGTAGTAAATAGGAAAGGAAGGGATTTTCTCGAATTTTGTAATGATCAAAGCTTAATAGGGTTGGCAAAAGGTGATGAGGAAGGAGCTTTCACGTTTGTTAGTGCAGTTGGAGAGTCAGTAAATGATATATGCGCGGTGCACCAAGATCTACTGGGGTATATAGAGCATTTCTGTGTTGAGGATAAAATATGGTCCAATCACATGCCGTTGATGTTGATCTTAAATTTGAAAATAAAGGAAAAAATGAGCCCTTTAAGCATCTGCCGAAGGTGCGATGGAAGGAAGTGAAAAACCAAAGTACCAGAAGTCAGTAACCGATAGTTTATGCAAATAGAGGCAGGATGAAAATGATGTCGCATTTGGCCCGTATAATCAAAGAGTCGGTGCCTGAAGCTAAGAAAGGAAAAGTTTTGTTTGTTCCCACAATTAAATGGTTTGATATGCAGTGCTATAATGCTTTCTTTTAAACTATTATCAGCCTACAGAAAATGTCAAAGTCTAGTGAATAAAGATAAGTACTTAGCCGCAAATCAAAGGTATAATTATACGTGCAATGAAATACGAAAGGAGTATTTTAGAAATGTGGATAAACAAATAAAAAGGGATGAGAAAGATAGGTGGACATTAGGTATCAATGAGGATGAAGATCTGGATGCTCGGATAACGACAGCAGAAGTCAAATTGGTTTTAGAAAAAACTAAAACAAATAAGGCTCTTGGTGAAGATAGGATTACCTATGAGCACCTAAAAATGCACCGGATGACTTCTTGGCTGAATTTGCGAACCGCCTTAGTTTATTATTTGAACAATCAAAGATAAGTGAAGCGTTTGTAAAGTCCATAATCTGTCCAACTTTCAAAAAGATAGATCCCACTTTGCCTAGTAATTATCGCGGAATTTCATCTATGAATTGTATGGCAAAAATTATGATGGGAGTAGTTAACAAACTTTATAACTGGATTAAAAGTGGAATAATTTAAATGAATTTCAAGCCGGTTTCAAAAAAGGGTACTCAACTGTCGATAATATTTACAATCTTGCTTCAATTGTACAGTTAAAGTTTTGAAATGAAAATGAGTATTTAGGGAATGGTACATATTTACATCGAAGATATTAATATAAGGTAAGTGGAATTTAGAAGTCAACCTAAACAAATCTGAAATGATGCTTTTTAGGAACGAAGGGAGATTGCCCAAAAAAGAAAAGTGTTTTTTAAAGGCGACCAGATAAAAATTGCTTCCGAATATAGTACCTGGGAATTGTCCTCATTTCAAAATTTAGTTTTGGAAAACACGTTGAAAAAAGAAATTGTTTGGCAAAGATGAATATTAATTCGACCTGAAATAATTTTTTAAGTAAACCTGAGATTCACCTAAGTTCTAAATGGAAACTTTTAAGGCAGTAAGCAGGGCTATTATACCTTTTTTTAACAGGTGGATAAAATGCAACGATATTTTAACAAAAAAGTTTTAAAATTGCAAAGTTTTACACCAATCTATGCAATAATGCTAGAAACTGGCATGGAAAACAATCATTTTTATACGCTACATTTGCACTTGAGGTATCTAATGAAGACATTATTTAGTTACTCTAATCAAAGATTGCTAATGAAGACATTATTTAGTTACTCTAATCAAAGATTGCCTCATAGGCTGTCAAGAAATCTTTTGGAAAAGAATATTGCGTGGATAAATGAAATAAACTTAATAGGTCGACGTTACGAAATTAGCTTTAGAAAGGAGGACGATTGGGAGCTTTGGAACAATAAAAAATTGCTATTATTAGAATCTCTAAACTATGAAAAACGTACATCATATGTGGATCAAGCTATTCAGTCAAGTTGATTCTATAAAAATCTTAGTTTAAATTTTAATTTTGAGCAAACATATTTTACAGATGGGTTCACTTTAAATGAGATAACATGGATTTTTAAAACAAGATGCGACTTAATTAAATTAAATGTCAACATTTATGCTCAATATGAGACTTAAGAGAGCAAGAACCCCTATATCAATTTATTGGGAAATGTCCGATTTTAAAAGAGTTCAGATATGCATATTTTAAGAAAGTATTTTTAGAAGAAATGGAAATTATTCACATTTTAAATGGTAACGATTCTACTAGTTAAAAAAAAAATTTGCTTCCTATGTGTTTAAGGCTTTAAAATACCGTGAAGAATTAATCGCTGAACTTAATTATTGAATTTTGTTTTTTAATTAATGTTAATATGATCTGTACAATTATTTTCAATATGTACTGTATATGTATGTATTATATATTCTACTAGCGTTCCCGGGTGCTTTTAGTATATTGCGCATTAATTGAAATACTATTGAAAAATTAGACAAATCAAATATTAATATTGACATAATTTTCTGCTATATATGATAAAGATGACTTGATTGTTTCTAAGATTTGTATGCAAACTATTATCCACCAATTTCTCGACAATAAATAGCAAATCCAATTCGCACTAAACTTTACTGAAACACTCTCAAGACTATGCTAGAGATGCCTTTAACTTGATCAAAAACGGTTCAGCAGTTTCAGAATCTATACGAGACTATCATATATATACACATATTTACATACTTCCAATTGTACATATATAGATAAGTTATATTTTATTTTAATTAAATTTAAGAAGATATCTCCGACAGACGACTTTTATAGTCATCGATGTTTGTTCTTAATTATTGAACAATAAATAATAATAATAAAGCTGATCAGAGCACATTATTTCAGCGTTATTTTAGTAACGTAAAAAAAATTGAAGAATTTTCAAGGCATTTTCAAATTATGTTCAACACTAAATGCATTATTTCAGCGTTCTATACACTGAAATGCGAATGACGTCAACAATTGAGAGTGATCAAATTTTGAGAGAGTAAAAGGCCCAAGTGGCGGTACCTTGTATTATTGTACCATGCAAATATCCACTTTTGTCAAATTAAATCAAGAGAGAACAGATTTGAAGAGGTTTGATGTGACTCAAACATTTGATCCAATGTCAAATCAGTGACATCCTCACAAAAATCACTTCAGCTCACTATTTTCTCAGAAGATTTGATCAAATCGCGGACGTGTGGACACATGTGTGTATAATCATAACAAAAACCAGATGTTCTCTTAAAGCGAAAGTGGCGTGTGAACGGCAGCAAGGACAAAAGCATTTTGATATTTCTGAATAGAACCGTGAATCATCCATGACGGTGTCACTCAAATTTATATCAGTCTCAGTCAACGCGATTCATGACTTGCGACTTATCGTGTAGGAGCCCCATATCAATTTTGACGGTCGAGAAAGAATTTGTTGATAAGATTTTATTTTACGAAGAATTAATTTAAATAATTTTAAAGAATGGCTACAAAGCGACTACATAACGGCGTTATTGCGACACAAGAATCCAAGCGTAGTAAAAATGATTTAGTGGGACACACAAAACGTGATAAAGTACTGATGGAATCGGTAAAGAAACTTTGTTTACTTTCAGAAAGAATAATAGCTTTAATAAATATAATTTTAGGGAGTGGTGCGTACTTCAAGTTTACAAGCTCCTATAATGCTTTTGGAGGGCCACGAGGGTGAAATTTTTACAGCAGAGTTTCATCCAGAATGTGAATTATTATTGTCATCCGGCTTTGATAGACAGATATGTATGTATGCTGTACCAGCCAAGTTTTTTTTTTGAAGACTGTTTTACATGTATTATTCAAGATATTTGGCAGGTTTACGGCGATTGTGAAAATGTTATGGCAATGAATGGACACAACGGTGCTGTAATGGAGGCTCATTTTACGACAGATGGTGCACACGTCTTCACGTGTTCTACAGATAAATCACTTGCCATTTGGGATATTCAAACCGGCCAAAGAGTGCGCCGTCTGAAGGGTCACAACACGTTTGTGAATAGCGTGCAAGGAACAAGGCGTGGCCAACAAATGCTTTGTTCGGGTAGCGACGATCGCACCATACGGATATGGGATGGACGTAAGAAGCAAGCTGTGCACTCGCTTGATTCAAACTTCCAAGTAACTGCAGTCTGCTTTAATGATGTCGGGGAGCAAATAATTAGTGGCGGAATTGATAATGACCTAAAAATATGGGACATTCGCAAGCATCAAATGTTACATAATCTTCGTGGTCACACAGATACTATAACAGGAGTTGCTCTCTCTCCAGATGGTTCATATGTTTTGACTAACTCTATGGATAACACGTTACGCTTATGGGATGTACGCCCGTATGTTCATGGTGACCGTTGTGTTAAAATATTTCAAGGCCATCAACATAATTTTGAAAAAAATCTACTTCGCTGCGCTTGGTCGCCAAACGGCGATAAAGTTTCTGCAGGCTCTGCTGATCGTCATGTTTATATCTGGGACGTAGCAAGCAGGCGTATCTTGTACAAATTGCCAGGGCACAATGGGAGCGTCAATGATGTAGATTTTGGCCAACGCGAACCACTTATTCTGTCTGCCTCAAGCGACAAAACTTTGTATTTGGGAGAAATAGATTAGAAATTATCTTTTTTTTTTTTAATTTTATGATATAAATAGTAAACATTTTTTAAAAAACCTATGGTTATGTTCCATTCCACTGCTATTGGGCTGTTTTCAAACTAAACTGGCAAAGTAGTACTTGCAGAAAGTTTGCTTTTAAATACTTTACTGAACAATTTAATTCCTGATGCTCCTCCTGGGATCATACCTACAATCATTGAAAGAAGCGCTATAATTTGTGCTATTGCGAATATCACCGTTAGAGCCGTACTCTGAGCGATAAGAGCACTGTACAACGTCAATATGAGACAAATGGAATAAGTGCAAGAACTTAGTAGTCGTGGTTTAGAGAACATTTGATTTAAGAACGCACGAAATCCGCTTAAGAAACAAAAGCTAAGTATGAAAAAGACGCTTCCGAGTGTATAAAGTAATCCAAATTTGCGTGCCTTCAGAATAAGAACTGGTATGTAGAATGTCGAAATAGTCATGCACAGACCACCCATACTAAGGCATATTAAAAATGCTACAATGCGCTGAAGACGAGACTAAGGAAATAAGATTCGATTATATTGGTTTTTTTCCACTGCGAAACGCTTACCAATTTTGGAAAGCATGTTTTCTGTGTGTCTTCTAACCAACCGTTAGCTTCTACTGTTTCTTTTGATTGCGGAAATATTTTGCCAAAGCCTTCGCTTAGACTTTCAGCAAAATTAATTTGTGAAAGTTTCACATTAAAATGCTTCTTTTTATCGTTTTGCAAAAGCAAATAAGAATCCAGATCTTCCTTTAAATTTGACATTTATAAATCTGAGCTATTTGCTGAGAATGAAACTATTATAAATTGTACTTTAGAAATCTCTAAACTTATATGTTTTACAGATAATTTTTGTTTTGGATTGCATATAAACAGCCAGGGCTCCTTTACATATTTGAACTAGTTCTTATTGTTCATAATTTACTAATGTTAGGGCTTCTATATTCCATTTTAAAGTCGTAGGTTTCTTTTTAATAAAAAGAACGACCTCCGTGAATTGTGTTAATATTTATTTTATTTATCTTTTTTATCTATATACATAAAATTGAATGTATATATGTAAGTTAAGGACATCTCTAGCATAGTCTTGAGAGTGTTTCAGTAAAATTTGGTGCGAATCGGAATTGTTATTATCCAGAAATTGGTGGATAATAATTTGCATACAAATCTTAGAGACATATTTAAAAATCAATCGCCACCTTTGTCAAATATAGCAGGAAATTATCTCATAATATTAATTATTTAATTCGTCTGATTTTTCAAAAGTATTTCAATTAATGAGCAATGTACTACATTTAAAAAAAAAATAGCATGACGCACTTAAATCACGACGGGAGCGAAGCAAAGCACGCCGGGAAAGCTAGTTAGTATTAATAGAATAAATTAAACTTAAAACTAATAGGGGGTAACCCCATCAACGTGATGTACTTTGGTGTAAATTGCATATAAATCATGATGATGTATTTTTTCGTTCAGACCGGATATTTTGCATCATGAACATCTGTTTTTTGTTTTGGTTATACACACGCGTAGAACTTTACGAGTTTGTTGGCTAAATAAAAACTAAAAATTTGTCAAAAATACATGATTAAGAACATTTTGCAATATATGCAAATATTTCTTGCAGCTCCCGTTTTCATTCCTGATTCTTATTCTATTAAAATCTTTTAAAAAAAAATTAACAATCTGCATTTTAATTAAAAATGTTTTGTGCCATCATCAGCTGTTTAATGATCCCATGTGGTTTTTAAGTAAAACGAAAAATGAGATCGTATTATATCTACTAAAACATTACACAGATGGGATTTCAAGTGTAAAAAAGTCATTTGTACCGAATGGCGCGGTGTCGCATAGACCAGAAACGGCACCATGACCAGAAAACAGTAATGACATTCTGGCACCGTTTTTCTCTGGTCCGTTTCTGGTGCTGGGGGACTGTGCCAAATAGAACGGAACCAGAAATTCTCTCTGTTACAGTTTGTATTTTTATTGTACTAATACTCTTTATAAGTTTGTAATTTATCGTCAATTTGTATGGGAGGTAACCCTGCTGGTAACACTACGATCATGAAATTTACATGGCAGATGGATACGGAACAGAAACTTATAGTGTCCAAGTCAATTCAATAATTCAAAAAACAAGAAACTTTTTCTAATAAGAACATTAATTTAAAACGGGTTTGTATGGGAGGTACCCCCCTAGTGGGCCGATTCTCCTTCTGTGAGTTTCAAACTTCATGACAAACTTATAATACTATTCACTCCCGTGAAGATTATAATAACGAAGAGCAATCAAAAAAAAGAAAAAGAAGTAAAAAGTAGTTGTTTTGGTGCTGGTGCTAATACACTGAAATCTGGTGCCAATTTTTATGCAACTTGGCCGCACTGTTTTCCCAATGCGACCCTGCTTTTTTTCGTTTTCAGCTGTAAACGTACTGAAATCTGGTCCTGTTGCCGTTTCTGTTCTATTCGACACAGCGCCAGAACATGAGTTCTCAGCTAGAACAACAACTACAAATTCATCGTTCATTTCTCCTGTGGTTGTTGTAGTTTGAACTGGAGTTCTGTGCGAGTTCTGCCAGAATTCGAGTTCTGCTTTGTCTGAATACACTATAAAATAAATAGAGATGTGTGCCAGCATTTCCAAATGCAAAGTCATTGCTCAGATAAACCAAATGGCCGAGTGCAAACCAATATTTTGTATTTACTTTTCTTGCTGAGTCCATAAAAATTCTGTATAGGCCCCATAAGAAATAGAGGTGGCGCCAAATTTTTACAGTTAAGTGTTGGTCTCAATTGTTGACGTCACAAGCATATTATTATTAAACATAACATGAAAATGTATTGGAAATTTAAAAAATCAGTGTTATGAAGTCAATTGTTTGCGCTCTGATCAGCTGTACATAAATTAAGTGTACAGTACGTAAAAATATGAAGCCACCCTTAACAGTATTCAACATGACATGTTTCAGGGTGTAACTACAAATATAAGGAGAAAAGTTCATATTTTACTGATGTTTACTCAAAATGCTTATTTTGGGTGTTATATTGATTTCTATCTTAATATCCTTACTTGATATCCAAATAGTTAATTCAAATATTCATCAATATCCGAGGGAAACCCCATTTTTAAGCCTGCGAGTAAGATCTTCTGATAATCGTTTAAGAACTATTTTTAATAGAGATCTGCATCTTGACAGCAGTAAAAATAGAGTTGTATTTTTAAGAGGTATTTTATTAATTTATCGTTCTTTTATGAATGGAATTTTAATATTATGGTTTGGTACGACATATAAAAACCATTATTTACAAAATTAAATAGCGACTCCAACATTTGGACACTGATATTGGAAAGAATTCTAAATTTTGGTAGTCTGATGTTGCAAGATCTAGACTGTAAGGCGGGTGGGTTAGGACTTCCCATTCGGTACCATCGAGATAGGGTTCACCACGTTTTCACAGCATTGTCATGAGTAGAGATTAATGTCTCATATCTGGTTGCCCATTCCGGCCGTTTCTCATCAATCGCACACTTCAATCGTATCAGTTGTTGTCTGAAGAAAGACCCGGCGATGTTCTGAAGCTCATAGTACACGATTCCCTTCTGGTCCTACCAAATGCAAAGCACAACCTTGCTGCCATGAATGTTTTGCTTTGGTGTCAATGGTCCGTGTTCGTCGCGCTTGCGTGCGGTGACGATACGATTCAAAAATGAGTTCCTTTTGTACCGTTAAAGGAGCTTTTTCGGAAGCAGTGACACGCAGTTCGATATCTCTTAGTTTGAGTTTGAAGCCACCAAGTTTCCGACTTTCAGGACCATATCAATGGCTTTCAACCGCAATGAAATAGCTTGTTGTGTTTGGCATGTGTGGTTTTCCAAAATTTCATCCAATTGGCCTTCTACAAACGTTGGTGGCCTTCCTTTGCGCTCCTTGTCAGCTCTGTAGAAATCAACACTTTTAAAACTTCGGAACCAGTTCTCGCAGGTTGAAATTGATAGAACACGCTCTTCGTAAGCCTCACACAACAGACGATGACTGCTGAACTTTTCTTCAGATGGAATCAAAATACAAATGATTCGTGCGAATGGAGTTTTATAGGTACAAAACAGACATAGTTATCGAATGAAAAAAATATGTTGCTGACATTTAGATGGAGTGAAATTTAATCTATAATGTGGTAAAATGATGAAGCAATCCTTTAAAACTTACTTGTATACCCAATATTTATAACCTAAAGATGCTATCATTTGTGAATTTAGGGCGGTTCTAACCGACGATTTACTTTTTCTCATTGATACGAGCGTATGAGAGAGAGTTTTGAGGAACGCGACTACTAAAGTCGCAAAAATGCACTTTCCTGAAGCAAAATTCATTTTAGAGGAAGGGTAGTAGCAATAAACCACTGAACCTATTTTGTTAGATATGTACTGTAAAATTTATCAAAATAGGTCCAGAGGCTTAGGTGTAAAAAGGTGTTAAAGATAACGGGCATTTTCGGCGACGCCACCGCAGACAGGACAGAGGGGATCCTCCTCATGCTTAAAGCGGTGCAGATAGTATTTAAAGCATCCGTGTCCTCTGATCATCTACGCCACAAAGAAGCCTACTTCACCGTGGTTCTGTTCGGTACGTCGAGCGGATACCCGCCGTATATGAGCTTTTTACCGCTTCCGTCATTTCAGCTGCCAACTCCAAGTGAGCTTAGTTAAGCCAGGACCTGATCTTTGCTGCACGACTACTAGAGCAATGAAGTCAGCGTATCCAATCAGGGTTGCGCCTGTGGGCAAGTTCATCATGAGAATACCGTCGTACATCACGTTCCACAATGTAGGACTCAGGACCGAGCCCTGTGGAACACCACACGTTCTATTCACGCTCTATCTACGTAATAATTGGATCCGAAGACGTAAATCGTAATCGTAAATTAATTTTCAAAAATGGGTTTTGAAGCTGAGAATACGGACTTTGTGATAGAGCTTTGGAAAATTAAAGAAAAAATTTTGATCTCCCAGAAAAAATTCCCAAAAGTGGCCAAAATAGCCATTTTTGGGACATTTGACCTTGAATTACTCAAAATCTTGACGTGATGGACCATTTTGGACATCAGATTCGTGTTCAGCGCGCAAAAACCTACGAGAATTAGTACCACAAGATCTTGTAAATGGAAAAAGTTAAAATTTCGCAGGCCTGTGTAATTTACCATTATTTGAAGAAGAGGGAGAGAGTGAGTAAACAAACTTTAACCGAGCTGGAAAAATATAAAGGTGCAAGCGAAAAAAGCTGTTTTTGTTGTTGTATGCCGTGAGTTGACTGAGTCGAAGAGAGGAAGAAAAGGGGGAAGAATGAAAAACAATGCAGATAAGAAAGAACAAAAACGGTGTAATCCAAAATAAAATTTTTATTTTAAAAAAAAATATTTCATGTTTTTTTCTAATTCGGGATCACTGATTCTGAATCTGTCTCAGTTTTTACTATTAAGCTACATACATTTGGTTTCTTGAAAACCGGTTGCTTCACAACCTAATGAAATTTTTGCATTTATTTGCGAACTCTGAAATAAAGTAGTAAACATAAAACTGTTAAAACAAAGGTAACGCTATTCTTGACACTTTCTAAAATTCAACAATTATCTTAATTTATTAATTACACAGGTCAACAACGTTTTGTTCTAGGAAAGTGTAGGGTCATTTTCGAAGTAATTTTTTGCGTAGAATCCGAATCCCGTCAGGATTTTGAGATATCCTAACCTAAAAGTGCAAAAAACGCTGTTTTTGCCCATTTTTGAGGTTATGTAGCTACGAAGATTTTGCTCTTCATAAAAAAGTAGACGTGGTATTTTAAAGTATAAGTCTTCCTCTTTTAAATGCCGTTGAGTTTGCTCAAATATCTTTATTTTTCCTGAGATATCGCATTTTGAAGTTTCCATGTTTGTGAATTTTTCGTTATCGAAATTTTCTTGTGCGAGTATGTAATCGACCGTATCACGTCTCATGTTATCTCAATGGATTTTCGAGCAAATTTTTAAGCAAACTCAACGGCATTTAAAAGAGGAAGACTTATACTTTAAAATACTACGTTTACTTTTTTATGAAGAGCAAAATCTGCGTAGCTACATAACCTCAAAAATGGGCAAAAACAGCGTTTTTGCACTTTTAGGTTAGGATATCTCAAAATCCTGACGTGATAGAGCAATTTAAACCCCGGATTCGGATTCTACGCAAAAAATTACTTCGGAAATGACACTAAACTTTTATAGAACATTCCGAACCCATTTTTTTGCAGACCTGTGTTATTATTATCACAGGGCCTTTCTTTGTCAAAAAGTCATTAAAAATACCCATAAAAATAAAAAGAACTTGAAAAGTCCCATTCCCCTTATTTATTGATATTTCATGCAACAAAAATGTTGTCCAGTGTAATCATTCAAATACAAAAGTAAAAACAAAAAATTAGAACAATTACAAATTAACTAGATTTCCCGGCGCGCGTTGCTACGCCCTAGCTCAAAAATAGGCATACGTATGTCAAAATTGTTTTCTTTGGTGAAGATCAAACGGATATGTCCATTTTTAATCGTAAAATATAGTAAAATAGTAAAATGAAACAAAGAAAATCAGTATTAATTTCGTAGTGCAATTGAATGAACAATATTTTTTGTTAGTCCCTCTTCAGCCAATATAAATAAGTTCGAAGACTTGCAAACGCGAGAACATGGCCAAATCTAAGCCGCAAATGGACATAGTTTGGCCTTGCAACTTATTGATTGTCTTTGCCAATCTAATGGGATATTGAAAGAGTTTGACTTCAATTAGGACGTCTGTTGGGATTATTGGAATCCATTCAAAATACTGGCTTTGATAATGTTCTTCATTAATTTTTTAATGACCAATCGCGTGCCATTGCACAGCCGTGGTGGGTTCAAATTGCGAAGTAAAATAGCCGGAGATCCAACTTTCAGTCGTAGAATGTGTCTGGCAAATCCAGTAAGTTCAAAAACTCTGTTGAATAATTTACAGCTTCGTTGGCATCGCAAACTGTATCGATAGATTTATATGATACGAAGTTGCCTTGCAACAACTGTTGTATCTGAAAGCTTAAATTGTCTACGTGCACATTTTTTGGTGTTTATGTGTTGTATGCGTACATCGGGGAATATGCGGTCAATGAGAGCATTTTGCGAATCAACGATTGCGCTGAAATCGGTGGTCAATTTTATGCAGCCAGTATTTTCATGGACAGTAACTTTTCCATAGCCAATACGTAACAAATGATTTGAGAATGTGTCAGCGGATAGATCTTGTAGCATTGTACGCGCATGTTTCTTGTTAGCTGGACTTTTTCAACATTACGTTGAACATGGAATGACGGGAAGTGTTTCTCTTAAATCACCTAAAAGGAGTAACAGAGTGACGCCGAATAGTTTGTCGTTGTTTTTTTTAACTTTGAGTGTTCTGTTCAACGCCTCAAGATAATGTTTGTGGGCCATAGTGCACTCATCCCAGATGATAATGTTGCACTATTTCAGGACTGTGACCATGAACGATTGTTTTTTTTATGTTGTACACTGTGTCTGGGCTATTTTGAATATTCAGCGGCAGTTTAAATGCTGAATGAGCTGTTAACGAAATGAGAAATGTTTTGCAAGTTCCAAAAGATACGTCAGATTACTTCATTGGAGTTGATGTACCTGCCAATTTGATAGCGCATTACTTCGTCGTTGTCATTCAATCGATTAGCATTCACATCGGTATTCTGAATTTGAAACACAGACATATCCCTGCCTTTATTCACACACTTGCAAATATATTTCATGGACTTCACCGAACTGCAGAACTCAACATTAATATGAGCATTGAATGTTTTGCTCAGCAGAGGCGAATATGGTACCACCCAACGATTGTCAATGTTAATGTCTACGTTATTGATATTATTCGTTAATGATTGTCCTCCATTATCAGTATTTCTTCGACGATATATTGGATATCCGTCGACGTTTGTGACCGTGTCGTTGGTGAAATCTTTAGGAAAACGTTTTGTACATTTTCCATCTGACATGCAAGGCAATAATCGGTTCAGATCACCGCGTAGACGGATCTGCGATTTCCGCGGAAATTACACTATCGATTTCTTCAGGGCGTATTTTGTCGATAAACCAAATCAAAATGTGTGCATGAGGTAATCCTCGCTTCTGCCATTCAACCGAATACATCCAGCAACCTGTGGGACCGACTGCGTGTAATTTTGTAATGAAGCTCATTAAAGACATCAATTTTTGTTTGAACACACTTGCTGTAATAACATGAAGATGAATTGTGTCTTGGCCAGGCAATAACAAAGATGTAATCTCCTGCCATTTAGGATTACATGTAAACGTTATAAATAAACACGGTCATCCGCACTCGCGCACGAAAGCCATAGCATCCTGTATGTATTCTTGCATATGACGTGGACTGCCTACATACGATGACGGTAGAATGATTGAGTTACTAATTTCGGCGGTGTCGCCGTTCCTGATAGCGTCTCGCAAGTGAATGTATTCTTCCGCACGCAGTTTATTTTGATTGTGTCATATGAATCGCAGTCGTTCGCTATCTACCTTCACGTATATGTCGACGATGAATTGTTGGCACAGCTCACGACATCGTAGAATGACGTTGTCCTGACCACGTCGAAACAACATATGATACGCATAAAAATCTATCGAGCTCACTTTTTTTTTTGTTTCGGCTCCTGCACAACATATTCATAAATATTCTTTAATATTAATTGAAAATGATCTCAAAATAAGTAATGGCGGGATCTCGTTGTTTAATGTTTATGCAATAACCGTCTTGCCCCTTCCAGAAAATTAGCGGATATTGGAGAGCGTCGTATGAACGGTGTGTGTCAGCGATGAACTCCAGATTATTGTTTCTTTTTCGAATCACAATTTCTCGAGTCTCTGTGCGGTCGCCAACTATGATTCCAGCAACTTCGTCCACAACAGGCGCGTTGAATATACGCACATGTTCTCCAGCTGGTGTTTTATTATGATTGATGACAATAGCGTGATTGTCATTTTGAAATTCGTGCATGTGTGATTTTCAGAATTTCAATAATTCATGGTGCCGATTCTATAGGGTGTCCAGCACGCCGACGATGCGCTTGGCGTTAGGCGAAATGAGGTTAGTGTAGCCACAACGTGCATCTACGCAATTGGCGTCCTTACTGCCCATGAAGTATATTTGTAAAAATTATGTGTTTCGTTTTGCATCGGCAGCAATGAGCCCACTTTGTGGTACACTTGGCCTACGATTTTGAACGTTAAATTGAATTGTTGGCCATTTGCTGCGGTATTATGAACTATTTCTGTTGCTCCGAACGATTTCATTTGGAAGCATGAATTGAATGTGCGAATGGACTACAGGAAGAGGTTTGAATATGAATCCGTTCCGATGAGTAAGCCGTTCAATGGTTCTGATGGTGTCTCAATTTCTGGTAGTTGCACTTTTCTTGATGCGCAACAGATGCTAGCTGACTCATGTTTAAATTTGAGCGCGTGACAATGGGGACATTATTTGTCGATTGCACCAATCAGCACTTTTGGATGAGTGGAATATTCAATATCTCATCATACTCGAATGCGAGACGAAGGAACGAAGCGGATGTAAATGCTCGATGTACTTGTTGGCGTTGTCGGTCATTTGCTCTGTCTGTGTCATTTGCGCTTGTCTCCGTTCCAATTGTCGTGTTCATTTCGTTCAGATCGTGCCTCTTGTGATCGAGACGCACGCAAAGTTTTCAAATTTACCAATTTTACCAAGTTTGCCAAGTTGCGTGAATGCTTCTATTGTCTTTTATTGTGGTCTGTTTCTGCGTTTTCAAAATGTCCAGTTTAGCAATTTACGAGTTTTTTCCGTTATATATATGTATATGTAAGTTAAACTGTCTTGAAAATTGCTGTTCTTTTAATATATTTTTCTTCTTTTAGTTAATAGTGTATTTAATTATATTATTAATTTGTTTTTAATTTAGAAATAGAACACTTTTACTTTTTTTTCTGTTTAGGTTTCTATATATAATTTTGTTCATATGTTTTTGTGTTTAAAGATGCGTATATTTTTATACTATGTATGATTTTATATTTGTGGTTCTTGTTTATAGTATCATCTTAATGAGTTTTCTTCCTTTTGTTGTTTTACTTGTTTTGTAAGCTTTAAAATATAATTGCTTTAGTTTTTTTTGTGTTTTTTTTCTTCCCATTTAAAAATGAATTAGAAATTAACTTTAAAATATAATTTTTCATTTCCTTCTTGGTTTTTATACTCTTCACGGGAGTGAATAGTATTATAAGTTTGTCATGAAGTTTGTAACACACAGAAGGAGACACCGCAGACCACAAAAAGTATAAATATTTGTGATCAGCTCGATGAGACGAGTTGATTTAGCCATGTCCGTCTGTCCGTATGTCTGTATGTATGCATGCAAACTAGTCCCTCAGTTTTTGAGCTAGAGAGCTGAAATTTTGGACATAGGTTTCTTTTTACCATACGCAGCACATTTGTCAGCCGAATCGGACCACTAGGGGGGGTACCTCCCATACAATCCTTTATATTAATGTTCTTATTAAAAAAAGCTGAAATTTGGACACTATAAGTTTGTAATCTATGGCCATCAATCGTGTAAATTTCATGATCCTAGGGCTACTAGGTGGGGTACCTCCCATACAAATCCCCCCTTTAAATTAATGTTCTTGTTAGAAAAAGTTTTTTGTTTTTTAACGTATCGAACTGAATTTTGGACTCAATAAGTTTCTGATCTATATTCATCAACCATATAAATTTCATGATCCTAGGGTTACCAGGAGTAGAGATGAGCTAAACATGATGAAACAGTGACACAGCGATTCTAAACTGTGATTGAGGTACAGTCATTTAAAGGGAGAGACATAGTTTACTTGATTGATTGTGACTCACTTTGATTCAGTTGCTCCCTAATCTGTGATTACCAATCACAGTTTAAACAAAGTGAACTGTGTTTCTCCCTTCAAATGACTGTGACTCAATCACAGTTTAGAATCACTGTGATTTTACAATCACTGTGTAGCTCATCTCTAACCAGGAGTGGTACCTCCCATACAAACCCAAATTAAATGGTAAACTTTTAAAGAATAAATGTACAATAAAATTGCCACTCAAACTGATGTGATGCTAAGAAAGGAAGGTTGGATGTTACCCGGAGGAGCGTGAAGTGTATTACATCTTTGGCATAGCCAATGATAGCCTTCTTTCTGGTTTTTCATCATTTTTGTTATACTCTTGTAAAAAGGTTTGTTGTTAATGGTTTTTATAGTATTTATCAATAATATATTTCGTTTTATTAAATGTTTTTGTTAAATTTTTATACAAATTTTTAATTGCTTGTTTTTTTTTTTGTGAGTGTAGTTGTTGTTATTTTCATTATACCTTTTCATGGTTTTTATAGAAAAATCATTTTTTTTTAAATATTTTATTGCAATTTATTGTTTTATTTCACTTTGAAGTTGTTATTACAAAAATATAAATTTTGTTTCTAATTATAATTTTTTTTTATTACTTGCACAATTCAACTTTTCTTTAGATTTTTATTTATACGGAAGAACTGGATTTTATCTGGACCTATCCTTTATCACTCACTTTCAAGACTACCTTTTCATTTGTTTACATTTCTACATTTTTACATTTTTATACAATGTTTTTATTTCGGACTAGCTCAAGTGCAAGCGGTAACATCTGCCGATTATGCTGTTATCAAACTACTTCTATTTTTACAAAAACAAGAATAGCATAATTGCTTATTCCGTTTGTATTTGAACTTTAACTTAAACTTGAAAAATATTAGAGTAAAAGAGTAAGATCGTAATTTTAAATGAGTGAATGAGTGATACCCTACTTAGGTGCACAGCATATGATAATATAAAAATTATATGATAACATGTAACTTTAGTTATACCCTACTTAGGTATACAGCATATGATAATATGTAACTCGTGTACCAATGGAGGTGGGAGATAAGGTCCGTATGCAAACGGCGCATCGACCGTGGAAATCGGCAAGGGTGATTAAGGTTACAGATAATCCGAGATTTGTTATCGTAGAAACACCAACAGGTGAGCAATACAGGCGACACAATATACACCTGCACAGGACTCTGGCAAACATACCAGTCATGCATTCCACGTTGACTAGCACCGATAACCGAACCAAACTGGCTAAGATTCAATGTTCGTCATAGTAAATAGAAATAATGGTAAAAAAAAACCGAACAGAAGATCAGGGTCAACGAGATTTGCTATTGAGTTCAGCAGGCAGTACTGAAGCGACTTCACCGATTGCAATACCTGGGAGGGTCAGCCGATATGGACGAAGCATCATATATATATAATCTATGGTATCTAATGAATTTTTTAAATCATTGTTTATATATAATCTATAGTAACTAATGATTTTTAAAGCATTGGATATATAATTAAAGTATTGTATGCATATAATCTATTGTTTCTGATGAATTTCTTGTTAAAAATTAAGCATACCGCTTCACGGTTCTACCCAACCAAAATGTAACAATCAATGTAAATTTATTTTTTTTAAAAAAAAAGCAGGATTTTATACTATTACTTAACACTGCTTATCACAATATGCTATACTCAACTTAATGTGTTATACTTATAATGCTTAAACATGAATATTTATCAATAAAGTCAGTCTTAGACTTATACACAGCCATCAAAGTCTATCATCTATCTTACACTTATTGTTGCAGTGTACCGCTGTAGTTCTCTGGTAAACACACATCAGTTCTCTGGTAAACACACATCAGTAAAGTATTTTATATCTCTCTCTTACTCATGCATAAACATTCATTCTCTACGCTGCAGATGAACAAGCCAAATTGTATCGCCCCCTCTACGTCTCTCAAGTTTTTTGGTTTTTTTTGTTATGCGAAACAAGGAGGTAAAAATCTTCCAAAGATACCTATGGCCCGTGCCACAAGTTATGTCAGATTCATTAGCCTACCGACTAAAAAACCCCGTATCGCCTCAAGCCCCTTTCAATCCCTACGGCACCGCCGAAGCATTCCTTCGTAGGGAGGGATAGTAAGCTTAAAATTAAGCAGGTGCCATTTTTCGCTCGTACATTCGAGCACCCCTCATAATGTTGGCATTTTCAGAAGAGAAGGTTGCCCAATCATCCACCAATGTTGCCAAGGAGATCCAAGGCGCGCATACACTCTTCGTCGCTTCGCTTCAAAACGGGGGCACTCATGAAGAAGATGCTCCGGATCCTCCACGACATCTTTGCACAGACCACAGAACGGATCCGCAGCGAGCCCAAACTTCTGGAGATACTGCCTGAAACATCCATGGCCAGTTGCGAATTTCATAAATTCGAACTCTACATCACCAGAATGACGCTTAAGCCAATTCATAATATCTGGGATAAGCTGGTGTATCCTCCGCGACTCTACCCTAATTCACCTGTGCTGCCAAATGTTCAGGTATCTGGACTTAATCTCCTCCATGTCTGGAGGAGCACTCCTTATACCACGAAGGTATGACTTGGTTGCAAGTGCCCCGGCCCAGTTTGGAGCCGCATAAAGTAGTATGGATTTACTCACCTAAACTAGTAGAACCTGAGATTATTGTCTGGGTCCCCCTAGGTTTGGGAGAATCCTGGCCAGTTTTTGTGGGATGGCAGCTGCTAAGTGCCACTTGAAACATAAACAAGCCAACCAAAAAAGGCAGCTGCCATCACACAAAAACTGGCCAGCATTCTCTCAAGTGCCACTTGAAACATAGTCGATGGTCCAAGAGTACACCCAGGTTTTTGATGCAAGGCCTCGACTCAATAGAATGGCTCCAATTTCTAACCGAGGGTGTTTCCACCTTTTAAGAACCATCTCGGTCTTATGCTCCGCCAGAACAAGGTGATTCTGTGTTAGCCATTTCCTCGAGGCTGTTACTGTCCTCTCTATTTTGGATGTGACTCAGAGTCTTTGTTACCACGACAATAGCAATGTCATCCGCATATCCGACGATCTCCACCCCATCGGGCTTACAAATCCGCAGGATGCCATCATACATGACATTCCACAGAATTGGACCTAGTACCGAACCTTGTGGGACACCGCCAGTAATGTCAAATGTCCTAGTGCCTTCTTTCGTGTCATAAACCAGGATTCTCTCTCTGAAATAGAACACTACTGTCTGGATTAGGCAACACGGTATTTCCAAAATGCTTAGCGCGTTTATGTTGCAGCTCCAATCTGCAGAGTTGAAGGCATTATTTACGTCTAGTGTGACCACTGCGCAATACTTCTTGTCACCGCCAAGCCATCTAGTGCCATTTAAGGCCTCCCTTGCAATGCCGCAGATCTTTTGGATTGCGGTATCCCTTCTCGGCCTGAAGCCAAATTGCATTACAGCCAGACCATTTGGCGACTCCGTTTACTGCTGCAATCTGGCGCAAATAATCCGTTCAAAGATTTTCCCAGTGGTACTCAGGAGACACAGGGGCCTATACGAAGATGGTAGCTCTGGGGACAGGTTTCCTTTCGGGATGAGAACCAGCTGCTGCTTCTTCCAGCATTTGACAAAACCTCGCAGAAGACGTGAGGTTTCGCTGCAATGGCTCTCTTAAGGATGACATTAGGGATGCCATCCAACCCAGGCGATTTGTTTACCTTCACCCTACTCAAAGCCGCTTCTAGCTCAAGAGTGGTGATAGTGGGCACATTCTCGTCTGCAACCTCAAGTGGTCGAAGTATCTTCAACCATCCTCTGGTGGGAAGAGGGCGGCTACTATTTTTTCCATTTGCAAGGCGGAGGAAGGGACTGACGCCTTTAGGCCATTGAACTTGCGCGTTACAATTTTATAAGCGCTGCCCCAGGGATTCTGATCCACTTCTCCTATCAGTCTGCAAAAGGCATTTCGCTTGCTCCTGCAGATCTCCTTGCCTAGTAGGGACTTTTTGTGCCTAAATTCGTCGAGGAAGAGAAGAGTATCCTGAGAAGCAGGATTCTTCCTTCTGCTGTGCTGGAATCTTCTCCGTAGTTGATGGCACTGCGAGCGAGGTTCCGCTATTTCATCACTCCATTAGTAGTTAAGCTTCCTGCATTGCTTCTAGTCTTCCTAGGCATAGAGCCATCGCACATCCTTGTGAGGCCCTGCATAAGTTGCCCGGATTGCTGACTCGCATTACCAGGCGCTACTTCAAACTCGGAGATAAACAGATCCAGAGTTTCCTTATCCAGCTTCCGATTTTTCCAAGCGATACCCAGGGCCCACTTCCTCAATCTCAGTCTTGATATAGTGAACCTTGCCTGAGGGGAAATAAAAATTTGTATCGCTAGGTGATCACTATTGGTGTAGACATCTGCATCCTCCCATTTTATAGCATTGACAATCGATGTGCTACAGAAGGTGAGATCTATTGCCGAACTGCCTCTCCCGTTGTCAAACGTGATTGAGTTGTCCCTATTAACTAGAACCATATCCAGCGATTCAAATGCTTCCAAAACAGCCCGTCCGCGCCACCACTAGGCAGTGGTGCTAGTACAACCCCATTCTACCGGCCATGCGTTAAAGTCACCGGCGATTATGAGTGAGGATCTATGCCTCGCAGCACTAGCAAGTCTATCCAGGAAGTCATCAAATGAATCATAACTGACGTTTGGCGATGTGAAGCAGCTGCAAAAATGGATATCCCGTATTTTGGCAAAGGTGAAACCATCATACGAGCAGGGCTCTCTATGCTCAAAGGAAGCATTGCCTTGTAGCCAGATAGCTGCTTTGCCACTAACATCCTGCGTCCACACATTTAATTCTTCCTTCGGCCTATGGAACTCACTAACCAGTAGTACATAAGCCTTCCTGTCTATGGCTGTTTGGGCTGCAGACACTTTATCATGCCTTGCTTTCAGATCACGCATAGCGTTCTTAAAGGCTTCACACTTGTAACTCCCAGAAGCATGTGCATTCTTACCTTCCGGACAAATAAGACACTTGGGATTTTCCCGACATGTCTTTGCAATATGTCCCTCAGCTCCGAATTTCAGGCATAATTTTGAGCGGTCCGCACTATTCTTGCATCCTCTCGCAATGTGGCCCTACTCCAAGCACTTGAAGCACCTTGTGGGACTTATATGTAGTCTCAGACCGCAACGAGCCCAACCCACCTTCAACGATCCCGCCTTAAGCAGTGATTCTGCCTGCTTGACCGGTAAGGTTATATTTGCTGTCTTCGTCCCATCTCTAGCAAATCTCATTGCTTTAATGGCAATGCTGCTGGGCTTGATTGCAGGAAATTGCCCGGTAATGGCTGCTCTCAATTCTTCTGCCTCTATTACTTCATCCAGATCACGACATTCTATAACTTCTTGCTGGGAAAGCGATTTCACTGTTGCACAGCTCTGCCGGGCTTCCTTAATCTCATCCTTTAGGGCTTTCGTCTGTGCACTACCCTTCTTAGAAACTTGGAGAAGAGTTTCTCCCTTGGCCGTTCTGCGTACCCTGCCAACGTTGTTGCCAACTTTCTGGTGCTCAGGTTTCCCTTTTATCGTCCTTAGGACGTCTGCATAGGATAGCTCTGACGCTTTAGTAATGACTAGAGCATCGGGGGGTGTTCGGCGAGACCTTACTTCAACTTTTTTAGGTGGCTTGGAAGGTGCCCCACCCTTATTTTCAGAAAATGGACGCTGCGTTTCCGTATTCTTTATCCGCTTCTTCCGATGCTCGGCTACTTGCCATTTATTTTCCTTTGGCTTACGGTTTTCATCTGCAACCCTCAATGTTTACGAGCCACTATCATGATTATTATTTATACCTGATATCTTTACAGAGGGTAGATCGTCCTTCGCTACATTTACGCTAACCGCACGCTTCACCTGTGCTCTCCCATCTGTCTGTACACCAACCGTGGCGACGCTCACTGCTAGCCGGACAGGATTCAACTTTTTGTTAACCACGTCTCTGTGAAGCCTTATTGCCGTAGCTAACAGCTCTCTCATCTCGTTGTTAACATGCCGCTGCTTCTCCATCATCACGGCAAGCTGCTCCAATTTCCTCATTGCGCTTGCTGTATGCGGCTCCTCCGGACAATCTTCCTACTGTTATCAGCTGTTGTCTTTCCTGGCTGAGGTGATTTCGACTTAGTCGGCTTAGCAGAAACTGTAATACGCTCACTTAATGCAACACCCACCTCTTTCTCCTTTACTCTGCATCCTCATTCGTTTGTGTCGACGGCGTATTCTCCACTGCGGCATTTGTGATTCCCACCTCTGGCACAGTTTCTGATCCTACTTTGAAAGGAGAGGGCACTTTATTTGCGCAAGCTACCTCCCACGGGATCGTTTGTGGATCTTCGGCCTTTCTTGGAGGCGAGCGACACATCTTGCTGCTCCGCCTGAAGGCCAAATCTCCAGATGAACTTGTAGCTTTGTCCGCTACGGCAACCAAGTTGGCCATTGCCGTAGTGGTATTCTTCTCGAAAAAATTCAGCATTTCTTGTTTTAGTTTGCCAGCGCATCGTGTGCAGGGGGTGGGCCGTAACAGTCAGGAACGGGTATACCCTTGGGACACAGTCCCTACCCCAGTTCCCTGAGGCCTGACCTACGCTTTACCAGTCCCGGAATACGCGGACGGACTGGAGCTCGCCCGGGGCAACGCAGCTTACTGAACTGCGTCCAATGTACACTCCCTGACCAGGGTCCAAAGTGGCTGGTTTCTGACCCACGCCACGCCTGCCGCCTCGGTAGAGCAGACTCAAATCACCCCTTCACCATCATTAGCGGAAAAACTAACAACGATTCGGAGACGCCCAGCGCGATGTGACGGGGATCGGTCATCTCCGCGTTGTAGGCCTACCGCCAGGCTTATATTACTGCCGACCTATCAGGGTCAGACCCAGCGTATATTCGAGAACATAATCAAGATGCATGTCAAATTATATGTTTTCGGGCTCGCTGATTACGAATTTGATCTTCAAATTTTGAAAATCCACTCCTTTCCACCAGAATTACGAAATTCAAAATGACGGATCCAATAAAAGGCAATACAAACAGTTTTCAAGTTTCTTCGTGTACCTTTTTTTTGTTACTATTCAATAATTACAGTCAGACTAAATAAATATACTACACAAACATTTAGTAATAACAGAAATCTGATAAAATGAAAAGTTTGACATAATTCATGTACACTCTTCGTATTTATTTCTTGTGCACAAAAAATAGCATAAAAGCCAAGGTAGCAAGTGGTAGCAGTATTCAGTAACTATTACTTTTTTGAGTAACCTCTAATAGGTTTCAAAGCCGCATATGACGGCTTTGTATTACTATACAGTTTGAAAACTCAAATTTTATAAAAAAAATTGCAAAAAATGTATCTACGTATTGCTGCAGCTAAAAATTTTGTGTCGAGGTATTGATATGTACTAAAGATTTCTCGTATTTTACTAACCTTCCGAAGATGATTACATTTGGTTTTGTTCAATTTACTTCATTACAATATCTTTCACATGTGTACAACTTTCACTATTCATCGACAGTAATACGATGCTCAAACGAAGGCCACGTTGCGACTGAAAATACAGAGGATACTTAGGGTATAGGACGTTGCTATGAACGGTTTTCATTACTCAAGGCATTACTGTAGCCAACCCAAAGACAAAAAAACTCTATCTAGAAACTTTTTTTTTCGACTTTTGACCAGCTTTTTGGGAATCGGCCGCACTGTGCGTCACGAGAACTTCACAAGGGTGTGCGACTTTTAAGCTACCCCTTCCATTCTCGCCGCTCATTGCTTGGATCTAACCTACATATCTGCAGGCCGTCCACTATCCGCCACTTGTGACCCCCACTCTGGCTTGAGCAACACCGAATGCGTCTCTCAAGTACATCATCACATTTGATTTCTGTAACACTTTTTTTGAACTTACACCTCGCTAAAGAAGTTTTACTTCCGGGGACTGCACGATGTGCATAGGTTTATTTGGAATTTAACTAATGGAATATTAATATTGCAGTAATTTGGGTCCAGATGGCTGCCTTATGTGCATTTAGTTCCTGGGATATTGAAAGTTACTGGAATGAGAAAAGAAAGCTAAAGCACGTTGCTTCCTTCAGCATTCATTTCAGACTAAATCGTTACCTGCCCTACCACGCAATGTAAAGCAATATTAGCAACGAGTGTTTCTTATTCTTAGTTAGGTATGTATGTAATTATATATATACTCTTATAATAAGATATCACGAAAGTTTTACTGCAATATGATGTGCAGAATAAGAATGCAAAACGAGTTCATAAACGATACAAACAAATTAATATTTATTTCACATTAATTTTTCATCAGGAAATTGATATTGTAATCAATCATTATAACAGTACAACTACTTTAGTTTATTATTCGAACATTATTGTTTGCAAGAGTTAATTCCAAATTTTCTTGACGTAAAAAAAAATCGGCTACATTAAATTTGTTTTTGTTGGATTCAATTATTTCAAATGCAGTAGCTAATGTTACGTGTGGACTTTTTATGTAAAAGAAGAAGTCATCATGGTTTACGTCACTGCAAATAAAAAAAAAAAAAAATTACAATATTAATTGTTTTCAACCTCAATTTTTGCATAACACCTAAGTTTGGTTTTACAAGGTACTTTCCTGTTCGTATACTATAAAACAAAAACGTGTTAAAAATATATTTTTCTTATGGAAAAATATAGACCTTTTGAAAACAAACTTGGATGTATAATTTCATTTTAATTCTATGTGTGAAAAAAAAATTATTCGGGAGCCACCTCTTCCAATCATAGAGATTCTCCTCGTAACGTAGGTTATTTCAACATTAAATATTGTTATATTTCAATAGTATTCAAGTGTCAGGAATGGTTGTGTTTTATTAGTTGAGCTGATTGTGTTATTTTTAAATTTTTAGTTCTGAAAAAAGCTTATAAGAGGTGGTATAGGTGTCTACCAAAATACGCGATTTGCGTTTATAATCCCGCGAAACAAAATTGAAACGCTCTCTGTATGATACAGGCGCCAAGTTACCTACCGGTATAATTTCACAGCGCTTTATACCCAGTAAGTGCATTATTTCTCGCAATTATTAAGCCCATTCCACTGGTTCAAGACATAAAATAGTGTATCAGAATTATAATTTGGTATAACACGAAGTGAAACTTCTTTAGCGAGGTGTAAGTCCAAAAAAAGCGTTACAGTAATCAAAATGTGATGATGCGCTTGAGAGACGTAGAGGAGGGATACTCATCGCACATTGCACACTGGTCGGAAAACCAAAATTTTGGCATAAATTGAAAAAAAAAACTTTGGATTTTAGCAAATATTCTTGATTTGCCTAAAAGGATATAAAACCAAGGACCAAAATCGTATGGTCAAATATTTTCTGCTGCAGCCCTGTTATTTTCTGATATCCATGAACACAGCTGTTTTTTACTGACAACTTTAATGTTTTGTTGTTGCCGCCTTACGTGTATTTTGGAAATTAAACAAGTAGTTAATATTACTTGAAACAAAAAAATGTAAGCAATGGAAAATAAAGAGCAAGGTATGTAGAATACAGGAGATAAGTCAAAGTTAATGTTTTTATGTTCTGTGTTGTTGGCTTCCTTAACCTTAATGTCACGTATTTTGTGGAGCAAAAGTTACCAGCTACTCGCTTCTACTCACAACCAATGATACAATTTTGTTCATTAAAATGTGTACAAAACTTTTGTTAATTTTTCATCGTTTTCGAAAATTTTGCATTTGTTTCAGCCAACCTACAGTTAATATGATATAAATGTAGATTGAAGTTGGACGGAAAACCGTTGCTGTTTCAGATTGCGAAAAAAAGTAGTTTTATCACTTGCATTATTAAGTATTTGCCAAACTTTAATAGACTTAGTGCAAGATTTAAAGAACAAAACTGGTTTTCCACAAAAATGATAGTTAATATCAACATTTATTAAGGAATATCCACTCATAACATATAACGCAGTCGGTTTGCGTTTAAAAAGAAAAATGGCTACCGATACAGAAACTTCAAAGAATCCGATTCCAATTTCTGAAGATGAAGCTTTAGCTATCCGTGGTATCATATGTCGTCGACTGTTCACAATGTTTTGGTACATGGAATTCTAATTATTTCGGCATCAGAAGTTCCCGTCGGATGTCTTAGCAAAAATGCGTGAGAGGCACGAAACAAATTGTACAAACTTGATAAGTTGTAGCATTCTCGACAAAACAGCCGAATCAATAATATGCTGGATATGTTTCTTTTAGAAGAGCCAACATTTGTATCCGATAAAGAAACTATATCTACTACCTACGGAAGACTTTGAAGCCGATTCTGATTGTGTAGAAGAAGAAGATTTTTAAATGACATTTGTAATTTGACTAAAAAATTTTGTTTTTCTTAAAATGATTTTCTTTAAGTCCGATTTTACTTAAATATAGCCATATAATGCAGGACATTATAAAACTTTCATATTTGTACATGAATTTACTTACAAGAGAAGTCTTGCTTTTTGTACAAAATGTGGCAATTTTCAACATTGGGTTATATGGGAGGTAAATTTGTCACATTCTTATTAATGACATGACTATAAATCGTGCCAAGTTACAACTCTGTACATACGTTTTTCTAATTTATGCAAAAATTTTGGTATTTCCGACCAGTGTGCATTGGCTTGTTCGTCTGCAGCGTAGAGAATGAATGTTTATGCATGAGTAAGAGAGGGATATAAAAAATGCTGTACTGATGTGTGTTTACTTTACGAGGAGGGTACGAAAAAGTGACCGAATAACCAGCAACCAGCCGAAGATGCTTTTCTCTCTCTCTCTTCGTGTGTGTCTTCGTTGTTGTTGTTGCGGCGGTTCGTTCACTGATCGTCGTACGTAAAACAAAGACTATGACAGCTGCGTGGCTTCGCTCACAACTTACGTCAAATAGATTGAAATCGAATTGAGTTGAATTGAATTGAGTGAGAGCGAGACACGAAATGAATGAATATGCAGCTACAGTGTTTTTAGTTAGAAAGCTGTTGGCAACCTGTGAAATGAGTTAGAAAGAATTAGCGTGCAAAACGAAATGAAAACTGCAGCATAGCCGAACACATCCGAATTATTTCGATTTTTCGTTTGATTTGAGGGAAGCGCGCAGGAATTGAGCGGAGAAAAAGACGCAAACGAGTCTGTAAGTGGTTGTGTGTATGTATATGCATACTACATATGTTGTTTTTGTTATTTTCTTTCTTCTTTTCCTTACGCACAGCAAAACAACAAACCCTTTGTTCTATGCAAAAAAAAAAAAAATGAAGGCACTCGAATTAATTCGAAAACAACCTCTCATTCCTACTCATTCAATTCATACATCTTTGACGGGTATTACACTTATGTGCGTGCAGACAGAATTCTCTCTTGAAATTACCGTTTGGTGGTAAAGTGAAGTGCGTGGGTCGGTGAGACGTTGTGTACGATGAAGAATTTTTACGAAATGCTTGGATCAAGCACAAAGAAGAACCGACATTCAGCAGCGTTGCGCTACACATCAATGTAATACGGGTCTTTGTGTGAATGTTGTGCGACTGAGTCTGAGACGTGAGTGCACAAATTCACTCGAATTCTTTCGGCGTCGCTTTCTATACCACTCAGTTTATATCAGAGTACCGAAAACCTCACTCGCGAGTGAGAGCGTTGTGTTATTTTCCTTTGCTCATATTCACGTATGAAAAATTTAAAAATATCATTCTCTTCCCTCTCACGAGAGCGAGCGAAATTTTTTTTTTTTTTTCTTCGTACGCGAACGTGAGTGATTTCGATTTTGTTCAAAAATGAATCGCTCTTTAATGAAGCGTTCATTTTCGAACGACTAGCATACATGTGTGTATGTATGTGTAGCGAGAAGCATCAACCTACGGTTGAATAAAACGAATAGAATAGAAAAAACGAAGCACTTTTTCTTATTTTAAATTTTTTCATACCCAACAACAAATTATCCCGAGATGACACACTCTGAAACGTACATGAGCAGAGCGCATGAGAGCACGTGAACGCACATAAATGAATTATTTGTACGAATATTTTTGTACTCTGGTTTATATCAATATAAATATTGTTGATTCGAACGTCGTTTTTTTGCCATCATGCAGATCTCTATTGTGCACCAAACAACAACATCAACAACAACACATCCGCAATTACTACAGTAGTATTTTCGATCTTCTCTTCAATCATATGTGCTCATGGAGTGAGCGAATTTCAATTACGCTTTTAATTTGTGTCTGACCTACATGACGCCGATCTCGCATATCAATTTATGTGCATGTCGCTGAGTCTTTGCTGTTATATATCATAAAAGTCAATACGTTATTTGACCCAATTATTTAAATTATTAATTATAATATGCTTTTAAAACTAAAATTGCTTCTTTAATAATGAAATAATTGAAATATTATACAACTCTAGTAATTATTTTAAAACTTGATTTCTAACATTTTGTGCAGCAGTTTCACTTCAATAGTGTGCTTATATAGGTGAGGCACATTACTAATTTTTTTTTTAAATAACTTTAAAAAGCATTGTAAGATGATATCGAGTTATGCTTTATAAATTTCAGTCAATATGATTATTGAAAATAAAATTCTCTTTTGGAGAAGTCACATTATGGTTTTGTATATGTTTATGATCAGCATGTCCTCAATTGAAACACATTTTTACGGTTGGAAGAAAATCGATGTGTAAAACACTTGGAAAAAGGGATTTTGTTTTTTTGATTAAATGTTATCTTCCCAAATTATGTACATAAAATATTTATTTTGATGAATATAATAATAACTATGTAGCGACTATACCGCAATGCATATTTATGTAGTTGGTAACCTTCTGCTTAGAAGGTCATTAGGGTGGAGCCTCTTCGTCGATGTCGTCTCACGCTGGTAAAAAGGATTACTGTTAAATCTGATTTACCTACTACAGTAAAAGCAGTCACAAATGGATGCACGATTAGAAAATTGTACCTTCGAAGTTTTATGCAATTAACACCAAAGTACATCACGTTGATGGGGTTTTTCGTTTACACCGGATATTTTGCATCACGAACAGCTGTTTTTTGTTTTGGTTATACACACACGTGGAACTTGCGAGGTTAAATAAAAACTAAAAGTTTGTGAAAAATATATGATTTAGAACATTTTGCAACATATGCAAATAATTCTTGCAATTCCCTTTTTCATTCCTGATACTTATTTTATTAATTCTTTTAAAAAAATTGACAATTTATGGTTTACTTAACAATGTTTTGTGCCATCAGCTGCTGTTTAGTGATGCGATAGGTGGAAAAACACAAAAAAACTTGGAAGCACTAGGAAGTGTTTGTTGGGCGAAATATATCTTGCGTGGTAGTTTAATGTTAAAAAAAAAAAAACAAAATTTGATATAAAAAATGGAAAAATACAAATGCATAATAAAATGCAATTCATATTATTTTAAATTTTTTTTTTTTACATGTTCGAAATAGCATACGTCTATTATTTTTAAATTGGTTTAAAACATCGGTATTTATTTTCTCCAGATTCTCATTTACTATTTTTTTGTGAACGCTCATGAGACATAAGCCTAGGGATTAAAATAATTAATTAACAACAAAGAACTCGGCACGCCCTTTGCAAGGGTATACAAAACATCAAAGCATAAAACAATTACTTTGTTTATACGATGCTCATATCCACTCTGCGAGTTTCGATATAACGAATATCGATTTTGGTGCTTATGTTTATAAGACGCAGTCGATTAAATCGATTTTGGTTTGTTTTCATTATGTCAGAGTAGCCATATGCATAAAATATAATATGGTTTTCTCAACAGAAAAAGGTATTTTTTGAAATCACATTGAATAAAATAATATATAAATGTAACATACTTATCTTAATTTTTAATAACATTCTACTATGATTTTGCAGTATATAGATCACAAATTATTAAAAAAAGTTAAAATAAAGCAAAAAAATTCTACCACATGGCAACACTTATGAAACAACATTCTGAAATACAAATCGAAATGACAGCGCTAAGTGTATATGCGACATCGGGAATCAATTTACAAAACCGAAATCGATTCTCATATGCTGGTTTCGTCAAATCGATTCATGTTTGACATTCGATTTGAAAATGTGGTTATAGATAGGTTTTCGTCGATATAAGCGTCGCATAAACTAGGTAAATATTAAAAATACGTACCATTAAGTCGTGACTCTCCCATTGTTGTTCGCAGCCAAGTCTTTACTCTTTTTAAAGTACTAAAAGATCTCGCTATTGTTGCAGTTGTACATGGAAGAGCCAAAATAATACCCAGAGCAGTTTTAATTGTAGGGAAAAACAAATCGTCATTTCGCCCCCTCGCTACGCCCATGGTTCAGGAATAAATGTATAAATTAAACTGTATATGTTAGTACATATAACATAAAATCTCAAAACCTTAATTCTCTTATTTGCCTGCTTGGCAACATTTCAAAATAACACCGACCCCAAATAATATGTTATATTTAAAATTGTATTTTTCTTATAGTAGGTAAAATAAAACCACCATCTTGATTGTTAAGTTAATTTTGTATCCTACCTCTTCCACTAATTAAGGAACTTTGATTTAAACAAACCATAATAAAACTCGTTTATATTGGATCTCAATACTACAGCTTGCAGCATTGCATGCATACACATCAACGAACAGACGCTAAATTGATTTTCCGTGTCGCACTAATCCTTTACATATATTGTACTATTGCGTTACAAGCATCAAGCCAAATTCATAATACTTGTTCTCACTTAATTAAAAGGTAAAATAAAAGTAAAAACCCAAGAATTGGTGCAGACACCAATTAAGCAGTGCAATCGGAGGACAAGGAACTAACCAGATCTTAGAAGTAGTAAGGTAGTTTTAGAGCTATGCTAATGATTAATATCACTGCCAGGTGGTCCCCAACAATACACTTTTCGGATGCTTATAAAGCGTATAATATAATAATATTTTTTTTTGTCAAATATATGTACTTATTTGCTAACGTGCAAAACTCAAATAAACTTAACAGCAAAAGCACATTTTGAAAATGCTTATCCAAAAACAATTTAATTTGTTGTCCAGTTTCATTTTCCGATGTTGACAGAAGTAGAGTTTTTCTATAAATAAATGTAAGAAAAAAAAGTGAAAAATAATTATCATTTATATAATATACAAAATTACAAGTATGGTATTATATTGAAAATGTAAGCCCTTTCCAGCTTACACCACTGAACCAATTTTGACAAAAAATATACCAAACAAAAGGTATTCTTCGCAAGATGTGGCCTGTAAATCATTATCAAAATAGGTTCAGAGGTTTAGGCGTACAAAGGTGTTTAAAAAAACCGCTTTATAACAACAAGTACATCACATAGCCGTTGATGTGTGCGTGTGTGCGCGCAGTAGATTAGAGAGGTTCGTGTGTTTGTGTTCTCTATTGCCGTTGTTATTGTGAATGCAGCAGAATCGGAGAAGAGAGAGATTTGTGTGCCTCTCCCTTCTGCATTCTTTTATTCTTGATGTGCAAAATATTTTGTATATATATATAAATGTATATACTTATATGCATAATAATGTGTATCACTTTTTAACATTGTAAGAAAGTGATAAAAAGAAGAATTTGCATTATGTCTGCTTTGACTATTTCATTCTTGCATTCTTTTATTCTTCATGTGTAATATATTTTTTATATCTATACGGCAAACTTATTCTCCAAGACAATTGCGAGTGTTATTTGGGTTTATTTGTGGTTTGAATGTTCCAGCGAATGTGTTACTTTTATGGAATGAATTCAAAGATGATATGAGTGAAGATTTTCTTATAGACTACAGAACTCTTCTAATAATTGATGATATTCTTCAGACTCATAATACTTCATGTCAAGAACTTGGTCTTTCAATCCCTGTTTATTTCCCTGATGGTTCTGTTTTCAGTGATAGTAGTAACCGCGTTGAAGAAGAAAATATTTTAGAAGATATTTTTAATAGCGCTAATGATGTACAATGTAATATTATAGATAGTGTTTTACGAGAAGTTTTGAATCATGATACTGGTAGCAATGGATTTTGTTTAACGGCTCACGCAGGATGTGGGAAAACTTAAGTCCAAACAGCAATCATTCGTAAATTAAACTCATTAAATCTTCGTTGTATACCCACAGCTTTCAGCGGTATCGCTTCTACTATCTTGATCGGTGGGAGGACCTTACACAATGTGTTCAAATTACCAATTCCATTATTAGCTAATTCAGCTTCAAATATCAGTCCTAACTGTAGTCAAGGTAGATTCCTCAATTCCGCGTCACTGATTATAATCGACAAAATTTCAATGTTTCCTCTGTATGCTATGAAATTAATTTATAGATTGCTGAGAGACTTGAGTGCGAAAGAGAATAGAGAAAAATTATTTAGGGGGAAAACAATTTTGTTATGCGGTGATTTTAGACAAATCCTGCCAGTTGTTACTCATGTTTCACGTGAAAATTGTATTACATCGTGGTCTGAATTTTGAAACTTTCACCATGTCACTTTAACTCGAAATATGAGGGCCCTTCCTCATAAAATTCAATTTGTTTAGTTTCTTATATCACTTGGTAACAGTGAAATGGAAGCTTTTCCTCAGTTCGGTTCGAATATCGTTGAAATACCGAATAATTTAATTTGTGAACCTGTAAACATCATCAATGATATATTTGGAAATATTCCGGAAATTATTTTATCTACTGACAATTTGAATTCAGTTATTTTGGTTCCAAAAAATGATGATTGTTCGTTTATAAATTTAGTAGTCTTAAAACGAATGCCTGGAGAGGAGCAGCTTTGATAAAATTGTTAGTGATGATGCACGTGAACATAATAATTTTCCTATTGAATTTATGAATACTGTATTGAATTATTAATACGGAATTTAAATACAGGAAAAGCATTATTAACGGAACTCGCATGCGCGTAAAACGAATGCACTGAAACTCAATAGATTGCGAGATGTTTTTTTTTTAATCGGAAGAAAAGCATCGAAAATCTGACCGGTCTACAACCGAAGTGCGGGGCTTTAACCGCGCTAAAAACTTCCGCCCCATGTCCTATTGTCCCCCGGAACTGTCGCTAGATATTCCGTCGGGAGGAGAGGAGGAGCATAATTGCTCAATCGTCAGTCTGTCCCAAGTAAGTGGGTCAGCTAATGCGTGTGTACTGTATGTGTTCGTAGGTCGCAACTACGCGTCAACAATCTACATTCACCTGTCCGTTTGTGCAGCTAGATCGGCCTGCACTCGCGATCGTTCAGCTGCTCTGCTGCGCTTTGTTGTACGGAGGGTCCGCATAATCATTGTAATAGCGGTTTTTACCAATTGCCACTTCTCTTCTGGTTGGCACATGTGTGGCACCAGGTTATCCACAGTAGGCGTTTCACCAAAACACTCTTGTATCTGTGTCCTCTCATCACTGAATCGAGGACAACAGAAAAGTACGTGTTGGGCATCTTCGGCGATACCGACGCAGACTGGACAGAAGGGGTCCTCCTCGTGCTTGAACCGGTGCAGGTATAACTTAAAGCAGCCGTGTCCACTAAGTATCTGCGTCATATGGAAATCCACTTCTCCATGTTTCTGAGTTATCCATACATCCAGGCTAGGGATTAGAGAGTACGTCCATCGCCCTTTCCTAGACGCTCCCCATTTTCTCTGCAATTCTTGGATGTTGTATCGCCGTTCGTCTTCTGTAGATGACCCCGTGGTGAACCTATGTTCCAGTTCACGCACCATTATATCGATTGGTGGCATAGAGGTGATTGCTTGCTACCCGTAGCGCACTTAGGCGGTACATCGAGCGAATACTCGCCATGTATGAGCTCTTCCGTGTTGCATCCGCCCATACTGGCGCCGCGTATAAGATAATGGAGGCAACAACTCTAGGCAGCAGCTTCCGCGTGCTTGCTCGTGGTCCACCTATGTTTGTCATTATACGGGATAGGGCTACATTAACTTTCACCGCTTTATCGTTTATGGCTACTAGAAGCTCCTTGAAGGACAGCCGAGTGTCAATAAGCACTCCTAGGTACTTGAGGGATGACTGGGAGGTTATGAGGCAGTCACATATCCTAAACGAGAACTCACTTTTCGGGTAGACAGGAGAATAGCTTCTGTTTTCTCAACAGCTAATTCCAAATGAGCTTCCCTGAGCCAGCTCATGGCAATGGCCGTGGCTTCACAGCAACTAGTTTGTATTCGTTCCATTGTTTTACCCACGACTACCAGGGCAATGCCATTAGCATATCCGCAGCCAGCTCACCATGTTGAAGGCATTTTTGACGTCCAGGGTCACTACCACGCAGTATTCCTTGTCGCCTCCTCTCCATCTGGTTCCACTCGTTGCTCTGCGCGCGATATCCATCACTGCTTGGATTGCATTAACCGTGGATTTGCCACGGCGGAATCCAAACTGGAAGTCGGATAAGGCGTTCGGCCTATCTAACGTGTCCTGCAGCCGTCCGACGAAGATGCTTTCCAGTATCTTGCCCTGCGAATCAAGCATGCAGAGCGGCTGGTACACAGATGGACGGTCCGGTTGCTTTTTTGGCTTTAGCAACAAGACTAGCCTCTGTCTTTTCCAGATGGTCGGAAAGATACCTTCGACAAAACATGCGCAGTGAATTTTTGCGAAGGTCGCAACATCTGTTCTCACTGCAGCCTTTAGCGCTACATTTGGGATACTATCAGGTCCCGGGGCTTTTTTATCTCCCAACTTGTTCAGAGCTTGCAGCACCTCCTCCGTGGTAACCGACGGGAATTCGGCAACGCCTGTGGACGATTCAGTGGGCTCCAGTGTATTCCCTACAGGGAAGAGTGCCGCGACCACGTTGTCCATCAGTGTTGGGTCTGATGGCTGTAGGGGCTGTGGTCCCTTTACTGAGCTCATCACGATTTTGTAGGCCTTTCCCCACGGGTCAGTATCGGAGCTGTCTCGCAGTGCTTTGAAGCAGGAATCTTCGCTGGTCCGTATGGCCTTCCTCAGGAGATGCCTTAGCCTTTTAAATTCACCTTGCAGTTCTTTCCAACCAAGAGATCTTCTGGCACGTTGCGCCAACCTGCGCGCCCTGATGCAGCGACTCCTAAGCTCGGCAAATTCGTCGTTCCACCAGTAGGCTGCCTTTCGCGCAGGTACTCGAGCTTTCCTAGGCATCGAGGCATCACAAGCTATGGAGATCCGCTGAGTGATGCTTTCTACCATGCCGTTCGCGTCATCAGTAACAGTTGAGGTGCTTTCCCAGATTTGTAGAAAGATGTCCTCATCGAAGAGTCGATCTCTCCATCCTCTAGCAGAGCAAAACTGACCTCTGGTTGCGGGATGCAGCGCAATCTTAATCACGATGGCTCGATGATCACTGTTTGTATAAAAATCACCGATGCTCCATGTTGTGTGGCGCGCAATGGAACAATGCGCAAACGTAAGGTCTATGGCTGAACGTCTATCACCTGCCTCGAAAGTGAACTGCCCATCGTTCAAAAGTTCGACGTTGAGTGTGGCTAGGCACTCCATCAAGACTCTGCCTCGCTGATTCGTGAACCTGCTACCCCACATTGTAGACCACGCATTGAAGTCTCCTGCGATGATGAACGGCGTCCTCGTTCTTGCTTCCGTCACCAGTTCCGCGATTAGCCATTCAAAATGAATAAGCTCCAGGCTTGGCGGCGCGTAACATGAGAAGAAGTAAATACTATTTACTTTAGCCCATGTGAAACCGGCATGAGGAGTAAGTGGCCTACTTTGTGGCATCTTCCCCTCCGTAACCCATATGGCGGATTTGCAGGATGCATCCAAAATCCATTTGTGTCCCTCCACGTTGCGGTACTACTCACTTAGAAGGACCAGGCCTAAGTGTTGCTCGAACACCGTTTGGTGCAGCAGATCTTGAGCTGCGGCACAGTGGTTAAAGTTTAATTGGGCGATTTTCATCGCCCTCTTACTTCCTTAACCTTAACTGCCCTTTGATGAACCGGTCCCCACTGCATAGCACACATTTTGGGTCATTTTTGCATTGTGCTGCTTGATGACACTCTTGCCCACACCTCCTACAGAGGTTACTACGGTTTGCTTCCTCTTTGCAGTCCTGCGCTCTGTGGTTGTAGCCCCAGCACTTGAAGCATCTTGTTGGAGCTGCACAATTCCGCACTCTGCAAGATACCCAGCCGATGCGGACTAGTTGGGAGCTCAGCACCTTCTTTGCGTCAGCGACTGGCAACGTGATGTATGCAGTCTGTGTGCCGCGACGTATCTTCCCCATGTTCCGAACCAGCGACTCATCCGGACGGTGTATTTTGCACTGCTTATGCAGGGCGTCGCACACTTCGCCGGAAGATGTACTCTCATCCACCGTACTCTGCTTTGTGCCCCGTTTGAGTTCAAGTAGCAGCTCATTTTTGGTGTTGCGTCGGACTGTCTTGACATTTTCGCCTAGTTTCTGCAAGGCCGGGTCGTTGCGTATCTTCCGCAGAATATCTGCGTATGTCGAGCTTTCGGTAGACGAGATAATGAGAGCGTCCGGCTTGGACCTAAGGCCATTTGCCCTTTTGCTCTTTCCCGACACTTTAGTCCACTTCTGTTTTGTTGACTTGGGAGAGTCAACATTCGCTTTGCCAACTGTAGCCACGGGTTTGCTCCCTTGAAAACCGATTGGTGGTTTCTTGGCTGCAGCATATCGCTTGGCTGGGGGAGTCTCCAGTTGCCCCTCGGGACTTCTTTTCCCTTTGCGGAAGGTTTCAACCAGTGCGACGTCTGCGAAGAGCTATTTGTCCTTATGACCCTCTCCGCCTGGTCGTCTTTCTGATCGATAGCTGAAAGCTCATAGAGTGCTTTGATACTATCGATCGTATCACGCATGCTTTGGTTTATGGAGCGTCTTGGCTTTCCATCCGACCCCTTCTCCTCCAGCATGTCCACTAAGCTCCTTATTTTCACGCCGAGCTTGTGGAAAGAGTTATACTCAACTCCTGGTTTTATCGAGCACGAGGGGCTCGACGCATCCTTGCTGGTAGTAGCCAGGATAGCTTTCGGCGATCGATGAGTCTTACTGCTTGACTGTGGGGGAGAGCAAGCCACCTTACCCCTTCTCCTGAACGCCATATCGCCTGTTGGTTCCGAACTTGCAGCATCGTTCACCACAGCAACCAAGTTGGCCGTCGCCGTGGTATAAGAATTTCCTTTATTTGCCATTCTGTTTGAGTTTGCCAGCGCATCGTGTGCAGGGGGGCGGGCCGTACTAGTCAGGAACGGGTATACCCTTGGGACATGGTCCCTAACCCAGTTCCCTGGGGCCTGACCTACGATTTACCATTTAATAATAATAATAATAATAATAATAATAATAATAATAATAATAATAATAATAATAAGATTTATCTCTGGAGACACCAATTAAGCAGTGCAATCGGATAATAATAATAATAAGATTTATCTCTGGATAGTGCGTAAACTGAGACTTTATATACTTTATAGTATATATTGAAACAATGTAACTGGCCACATTACCCAATGCGAAAGGTGAAGTAAGATTTGATTCTTATTTCAATTGAACCCATTGTGACAATTCTATCATGCTACGCTATTATCCGTTTTTGATATATGTTTACATAAGCTACAACTTACCCGCTTTGAATATTTTTCGGACGAACTCTTAATAAAAGTGTAAAACCACCAGCTATATGTTTATACATATTCACAGTACCAATACTTAATAATTTTCCCTTGTTTAAAAGGGCAAGCCGCGTACATAGTGCTTCAAAGTCTTCCATTGTTCTTGATGAGAGTAATATAGCGCTCCCACATTCATTCACAGATTTTAATACATCCAATACATTTGACCTATGTACGTTTTCAATTCCTGTAGTGGGCTCATCCAACAGTATAAGCGGTGGTGAACCAATTATGGCTATAGCTATACTTAGCTTTCTCTTGTCGCTAACCGTATATTTTCTAGATTGTTTGCATAGGTGTTCCTTAAAGTTAAGATCGCCAGCCAATTCTTTGCTAACTTCTGTAACGTTTTTACGGCGAATTCCACGAATAAGACAAAATATTTTCAAATTTTCGCTGCCAGTAAAGTCTGCATCAAAACTGTTTTGTTGTGGACAGTATCCAATATATTTGTAAGCTTTAAACCTATTGTAACTGCGACTTTCATGTACTCTTATTGCTTTCACATAGACATCTCCACTTAAAAGTTTTGTATCAGCAACTATAAGTCTATTAAGCAGTGTTTTACCAGACCTAGCACCAATTAGACCAAGGACATCCATTCTGGAAAAGAGAATGTGTGTATATTCAAAATTTTTTTTATGCTTTTTCAGCTAACTACAGCTATCTGAAGGTCAATTAGAACCAATTGCTTGAAGAATACAAAAAAAAAAGCCGAAAGAAAAAATGTCTACAACGTGTTTGGTAACAGTGTGCTCCTTCGCCGGAATATCAATTGTTGCTATTGTCCTTTATTTATAAATTTTTTATTTACTATCCAATTGATTTTGAAGGTATTGCAAAAAGATTTATCAATAATAAGAAAATTTCAAATCTAATGAACTATGACAACCTTTTTCTTCTTTAACTTTACGGCAAATTGATTTTTGTTTACTTTAACCTAATATGTCTGGCGCTAAAACTACACTGTCTGACAAAAAAACGTTCTGATCATGAAAATGTAATCGTGTTTTGTCTAACACGTACCATTTAAAATGTATGAAACGTAAAATTTCCATCTATATATTTCTATGTATGACCCCCCTATGAATTCCGAAACGATGAAATTTTCAGGGAAACTCAAGCATGGTTTCAATGGTAATCCTGTGAACTTTTAATTTGTTTTCATAAATGTTATATAAATTTTTTGTTTTTGCCACACAGTATTATTAATTATATCAACAAAACAACCGTTCTTATGAAGAACATAGCACAATTGTAGATATAATTTATTGATTTTAGACTTACGGCTTTATTGACAGTGAAATATCTTCAATTTTTGAGTTTTCATTCTTGCATGAAACATTTCTTAAAACGAGGATATTACTTCTCATTTCGTTTTGCGTCATATTTCGGAAACATATTTCAGGCAAAGGGCAGTTTTTGGGCTCGTATTGGTGTTTTCTGTAAATGCAAGAAAAACGAACATTAATCAAAATAAAGTTTATCTATCTACTATCAATATAAAAGTTAACGACTAATTGCAACGTCATAGTTCTAATGTCGTTGTTACCATAGTGGTGGCAATGATACCCTACTCTTGGTCCGTTGTCTGATTCCAGTTTTGTGACTCAACAGTTTTTGCATTATGCTTTGTCTGTTGTTTGTACTTAGACCACTAGCTGTGGTCATTGTCCTCTATTTCTCCCGTTGTCTGAGGTAACCAATAAGAAGCTACCATCTGGTTGCTAAGTTTTTTAGGATAAGAGTAGTTAGTCTGAATGTAGTGTTCGATTCGCATAGAAGCACATAGTGCTGTTAAAATAGAAAGGAACTAATTTATTTGAAAAAGAGTAAAATTATTAAAATCTGAAACATGAGATATATATTTTATATATATATAAGATCGTAAGCCTTTTCCTGGTTGTGCACGCTAATCTCAGAAACGGCTTAACATATTTGATTTTTTTGACTGGTGTATTGTAGCAATCTTCGTGTAACATTTAGCGTTTATTTTATAGAAATCGACCTACTAAATCAAAAGATATTCATATTTTTAATTCTTTTGCCTACTTTTACAGCGCAGCAACATTAAACAGCTGATGATTAGGAACAAAGTTAACAAAATTCACGTTTCGTATACCCCACGCGTACGAAGTTGTAGGCACAGCTAGTATATATATATAATCGTTAGCCTTTTTCTGGTTGTGCAAGCTAATCACCGAAATGGCTTAACCTATTTGAATGTGGTTTTGACTGGTGAATTGTAGCAAACTTTGTGTAACATTTAGCGTTTTTTTTTTTGGAAATCGACCTACTAAATCAAAAGATATTCATATTTTTAATTCTGTTGCCTACTTTTTGGCTGATTTTCGAATGTTTTCCTCTTTTGCTGCGGGGCAACATTAAACATCTGATAATTAAGAAAAAAAATAACAAAATACACGCAATTATAAACATATTTCGAATACCACGCGTACGAAGTCGTGGGAACAGCTAGTCTTACATAAAATTATTGTTCATGTTATTATTTCCGTCTGTATGTATACAAACTAGTCCCTCAGTTTTTGAGCTTGAAAGCTGAACATTTGACGGAATCAGCCGAATCGGACCACTAGGGGGGGTACCTCCCATGCAAACCTCCATTTAAATTAATATACTTATTAGAAAAAGTTTATTGTTTTCTAACATATCGAACTGAAATTTGGACACTATAAGTTTCTGATCTATATTCATCAACCATGTAAATTTCATGGTCCTAGGGTTACCAGGATGAGTACCTCCCATACAAACCCAAATTAAAAGCAAACTTATAAAGAATAAATGTATAATAAAATTGCCATTTAAACAGATGTGATGCTAATAAAGGAAGGTTGGATGCAACCCGGAGGAGCGTGAAGAGTATTGCATCTTTCGCATAGCCAATGATAGCCTTCTTTCTGGTTTTGTTTAACTCAAATCGTATGTAGTACTTACTTTTTATTATTTCTTTTCCCAAATAACGGTCTACTTTCGGATAGAATTAACAACAGAAAATATATAATCACCAATCCTGCTAGAATAAGCATATGAGGTAATGCTGCTCCTATACAGCTTATTAGTGGATGAATATCTAAAAAAACACAAAAGATTATTGGTTAAAAATCTTTGTCTCAGAGTTTTTGCTGAAATTAAATCATTTACTAATCATTGAAAGACAAAATTGAAAATTTGGATACCCAATATGCTTAGTGCATTAAATATTGGCAGATCCTCATTACGAACATTTTAAGTTCCTCATCTTTTGATGCGTTTAGCTGACCGAGGATAATATTATTTTTACTAAAAACTTTTTCGATAACTTTTGGGTTGCGAACTGTTGTAGGCACTTATCTCTAAATCTTCTTAAGGTATTGTAGCACCTTAGGTTTCTCTTTATTATGCCTTTTTCGGGGATGTTATACTCGTTGGTCTATATGGGGTTTTAATTCAATGAGGAGAATCAATCTACAAAATAAGGAGCGTGCGCTGTTCACAAGGAAATACAAGATACCTAGCTTCAGGAAGCCGTGTTTATGTGAGCCGCAGTTAAAGGTATTAAGGGAAGATAAATGCCTTGGAGTAGTTCTGGACTCAAGGCTCTCGTGGAATAGAAACTCTGCAGAAAAAATGAAAAATGCATTTGATGTTTGGGAAAAGATGTGGACTACAGCCGCATTTTTTAATTGGTTTTATTCTGTGGTTGTTAGGCTCAACTTAATCTATGGAGCCCTAGGTGGCTAATATCAAATCACACCTATATAACCTCCATAAGGAGTATAAATCAACTTGTTTGTGCACAACTGGGTCTCTACGATCTACCCTCCAAGCAGTGCTGGATGTCATTTTTAATCTGAGCATTTATCTCAAGCACGGAGCTGCAAGAAGTGCAATCAGTTTACGATAATTTCTTCTTAAGCCTTTTGGACAGGCCACTGTGCGTCGTAACTGTCTACTAGACTGTTGCAGGGTATTTCAGGCAGAGATGTAGAAACATACTGATGTTGGCAGTCGGGCTGCTATCAAGACTCTGTCGACCCACAGCACCAAAAGCAAAATAATCTGAAGCACTGTGTCGGCTCTTAAACAAGTTCGACAGTACTTAATTAGCTATATACTTACAAAATGTGTTACCGATATCATAGGCCACAACTTTAGTGACTTACTGACGACATAATAGGATGTTTTCCTCATGGCAAGCACTCATGGTTTTTAACTTACTAACTCATTATATGCCTACTTTACTTGACAAACTGACAAGCCTTATAGCAAGCGCTTCTCTTCTCCTTCTAACCTTTTCAAATCACCGATATACAATATTATTATTTTATTTTTATTTTTTTTTTTATATTTTATCTTATTGGTTTTTTACATTTTTCTAAATATTATATTTTATTTAACTGAAAGGTGAACTTTACTTTTTACTTGATATAACTTTATTGGTGTCTGAAATATTTAACTTACCACATCCCAATAAATTGTAATTTTTCTGGTTTTTACAAATTCTATCATAGGCTTCATGAATACATATAGAATGTAACCCTGCGATTGCCGTGAAGTGAGGAAGGAAATGTAATATTGCAAATGGAAAATTTTGGTAAGCAAATTCGTAAGGTATAGCTAATGAATATATTATTTGATAAAGAAATACCAAAAGATTAAATACACATTTAACATCATACCTAGGATTAGTAGCAATAAAATCGGTGCGATGTAAGCAGAAGTTGTCTTCGTGAACATATACATAACCAAATATAAAAATGCTAGTAATGAAAGATTAAATAGCATGATCAAGATAAGGTACAGTACTGAAAAAACAAAATAAAATATAAGTTAGAAATAACATCAAAATTGTTATAAACTATAAATTAAACAATGCTTAAGAATTACCTTCTATTAAACTTTAATATGAATAAACTAAAAAAAAAAAATAAATATCCTTACATCTTCTAGTCAACAAATCTTTTGCAAAATAAATGAATGGTGCTTAACATACAATATCTTGAAATTCACTTTTCTCGAGCTTGATAATATCCAACAAAGTATTCTTTTATGGAATAATTTGTATGATTAGCACAACGAGATAAAATAATTAAAAAAAAAGATAGATACAGATGAACTAGACAGAATTCTCTTTATGATGCTGATCATGGCAATATATTGTGTTATATGTATATTTCGTGGTGATTTTGCTGTGATATGTATGAATAATACTGAATATTTATTGAACTCGTCGTCTTATTAGGATCGCCCAGTGGTCGAAATTCAACCACCCTGCCAGAAGAAAGAAAAAAGTATTTAATTGTTTGACTCAAAAAAATTATTTATTTTGTGGCTAGAAAGACAGTTTTATAAGAAAAAAAAAATTATTGAGTATCATTTAATAATGATCGTTGTTTGTGTTTGAACAACTTTTAGGATATGTGTTTCGTACCTCCTGGCTTCCTAAGTTTCTATTTCGATTTAAATTTACAGTATTTTGTCAAGTCATATTCATCGTGGAGCAAATGTGTATGAGACATAAGAATATGCTACTTAATCGGTAATTCAGGCACTAAATACCTAATATTTAGGGGTCGTTTCACGTAAACACTCTTTTAATGATTTTAGACCAACCAACCTCCAAACCAACCGTTTTCCGGGAGTTGGGTCTTGACTCGGTTCGTGGACTCTTCAAGTTGGTTTAGAGAAAGAGGGTGATATCTGGGACCAATCTTGGACAGTATGGATTACCCCTTACCCCTCACAACCACCCTACCCTTTCAATATTTATCAGGCATCATGGGCGTTAGGGCTTCTGGGTGAACTCGCGAACAATCGCGTATAATCTAACCTATCATCATTTTGTAAATTTTTTATGGTACGTGAGTTTTATAATATCCCCCTCTTACTACGTAAGCAAACGTGAACCTGCTACTTGAACGACTACTTAAGGCATTTATTATTTTAGTAGCGTACCCGGCGTGCTTTGTTACGCTCCCGCGTGATGCTGTACTCTTTTTAATTGTAGAACATTGCGCAGCCATTAAAATACATTTGAAAAATATGATGAATCAATTATTAATATTGACGAAATTAAATTAAATGCGGCTTCGTGGAGTACAATGCTGGAAAAAGTAGCAGGTAGCACAAACCGTTTTTATAAATACCTGCAACCAGCAGCTGGAGAAAAATATTTTAAAGCCAACCTAACATAATGTGAAATAACGATGATAATAAAAGTAAAAAAATTATACAATACGTAATAACCCAGTTGACCATAACATCCGTAAGTGGTATTACTTATGAGAGTTAACTAGAACCCAGAGTTCTGACTTCTACAACAATTCCTCAATTTGGTCATCATTTATGTTGTTGTTGTGGTCAGAACACAGAGTTCTGCTTGTGTTCTCAGAACCCAACTTTTTACTCACTGTAGAAAGGCTATTACATATTTTTTGTTTGACAAGTGTGTGTCATGTATGAATATGTTTTTTTGATTAAAATGTCAACTTCTGTAGTGTCTGTGGATCTTCTCAAACTGTCAGCTCTAAGTTTTTGATTCTGCTTCGACTGTGACTGTTACATTTTAGAAGCATAAGCTTAAACATCAGCAATAGCAGTTAAAACCAGAAAGAAGGATATCATTGGCTATGCCAAAGATGTGATACTTTTCACGCTCCTCTTATGACAATGTTGCATCCAACATTCCTTTCTTAGCATCACTATATTCTCTCTGTTACAGTTTGAGTATCAACAAAGAACACATTTTGAGTATCAACAAAGAACACAGTTTGAGTGGCATTGTATTTTTATTGTACTTATACTCTTTATAAGTTTGTCATTTATTGTGAGTTTGTATGGGAGGTACCCCTCCTGGTAACCCTAGGATCATCATTTACATGGCTGATGGATACGGAACAGAAACTTATAGTGTCCAAGTCAATTCAATAATTCAAAAAACAAGAAACTTTTTCTAATAAGAACATTAATTTAAAAAGGGGTTTGTATGGGAGGTACCCCCCTAGTGGTCCGATTCGGCTGATTCCGACAAATGTTCAGCGTTTGGTAAAAAGAAACCTATGTTCAGCTCTCTAGCTCAAAAACTGAGGTACTAGTTTGCATACATACAGACGAACAGACGGAGATGGCTAAATCAACTCGTCTCATCGAGCTGATCATAAATATATACCTATACTTTTTGTGGTGTGAGATGTCTCCTTCTGTGTGTTAAAAACTTCATGACAAACAAATAATACTATTCACTCTCGTGAAGAGTATAAATATTAGAATATTTTTTATTGCTCTAAATTGCTTATTATAGAGGGAATTGAGAGGAAGGTTTTTATCTATGTTTTATGTGTGAATAGAAGAAGAGAATCGATGCAAAATGTCTTCTGTCAAATGATATCGATATATCAGATAATTATGTCAATATATTAATATTGATTCGTCACCTTTTTCAAAAGTAAATAGAAAACAGCATCGTCGGGTGCGTAGCAAAGCACGCCGGGTATGCTAGTTTAATGTAATTTTTTTTATTATTTGAAGAAAGAAATAAAATAAAATGGATGCAAGGTATGTAAATTTCGGATTAATGATATTTCGTTTTTTACAATATCACAAGTTCATTGCTTAATACAAAATCGATTATACGATAATGTTGTGCAGCTGTCAACTTAAGAAATAAGACTTCGTATAAAATTTTATGTTTCTTTACACAATTCAACTTACGAAATTCTTTTATGTCATAATGGTGTAAAGACATTATCGCCAAAAGTATTAACCCAAGTAAACTTAACCAAATCCAATCTATTAATAAGTGTGAAAACCAAAATATCCAAATATTTAAACCTTGCACTTGTTGTAAGAGCTTGAAGCCAATAACTCGTTCTTTTAATATGTAAGCAGCAAAATAGCATGCTAATATAGTAATACACAGTAGAATAAGATACAACATTCCGCTTTCATAGCAAACAACTTCCAAATATGTCGAATTATTGCCATACTGGTGTGCTTCAAATGGTTCATTTTCAATATTTAAGCTGGCATTATTTAACAAATCCTTATCATGCTGCGATAGATCATCAAAATCTCTTGAATTACACAAATACATTATTTGTTGTCTGAAATGATACAAAATGTACTTTTTGATATACGTGTAATATAATATGTATGTGGGAAATGAAGGTAATGAAAAGGAAGGAAATAATGAACATAATAATAATTAGAGAGCGACACGTAATGCGTCGCTACTGAATTATCATTATGTGAGTAAATGGTTAATCTTGAGCGAGTTGAGTCAGCATTGAATGAGTTTGTTTAGTTGTCAATTATGTTTTAAGCTACGGTTAACTAACGCGTCGTGTGCAAATGCATCTGCGCTTAGAGTTTGTGATGCTGTGCACACTTTTAGTGAATTGGTGTCGTGCACAAATGCAGTTGCAGTTAGAATATGTGTTCCGTGTGCACTGGGTTAGTATATATAGTGGTTAGTTGGAGTTAGGAAATTAGTCGTCGACAAATGATTCGAGGTGTGGGTGTTTAGAGATTTTTGATTTTCATGTAACTATATTAAAGGCCTAGTCAGAACAAGAAAAAACAACAACAACAGGCAAATTTTAAAATATCAGAGTTGCTTTGGTTTAGCTTCAGTTCAGCTTCTACAGAAAAAGTGAAGCTGAAGCTAACCAGGGCTGGGAACATTATGCCAGTGTGGCCAAGTTTTTGTTAGTGTTTCCAAGTTTTGTTGCATTTTTCCGTCTGGCATCAGTAAACAGCTGATGACGGCACTTAAAAGTTTTAAGTGTTATGCAAATTGTTAATTTTATTTTATAATTTTCATAAAATAAGTATCACGAATAAAAAGGGGACTGCAAGAATTATGTGCATATATTGCAAAATGTTCTAAGTCATGTATTTCTCACAAATATTCATTTTTAATTTTGTCAATTTGCGCGCAAAGTTCCTTGTGTGTTTATAACATAAATAAAAACAGCTGTTCATAAAAAACGAACCGAATGAACGGCAGCTTCAAAAATTTTCGCTTTTGTTTGATGTGACTTGGGCATAAAAGTGTATATGTGGCAACCCTCTGTGGAGTACGTTGGCAGCTCCTTGAAGATCCTGTGGCAACCCCATCGATCAGATGGGGACAGGAAAGCGAGCTTGCCAACACTGACTCGATGTTCTTTCTCTCTTCCTGTTGAGTCGGCATCGTGGACGCACGCGATAAATTTAATCTCGCAAAATCCTTAGCATCACTTGAAAAAATTAATTTTTAGTTTTAATAAAGTTCGGTATAAAATCAATTGTAATCAGTCGTAAAGTATTTTGCTAGTTAGAAGTGTCTGAATAACTTTTCTAAAGTGGTGACCCAGACGTGATTGAACCGACCCGATCGAACCAACGTGGTTTTAAAACGAACGCAGTGGTGCTTAAGCACGGGGAACGAAAAAAAACACGTGTTTTTATAAAACCGAATTGATCGAACCAACGTGGTTCTCGTGTAAAGCGTCAATTTAAACCAATATAATAAACCAGCGCGCGCCGGGTATTGCTATAGCTGCCGAGAACGTCTCCGCCGGTATATCGCCCGCACCAAGCCAGGCACCGCATAGCAGTGTGTCGTCGCCAAACCTGTCAGCATATGCCAGCGTGTCTGTCGCTTAAGCAAGGTTGCCAGTTCCAACAATGACCAGTGCGAATATTGAAGCATGGTTCACGACGATGGAATTCTGGTTCGAAGCTTCTGGAATAGCCAATGATACGCAGCAAGCGACAACGATTCTGGCATCGTTGGATCCAAACGTTATCGGACAGCTCGCGGACGTTATTTCAACGCTACCAAGTACCGATCGCTACCCGTTTGTCAAAGAAAAAATTATCGGACACTTCGCCGACGGCGAGCAACGTCGTCTCAACAGGTTGCTGTCGGAATTGCCCCTCGGAGACAAAAGACCGTCCGAACTTTATTTCGAAATGAGGAGAGTTGCCGGTACCACGCTGGGTGAAGCAGCTTTGAAAGGGCTATGGGCTAAAAGGTTGCCTGAGGCTGCTCAGGCCGTAATCGCAGCCACGCAGGGTACCGCAGTCGAGTTCACCAAAGTAGCAAATGCGGTTGTAGACGCTATCACCCCACATCAGAAGTTGTTCAGCGTTGCTCAGACCAAACGATTTGATGTTTTGGAGGCAGCTGTGGCAGAGCTGACAAAAAAGTTTGAGGCAACGACAGCGCGATCACGATCACGCAGTCGTAACAGTTCGAAACCAGGCCAACGCAACCAATCCCGTCAACAGCAGTCAGGATCAGGAGCATGTTGGTATCACCATAAATTCGGCCGAGATGCTAAAAGGTGTCGCAGTCCGTGAAGCTACGTACATCATGCCGCCAACGCGGTAGCCGCGGAAACACCACCTTTATGACTGTCAGCTCACGCTGCTAAAGGTGACGAAAACCTGTCTGACGAACGCAGGGTATTTCGTTTGCAAGTTAGCGACAAGGTATCCAAAAGAACGTTCCTTGTCGACACCGGTGCAGATGTTTCTATTCTGCCACTCACTGCCAAAACCTTTGATGTTCGTCCAACTTCCCACATGCTGTACGCCGCCAACGGATCTCCGATCAAGGTAATCGGCGAGAAGCGAGTTAAACCGGATCTGGGTCTACGCAGAGAATTCTTCTGGTCGTTCCTCATCGCAGATGACACTACCCCGATTATCGGTGCAGATTTTCTACGCCACTTTGATCTGCTCATCGATATGCGACGCAATCTACTGGTCGACAACGTGACAAGTTTGAAATCATCTCAAACATCGCCGATCACGTGTCATGCAGCTGACATTAAGACTTTTAACGCTTGTGATCCGTTTGCGGAAATTTTGTCTGAGTTTGCAGACATAACCAAACTGCTGCCCCACGGCTCCATTACCAAATCCAGCGCTGTCCATCGCATCGAAACTAAGGGCCAACCAGTATTTTCGCGACCACGACGCCTTCGCCGGAAATGCTGGTAGCGGCACGAGCTGAGTTTGACTTCTTGCTGAAATCTGGCATTTGTCGACCCTCAAACAGTAATTGGTCAAGCCCGCTGCACATGGTTCGCAAAAAGGATGGCACATGGCGACCGTGTGGAGACTTTAAATGCTCAAACTGTGCCCGACCGCTATCCTTTGCCATATCTGACCGACTTTACTTCCAACTTGCACGGTAAGTTAATATTTTCTAAAATAGACTTACTAAAAGCTTTCCATCAAATTCCGATACACGAGGAAGACATACCGAAGACTGCCATAACGACACCCTTTGGTCTGTTCGAATTCAAGTTTTTGACGTTCGGCCTGTGCAACGCTGCGCAAACGTTTCAGAGGTTAATCAACGAAGTGCCGCGAGGTCTCGACTACGTTTTTCCGTTCATCGACGACATTTGTATTGCTTCCGTATCAGCTGAGCAGCATCGTCATGATCTTCGTGAGGTGTTTCGTCGCCTATCTGACCATCATCTGGTGATCAACTAGGCCAAATGCGAGTTTGGGAAGACCGCAATAAGGTTCCTTGGTCACCTCGTCAACTCTCGAGGGATTCAGCCATTGCCGGAGAGACAAGAGGTCATTCGAAATTTCCCAAAACCTTCAGTGGTTAAAGAACTTAAAAGTTTTCTAGCGATGACTAACTTTTATCGTAAATTCTTACCACGTGCAATTTCATATCAGCTTATACTACAACAAATGATACCTGGAAACATAAAGAATGACTGCACTCCCATAAGTTGGAGTCCATTAACCAAAACGGAGTTGAGCAAAGCAGTAACTTTATCACACCCTCTGCACCGAGCCCAATTGGTACTTCACACAGACGCGTCAGCTACAGTGGCCGGTGCTGCGCTTCACCAGATTGTCAATGGCCATTTACAACCACTTGGTTTTTATTCGAAGGCGTTCACTAAGGCGGAACGTAATTACAGTACATACGACCGTGAGTTAACCGCTGTGTACCAGAGTGTATGGCATTTCCGTTTCATAATTGAGGGTAGAGGGTGTTACATAGTCACTGACCATCGGCCACTCACTTACGCATTCCAGCAAAAGCTAGAAAAGGCATCTCCCCGTCAGGTGCGTTATCTTGATTTTATTGGTCAGTTCACGACTGACATTAGCCACATCACCGGTAAAGATAATGTCACTGCTGATTTGTTATCAAGGATACAATCAGTCAACGAAGCGATTGATTATGCGGAGATCGCTGCGGCTCAGAAGGATGACGTCGAACTTAAGCAAATCCGAGACAAGAGTTCAACTCAACAGAATTCGCTGTTACTGAAATTTTTTCCAATACCAGGAAGCAGTTTACACTTAATGTGCGATACGACCACGTCTCAGGTGCGCCCTTTCATTCCTAAACAGTTCCGGAAACGCTTGCTCGCAACGGATTCCAACTTATCACATCCAGGCGTGCGCGCAACGACCAAGCTAATGACTGACAGATTTGTTTGGCCAGGAATCAGGAGGGACACCAGTATTTTTGTCCGATGCTGCCAATCTTGTCAACGAGCCAAGATACACAGGCACACACAATCTTCGCCGACAAAATACGTACCACCTGATGAACGTTTTTCACACATCAACATCGACATAGTTGGTCCGTTCCCATTGTGTGAGGGTCAGCGGTACTGTTTGACAATGATCGATCGTTACACCCGATGGCCGGAGGCTGCGCCGATTCATGACATCACAGCTGAGACTGTCGCAAGAGCCCTGGTAACGCACTGGATCTCGCGATTTGGGGTTCCGCAGCGAATCACATCAGATCGTGGCAGACAGTTTGAGTCCTTTGTCTTTGCTGAGTTGATAACCATCATCGGAGCCACTCACTTACGTACAACGCCGTATCACTCGCAATCTAATGGTCTCATTGAGAGGTGGCATCGGTCTTTTAAAGCTGCTATCCTCTGCAGTAACGTTAATAGGTGGACACATTGCCTACCCACCATCCTTCTTGGCCTACGAATGGTTTTCAAGCCGGACATTGAAGCATCCCCAGCAATGCTTGTGTATGGCACCACGCTTAGGCTACCCGGCGAATTCTTTGGCACACAAAAAGTCTCAGAGCCATCGAGTGAAACTGTGGCTGAGTTTGTCAAAGCAATGCAGAACCTACGTCCTACGGACACTACATTTCATTCATTGCCGAAAATCTTTGTTTCTCCACAGCTGCTGACTGCATCACACGTTTTCGTTCGCAACGACTCGGTGCGCCCATCGCTGACGCCACCTTACGACGGACCATTCCTGGTGTTGAAAAAATTCGACAAGTTTTTCAAACTGCTGATCAAGGGACGAAGGGTAAACATAAGCATCGATCGTTTGAAGCCAGCATTTACGACACCAGCTGAAGTAGAGACGCACGGCGTATCCAGCTACCAGCAAGTTTCAACGAAACCTAATGTGTCCAGCCGAATGGTTACTTTTACCAATGTGGACACCAGTTTTGTCTAGGAGGGGTATACTGTGGCAACCCTCTGTGGAGAACGTTGGCAGCTCCTTGAAGATCCTGTGGCAACCCCAACGATCAGATGGGGACAGGAAAGCGAGCTTGCCAACACTGACTCGATGTTCTTTCTCTCTTCCTGATGAGTCAGCATCGTGGACGCACGCGATAAATTTAATCTCGCAAAATCCTTAGCGTCACTTGAAAATATTAATTTTTAGTTTTAATAAAGTTCGGTATAAAATCAATTGTAATCAGTCGTAAAGTATTCTGAATAACATTTCTAAATATATATTAAAAAACAATAATACTCACTAAACTATATTAAAAGTTTATATATAAAATACCTTATTATTCAATAAGCTATAATAAGTTTGTATATATATTAAAATACATGTATAATACACTAAACTATATAATAAATTAATAGCGGTAAGTGCGCCTGTCTACCATCCCGGAGGTCGCAGGTTCGAGCCGTTATTCCGTTCCGTTCCGTTATTCTATAACCTAAAATCACTTTTACTCCCACACCAATCTGATCGCAATAATAGGCGCACTTTCGTGCAATGTAGCTACAATAAAAATTGAGGAGAAGAACAAGAATGTGCAGTTGAGTCATGCACAGCAGCGACAGCAAGGGGAAGCGGTCATATAATGTACTACGCACCACAACACTTTAGCGAAGTCCCCAACCATTTGTGCTCAACTTCCGTTCAACATCAGCAAAACAAATTAGGCACAGATAGCGGTTCAGGCGGAAGTTTGTGGCGTCATAACCAACGCCTGTCGGAAACGAGTGGCGATACCATGCCTGCAGCGACCGATGACTATCGATATCGATGAATACGAAGTGGTTGGCGATAGTGGTTGCGGTTGGTATTATGGACACAAGAATTTTCAAGAAAACACTTAACGTATTAAAAACGTATGGCAACTTATTATATTAATAAGCGACAAATAAAAAGGCACATTGCCTATATGACTATTATTTTCTTGTTAACAAATAAAATCATCAAAGTGACATACGTACAATCGCTGGAAAAAATTGTAATTACACGATACACTCACACACGCACGAATTGTGAAAATTATGTGGCGTCACTCAACTGTTTTTCGTCAATGCATGAACAAGGAAAAAAACTGTGCTTCTCTGACGATCAACACAGCAACATGCTTGGCGAAGAGCAGAACGTGACGAACCAGATTCGCGACTTACAGCAGCAACTCGAGGCACTTCGAGTAAGTGTTCAGGTGCCGGCAAGTGAACCCAATCGTACTCATACGCTCTATACAGTACATTTGCCAAAGTTCACAAGGAACAATCCGAACTAATGGCAGAACCACGGGTTTAAAACCGTCTGAGATCAATGCTGACATGCGATGACTTGCTCCAGAACCGGGTAACGAGAAGATCATTCTCACTCTTTTCCTGTCTGAGATGCCACAAACGATTCGTCTGCTTCTTACTGTGTGATATGAAACCGATCAGGATAAACTGGCAAAAGTTGCAGACATAATGCCTGAAGATTGTGGTGCTAACGCTTCTTTCGCAATCGGATCGAAACCTTTGTTTCCCTAGGATCCATCTGTGAGTGCTGTTGCTTCTTCTGGTCCATCCAAGGAAGTCGCCGATAGCATTCGTGTTCACTCTCAGAAAGTTGATGTTCTGCAGAAGGAGGTAAAAAGTCTCCAGTCGATGGTTGTATCAGTCAATCGTTCTCGTAGCGGCTCGCGTAGCTCATCACGGGAACCAGTGGCGGGAGGCAACACCAGCCTGCAGGAAGATGCGGAACAAAGACACCTTTGTTTCTATCACTATAAATTCAGCGACCGCGCACAGAAGTGTCGTCCAACTTGTTCCCGAGCCCAGTCGTTAAACTAGTGAAGCCGTCATTTGATACGCTGATCAACTACGGTACACCCACCATCAGCGATTCCATCGTTCAGGCCCCATTTTACCAGAATATCGTCTACATATCATTGATTGCACGACTCATATCCGGTTTCTCATTGATTCTGGGTCTGTGGTCTCCGTTATACCGCGATCGTTAATTAAACACACGACCAAACAAGGCGATCTAATCATTCCCATATATGGGAAGTACGTCATTGAACTGAATTTGGACCTTCGCCGCAAATTCTCATGGGCTTTCATCATCGCTGATGAAATCGGCTATAATAGGAGCAGATTTTCTTACGAAATTTCAGTTGCTGATTGACCTGAAAAACCAACGACTGGTTGATTCATTAACTGGCCTTACGACACCGGCATGCCTTGCTCAGGCGAAACAAATGGCAGTTTCCACGATTCAAGGCTCCTCGAAGTGTTATGAACTCCTGACCGAATTTGTGGACGTAATAAAGACTTCGTTTAAGACTTCTAGCCAGCATCAAGTTCGCCATTACATCGAAACGAACGAGGCGTCCGTTGCTGATCGACCACGACGTTTAGCTGGTGAAAAACTGGCGGTAGCAAAAAAAGAAGTCAATTTCCTGATAGAACAAGGCATATGTCGGCCATCAAAAAGTCCATGGGCACATGGTAACCAAAAAGGACGGAGGATGGCGAGCATGTGGCGATTACCGTAAACTCAACGTGTTCACGGTACCTGATCGCTACCCTATCGCTCACATTCATGACTTCATCGAGCAGCTGCATGGGAAAAAAGTTTTTACAACACTCGACCTAGTAAAAGCTTACTACCAAATTCCTATGCAGAAGGCGACATTCAAAAGACAGCTGTGTGTACACCTTTCGGACTTATTGAATTTTTGTTTATGCCTTTCGGATTGAAGAATGCGACGCAGACGTTCCAGCGTTTCATGGACAATATTTTCCGGGGACTATAATTCGTGTATTGTTACGTAGATGATATACTCGTCATGTCAAAGTCTATCGAAGAACATGAAGACCATCTTCACACAATTCTACAGTTACTGCGGGAGCATGGCCTTAGTATTAACGTAAGTAAATGTCAACTTATGAAATCAGAAGTTAATTTTTTGAGTTTCACTATTAACGAACACGGCATCAAGCCGCCGGTCAACTGCATAGACGCTATTCGTAATTTCACTCGCCCTGAAACCATCAGCCAACTAGGCCGATTTCTCGGCGTTATTAATTATTACCGCAGATGTTTGCCTCACTCTTCGCATAAACAAGCACCACTGTCGGACTTGTTAAGAGATGTCAAGAAGAATGATCAAGGCAAAATTACTTGGACACCTGAGCTCATTAAAGTTTTTGTTGATCTCATAAATGATGTCGCTAACGCTGCCATTCTTGTTTTTCCATCGCCAAACGCAGAACAACAACTGGTTTGTGACGCATCAGACCTAACTATTGGGGCAGTTTTGGAGCAACGAGCGGGTGGTATGTGGCAACCACTGGGATTATTCTCCAAAAAATTAAGTACTACCGAAAAAAATTACTGCACGTATGACCGAGAACTGCTCGCAAAATTTGAAACCGTCAAATATTTTAAACACCTAGTCAACGGACGCAATTTCATAATCCGAATTGACCACAAACCAATTATCAACGCGTTTCAGCAACGGCCGGAAAAAGCTTCTCCTCGCCAACTTCGACATTTGGGATACATTTCTCAATTTTCTACAACGATCATGCACGTGAAGGGTTCTGATAACATGGTCGCAGATGCCTTTTCGAGACTGTGCTCCATCAACATGCCAACAGCGGTTCCATTGTCTTAGATCGAGAAGGCACAAAGTACGGACCTCTACAGGGAAAAACGTCACTCAAACTGTAGAGAATTCGCTACGATGACAAGACGTCGCTTTACTGTGACATATCGACTGGACGCCTACGCCCGTACGTGCCTGACGTTTTACGCAGCAAGATTTTTCATTTCGTTCACAATCTTTCGCATCCAAGTGGTCGAGCAACGGTAAAACAGGTCAGTCGGAAGTTTGTCTGGCCTTCAATGAACAAAGACGTCATCAGTTGGTGTAGGAACTGTCTTTCCTGCCAGCGCTCGAAAGTTTACAAACATAACCATTTTCAACCAGAGAAAATACAAGTTCCGAACGGAAGGCTATACCACTTAGCAACATCACTGCCGAGACTGTAGCTACAGCATTCTGGACTCATTGGATCTCACGTTTCGGGACGCCAAAAACCATAACAACTGATCAAGGTTCTCAGTTTGAATCCGCAGTCTTTAAGGAACTAGCTCACCTCATCATCATCATCCACAATCAAACGAGATGGGTGAACGTTGGCATAGATCGTTCAAAGCATCACTGATGTGCAACAGTGGTACGCCATGGCCACAGCTACTTCCAACAGTATTACTGGGATTGCGTACATGTTTTAAAGAGGATTTGGGATCGTCTGCAGCAGAAATGTTTGTATGGAGCACCGATCCGACTACCTAACGAATTCTTCGAAGACCAAGATAAGCCCATAGATCCTGGCGTTTTCACCAGCACTTTTCGCCAGCACATGCAAAAAATCCGTCCACCATCAACAGCTCACCATACTAAAGAGAAGGTGTTTCTGCTCAAAGGCATTGAGCAATGTTCTCACGTATTCTTGCGAACTGATGCTGTCAAACAACCTCTTGAACCTTCTTATACCGGTCCATACGAAGTCATTAAGCGTCAAACTGACCGCGTGTACGTAATACGGATCAACAATAAAGAAATAGCCGTGTCGGTTGATCGGCTCAAGCCAGCATTTTTTGTCAAAGACGACCAAGATTTGGATTTCAAGAAACGTCAAACAAGCATTCCAAAGACGTACGAGAAACAGCGTGCGTTTTGGAAAGAAATACCAACGCCTGTCGGAAACGAGTGGCGATACCATGCCTGCAGCGATCGATGACTATCGATATCGATGAATACGAAGTGGTTGGCGATAGTGGTTGCGGTTGGTATTATGGACTCAAGAACTTTCAAGAAAACACGTAATGTATTAAAACGTATGACAACTTATTATATTAATAAACGACAAATAAAAAGGCACATTGCCAAAAGTTTTGTTTTCAAGCGAAGTCAGATGGCAGCCCCATTACTTGAGATCGCAAGCGGTAGGCGGTAGGACCGATTACTGTAACCAACACAAGGAAAAGCCTCGGATACAAAAGCTCACCTATGATGACGACATTTAATAGAGGTTTCACACTGAGCATCCACAGAAAGTGTTCACATTGTATTTTGTATTTCCGGAACAGCTGTTTTTTGTTTTAGTTATAAACACACGTGGAAAATTGGCTAAATTAAAACAAAATATTTGTGAAAAAAAGTGATTTAGAACACTTTACAATGCATGCAAATAGTTCTTGAAGTTCCATTTTTCATTCCTGATACTTATTTTATTAAAATCTTTTAAAAAATGTTGGCGCGTAACAAAAAAAAAAGAGAAAGAAAATCGAAAATAAAAAAAGGCAACAATTAACCAGCAATGGGTAGAGTGACCAATTTCACAAACAGCATTTTAGTTGCATTCTTATCAAATGTACATTTTCTACTACAACAACTAAAAAATTACGTAATTTTCCCTGTTGTTGTTGACAAATGTAGAATTCTATGCAGCATTGGAGAAATACACATTGGATGCTCAGTGTGAAATGGGTATAACATCACATGGGATGGCGCTAAAACAACAGCCCAGAATCGTATGCGATGTATAAGCCGTGTGGAGTCCCTATGCAACAATTAAGAGTGTTAAAAGGAAAAAAAAAAGAAATATAATAAATACAACTTATAATTAAATAAACAATAATTGATCCCACTTGTATTACGTAGTCACCTTGGCCTGAGAATCTCTACAAAATATGGTCATGCAATGATGAGTGCTGGATGACTACTTCTTTTCTGACCATTGTTGAAGTGAAAACTTCTTTAGGCGCGTTGAGCGATATTTGGTAGAGGGTAAAACTATGAATTCGCGTTACCGACATGCTATCCCGTTATTTCGTTTTGTACCTATTCGCTCGCTTTCTTCTAGTTTTGTATTTGCTTGTTTGAAAATAGTTCAGACATACACAGCAACAACATACGAACTCACTGGACAAAAAAGAGAGAACAACAACGTTATGCATGAGAGCGATAGAGACAACAAGCATCTTTGTGAGAGGGAGTGGATTTTGTATAGACGAAATTTTGCCTCGTAGCATTACTCTCATTCTCTCTCATTGTTGCTATTTCAATGCCTCACTCGCTTACGCTTGCTATTTATCAAAAATTTAATCAACATAAATATCAATATAAATTCGTCAACAACAACAGGGAAAATGACGTAATTTTGTAGTTGAATGTAACTAAAATGCTGTTTGTGAAATTGGTCTACCCAGTGCTTGGTAATTGTTGCCTTTTTATACTCTTCACAGCAGTGAATAGTATTATAAGTTTGTAATGAAGTTTGTAACACACAGAGGGAGACATCGCAGACCACATAAAGTATATATATTTGTGATCAGCTCGATGAGACGAGTTGATTTAGCCATGTCCGTCTGTCCGTCTGTCCGTCTGTTCGCAAAACTAGTCCCACAGAGCTAGAGTGCTGAAATTTTCTACATAGGTTTCTTTTCACCAAACGCTGAACATTTGCCGGAATCAGCCGAATCGGACCACTAGGGGAGGGTACCTCCCATACAAACCTCCATTTAAATTAATGTTGTTATTAGAAAAAGTTTTTTGTTTTTTGACTTATTGAATTGAAATTTGGACACTACAAGTTTCTGGTTCATATTCATCAGCTATGTAAATGATGATCCTAGGGTTACCAGGAGGGGTACCTCCCATACAAACCCCCTTTAAATTAATGTTCTTATTAGTAAAAGTTTTTAGTTTTTTGACTTATTGAATTGAAATATGGGCACTATTAGTTTCTGTTCTGTATCCATCAGCCATGTAAATTTCATAATCCTAGGGTTACCAGCAAGGGTACCTCCCATCCAAACTCACATTAAATGACAAACTTATAAAGAGTACAATAAACATACAATGCAACTGAAACTGTGTTCTTTGTTGATACTCAAACTGTAACAGAGAGAATATGGTGATGCTAAGAAAGGAAGGTTGGATGCAACCCGGAGGAGCGTGAAGAGTATTACATCTTTGGCACAGCCAATGATAGCCTTCTTTCTGGTTTTAGGTAATTTTCGTTTTTCTTTCTCTTTTTTTGTTGCGCACCAACGTTTTTTTTAAAAGATTTTAACAAAATAAGTATGAGGAATGAGAAAGGGAACTTCAAGAACTATTTGCATGCATTCCAAAGTGTTGTAAATCACGTATTTTTCACAAATATTTTGTTGTAATTTAGCCAAAGTTCGACGTGTGTGTATAGCCAAACATGTGGATGCTCAGTGTGTGTACTGATATTTTTAATTAAAAGACTTAGATATTCATACTACTGTTAGTTCATAGTTTTGCGTTTTCACTTCGGTCGGCAGTCCCATTGACTCCCAAATTTTTTATGTAAAATTGATACTATGTGGGGATTAACATCCGCCATATGTAAGTACATATATGTATAAGAATATTAAGTTAACAAAGTGACACTGCTGAGATTGGTGCAGAGCTAGTTGAAAAATTTAGTTTAATGGAGCGTAAAATATCAGTGAAGTTAATGATGGGGATAGTTACCATAGTAAGCTGAGGATTTACAGTTGGGCTTTAAGGTAAGCTGAAAAGAAGTTCTACTGTAATGACATTATTGGAGCTTCGTAATTTCGTAAATTGTGGGAAGACGATAAATTTACTGTTTAATGCGCTCTTCAAGCTATTTGATCCAGAATATACTGCCTAATAAGGAAGTATGACAGGAAGTACTTTTACCTTATAATTACTTTTGTAAAAACTGTCGGGATAAAGAGTAAGAGACTGTTTATCAGTATATGGACAAAACAAGAGTCTGATACAGATTTTAGGATACAATATTCAAAATGAAATACAAAATGTTACATGAGTTTCATAGACTGTAAAAACTTTAGCTATCGTCATGAATGTTCATCTATTAGTCTTTATTTATATCTTACCTGTGTGCAATTGCCGCTAAATAGCCAGCCGCAACGCCTTCTGAATGTCTATATTTACTACTCGAATACACTGAATAAGAGCACTTCACTATATGCATTGCGAAAATGTATTCCTCATTTAATTCTTCTCTATTATTTTTTAAGAAATCCTTGGAAATATATCTAACTTCGCATTGAGAATGTTGTTCCAAATATAAATATAATTTATCTTCCTCAGTTGTTTCTTTTACAAATGCCACTGTGCAGTTATCTTTATAGATCCATAGGGAACGCGACGGCTCCTGAACAAGATGATGTTCTGTGTTTTCCCAGTACGTAAGCGGCACTTCAGCATCTTGATAGTTATGTTGTATGCATAAAAAAAATAAAATAGGAAGTAAAATTATTGATGCGAATAAACATTTGTTATGCTTGATGTTATAAATCTTTTTAAGAAACATTGCTCTCCATTGATTGCAATACAATGCTCCGTCATTTAAGATTCCTTCTTCGGGAGGGCATGTTTTGCATTTCTCTACAGTGCAGAAAGATTCTAAAGTGGTCGCATTTAGAAACTTGTCTATTAGTGAAGTACTGCCGATGCCAATGCTATCCACTCCTAATTGATGAGCGACTGGCTCCAACTCCGTTAATAGATGAATAATTTTGTTAATACTGGCGTATGGTATATTATAAGAGATTACTCCAGGGACATCAGCTGAAATACTTGCTTCTGGAAGATACTTTAGCACCAGTGAATTGATAAGAGGTTCATTAAATACCTCTGGCTTAAAGAAAGTCTGTAAATGGTATAAATATCGTATTAAAAATAGTTTTGTATTACAATAATTTAATAAAATTAATTCCATTTCGTTAACACACTGGCGGACTTTTTCGTCGGGGAACTTGGGCGGCAAAAATCAGAATTTTGTTATTATAAACTATGGATCTGTACGAACGTATTCATTTGCTTAGCAAAACTGAGTGCCATTGAATTCGGAACCGCACACTAACTGAATGAATTCTAATTTATTTAAGAGAGCGATGCCATTCAAAACGATTGAAACAAGAAGAGTTTGTAAAAGTAGATAAAGAATTGCGAATTTAATGATTAAATTTATTAAAGATTTGGTAAATCTCAAATTCAATTCGGCACTGCTTCGTTTCAATGAAAATATGGAATATTCTCTTAGCTACATTCAGACATTGGATTTCATTTAAATGAATTTGATTGTTGAATTCTTTCATTTGAGCATGAAAAATGACCTTTTAAATGAATTCATACCAGGGACCGAAAATAATAGTTATGGGGTCGATTTTAAGTTGGAATCGTCGTACATATCTAAGAGTTATAGCAAAATATTATGTTTTGAAATGGGCTATCATAATATCGCATAAATTCATATTTTCTATTTTTACTAGGTGGGGTGAAAAGTAACCTCCTGACCGCCAGAATGCGCTGTTACTGCAAAAAAGGACATGGTGCCTTGAGTCTGTTCATATTATAGTAGTATTTATAAAAATTAATATTAACAATTTTTATTAATTTTTATTTTATTAATCATAAATAATAATTATTTTCGGTTTAAATTTTTATTAATCAATAATAATAATTATTTTCGATTTTTATTTTTATTAGTCAAATGTAATTTGCTTTTTTAATTTTTTTTATCAATTATGTTTACTCAAATTTAAAAATTACAAAAGATATTTTCTTTTTACACTCAAATTAAAAATTACAAATAATTTTTAATATTTTTCATTCAAATATAAAAATCATTTGTAATTTTCATTCAAATATAAAAATCATTTGTAATTTTTTTGTTTTCACTCAAATTTAAAAATCATTTTTTTTTTTACTTAAATTTAAAAATCAATCGTTATTTTTCTTTTAAAAATTAAAATTTATTGAAAATGACAATCAAAGTATAGTATTGTTAATTTTTAAAAGAAAATTCACGAAAGATTTTTAAATTTGAGTGAAAAAAGAAAAAATCATTTGTAATTTTTAAATTTGGGTAAAAATAATAAAAATCAAAAATAATTTTTAATAATAATTAATAAAAATAAAAATCAAATAAAATAAATAATTAGATTTTTGGTTTTTAAAATAAAAAAAATAAAAATAATTATTAAATTTGATTAATGCCAATAAAAATCGAAAATAATTATTATTATTGATTAATAAAATAAAAATCAGAAATAATTATTATTTTTAATTCGTAAAAATATAGATGAAAAATAATAATTGTTTTGATTATAAAATTATAAATGAAAAAATGATAATTAAAATTATTTTTTTCAAATATAATTTATAACAGTTACGTTCCTTGATTCATACAGATGTCTAATATGAACAGTGTTTTTTTTTTACTGTAACTAGTTCATAAATTTACAAATAACTAACAAGCAGTCAATTTATAGCAACTATTACAATTATACTCTAATTCCTAGAGTTTTTATGAAACCGTAATTGGATATATTCTTTTACCTTTTGTAACTCACTCAATGTTATGTGCGTGCTTAGAATAATTTTTTAATATTGCAACTTACCAATAAATATCCTGAGCCATAATTGTATTTGAGAAACAATGAAGTACCATTAAACAATAGTTGACCGTCACATAAAATTGCAACTCTATCTCCGAGAAAATCAGCCTCATCTAAATGGTAGGTCGTCACCAAAATGGTACGACAAAGTCGTTCATTTCGAAGCAAATTCCACAACAAAGTACGCCTTACAATGGACATTCTTTCACTAGGCTCATCCATTAATACTATTGTAGGGTAACCACAAAAAGAACAGGCCACTGCCAAAGATCGTTTATCTTCACTCGATAAATTTCGTGCTTTAACATTCTGAACATCATTTATTTCTAATGCTTTAAAATACATCTTCATACTATTAATCATAGATTTACGATCAACTCCTCTCAGGTTTGAATAAAACTTAAAGTGCTGTTTAGCGGTTAGACCATCGAAAAAGGCATCATGTTGAGGACACAATCCAAATATTTTTCGTTTATTTAAAGGTATTTTTGTCACATCTCTTCTATCTATTTTTATATTTCCGCTATTGGTGGGTATGGCACCAGCTGTTGCATTAATAATTGCAGATTTTCCAGAATCAGATAATCCAAGCAAAACAGTTATCTGGTCGTCGTACATATTCATAGAAAATTTTTTGACAGATTTGTTTTTAAGTTGTTTTGTTAACATATTTGTTTGAATAACCGCTGCATTTGCATGGCCCATATCCACATAGTCTGCTTTGGTGGGTGAACTACTTTTATTGAGAGATGAAATTCCATATCTACCAGGATAAACCAGCTCTAAAATACAACACAACAGCAAACATGCCAAGCCTGACACTATTAAGCTGATTGGTATGGCTCCAAAGCCCAATAATCCATCCTCTTGCATAAATTCGTAGTAATGCTTCCATAAAAGTCCTTCATGCTGATTTTCGAGTACATACATTTTCTGTAATCCATCTAGTAACGCCAACTCGAAAAAAATATAGTATAAAATTTGTTGATAAATATATTTAGCTTCTAGGCAGCTATGCACAGCATAACACAGGATACTTATAACAATTAATACAGTGATTGCCACATATTTGTTATGAATTAATGCATAGACTAACATTGAAAAACAAATACCCGCAAATGACCAAATCCAAAGTAATACTAGTAAAGCAGTCAAGCTCGAACAGTTAATAACATTACCATTATCTAAAAACGGGGCCTGCAAAAAAGAAAAAATTTTAAGTTATTGTAATATTAGTATTATTTATTACAGTTACTTAAATTATAAAACTTTAACATAACTTAAAGGGGGAACACTGGCTGCTGTGGCCTACGGATCGGTGGTGGATTATTTTCTTAAAAATAATGAGTGAGTTATAAATAAAGATAGCTTAAATAATAGTATTTACAGGTGTATATCTACATTAGACTGTCCCAGGTTACAAGGAAAATTTTTTTTTCTTGATTTGTGATACGCGTACCCTATATTTTTATTCTTTTTGACGTAAATATCTGAAATTATAAAAGGCCTTTTAGACGGTCAGTTCAGTCTCAGTCCATGTCATCGCAGCGATAACCGAAACGATGACAGTAAAATGGACAAATGGCCCTATTTATTTGTCAGTCCATTTCGATTTCTGAAGCAATATCATGGATTGAGACTGAACTGACCGTCTAAAAGGCCTTTAAATATTATTACGATCGAATAACGACCAACTTGACTTCAAACATTGAACATATGAGTTTATATAGCAAATAAAACTCGTTTTTATCTGTGTATCATACTAGTGTTCCCGGCGTGCTTTGCTACGCTCCCGACGTTATGTAAGTGCGTCATGCTATGTAATGTAATGTATTTTTTTAATTGTAGTACATTGCGCATTAATTTAAATACTTTTAAAAATTAGACGAATCAAATATTAATATTGAGATAATATCCTGCTATATATGCCAAGGGTGACTTGATTGATTTTAAAATATGCCTCTAAGATTTGTATGCAAACTATTATCCACCAATTTCTCGACAATAGCAAGTCCGATTCGCAACAAACTTTACTGAAACACTCTCAAGACTTGCTAGAGATGCCCTTAAAATTGTTTCAAAATCGTTTCAGCAGTTTCAGAATCTATCTAGCTGGTGCCCACGACTTCGTACGCGTGGGGTATACGAAATATGTTTGTAATAGCGCGTATTTTGTTAAATTTGTCATTAGTTGTTTAATGTTGCTGCGCTGGTATGTCGATTTCGATAAAATAAACGCTAAATGTTACAGGAAACTTGCTACAATACACCAGTGAAAATAGTATTCAAATAGGTTAGGCTATATATATAGATAGATTCATCACTAAAAGGGAATCGTTTATTAAATTTTTTTTTTAGTTTGCTTTTTACAGTCAGGATACATCTCTGTATGTTTTTGTACGCAACGGAATAAAAATTGTATTTATTCCTCTTGAGCAGTGATTAATCCATGAAAGTCTTGTATTAACTTAACTGAATTAAAGGCTCAGTAATGATATTTTTCTATAGCTCTGTATTCTCTTGGGATTGACATTATCACAGCTTGTAGTCACTTGGCTAATTTTCGCTTTTCCATGCGAACTCTTTGAATGGAAGACTTGCTGATATTAAATTCGTCAGTGCTATGTCCAAGTGCCTCTATAGTTACTTCAATAATAAGCATTGAATTTCTCATACTTAACTGACACCTATCTGATGCTGCGACTAATTTTGGAGTGATGAAACTTTTCCTCATAGAAGTTTTAATAGTATTGGGGTGTGTGCTCCCAGTTGGAATGGGAAAATTTTCTTGAAAATCTATTATTTCGGACCCAGAAGAAGAATTGTCTAAGTTTCTAACAAACTCTTGTCGGCGCTGCTCAAACACGTCTTGTGTTCTATTTGCAATATTTTGCAAACCTCTCCAAACTTGGTATAAAGTTATTAGTTCCTAGGAAAGTTAGGTAAAGATTTAGTCGGTATACGTGACGAATAGTTAGATTGGCGCTTTCATTAGTAAATTCATGTCACGAATATTATACAACAGGACTGTCAGTACTTGTCCATCAAAGATTGATATTATAATTGGAAAGTGATCACTTCCGCGAAGTTCTTCGAATAGTTCCCAATTGGTGTAAGGTGTCAATTGGGATGAGCAAAGAGATAGGAGTATGTGGGTAAGTTATGAGTTGCGAAGTGAGTTGGGGACCTATCATTAAGAAGAGTTAAGTTAGATTGCAAAATATAATTTGCTAAAATTGTCCCTCTTTTGTTATCCTCAGGAGAGCCCCAGCTGTTGAAGTCACCTATTATAACCAAAGGGGTGTTACGTTTTTTTGTCATGAATGTATTAGCTAGGTCATTACAGAAAAAGGTTTTGTTGGGCTGGATGTATGCCGAGAAAATTATTATTTTTATCATTGAAAATGATTAAGTGCTGCTGTTTGGAAAAATTGCGTTACGAAAAATCTGTTACGTGAGGGCGACGGGGAAGTCGACGAGAGAGGAGAATGAAATGCTGATAAAGCGCAAATAAGTTGATGTGTATGTATGTTAGGCAATTAGGCAAGCAACGAATGAAATGAATACAGAAGAGCAAGAGAGGAGAATGAAGAGCTGGTAAAGCAGAAATAAGTTAAGGTATATGTGTGAGTATGTGTATAGACAAGTATCGAAAGAAAGGAATACAAGAGAGGAGAATAAAGAGATGTGAGCGGTGGGTCAATGAAATAAATATAATAAGTAAAGGTGTATGTATGAGTGTGCATATCTTATTAATTGTAATGTGATGGCGCACAAGTTGAGGAAGAGAGAAGATTGAAATAGTTAAAAGAAATTATTTAACTTAACTTAATGTGTGTGAGTGTGTGTAAGGGCATTTTCAATTAATTTTTGTTTGGCATGAATTTCGATGGCTAATGCTTCAAAGCTGTTGTTTAAAGTAACTTCATTGTATTGATTTGTGTATTAACACAGCTACACCTCCAAATCTATTGGATGCATTGTTGGCAATCAAGGTGTAGTTAATGGCTGTAGGACTGTTTGTGCTTGTTGTGTTGAAGATATGTGTTTCTTGGAGTGTTATGAATTGTGGAGACTGCTGCTTTAGTATAATTAACAGTTCACTGACGTATCCCTTTATGTTCCATTTTAGGATTTTTAACCCCATGTAAAATAATGATTAAAATATAATTTAGAAGTTATTATTAGAATTATATAATTTGAGTGTAGTGTTATTTTAATCCAATATTTCCATTGAGTCGACTGTTTGAGTGTTGTTGTTAGTAAGAGTATATGTGGAATTTTGATGAGAGAGCAAGGAATTTGCAGAAAGAAAATTATTTTGTGTAGGTGTGAGGTGAGGGGTAAATATGAATTTTTTATGTTGATTGTATCGATAATGGAATGGTTTGATGGGAGATATAATGCAGCCAGAAAACTGGCTCTGAGTTTGTTAAGGAAGTTTAGCAATAACCAAAGTATGGCAGGCAAGGTAAAATGGAGGAAGAACGCAAACAAAAACCTTGTAGTGCTGATGATATATACTTTGAAAAAATTAATTTGAAGACACTCAAATGGATATCAGCCATTTTAAGCTCCAGAGAGTATGTGGGAAGAAGAAAATGCTTTGAAAGTTGTTGTCGTAATGACACCAGTAGAATATTTTGACACGCTTTTCGATACTCTAGCTATTATATTAATCACAGTGCAATCTAATTTGTATGGGCTGGAAAAACTCGGCATAGAGCTAAAATGCACTGGAGATGGAATAAAACGTTACATTGGTACTCTATTATAGCTAGGTGTCTTGAAATTGCCACAGTTCAAAATGACATGGACCCAAGAAATAACGCTATAACAGACTCAATGTCACTCGGTAGCTTAACAATGCTTACATTTCAATGAAAATAGCAAACAACCTAAAAAACTCAAAAAAACATTGAGTGAACAAGCTCAGGAAGAGCATCAAAGTGTTGATGAACAAATGAAAGGTTTAAATCTAAAAACATTGAAATTGTTACTGAAACAGTTACAGGTTTAGCAACTTAAAAAAAATTCAAACCAGCTAAGCCCCACAAATGGGGTTTGAAAATATTTACGCGTGCTGGAATATTTAGTTAGGTATATGATTTTACGTCATATGGAATGGGAATATTTCCGGATATAGTATTATATTTGGAAAAAGGTCTTCCCAAACACAAAAATTTTAAGCTCTAGTTTACATATTTGGTACAGTTACTGTACGTAAAAATCGGATAAGCAATTGCCTATTATTTTCAAAAACGGAGCTTTAAAAACGTGGAAAGGGGTCTTTCGATATATTTGTGAAACCAAACACAATATAGTATGTTGGAAGTGGTTTGGCATAAGCCCTCGTGTATGGACCATCAACATGTTGGGATGTGTAAACGATGGAGTCCAAAAGAAAAAGCTTACTTTGATGTGCCGGCGATTGTTACTTCCTACAATAAGGGCATGGGAGGAGTGGATTTTTCAGATATGCTCAAGGAGCTTTATAAGGTCAACCACCGTTCAAGAAAGTGGTACATAAGAATCTTCTATTGGTGCCTAGAATCATCCGTTACTAATGCGTGGCTGCTGTTTAGAAAACATTTACATTTGCTACATCCGAGCCAGAAGCATAATCATCTTATAAAATTTCAACTGGAAATTTCTAATGCACTTTTAAAATCTATGGGCTCTTCATCAATCTTAAGAAAAAGAGGTAGTGGTAACCCGACATCATCCCTTGGCTCTCCATCAAGAAGTGTGTCTTCGCATAATCCAAAAAAGTACAGGTTCCAGCCGAATCCTCCGAATCACAGCGCTATGATAAAGTAGAACATTGGATAGTATTTGGTGAAAAAGGGCGCTGCAGGTTGTGCTCGCAAGCAGCTTAAGGTAGCCATGAAATTTTTCGTCAATACTTCTTGAATAAGTAAAAAATGATTAAAAGAAAAAAAAAAGCAATGTGCCTCACCTATATAAGCTCACTATTGAAGTGAAACTGCTGCACAAAATGTTAGAAATCAAGTTATAAAATAATTACTAGAGTTGTGTATAATATTATTCATTTATTTCATTCTTGAAGAAGTAATTTTAGTGATGAAAGCATATTATAATTAATAATTGAAATTATTTGGTCAAATAACGTATTGATTTATATGACATATAACAGCAAAGTCTCAGCGCCATGCACACAAATTAATATGTGAGATCGGCGTCGTGTAGGGCACACACAAATGAAAAACATAATTGAAATTCGCTCAATCCATGAGCACATATGATTGAAGAGAAGAGCAACTGTTGATGGGTGTGTTGTTGTTGATAAGTTGTGCACAAAACCAAACAACAGCAACGACCCGCGCACTTCCCTTCTCGACAAACGCAAATTGAGATAGAGAGTTCTTTTGTATGTTCACTCGCAACAACAACTACGGCACACACGAAGAGAGAGACAGAAAGCATCTTCGACTGGTGGTCGGTTATTCGGTCACTTGTTTGTACGCTCTTCGTAAAGTAAACACACATCAGTAAAGCATTTTTTACCTCTCTCTTACTCATGCATAAACATTCATTTTGATTACTGTAACGCTTTTTTTTGAACTTACACCTCGCTAAAGAAGTTTCATTCCAATAAAAATTTTCAAGCCCAAGCACATTGGTCGGAATTCCCAAAATTTTGGCATAAAATATACGGATGTAATTACAGAGCTGAAACTTGGCACATTGAATAGTAAGATCCAGAGTTTTCTTTTGCTCATATTCACGTATGAAAAAATTAAAAATATCATTCTCTTTTCATACACGAGCGCGAGCGAAAAATTATTTTTTTGTTTTCTCATACGCGAGCGTGTGCGATATCTATCTTGTTCATAAATGAAGTGCTCTTTAATGAAGTGTTCATTTTCGAACATAAGCACCTTCCACAGAAACTGTACAGCTAAAACAACAACAAAACGTACATGACCAGAGCGCATGAGTGCGCATACATGCATATAAATGAAATGTTATCAGCAATGAGCTCAGAGCATTCTTTTCGTTTGTTTATCACTCGCGTATGAAGAAAGAGCAAAATGAATGCAAGCCCATGTTCGCGAGCAAGAGCAAGAACGCAATTATCAAAGCGTTCATATATGACCGCGAGCAAAAACAAGAAATCTTCATTTATGAAATTTTTCATAAATGAGCGCTCATGAGCGTTCGCACGTGAAGATTTTTGCACTCTGGTAAGATCATATATAAGAATAAGACAAAATTTCAGGCCGATCCGACCACGCCCACTTTAGTCGCCCATATTAACAATTTTTTTTTTTGTTTTGATTGGATCTCACTAAATATAAGCTTGACAATAATGGATCCGATGAAATCCATTGCTTGATGAAACATATCCGTGATATTATTAATGCGGCTGTTTTTCCGAGAATGGCGCAGCCTGTCGCGTTTGTATAATTTGTTTCGAGCTTCTGATGCATTTTCGCCTAAGCATTTGACAGGCACTGCTGACGCCGAAATTATTTGATACCCATGTACCAAAATTTTGTGAAAAGTTGGCGACATTTGATACCACGGATATTTGACCAAATACGAAGAGGCAACTTTTACACAAAAGTCTTGTAATTTAAGTAGACTTATGTGGTATTCACATGAAATGGCTATGTTTGAAACTTTTGTAGGACATCAACATCAATGCAATACAGACGTAAATAATTTTATATTTAAGAATGCTCTCCTTGCTGTGTTGCCATCGTTACTATTTCCGTTGCCGTTTTGCTTTGGTCGATATACATGAAGTCCCATTTCCTTCCACAATCTCTCTTGGATATTTTTTTTTACGGAACAACGTTTGGACTTTATCATGTGCATCTCTCATTTGCCATTTGTTAAGGCTAATTTGGTAAGAACAACTCAAAAAATGCAATGGACTTGCATACTGTAGTGTTAGGCCTTGGCTTAAATATTTCTGCATTTATGTATTTTGTCAACATAATATTCTTAGGAGTTGCTCCACGAGTTGGGCACGATTGACAAGAATTCGTACCCGTTAGAATATTTAAAACTTTTCCATCAATAAGTTCATTTCGAAGCACTATCTTATTGGCAAAATATTGTAGCCAGTAAACACTAAAGGCGTTAAATTTTTAATTTGTTCATCTTAGCTGTTTTTATTATAAAATATGCTTTTTGGTCTCCCTAGCATTTTTAGCAGTTTACAAAATCTCAAGGATTGTGTACTGTAATCATTCCACAAAACTCTTCCCAAAGAATCGACAATCGTAAGAGATATGAGTTGTAATAAATAATAACACTGAAACACCTATTTTTTTGTTAATTTGGGCATGCTGAGCACAAAACAGTTAACGATTTTACGAAGTTATGATAAATTAAATCAATAAAGAGAGCGAAAAAATGGTACTTTTCAGTCAAAAATCGTATTTATTTTTTATTTTTATGAATTTTTTAAAAAGAAATATTGATATAATTACACATATAAGTATCTGTTATTAATCTAAGAACGTCAGGCTAAAATAATAAATTGAAGAAATGAGCCACATAACAGTCTGGGCATTAAAAATGTGTGTGTACCATTCCTGTTACATTTTGGCAAGTACTTATTGATTAATATACTTAGTAAAAGCAGCTATTTTATTGTAAACTTCTTGTTTTTTACTTTGATTGACTTTTTTATTAATTTTTTGCAAAATCCAGTCTAAAATGGCATCATTTTTGCGTTCATTCTTGATCCACACATCAATCATATCAGCGTGACTAAATTCTAGGTTAACTATAAGAAATGAATTTTTTTCGAAAAGGAGTAAAAAGGTGCAAAAAATATTTATACCATCGTATTCTACACATCTATTTTTAGGTTATGGCTAACTATAGTAAAAAAGTTGTTTAAATATTATTTATACAGCAGCAAAAAAACACGTTGTACGGCACCAACAAAACAGCAAAGTAGTGATTGAAAAACAACTGACTTTGTGGGCTGCTGCAAACTTATAGACAATGCGATTTGGATACCTTATTTTATGCTCTATTAGACCAATCAAACTTAATTTCGAAAATCAATGAAAAAAAAAATGAATTTATGGAAAAATTCCGGCAATTCCGACGAATGTGCATAGGGAAAAAGTCAGGGTCGAGAGGGTTAACAATCGATGACAGTTTGGATAGTGATATTACGGTGGATGATATTTTAAGTATGTTGAGAAAGACTAAAGTATGAAAAGTGTAAGGTTTAGATAGAGTGCCATACGATATGTTTAAGAGTTTATGTCTCGTTTATGAATTGTGTAGCGAAAGGTATGATTAACATAGTAAATAAAAGATGACGTAGGCAGAAAAAAATATAGTCAGGTGTGTCATGGAAATCTCTTTCGCTTAAATTTCAACGCAATTCCAATTCACTGTGTCACAGAAATCTCCAACTGGCGATGTGTTGGTTTTTAGACCCGATTTGGTTAAATTCTCCCTTATGTAAAGTTATTACATTTAAAAAAGTACCCACAATTGTAGTTAATTGTTTTAAACTGTAATCTGCATTTAAAAAATTCATCATTTCAGTTGAGTTTAGGAAAAATTTGCATTTTACAAAACCGTATTTGTTATCTTAACAAAAAGAAACAAGCAGCAAAACAACATGCAATGCTGGACATGTCATACGAAGGCTGCTATTTTTATTTCGGGAATTGGCAATACTAATGTCAATACGTAAAATCTGGCAACGCCATAATAAACTTTGTCATTTTTTAGCACATATGTACGTACAACGTTTTTATGTACAATTGGTTTTTGTTTTGTTTACAAGAAGTTAAATAAATCAATTTGGCAAAACAATGGAAATTTCTCGAGAGGGTTTTCGTTGGATTATTTTTCACAACTTTCGACGTGGATTATCCCAACAAGAATGTGTCGATGAACTTAGTTCCTTGTATGGTGAGAAAGCATATGGTTTGCAGAATTCAATCGTGGTCGTAGTTTTCTCCAGGACGAATTTCGTGAAGCTCGTCCAAAATCGGTTGTTGTGCCACTAAACATCGAAGGTGTGCGTGAACTGATAGTGCAAGATCGACATGTGACATATCGTGAGATAGAGGCATCCTTGCACATTACTTCCACTTCAATACATTCTATTTTGCATGAACACTTAGTTGTAAGAAAGGTTTGTTCTCGTTGGATACCCCATAACTTATCAATCGCTCAAAACAAGGCTCGCGTCGATTGGAGTAAGGAAATGCTTAAAAAGTTCGACCGTGGTGCTACAAAAGTCGTTTATAAAATCGTGACAGGTATATGAATCATGGATATATGCGTATGAACCGGAAACTAAACAGCAATCGACCGTGTGGGTATTCCAAGATGAGCCAAATCCAACAAAAGTTGTTCGAGCACGAAGCACTTCGAAGCAAATGGTCGCCTGTTTCTTCGGAAGAATGGGTCATGTGGCCACTGTTCCGCTAGAGCAACGTAGGACTGTCAATTCTGAGTGGTAAACGACCATCAAAACATCGAATTGATGACTCATCCGCCCTACAGTCCTGACTTGGCACCCAATGACTTCTTTTTATTCCCTCACATCAAAAAAAAACTGCGTGGTCAACGATTTACGAGCGCCGTAGAAGCAGTTGAAGAGTTCAAAAACCATGCTTTGGAGGTGTCTCAAGAGGAATGGGTAAATTGCTATGACCAATGGTTCGAACGAATGCTAAAGGTTCGAACGAAACCATCAGGGAAAATATTTTGAAAAACAATAAAGCCATTTTCATTAAAAAAATGTTTGTTCTTATTTGCTATTCCCGAAATATAAATAGAAGCGCTCGTATTGCTCGTATATAATTTTGGTCATTTTCGAAGATTAGAATTTGTTTGCAATTCAATTTGTTGATATGATAAAATAAAGTACAAATGTTATTAATAAATGTGTGATTTTTAAATTCGTTTTAAAAATGTGTAGAATGCAATTAGTTTAACTAAAAGTTTTAATAATAGCATTGGTGAAAGGTGGCATGTCTGCATTTTGTGCTCATGCTTGTGAATGCAAGAAAACAAAAAGAAGAAGAAAAGTAAAGAAAAGAACCTACTCCCAAGAAACGTAGCGCTGTAGCCTCCTTTATGGTATTCCATATCATAATGAACGTACCTTTGTCATGCGGTAGTTGTATATAAAGCTAGTGAAAAATATACATAAGTAAAATTGCATTTACAATTGCAACGAAACAAATAACAAATAATTCTTTCGTGGCATCTGAATGTGACAGAGACATGCCTCCCAATCACACGAAACGCAAACAAAAAGCAGCCAGATGTTCATCACATCTATGTTCGAAGAATAAATTCTTTTGTTGTTCTATGACACCGATGATTTATTTTGTCGAGTTCGAAAAAAAAGCCGTGGCAAAACCGTTGGCGATTTCCATGACATGGCTGAGTAACTGAATTTCTGGTGGGTTTTAGGGAGAATCGATCAAGAGTAGATATTCTTTATAACCCATGTTCAATAATCCGCATAAAATTAAAAGAGAAGAAAAAGTTTATGCATTTATCGTGGATTTTAAAGCGCCCTTTGACAAATTTTTGTTTACAAACTGCATGTAATGAGAATTTCAACAAAAACGATGAACTTTATTGACCAAGTGTATAAAAAGATATTTGGTACAAGTTTTATGTTTCATCAGAATATGAAAGAATTAAAAATAGAGAAAAAATGTGAGAAAGGGCATGTCAAAGTACACGGTTATATAAAAATGTGAACCATCATACTGAAAGAAACTATGTATGTGAATGACAACTACAAAATAAGTGATAAAATGTGGATTTTTAAAGCTAGAAAAGACGAGCTATTTGCCTGAATGGACACGGAAATTTGAACTTTAGACTTTGCAACCTTAATGAAATTGAGAACATTATTAATTTTTAGAGAAATGCTCCAAATTAAAAAGAATTCGTTATAGATATTTTGAGAAATATAATTTAGGTCAGGAAGAAATATTAAATATATTAAATAGTACAGGCAATGGTGGATTGAAAAATTTTTTTATGTTTATCACTTGAGTTATAGAAAATTAGTTTTAAGTGAATTTTGTTAATATGTTTCTTTGTTTTTCTAACTACCATAGCGTCAAAGCCATATGTTCTTTATTTGTTTAAATTATTTTATTCAATATAATTGTTAATTTGTTTTGGAATAAAATAAAGAATAATAATAATAATAAAATATTATATATTACTAGCGTTGCTACGCCAACTACGCTATGTTAATTGCTGTTTTTCCTACAATGAACACAGCGATTGAGCTACCCGCGCACTTATAATAATAATACCTTTTTTGTTATTATTTATTGTTATTATTAATGTTTGTTGCTATTTATTTAATAAATACAAATACTTATTGGCATACTGTCTGAAAACTGAATTTGTAATCACAAAAAGGAGTCAAACACTATTTAGTAAGACGACTATTGAAAATGCAATCATCGAAATATTTGTTGGGTAACACATAATAGTCGTCTGCAACGCGCAAGTAGACACACATATGTAAAAAATTCATACAAACACACGAAAGACATTTTGACCACATTCGCTCGATAAATCCTTTAGTGGTTCGTCCTGCCATAAACAAACAAAAATAATGAATATTGCTTGCACACAAATAGTTAAAAACGAAACAGAAATCACAATGTTTTTTTCATCCCTTTTACAACCTTTTCTCACAACCGGTTGCTTTTGGACCCAATGAAAAGGTTGTCATTTATTTACGAACTATGTGATATACAGGAACAAAAAAACAAAGAGCGCAATACTATTGTGAGTACTCAATAAATGAGAGGAAAAACCCAAAAACAATAACAGCAACCATAGCATTAACAGCGAAAAAACGAACAACATGTTTTGTGCTTTTGCAAGAACTTAATACTTGCAATACAAATAAAATATTTAAACTGAAAAAATGAAAAAAAATAAGTTGCAACTCGATTCATTAGCATTCATTTGTTGTTTTAAAAAAAATTATTAAAATTGGCTTAATACATAGTAAAAAACTGCCTGTATCTCAATAACAGCACCACCTGTCTGGTCCAACTGTAGTTTATACTCATCCAGGACTCTACATCCTTAAAAACAAAAACAAAATTTCATCGGTCCAGCCATTTAGGAGTGAAAAAGTCTCAAAATTTCGTACACTCCAATTGTATATATAAAGATGTATCTCGGAAACTGCTCTACATATTTGGCTGATTGTTATACTCTTCACCCAGTGAATCTATGTCTATCTATATTTATACTATACTATTAATAAAATTGCTTATATGGAATTTGTACATAAGTCAAGAAAATATGATTTACTTTTGACGATCGGTGTATTGAAATTAGTTACACTAGCATAGCCCGGCGTGCGTTGCTGCGGCCCCGTCGTGATGTTAATGTTCGACAACAACACACAATTCAAGAAGGAACAAAGCATAAGCAACGAAGATGCAAAAAAAGTTTGCAAAACCAATAACAGAAATTGCATACAAACATTTCAAATTTCTAATATTTTCAAATTACTCACTCTACCACTCAACAAAGTCAAACAAAATACACGAAAGAAGAAGAGAACAAAAAATCGCCAGAACACACTTTGGTTTTTGGTACACGACTACCCCGCGACCCTCTCACTTCCCTTATCCACAAACCAAAATTGATCAATAGCCTCAATCACGAAACACCAACAAAGCAATGCACAAACTACGAAACACACTGTCTCTTTCTTGTCCCGCTCTCAATGAACATCAAATACAGATACGCTGAGCGCAAAATGTGCGTACTCTAGAGGATAAATACAACAATAATAACCACCAAAGCATTAAAAACGAAAAAACGTACAAAAATTTGTATGCTTGGCCTTGCAGTGATTTTCAAAAAACTTAATGCTTAAAAATATTATATTAAAAAGTAAAAACTGAAAAAATAAGTATGCAACTTTTTTCATAAGATTTCATTTGTCATTTAAAAAAAAAATATTAAAATCGGTGCGCTAGATAAAAAAATGTTCAAAATTTGGTAAAAAGGTAACTGTATCTCGACAACAGCGCCACCTACCGGGTCCAACTTAAGCATAGACCATCTTAGTGACCCCATAAGTAAAACAAAAAAAAAATTATCGAAATTGGTCTAGCCGTTTAAAGCAAAACAGTCAACAAGGAGAGAGCAACTTATCTAGGACTAGTGAAGAAGAACGTGTGGCCACTGAAGATAAGATAAGTTAAGATAGCTTAAGATAACTTAAGATAAGTTAAGATATAAGATTAATTAAATAAATTAAATAAAGCAATGTATATATTGAACCCCAACTTTTCAATTTTTTTACTAATAAGTGTTAAATTATATAAGGCAGGAAAATATGACTTACTTTTAATAAAAAAATGGTTCCTAAAGTAATAAAGAACATAACAATGAATGTGCAAATAAACCAAGACAGATATTGCGAGCACGTTTGAGCGTTTGAAATGCGCATTAGTTCTTTGAGTTGTTTTCTTCTTTCCCTTGACATGTGCTAAAAGAATCAAATTGTTAACATATAATTTATCATGGTAGCAAATCTATCTTAGATCTATATACATATCTATATATATAATATATACTATATAAATAAAAAAAAAAACCGAGATCATTGTACTTAAATCTAGAACTTTCGGTGGTGAAAGTCCGTCAAGCAATTGTCAATTCAAGTCGAATGTTTTCACTTTAAGCACGTATCTTTTTTTTTTTTTATATTTATTTCCCAATAGACGAAGTACATTTGTTTCCTATTATATAACAATAAATTAAACAAAAAAAAAAAAACACTAATACTTTTTGTAACATTGAAAAGGGGGTTTATATTTGACAAATACGAACATTTTCGAATTGTCAGTTTGAAATGTTATGGAAGGCTTGGTTTATTTTTGAGTACTACCGCAACGTTCCTCTCAACAACCCAAGATATAATATTTAATAATATATAATATTTATATATTTAATATGTAAAGACAAAATGTATGAAGTAGAGTAGCTATGTTAAGTCCACTGGTCTGCTCCTTTTTAGTCGACTACGTCTTGTTAATTCGTCTGAAGGAATGTTAATCATTTCAACGTTGGAATGTCGTTCTAAGGTGTTATGGTATCTTCTACTTGCATTGTTGATTTCGTCGTGCACCATTTTTACACCGAGGTCTTTATGTATGTCATAATTTGTTATGTACCAGTCAGCATTAACTATTGCTCTAAGGATTTTAGATTGTTCTCTTTGTATAATATTTACGTTCGTTTTCTTGGCAGTACCCCATAGTTGTATGCCATACGTCCATATTGGCTTAGTTACAGATGTGTAAAGTAGTAATTTCCCATAAGTATTAAGTTTTGAATGTCTGTTGAAAAACGGATATAACTGCCTGAATTTTAGTATAAGTTGGTCTTTCTTTTTCTGGATGTGATATTTTCAGGTCAGTTTGCTGTCAATATGCATGCCCAGGTACTTGGCCACGTTGCTTAATGGAATGTCAGGACCTTTTATTTTTACTTGTCTTGGCTGATAAGCTGTCCGTAAAGTATACATCACTTGCAATGTTTTCATTTCGTTTATCTTAATTTTCCATAAATCAAACCAAGTGCATGTTTCGTCCAATATTGCTTGCAGCTTATCTATTGCCACATCAAGCTTTTTGTTTGAGTACATAAGAATAGTGTCGTCAGCAAAGGTGGCCACCATTGCCGAATTGTCTTCTGGGATTGGAATGTCATATGTATATAAACTATAAAGTAAGGGCCCAAGCACGCTTCCCTGTGGGACTCCAGCTTTTATCTGCCTTAATGTAGAGGTTTCGTCATTATACCTTACATAGAAGTAGCGACTATCAAGGTAGCTCCTGATGATATCACTAAGATCATTTGGTAGGATAGTCTTAATTATTTTGAAAAGTCCGGCGTGCCAAACTTTGTCAAAAGCTTTTTCTATGTCCAAAAAAACACCTACACAGTATTTTTGGTCGTCTAGATCTGATAGTATCTTGTGTGTCACTCTGGGGACTTGCTGTATTGTGGAGTGACGTTGTTTAAATCCGAATTGGTGATCAGGTATAATTTTGTTCACATCCAGTATTGGTTGAATTCTGTCAAGCAAAAGTCGTTCAAATATTTTTGATAATGAAGGCAGAAGGCTTATTGGCCTATAAGATGACGTCGAAGTTGGATCTTTGCCCGATTTCAATATAGGTATTATTTCAGTTATTTTCCATAATGTCGGGTAGTGCCTTAGTCTTAGTACTGCGTTAAACAAGTTTCTTATGTATATAATTGCATTTGGAGGAAGCTCTTTTAATAATTTTCCAGTTATTTGATCATATCCTGGAGATTTTTTGTGACTAGTACGCTTTTCAATGCAGTGTCTTATTTCGTTAGCTGAGATTTTTTTTAATTTGTATTGCGGTGGAGGAGTCCTGTTAGTAAGATTAGCGTTGCTGTTAGTTTGGTTTTCAGTAAAAACCTTTTCATAATAGTCAGCTAGTTGGGAAGCTTTGTCAGAGTTGGTTCTAGCCCATGTCCCATCCGACTTTTTTAGTGGCGGCTGGTGAATGATGCGATTCGTTAAGTCTTTAGCTGCTTTCCACAAAGAGTAATTAGTGTCAGACGTTGGAGTTAATGATTTTAGATATTTTTCAAATTGTTCATTTTTCCAAATTTTAAGTCTGGCTTTCAGGTCTTTAATCGCTTTGTTAAGTTTTGCTTTATCATTTGGAGCTCTCGTCGTTGCCAAGTCTTATGCAGTTTGTTCCTGCTCACAATAAGTCTTTTAATTGAGTGTGGGATGTTATAGTTTTCCTCTGTTGGTTTTAGTTCGGGTGTTGCTCTATCAGCTGTTATAATGTCATTTAAGTGTATGATGGTTTTTCCAATATCGTCTAATTCCTTAAGAGGTACATTTATTGCTAGGTTGATATCAATGAATTTTCTATGAGTGCCAGTCAGTTCGTTTATTATACATCTTGCATGGGGCAAAACATTTTTTATTGAGCAATTGTAATTAATTTGGATCGGAGAATGGTCAGAAGAAAGTTCTAATCGAGAGTCAAATTCAAAATGTGCCATATTCATATTTTTTATTACACAAAAGTCAATTAGGTCAGGTATCTTTGTTCGATCAGTTGGCCAATATGTGGGCTCTCCAGTACTCAAATGCGTTCCTCCAATCATTTGAATTGCACATTTTTAATTTTTTCCTTGATCCTCAGTTTACATGTTTGGCATTATGGTCTCCTGCAGCGATGAACCTTTGGCCAAGCTCAATAAAATAGTCCTTAAATTGAGCTGTTGTGATTGTGTCTAGGTGGACAATAGATAGCTGCTACTGTAAAAGATCCATATATATCTTGCAGCATCAATTTGGTCGACTGTATGTGTGCTTGTTGATAGTTTTCCAGTTCAACGTGTCGTATATTATTTTTGATAATAATAGCAGAACCACCATGACCTGAACCATCCGGATTATTTGTTCCATATATTTTATAGCCGCAAATGCTTAGGTGGTTATTTGTAAGATGAGCTTCCGATATTAGTGCAATGTCAATTGAATTCTCATTTAAGAAAAGTTGGAGTTCTAAAATATGTTTGTGTAGTCCGTTCGCATTCCAAGCAATTATTCTTAACTTATTGTCCATTTTGTTTGTCAAGCTTTGTTTCTAAAATTGTTATAATGTTCATCATGTTAGCCATTTGTTGGATTAATTCTTTCATCATGTTTTTTAGTTTTGAGATATCGTCAGATGGGATGGTATGATTGTTGTTTTGCTGGGAAGAAATTTTGCCAGTAGTTAGATTAACACTTAAATCTTTTTTTTCTTTTTCGTCTGGTCAATTGGTTGACTTAGTCTGTGAGGAAGATTCAGCAACCTGCGAATAACTGATTCCTTTCTCCACTTTGCGAGAGGTTACGGACTTTTGCTCGTTTTTTGTTTCATCGGTCAGTGTTTTGCGTCGAAGAGCAGGAAACCTTTGAATTTTTAATGTTTTGTAGATTTCGCAACCTTTATAATTGGCTGTATGAGCTCCACCACAAAGAGCACATTTTATTTTCTTTGATGAATCCATTTGACAGTCAATCGTGCTGTGTTTTCCCGCACATTTAACACAAACAGGATCTTTGGTGTAGTAGTTTCGGCTGTGTCCGTATTTTTGGCAGTTAGAACATTGCACTATCATTCTCTTACTATGGGGGGCCTCAAATTGTATTTTGGTGTGAAGTAATGTAGTTATGTTATAAATGTTTTTGTTGTTAGGGCTGGCTTTAAGTTCGAGTGAGAACAGGGGAAGTGACTTATTTAAGAATATAGTTTTTCTCTATAACTTCATTAATAGCATTAATGAGAGTATTAATGTCTTCTACCCCCTGCACATAAATAGGCGGTGGCTTGTTAATTTTAGGAGGCTGTTTGGTTTCGTTTTGTGCATTACGATTTGTGGACTTAGGATCTTTGCCGTTGTTATCGTCTTTTTCTGCTAGCAGTGCGAACATATTGCTAGTATTAGGTTTGCTCAACCAGTAATCATTTAGTTTTGTTTGTGTATTTTTTTGCAAATTGCTTTTGTACTTTTTGTTATTGTTTTCTTCTATTGATTTGCCTGGGGATTGCGTTTTATGGTTTCTTTTACAAGGTTTTAACTGTTCAGAGCTGGGACTATTGTTATTGTTGTTATTTTGCGATCGTTGGATGCATTGCTGTTGATGTTGTTGTTGATGAAAACTGCTTGCGATGACATGATCGAAGCAGTTGTTGAGTAAACTGTTGTTGTGTTTGATGCTGATGTAGCGGTTGATATAGCTGGAGTGCTTTGTGTTGTTACAGTTGCATTTGTTGATACAATAGTTGCTGGTATTGTGCACAGTGGAGTTTGTGGGGAAGGACATTGGCTGCTCCATGGTAGTGGATACGTGGTGCCTATGGTATCAATGAATAGAGCGGGATAACAGAACAAGCTCTTTGCTCTGGCGATTTGATGGTTAAAAATGACGCATCATTTCTTTTGTTAGGGCCAGGAGATACGATCGAAAAATACGCATTCCTGGTTGCCTTTTTAACGTTGTTGTTGTTGGGTTTTTGATGAGCAAAGCTCATCTTAGTGGTGATATTTTTTATATATTATTTTTTTATTTGCTTTACGTGAAAGTGTTTGATTATTATGCGGACACAATTTATTGAGCGCAAAACACGTCTACACTGTTCAAATGAAAAATAAAGAATGAAGCACGTATCTTAATTACACAAAATCTTGGATCAATAACAGTGAATCTTACGTTAACTACGTTTCCTGTTTATTACTACACCATACGATCTTGGTCTCGAAACAAGAACGAAATGTATTTGATTTAAGACCAAAACAACTTAAAACCAGAAAGAAGGCTATCTTTGACGATGCCAAAGATGTAATGCTCTTCACGCTCCTCCGAGTTGCATCCAACCTTCCTTTCTAAGCATCACATCAGTTTGAGAATTTTATTGTACTTTTATTCTTTATAAGTTTCTCATTTAATTTTGGGTTTGTATGGGAGGTACGCCTCCTGGTAACCCTAGGATCATTTACATGGTTAATGAATATGGATCAGAAACTGATAGTGCCCAAATTTCAGTTCGATAAGTTAAAAAACAAAAACCTTTTTCTAATAAGAACTTTAATTTAAAGGGGGGTTTGTATGGGAGGTACCCCTCCTGGTAATCCTAGGATCATGAAATTTGCACGGTTGATGGATATAGATCAGAAACCTATATTGTCCAAATTTCAGTTCGATAAAAATAACAAATGTTTATTGAGAACATTAATTTAAGGAGGGTTTGTATGGGATGTAAAAAAAAAAAACCGAATCTAAGCATATAAATTTGAGATTAGAATCTCTCAGTCGAATCACATCTACAACAACAAACCCTCAAATTTGTCATTTTCCCTGTGGTTGTTGTTAAATGGAACTCGAATCAATAGTCGCATCTTCATAGATTCGAATATTAGCTCACTGTAAAGCCACTATAACATAGCATTTTTAAGGAAAATATAAACTGTTAATTTTTTTTAAAAGATTTTAATACAATAAGAATCATGAATGAAAAAGGGAGCTGAAAGTACTATTTGCATATATTGCAAAATCATGTATTTTTCACAAATTTTTAGTTTTAATTTAGCCAACGTGCTCGGAAAGTTCCACGTGTATGTATAACCAAAATAAAAAACACCTGTTTAAAAATCATGCAATCTTAAACAGTGTAAATCGACTATTTGTTGTTACTTAAGAGTATAAAATTTATAGAGTGGTAAATCAATCAATTTAAGCGGTTTATTTTTAAACTCAACAACAAATTGTGTTATGTAAAATATCGAGGAAACAATACACATAGCAAAGAATATACATATAAGGCTTGAAAACGTTACTATATAAATTTATACTTACCATTATTAATCGAATAAGAGGAAAAATGTATAATGTACAAAAATAAATATTCAGAATGGCGCTACGTTGCTTTTTTATTGGATCTTCAGCAAGTTTTTCCATTTCTTCTTTGTCTTTGTTATTCATCAAAAAACGCTCACTTCGTATTTTTAGTGGAATTTTTGTTATAAGTTCCAATGGGTAGGGATCACTTCTTTTTAAAATATTAATTTTATTCGTAAGGACGATAATTATGGCAATAAAAACTTGTAGAAATCCTTCAATTCCATATACTGGTTCTCTCAAATTAATTTCATTTTGGCTGGTTTCCCAAAGTTGTGTAAGATTTGATCGCAAAACACTTGGAAATTTTATATTTATTAAATCGTCGTTATCTCTCAGTAGCCAAGTAATACCACAAAGAAAGTTGTTACCAACTAATTTTTTAGTGACTTCACCTTGGTTTTCTACAACATTTACAGTTTTTATTTTCAAAATTCTTTTTAACGTGCGTTGCACCACATCGCTAATTTTTTTGTTATTCGCAAATAATAATATGGTCTTTTTAGGTCCCACTTGTCCAATTTGATTGACGGAGTTACTTTAATGAAGAGGAAAACATCAATTAAAAATACTGAAAAAGGGATTTCACATACAAACCAAGAACTGAAGAAATATTTTATTTTAAAAACTTATACAATTCAGAATTTAGTTATGTACTTAATTTCCAGTCTTATATTTCGCTGTTTGCCTGTGTTGGTGGCAGCTGAATTCCCCGCCACACAAATAAAATAGATTGAAAATCGCTGTCAACTTCAGCTCTTATTGTCAGCACCTACTCTTTATAAAAACAACAACATACATTGTTCATTATCTTAACGTTGTTCTTCATTTCAGATAATTATTATTTCTTTTATTATTGGTAATAATGTTGTTGATTGGTAATGTGAGATTATTGAGCTAAATTAAGCTAAATGTACTAGCTTTTTAGAGCGCCAATATTTTCATTCTAAATGCACCGATATATCGATATTTTTTATTAAAAATATCAGAGACTATGAAATTAGATAGACTGGACAATTCGAGTTCGAAAAAATTCGGGTTCGATGAGACGAGAAAAATTCCGCTCTCGAACCTGATCGAACCTGCAGAAAAACCAGAGACTATGAAATTAGATAGACTGGACAATTCGAGTTCGAAAAAATTCGGGTTCGATGAGACGAGAAAAATTCCGCTCTCGAACCTGATCGAACCTGCAGAAAAACTCAAAAAACCATGACCATTTTTGATGGAGATGAACTTTTCATAAGAAAATGTAGCGTGAGTGGAGATCATTGTAGCGTGAGTCGGGATAAAAAAAGTAAAGGCAATGGCAGCATATTAATGGAAAACATTAACAAACATTTTGGAGAGGTTAAAAATAAGATATGGAACACCAAATGAAATATGTTTAATAAAAAAATCATTTGCATGTACTATTTAATGTATAAAGAATGTTTCCATTTCAATAAAATTAATTTTTTAAAATTAAAACACATCATCATAGGCCTTCTTTGTTTGACAGTTTTACGGCAAGTTGAAAAATATTGTACATTATAATTGATGTATTACTTGCCAACATACCTTGGAATATTTAAAGTTATTAATTTTATTATGAATTATTTTGAAAACGAATATTGTATCAAATCAATATTATTAGAATTGCAATTGTATTTAATTGCACATGACATATTTATAATTTGTAAAGTAATGTAATGAAAATTATTTCAAATAAAAGCAATTTCAACGAATTTGTACTTTCATGCATTTTGAGTTAATATTCAAATATTTGGAAGGCGCGCGTTTCGAAGTTATCTTCTTCTCCATAATGTGCAGAGAGCAAGTGAATTCGTGCTCAAAAAGTTAACGTTCCACTCAAAAAGTTATCGAAGTTAAGATTCCGCTCAAAAAAATAATCGAAGTTAAGGTTCCGCTCGAACGTCTCATGTTAAGTAAATAGAAAACAAAAACAAATGTTCAAATATGAGTTGCCTGCAACTGTTACATGCTGTTGATATTCAATTTTATTGTGTGATCATGTTACTTCTGCTGTATCTCTCATGCACATGTTTGTGTATATACGAGTATTATCACAGAAGGAGACATCGCGGACCACATAAAATATATAGATTTGAGATCAATTCGATGAATATTAATCTTCTTTTTATATATGTCTATGGCGTTGAATATGAAAAGCAGTGTTCATCGTACTTTTTGGCTCTTTTAATACTTTGATTGCTCCCGCACAGAAACAACGTTGGATTTGGGTTTGCTTTATAGGAAAAGATCGGACATATAGTTACTTTAGTAATAATCCACAATGGGAAATGCAATTGTGTACATGGAAATGTTTGCTGAGGTAAAGTCGTCGTAATGCTTCTCAAACTGTGAATTTCCATATTGAGTAGGCATAGACATTCATTTTTACATCACATTATACGCTACATAAGGGCAATAGAAAAAAAAGGTAAAAACCAGTGCTTGTTGACAACCCTCCTTCATTGAGTACATTTTAACATAACTCACAATTTTCACAAAATGTTAAAATTTTTTTGAGTTCGTTTTGAATAAAACACCATCGAGCATCGAACAATTGAGAAAATTGAGAACCGCATGATTTTCGTTCGAATTGTCCAGTCTTTCTAATTTCATAGTCTCTGAAAATATCATCACCGATATTGATATTAGCAGAAATATTGATACGATATATATCGATTTTTTTTCGCAATTTTGACATCCCTAATGCCTGATTCTTAAAATTGCTAGTGTTTGTTTTGTTCTTTTGTTTGTGTTATGTTTATGTCCGTCTGCTTGTGCGCTGCGGTCGACTCCCAGTTGACCAAGCATCGTATGTCGTGCGGACTTCCGTCGAAACTTCCGAAAACGGGCTCAGAAATGAGTGTTTCGTCCGTACAAAACGGATGTATGAGAAAAAATAGACAAAAGAGACGACAAGACAACAACAAAAAGTCAGCGCCGCAAAAATATCCGTTTCATGCTCAGAAACGTTCACGTTCGCGGAAATATTTCGGACATGAAACGGATACATAGATAAATAGCAATAATAAGTAAAAGACGTAACTGATAAACGACGCAAACCCAAAATTTTCGGTATTTGTTTTGCTGTCGTTCGCGCTCTTCCTCTTTATTGTGTATACATTTAGTGCAGCAGTCGCGAGCGCAGAAAAAAAAGGGAAAAAAAATTATTATTTGTTGTTAATAAAACAAGGTAAGTTCATAGAAATATTAAGTGAAGTGTGTGGTGCATTTTTTTAATGTTTTTTTTCCCTTTTTCATGTGAAATATTTAGTGAATAACACATCTTCATCCTCAACTTATTGCATTTACTTCCAGTGCCAAAAATTCGCAGAGTGAGTAAGTAAAAAATTAAAATATCAAGTGAAATTTCATATTTTCTAATTCTTTCATCTTCAAGATAGGATGACGGGAACTGAAAAAATCATCGGCAAACGGAGCAAGGAGTAGTATTTTGTATTTGTTATTTCTTATATTTCTTTTTTCTGAATTGTAAATATTTATTATTATTATTATTGTCTACCATGTTGAAATAATTAGAAATTATTATTATAAATAAATTGTGCTCATTGTAAATAGTTCTTTTCATTAAATGATTGACTTGCGGCCCGAAAACGGTTTAATTGACGGATCCGTTAACGGCCCGTTTTCGTGGCCCGTTAATGATAGTTTCCTCTGCCCAAGACTGAGCGACAGATGATTACTTTACGTACCGATTTCGGATCCGAAACTGGTTTTTTTACCCGCTCAGAACCCGCTTAACTCTCATAAGTAATACCGTTTTCGGAAGTTTTGGTCAACTGGGCTATTGCAAGTTGCTATTAGTATTGCTTTGCACCCTCCCCCTCTTTCTCTTTTTCTTATCCACACCGACTCACTCAGCTCGAGACATACAATAAAAAAAAACTCATTATACTAACGAAAACGTTTCTTGATGAACATGAACACTTTTGTTATTTTGTTTTTGTTTTAATGTAAAAATGTGATGTACTATAAACATACACACATACTTAATGACTTCGTTAGTAAATTGCTTGTGCATCACACAATTTGAGCAAAGCCAATGCTAAGTAAAACTATACACAAGCATCACTACGCTTACGTTCACCATTCATTTTTATTTGTTAGCTCAAGCAGGCTTGGTTCCCTGATGTGTTTCTTTGCTTGTTAGCACTTCATAAGCACAAGCTTTCGCTGCACAACTCTGGTATTTGGTCACCCGTTTCTACTGCGATAAAAAAGAATGAGTCTCAAAATAACAGTTAAAAATTAATAATGAACAATCTCACACAAAATAAATGGTAATGAGAGCCCGAAAAAAATAAAGGTGCAAGCGACAAGGGCTGTTTTTGTTGTTGTATGACGTGAGATGGCTGTGTTCAAGAGAGGAAAATGATTAACAGCACAACAAAAAAAAACCTTTTTGGTTTTTTCAAAAAATATTTGATGGTTGTTTTCTAATTCGAGATCACTGATTCCGAATCTGTACTCAGTTTTTACTATTAAGCTACACGAATGAAGTAGCTGTATCTAAAAAACTAGAGCTGCTAGAAAGAAACTAAAAACATTTTAAATTAGCGTGACAAGCTAAGCGTTAATTGTCCAGCGAAAAGGGGTCTTTGTTGTTGTGTGACGTGAGTATACTAAGTCAAAGAGAGAGAGAAACGGGATTAGAAAACAAAGCAGATATTACTCAGCGAGCATTTTGTGTAACTTATAATAATAATATGTTTCTTATTATTATTGATATTATTTATATATATAAAATTGAATGCATGTATGTATATATAAGTCTCGTATAGATTCTGAAACAGCTGAACCGCTTTTAATGAAATTTTAAGGGCATAGTCTTGAGAGTGTTTCAGTAAAGTTTGGTGCGAATCGGACTTGGTATTGTCGAGAAATTGGTGGATAATAGTTTGCAATCAATAAAGTCAAATATAGCAGGAAATTATGTCAATATTAATATTTGATTCGTCTGATTTTTCAATAGTATTTTAATTAATGCGCAATGTATTACAATTAAAAAAAATAAGCATGTCGCACTTACATCACGTCGGGAGCACGCCGGGAACGCTAGTTAATTATAATTATTAATATTTGTTGCTATTTATTTTATAAATTTAAATATTTATTGGACTGACTATATGAAAACTTAATTTTTAATCACCTAAATAAGTCAAAAACGAGTTAGTAAGACGGCGAAAATTCAATCATCAAATGTTTGCTGGGTAACAAATAATAGTCGAAATTCACACATACACACCAAAGACCTTTTGAATAACTTCTCTCATTAAATCGTTTAGTGGTAGCCCCTGCCATAACTGGTTGCTTGACAACATAATGAAAATTTTGCCATTTATTTGCCAACTCTGGTTGTTGGCCTCGCGAGCTGAAGTGAGCGCATAACACAAAAATATTTCAAAGCCGAACAACGTGTTCATTCTCTGAACACTCTCTCTCTCTCTAGCTTTGTTAATGCGTCAAACTTTTGCTTGATTATCAACTGGAATACTTAGGTACAATGAATAAAACTATGGTTATATGTACTTGTGTTTTGGTTTATTGTAGTAATTTATTTAAGGCTTAACATGAAGCAAGTAAAATAAAAACAGAATGGCAATTATGGAAATATATAATGTAATAATAACATATTTTATAATTTAATTAATATTAATACTTTTCATTTTTTGGAACGAAGTACTTATACGCGGCTTACTGAAATTGCAAAAGAAGGTATGAAACGAAAAATCGAAACGCTGTGACTGTGTGCGTGCATGTTTGATTTTTTTTGTATGTGTGCGTGCACATTTCCAATATTTGTGTGTGTGTGAATAGTTTTTTCTTTTTTGTCTGTGTGTGCTCTATTCCTATTTTTATGTGCTTGAAGAGTATAAAAATGTTTGTTGTCTCGTTTTTCTAACAAATGTCATAATAAATCATAAAAAAGTTAACGCAAGTCACCACTACAAGCGTTTTAACCCTAGTGCTATCACTCCAATTTATCCTGCCAAATGCCACCGTAATGCAATAAAATTATTCGTCCGCCTCCGACTCCGTCACACCTCTCTCACTCTTCAACACTTATTGTGCGGCCGGAACAATGATACATGCCCTCTCTACAACGACGTTGCATCTGTGGAACACCTGCTCTCAGAATGCAATGCAACACATCAACTTCGAGTCCAAAGCAAAATTAACATGGTAGAGCTCCTGGGCAATCCAAATCTTAACAACACAAACTCGATCTATAATTTTTTTAATTCCACTAATTTGATAAATCTTATATAACTAACATTAATTAATCTTTTACTTCAATTTTATTTATCTAAGAGCTGAAAGCCATGGCAGCTAGCGCTCTTAATTCTAAGAGAATTTATTTTTTTTTATTTTACTTCTTAATAATAATAATAAAATCATAAAAAAATTAAATGCAATACCTCAAAAAAACATTTTGTGGCTTCTAAGATCAATTCAGACTATAGTAGTCTGGCCGAGTGTGCTAAGGCGTCGGTGCAGTATATGCAAAACAATATCCATACGTGAGAGATCGCGTCACATGTTCGATCCCCAGTTTTTACAGGTTATTTTTTTTTTATTTCTCGCTATTTCATTCTTATTATTTTTTTTTTTTAAAACATGATACATATTATAAAAAAGTAATACAAAAAAAAAAAAACAATATATGTATTTCCCTTCAAAAGCTTATTGTATTGTCATCAGAATTAAAGGTGTATGCAAAATTTCAATTCAATCGGATGTCAAGAAGTGGTTCTAATTTTGTTTCTTTTGATTTTGCTAACAAACTAACTTCCTAAGCAAGTTAAATAAAAATAAGAATACTGTAGAAAAGCTTCGTTCCGCCCAGGTGTCCCACGACACTTCTCCGACTTTTTTTTGCTGAATTACATATCATTTACTCAGAGATTGAAAATACTATGCTATTTGGTAGTTTTTGTTTTTTGCTCTTGCTCCTGCTCTCAATTTGTGAAGCACGAAGCAAAGAGCACTTGACAGAACTATAAAATACTATTTATAGTCGGAGCAATAGCGACCAGGAGCAGAGCAAAAAAGGTAGAGACAGTAGTTTACAGTTAAGTGGTTCTCTCTCAAAAATATACTTACACTCTTCTTCTTCTAAATTTTTACGCTGCACAACACTATCATATGTTGTTATTTATGATATTTTAATTTATAATAATGTGCATATTTAACTGCCTGAAATTTGAAATTTGTGTGAAAAATAGAAAAGTTGCTGTTTTGTTTATTAATTTGTTGCTTAATTGATTTTTTTGTGTGTCATTCACGTTATGTTCAACACTAAATGCGATTTTTTTCAGAGTTTTAGCACACTGATATACTCATGAAGTCAAAATTGAGAGCGAGCAATTTTGAGAACGTAACAGGCCAAAATGTCGCTACCTTGTTTTATTGTATCATGGTTTTGTGTGCTATTACTCCTTTTGTTCATGCTCCGAATAGCATTTTACGTTATTTTTTAGTAGGGTTTCTCAGTAATTGTAATTGTCGATTTTAGGGATTTTTGACTAACTTTAGCGGTAAATATTTCTGAGAGTTGACAGCCTCGTCTTCAATTTTTATGTCTTTCTCTCTCTAGTTACGCCTCAGTGATCAGATATCAATAACTGAGAGGAATAAATACAACAATTACAACAACATACAAAATCCAAGAAAAAGTATAGCATTAACAAGGAAAAAACTTAAGTAAATTTTGTGCGTGGTTTTGTAAAAACATATATGTACGATGACTGAAAATGAAATAAATATTTTTATTGTTGAATCAATTATTTATGTACATGAAAACCTTTTGAAGAAAATTCTTTAAATGACCGTATCAAAATCCGGTGCGTGGTTTAGAAGCATTCAGTCTCCAAAATTCTTGAAATTTCGACTTTGCTGTATTTTATGTATTGATTATATACATATCGGTAATTTACTGCATTTACTGTGATAACTCAAAAAAAAAGCAGTTCGAGAAAAACGCCTTTAGAGTTTTTAATTTACATACAAATTGGTTGATTACACTGTGCGACAAAAAAATTAACACGTTGTTCTGCTTTGATGTATTTTTGTGTTATACGCTCACTTCAGCTCGCTCACAACAGTAGTGGTAAATTTATGGGCGAGGCCAATACCGATTTATCTATTGTGCAATAGATAAGTATAAGTATGGATAATACTAGTAATCATTTGGAAAAGTTTGGATAATACTATTAATCATTTGGAGTTTTTACATCAAAAAGATGTAATCTTCTTCTCCATACGCATTGTACTAGTATGATGAATATTGTTTACAATAAATAGTTATGACTAAATATATATGAGTACATACAGAAGTGTGAAATGTGATTATTATTATTCAAATATGTAATGTGAATCTTATGACCTAACTTTGGAAAACAATTGACAAATATATGTATTATATATTGTTTTACTTAAGTCTAGAAGTGCAAAAATCGGAACAGTTTTGCTTCCCACTGTAGAAATGTGCATACCAATATAATATATAATACATATTTTAAGCATACTTACTAGAGGGTATTAAGATTAGTTATATTTCCTAATCCGCTATTAAGATTTTCTTCACAATGTCCCATATTTTCTTTATTATCATCACTCCGAATCCATACTAAATGTATCATTAGCAATGGAAGCAACAAATATACAACGATTTCAGATCTCGTGTATGATCTAAAATTTTTGACTATTAGGTATTGTAAAGATGACATGTTCCTCAATTTTACTGTTTCTAAAATAAAAAAATATTAACGTTACATTAACTTTTTTGCCACAAAAGATTAGTTACAATTAAATTTTATTTCAAGCTTCTTAACCTTAAAGGGGCCCATACATTATTCGATGTATTGCACAATGAAAGAACAAGTCATTTGGATTCTTCATACAATCGAACCATGACCCTTCCCCGCTCACGTTGAGAGAGTTAGCAAGCAAAATGCCTTTGTACAATAGATCGCATAATGTATGGGCCGCACAAAAATTTAAATATTGCAATCGCCTACTGAAAAACGTAAAAACCCTAAAGTCGGAGATGCATTATAATGTTTGACCAAGTACATGTGGCATAAATTTAAAATATGCCGTAATAATTTAAGTTTAGGTCAATTATCGCGGGTGCCACATTTAAACATTTATGTATGTCTCATAACAATAAAATAAAAAACATTTTTAATGAAATTATTCTTTGAAGGGCTACATTTTACATTTTTTTTAATATGTTCCCTTTTGATTAATTTATAAAAATTTTAATGGACTATTTAAATAGTCAGGCGAGAGGTTTAAAGTTTTATGTAACGGGTGTTAATTGTGAAACATTTTTTATGTTATGCCTTAATATTTTATAAGGATTTAAATTAATCTAATAAATACATTTACGAAAAATAGAAAAAACAATTAATTATTCACTTTTGAAACAAACGTCTAATTTAAGTGAATATAATCGTCAATAAAACCTTATGCAAGATCGAAAAAATGCGTTTTGAAAACAGTTTTATCCTTTGGCTTTTACACACTTGAGCCAGCTCTTCTTCAAATCCCAAAACTCATCTTGAACTTAATCATTCCATTTAGCTCTTAAAGTTTATGATTTGATCTACTTCTGGTTGCAAAGCAACTGCCTTATAAAAAAAACTACCAAAATTTACATAAAATCTACAGAGTCTACACTACAACATTCTAACTCTAATAGTTTTGGTAAAGTAAAATTTAATCATACATTACTTTACTTTCCTTCATTCTCGTCCAAATCAAGTCGTGATAGTCACGTCAGTATGATGACTACGGTTATTGATAAATACAGAAGCTTCGCAGGGAGTTATGTCACATTATATATTCGAATTTGAATTTTCAGACCATTTCAAAGGTACAATATATAAGGAGTTATATATAACTGACGAAGTCTTTCACAAAGACAGTTGTAGTAGCGTAAGACCTAGATAAAGTTCTTGACAGAGTTGATCACGCCGTAAATGTAGATGTATCGCATTATACGCAGCCAATGTCTTTGTGTAAGGGAAGTTTTTTTTACGCGATAACGCTCCTTGTGAGAACAAGAGAATTGTTCTTTCACAGACGGTGCTCCTAACTTTTAAAATGTGCACACCAACGTAACAACTAAAATTGACGTCATTTTTAAACAAATTTTTGAAGGAGACAACAACTTAAACCCTCATTCTAAGCGAGCTTCGCCAAAAGGGGATGAGCATCTTACTTGCTGAAGCAGAACATGGTAGACAAAATGTTTGGAACACAACAAAGCTCTTAAAAAGACCTACTGTCATCTCTTTTGAATGCCGGTGGTTGGAGCTTGCATTTCAACATCTAAATTTTGTTCTACCAGAGCTGTAATGTAAGACTCAGATATATCCTATACCAGTGGAAGGGCGGTGAAGGTCATGATTGGTAAGCCTGAAGAGCAACTAGAATCTTATCGTAATATGATTGATGTAGGTCTATTATGTTCTTCGTTCAGATTCCCTTACTATTAAGATTATTCCATCGGAAACGAAGAAAGTATTAATTGATAGCACTTCCTTTCTCGTCTTTCACTGAAAGATAATACCCGTATTACACGATGGATCAGAATAACGCGACAGTTCGTCGATTCTTCTTTGTTGTCGGTTTCTAGTTATTGCACCCAAGAACAGAAGCAAAACATTTACATATTTTCGTATTTCTTTTGATTCATTTTTCTGTGAGAAGGTGAGTCAAACACGCGTGAAGGCAAACAAACGAAATAGAAATGATTTTTTAGATTAAAAACGAAATTAGGGATTTAATACTTAAATTCTATTATTTTTATTGAAATATAATAATATTTAAAAATGTGTGTTAGGGTGTCCCAAATTTGAATGAAAAAATATTTTTGGTTTTGAGAAAATTATATATGTTAGTTTGGCTCTAAAATCTAATATATGAAAATTTCGTGTCACAGTGTTAGTGTATGAACTCCTCCGAAACAGCTCGACCGACTTTTTTTTTGTATATTTGGTAGGTATCCCTATCCCTACCCACCATTTTTTAATAATGAGTTTTGTATTTTCGAGAGAGAGAGAGAGAGAGAGACAAATTTTAAAATCAATAGTCGGATTCACGCAACGTGGAAACTTGGTAAAGTTGGAAAATGGTGTAAACAGGCAAACAAAGTGACCATACAGAAAAAATTTGCGCAATTTGCCAAGAATGCCTAACAATTTAGTTGGGCAAACTTGGCAAAGTGAGGGCTGCCAACTTTGTGAATTTATTATGAGTTGGCAAGTCTGCCTAAAGTGATTTATAACAAATAGAAGCACGTTTTATTCATCTTTTATTGTAATATTTGTACTTATTTCAATAAATATACTTTTCCAACTTTTTTCGTCATTTTTAACTATTAATTTAAATTCAACTGGCACTTTCTTTTCGACATCAACTGATTTGCCAAGTACAAACACAATTGGTAGTTCACGCAATTCATTTGCCTATTTGCCATTTTAATCGACTTGGCACTATGCGTGAATCCCACTAATCAATTCGCCTTTGGCTTTTAGTGGCTTTGCAGTGGCTCGTATCACGAAGATTCGGTTTTGTGCTTTACAGTGCCATTTTAGTATCACGAACAGCTATTATTTGTTTTGATTATGTGTGGTGCCCAACAAAAATGGAAGAAGAAGACACTTGACAATCACAAAAAACGACGAAATTATGAGAATGCTGCCAACTTACATGGAAAAATGGCCCAACACTGTTAAGACTGTCCGTACGAAAAACCCGAATTAATTTGAGATTAGCATCTTTCAATCGAATCACATCTACAACAACAACCTCTCAATTTGTTATTTTCCCTGTTGTTGTTGTCAAATGGAACTCGAATCAATAGTCGCATCTTCATTGATTCGAATCTTAGCTCACTGTAAAGCCATTATATATCAGATAATTATGCTGATATTAATACTTAATTGATTCGTCTGATTTTTCAATTTATTTCAATTGCTGTGCAATGTACTATAATTAAATAGAGAACAGCATTACGCACTAAGATCACGTCGCGAGTGTAGCAAAGCATGCAGAGTATACTATATGAAATATATTTCTTTTTTAAAGTGGCTTTTTTTACAATCAGGATAAAGACTTCTGTGCTCTTGTACGCCACGCAAAAGAAATTGTTTCTGCTCTTCAGAGGCGGTTATCAAACCATGAAAGCCTTACATCAGCTTAACTACTCTCTCTGCTAAGTCATTTACAGCTTTTGCGGATACAGATCGAATTTACCATACAAAGTGGTTGATATCTCTTCTTCAGATGGAATACATCTCTTGCCAAGATCATCAACTTCGTCGTCAAAAAGGGCCAAGATAGTAATTTTGTCACACAAATACCACAGATGTTGGCAGAATTTGGTAAGAGCTGCATTTGATTTATGAATTGCTTTGTACTTTTTAAAGTTTTCAAAAAAAAATAAATCTTGATTTGGTGCTTTAGCTGCCAAATTACACTAAAGTCAGGGTTTAACATAGGATGTCACGATAAATAAGGAAAAATGTAGGATGACTTGCTTGTCTTTAGCACTGATTTTGAACTGGTCTTGCAGCAAACATATTTTTTAAGTAAAAATAGCCCTAGCCATCCATCTTGCTTGCAGGTCTGATTTTTAATTTCTTTTCTTTATGTCCGCCTAAAAATATTACATACTCGTCAATTTCAGTATTTCTAAAATTTTGCTTCGCACAATTGAATGTCCTCCGGATTGACATTATCAAATTTTCTTTAAACATTTTAAAAGGCGAAATATCTGGGCTGCTAGTAACTTGTTAAATTTTTGCTTTGGATACGCTTTTCAAAATGAGTGCATACACATGATGACGACAGGCAACTCTCTTTCTAGTTTTGGTTCCAATAGAGCAGAAGCTGCATTCAAAACGCCAAACGTATTGGAAACTGTTGTGTCGAAACTCATGATTTTCACTATGTCACAAAGGTCCCAATCATAAAGTCCTTTGAAAATGAAACTGGATCTTTACCGGATGAACTTTTTAATTTTGGCACAGCCAGAAGTTGGTATTTTTTCATACGATATAATAATCGGCAATCGTTCCTCATTCGAACTTCTTACGTCTACAGATGGTAACAATTTTCAATCCAATTTTTGAAAGTCGGGTTTTGTAATCCCTGTGTTCGAATGCGTTGTATTGAATATTTACTTATTGCCAATTTATCAATATTTAGACCCGATATTCGAAGAAGGAGTGGGAAGGTTTCTCTAACATTGTTGGCACAGACACTCCCGAACCCCTTGGTGGTGGAGCTTCTGGGTCTTGACATGTTGGAGAAGTCCTCTCAGACCATTGCAGATGTGCTACGAAGAGCTTTTCTTAGAACCTGCCCCATTAGCCGACCTCCAAGATCCCACCGCATTGTATGATAGACACCGGAGCTTGGGAATATTAGGCAGGAGGCAAGAAGACTCTTCAAGAAAGAAAAATACAAAAATTACCTATCATCTCAGTTTTAAGAAACTCAAGAAAGCTAGTTGGAAGGCTAAATACAACTCCTTGCCAACGTTCTGCGAGTATATCACTAGCACCACAGAAGCATCCAGACTTCGATGGGTTCTAGCGAAAGATCCAGCAACATTAGGCCTACTGTGCGGTGCAAATGGTGTATACGCTCGCAACAGTGGGGAGGCCCTGGAGTTGTTCTATTTGCGCTAATATTGATAAGGAAGATGAAATTATCAACTTCAGTATCGGTGGATCTACTTTGGAAGGTGCAAGTAATGAGTCAGTTCCATATGACTTATTCACAGAGGAAAGGTTACTCTGGGTGGTAGGGTCTTTTAAGCCTTACAAATCACGGGGTCCAGATGATATAGTACGAGCCATGCTACAGACAGCTTCTGCATATATTGCGCCGTGGCTGATAACGATCTTCAGGAAGTGTCTTCTCATGGATGGAGGTGAGGGTGATCTTTATCCCCAAGGAAGGAGAGATAAACCACAATTCACCAAAAGATTTCAGGCCTGTCAGTCTCTCATCGTTTACTTAAAACAATAGAGAGATTACTAGTCTTGCACCTTAGAAACAAGCTTGCTCCACACATGTTTAGCAGTGCACAGTGGAGCACACATACCTTCAGATCAGTTGATACAGCTTTACATAAGGTGGTGGGGGTAATCGAAAAAGTCCTGCAACGGAAGGAGTTATTACTGCGGTTTTCCTTGATTTTGAGGGGGCTTTCAATAACGTTCGAATCGAATCAATCTCAACATCGATGGAAAAGATTAGTTCAGACCCTGCGATCACCAGGTGACTTGGTAATATGCTTCGCTGCCGGGTAATAAAATCCGACCTGAGGTCATCGACAGTAAAGAAACAGGTCACAATCAAGTTATGAATGATCTGCTTTTGAGCGTTCAAAGGAAAGGGTGTAGAGTAACGGCCTATGCGCATGATGAATTGATTTTAATGGTGGCGGGTATATTTTTACCCATAATCAGTGATCCATTGGAATTCTTTGTAGGTACCACTCTGCACAACGGTCTTGAGGTCAACCCAGATATAACGTATCTGGTGTTGTTCACAAGAAAATATACGATACTTAGCTTCAGGCTACCGTATTTAGGTGGGTCGCAGCTAAAACTAGAGAAGGAAGCGAAACTCTGAAGCATGAATGAAAGAGGCTTCTAGTCTCTATCGCTCTTAAGAGAAAACAACAACGTTATGCATGAGAAAAGTAGAGACAATGAATCGTTCTTTCATCAACTTTATTATCCTGATAGCAAGAAAAATATACATAGAACAAAACAAAATACACACAAAACAACAACAAAAGCAAAAACAACAAATTGGACGAACATTTTTAGGGCCAAAAAAAGGTGAAATTGCGACGCTTCCCACTCCGCCCACCGCAATGTTACACAGTCCTAACTAAACGTTACCAATTCTTTGATCCTTTAGCAACCGAGTGGTGTAATTAGATTTTGGATGTGAACAATAGTTTTGCAACAACAACACCAAACTAGATACCCATTTTTCCTATCATCAATTTTTTAGATTTACCCCCTGGTATCAAAAATATAGACGTATCCACGTCAAAAAAAGGGGTGGGATGGGGTGGTGTTGTTCTCAGAAATGCAACCATCTGTGACAATGGCGGGGGATCAAAATAATCATGAAATTCTATAACTAATTCATTCAACATTCTATAAGTAATTGCAAGGCATACGTCTCTTTTCACGCGCAACTTGTATGAACTTGTTTCAGATGCAAGTCGGCACGAGATCCCGGTCACAGAATGATCTGAAATTTTTACTGGGAGTATATAAACATTTAATAAACATAATTAGAGGGTATGCGTTACAAAAAAAAAAAGAAAAATTTGGGACACCCTAATGTGGGTATTCACGATCACGCAGAAGCCTCAACAACTTCTGAGCTCAGCAACTATCAGTTGCTGCATATAAAAAAATGTATGCGTTCTTATAAATTGTTCAAACGATTGGTACTGAGAAACCTCATGAAAATTAGCGTTGCCACCGTGGTAATTAACTGTCTAGCAATTCTGCCAAAATTATATGGCAAAAGTGAAATGTTTTACCAATTTAATTTAAAAAACAATTGATTTACGATTAATTAATTATTTATATTCTTTTTTCATTTGTTTTCGGCATATTCAATTCTTTGTTTTTATTTTGTTTGTTTACATTCAGCTCTGAATACGAGAACAGACAATTTATGCGATTTATGAGCTGCAAACCAAATTCGATAGACTTTTATATTTTAGAAATTTTAGAATCGCAATAAAGAATAATTACACAGCGATTGGCTAAAAAGAAGAACCCTTCTTAATATCTAAAATTTTTCACTCAACAACAAAAAACTCGTGTTCTTTATTTAACCCCATAATAATTAATGACATGGCGGACCAACCACAATCTAACCTCAATGAAATATCGGCATGTAATTGCTTATTATCTGATGAAGCCGACAATGAGTTGATGGTGACGTGTGGCGGATGCAAATCGCGATTTCACACAACATGTGTTGATTCCAGACTATCGACAAACACAGATTCTTGGCTGTGCAGTGATTGCTACGATTTCAACGATACGACCATTCACGCTGCTGCATCAACTCATAGCCACACAACGCCGCAAGACTATTTGACACTTGCTAAAGGCGACACAGGCACTATCGGAATTAATGCAGCACATAACCGGTCACCCAGAAACACAATAGATCGCTGCGACGTCAATTTAGAAAAGCCGTCCGTTTGCAACTGTAACATCTGAACCACAATTACAACAAACTGCGTTTTCAAGCCAACGTATCGACGCTGTGGGAGCAACTTCGACCAAAAGAATTCACTCTAACTCACCAAGTGCGCTACAATCGCGCAACCACACACTGCATAAACAAATACTACTACTACGAGAGGAACGGCGAATCTTAGCGGAGGAACGAGAGCTCTTGGCACAGCTGGAAGAGGAGGAAGGTGTAACCAGGCAAGCAAGCGGGCATAATCAACATTTCGTGGCTCCTATAGAAAATACTATTCAGCCCGATCGATGGTCGCATGCTCGACACCCAGGCCCATTCGAGCAAACATGTTGCCTGCATCACCTGCAACACTTTATTCAACTCAGCCTCTTACCAGCGCTCATATAGCAGCTCAAAAAGGGCTGCGTAGAGAACTTCCTCAGTTTTGTGGCAAACCGGAAGAGTGGCCCCTGTTTAAAGCGACGTATTATCAATCGACTGAGCTGTGTGGATTCTCTGACGCTGAGAATTTACATCGACTACGTAATGCACTTGAAGGACCAGCACGTAATGCAGTAAGGAACCTTCTGCTTCACTCGTCGTGCGTAGCTCACATTATGTCGACATTGGCGATGAAATTTGGTCGACCTGAGCTGATCATCGATGTTTTGCTTACACAAGTACGAGATTTACCGCCACCGAAGGAGTCGCGGTTAGATACAATAGTGGATTTTGCTACCACCACCATGAAAGCAGCATCGCTAAAAAATCATTTAAACAATCCCGAGTTAGAACAGGAGCTTGTTTGCAAACTTCCTGGTATGCAAAAAATAGAACAAGGAAATACAAACCTAGAAGACTTCAGCGACTGGCTTTTGCAATTGGCCGAGGGAGCAAGTGCTGTTATAATACCAAGCACGGCAGGCAGAGTGCATAAACGTGGCGCTCTAAACACACATTTAAATGAATCTCAATTTAACAAAAACGAACCACTTGCACAGTGCACTAACGTCAGCATCAGACAGTTAAGCCGTTCCGCCAAATGGGATTTAATTCGGAAACATAACCTCTGCAAAAGATGTCTAAAACCTAATGACTATTTTTCAAGCAAAGCAACTACACGCTGCGGCGTCAACGGGTGCCTATATCCACATCACTCGTTGCTGCACCCCAATCAGTCAACATCCAGCAATTCTGCATCACCTGTGGCACCTACATCGAGTGGAGCTATCTGCAACGCACACAGCCAGGACGGAAGCTCTACTATTTTTAAAGTGCTACCTATTGTCCTATATGGAAGACCTAAGACGCGAACTTAACCTTATTGGCCAACTGCAGCCACTCTGCCTAAAGTGGACTGGAGAGACGCATCGCTATGAGGATGACTCAGTGCGGTTGGACCTTAAAATATCGGCGCCAGGTGTGGGCAAAAAATTCACCGTAGGAAATGTTCACACAGTTAAACAATTGCTACTACCCCCACAATCGCTAGATGCCGTACATTTGAAAGCACAATACAAACATCTAATCGGCTACCATTGCCGTCATACAACAATGCAGTGCCTAGAATTTTGATTGGTATCGATAACAGCAAACTTGGGACCAGTTTAAAGTCAAAGGAGGGCTCTTATTTTGAACCCATTGCCGAGAAGACGCGCCTAGGTTGGACGCTTAAAGTCAATTTGACTGACCAAGCCGACAACAATGATGAATCAGCTCATCATATATTTCATGTGTGTGAAGGCAATCTACTTGATAACGAACTGTCGAAATTAGTTCGAGACTACATATGTCTCGACACCGTGGACATAGCCTCCGGACCTAAGTTGGTCAGCGAAGACGACAAACGTGCACTAAACCAATTAGAACGATTCACTGTGCGCCAAGGGGATCGCTATGAAACCAGCCTATTATGGCGATCTGAAGACGCTCGCTTGCCAGATAGCTACAACAAGGCACTACGACGAGCCAACTGTCTACAACATCGCCTTAAAAGTGACCCAGAGCTTGCTATAAATTACAAGAAAAAATTAACCACTACGTTACTAAAGGCTATGCGCGCCGACTACAAATGTCCGAACTCCAGCAGGATCGATGCTGGTATCCATCAGTGTTTCCAGTCACCAATCCAAATAAACCAGGCAAATTACGATTGGTATGGGACGCGGCAGCTCAAGTAGAAGGCGTTTCGCTGAACTCACAACTACTTAAAGGACCCGATCAACTTTCATCCTTAATATCTATACTGAGAAGATTTCGACAGCACCGAATCGCCATTGGGGGCGATATAGCAGAGATTTTTCACCAGGTGCAAGTCGCGAGCCTTGCCGGATGCTTGTAACATTGAGCTCCACACATTCGTTGATGCTAGTGAGGAAGGTTACGCTGCGGTAAGCTACTTTGTGTATACAAGCAATACTAAAATCGAATGCTCTTTAATTGGCAGCAAAACAAGAGTTTCTCGACCACTAACATACATTCCGATTGAGCATTCAACAGACGAAGCACTAACACCAAACCATTTTTTGTTAGGCAGCTCATCTGGGACCAAACCTCTGGTAGAAGCGGCAAGTGACGGTGTCGTACTAAAACGACACTGGAAAGCAGCCCAACAGATAGCCAATAATTTCTGGAAACGCTGGATGACTGAATATTTGCCAGTAATAACACGCCGCTGTAAAAGGTTGGAAAAGGTAAAACCAATAGAAGTGGACGATCAAGTGTACATAGCTGATGCCGAAGTTCCAAGAAACTGCTGGCCACGTGGTCGTGTAATAGCAGTCAGGAAATCTAATGATGGACAAGTGCGAAGTGCTACAGTCAAAACGATGAGCGGTACATATGAAAGGCCGGCGACAAAGATAGCTGTTTTGGATTTGGTATGCGAACCTCTGGACCGCCATACCGGTGGGGAGTGTTAAAAATACTTCTGTTGCATCATGACCAAGCTCGGCCTAGCGCCATCTAACGTTTAACGTGGCAGCTGGCCAACAAAGTGCACAAAAAAGCACCACTGTGTGCGTGGGTTACTGTTGCGCACCTAAAATGCAACAAGGCAACACGTGATCAAAGAAAATAGGTTAGATTAGGAAAAAAAAAGAAGCGAACGAAGGGACTGAAGTAAATCGTTTTAATAAGATTATAAAAATGTACTAACTTTTATATTTTAGAAATTTTAGAATCGCAATACACGGCGATTAAAAAAGAAGAACCCTTCTTAATAGGGTACAATCATAGTACGCTTTTTTCGCTACCGAAATAGCGACTATCATTCGTTAGGAGCCCAGATAAGGGCACTTTTTCCCTCCCTACGAAGTAATGCTTTGGTAGTTCCATGGGGATTAAAGGGTTTTGATGCAATAGAGGGCTTTTTTCGGTAGGAATTCGATATAACTCGTGGCATGGGCCATAAGTATCTTTTTGAAGAGTGTCTCCTCTTTGTTTCGCATAACAAAAAAAAAAAAAAAAAAACATAGTACACGCTGAGACGTAGCCGAAGAGAAGACGAATTGCTTGCGAGCTGATGAGTGTTCATAGTGGAATACGAATTACTTGCCGTCAGCAAGGCTTATGGCACCTGAAGAGAGAATTGGAAAAAAGAAAAAAAAAAACATATTTGTAACTAATAAAAATAGAGATCTTTTACAATGTTGTTGTTGTGTTCTTTTTCTATTCTCATGTGCTCGTGTTCTTCTTGTTGTCTTTGGCCGAACGTAAAGCGACACAAAAAAAAATTAAAAAGACAACAAAAACTACACTGAGCAGCAAGCGATTCATCTTCAAAATCAGTACCGCCCAGTTTGAAGCTGACAGCTTGCGTTTCGGCTTCAGCTTCATCTTCGTCTTCGCCCGCGCTGTGCACATTTTCGAGAGTTTTCATATGTTTCATTGTACATGCTTTTTCGTCTTCAGCTTCGGCTTCAGATTCAGCGGGCACTATGATTGTACCCTAAAAATTTTGCGCTAAGATTTGTAGAAAGTCAAATATTTTGATTTCACGCAAATCATTGAGTAAATACGAAATCACAACCGTAGACTACGCATTACACTTCTTCTTCCGGTTTTTTGGCGAAAGTTGCGGTGCCACATAGACCAGTCACACCTTTTTATTATTTTTTGTCCTTTTATACAGTTTTTCTGTTTCTGTTCTATGTGGCATCACCCTCAAAAAACAATAACCTCGTGTTGTTATAATAAATAATAAAGAAACACTTTTACTCACCAATATCAATTTTAAAGCAAAATGTATAAACGAATAAACAAAATTAATTTTCAAAAAGATATTTTTTTGACTGTCACGAGTCTACTTTGTTTAATTCTTACGATAATAAATTAAATACTTAGGGTCTTCAAAATGCAAATCTGCGCTTCGCAAACCAACTGTTCTCGTAAACACAACTGCCAGTTGAGTTTAAGCAAACCATTGAGAATGCCAAAGCATGTATAAAAGTAAATTTATTGAAATAAGTACAGAAATTAATATAAAAAAAAATTGGGTGTGGCTGTGTCGTGGACGTGTGTTATAATCATTTTTGAGCTCTATATAGTCCTTCGGATTTTCATGTTTTATTTGTGATAGCTACATATTCCCTTCGCCAGGTTCAGAATTAAGTAAACAAATAATTATTGTGTTATAATTTTATTAATAATTATTAATTATAATTAGTCTGTGATAAGAAAAATACAAATGGCATACTGGATTCATCGAGATTTCTTGTAAACGTTAAATCAAAACAGCTATTGCCTAGCGTAGTTGAAGTAGTTTCGACTTAAGATAAAATGCACTCACTTAACATGAAGTTCGGTAAAGAGCAATCTTGTGTGCCATTAACACTAAAGTTTCCGACTGTCATGATTGGTGTAGTGAGATCTGATTCGTATTCAGGTATATAGTCTTAACGATGTTTTTAAGTATTTCATTAGAACTCGTAACATACAAGGCTTAATTTCTGGTAACGCTGTGCCCGGATGGATGTATATACACTCGAGCATGAATTTGAAGATACCATTCACTGTTACTTTTACAAGACAGACAACCTTTGGGTTTTTGATCTGTAAATTCATCTCGAATATGTTAATGTTAATTTTGTTGCAATCAGTGAAGTTATGTATTGCGATATATGGCTAAATCAACTCGTCTGGTCGAGCTGATCAAGAATATATGTATGTATATACTTTGTGGGGTCTCCTATGCCTGCTTCTGTGTGAATGAGAGCTGAGCACGCTTAACCGAAGAAAAAGAGTTAAAAAGATGTGCACGTTGTTACAGCATTCATATACATTAGATCTCTATTACCAAAGGCAAAATTGCGACGCTTCCCACACCGCCCACCGCAATGTTACACAGTCCTAATAAACGTAACCAATTCTTTGATCCTTTAGCTACCCAGTTTTGTAATTAGATTTTGGATGTGGACAATAGTTTTGCAACTACAACACCAAACTTTATACCCATTTTTCCTATCGTCAGTTTTTTATGTTTCCCCCTGGTATCAAAATTATAAACGTATCCACGTCAAAAATGTATTATTATTCGTACTGTAAATCAATTTCCTGCCCTTTTATGAAATATTTGCCATAAATATATACCGAAAAATATTTGCTGTCGTGTCTGCTAAACACAAATTAAGCAAATACTTGCTACGTGTAATATACAATAGTTATTTGCAACTGGCTCCACCTGTGAGTAATTATTTGCTGTGATTTTTGCTTTGAATTTGATATTAAATCTATATATTGGGTCATACTCGTATAAAAAGTCTCCGCGCTTTTTTGGTACATTTTTGAACAAAAATTTTCTTTATTCAAAATCAAGTTCAATTAAGTACATATTGGCCCAGTAGCTTCATAATTCCAACGATGTAGAACTTCTGTGGTTTATCAGCGAAAAACTTGCCCAAATTATTTTTTGAAAAAGTACGATGAGCTTCGTTAGTTTAGTTTCTGTATTAATATTTCTACGCCATTCACAATCCAAAACATTTCCATGATCGATCAAAGTATGATTAAAATAAAAACTGCTTTGCATTATGACATAGTTGTGAAAAGTAAAGCAAGAAAGTTTAATTTTTCGTACCTTCCCTAGCTCTTTAAGAAGTTGACCATAGCATCCAAGTTCATTGCGACGTTTCACCCAATCGCATCTCGTCATTCCACAGTGGTTGCAGTTATATGGATAGAGCGGCCATAAATACTTTAGTGGACATATCGAGTGAGGTGTATGAAGAGTAAACTGTAATGTTGGAAAATGGGCGTGATTGGACATGCCCACCCCAAAAAAAAAAAAAAAATAATAACGATACCGGAATAAAATTTTTCTTACGATGTCTCTAGAGTGTAAAAATTATGTGTAAAAATAGGAGTGGAGAAACACCTATTCGCACACTACCATCCACAAAGAAATTGTCTTATCATTTTTCTTAATTTATATGTTTTTTAATTTAAAACGAAAACTATAAAATTAAAGCTATTAGAAAGATAATAAAGTGATACTTGATGAATATATTGTAATAATTGTTGGTGTTGATATAATCATACGTAAAACTGTAAAGCACACACAAATACCCAGAATAAATACTCACTTGATTGAAAACGTTGGAATACAGATCAATAGTGTTAGTGGAATTGCATTCATGATTTATGCAGCAGATTTTCGTGGATCAACAGCCAAATGCCTGGTAGTTTTTTGTAATTTATCAACTCAAGGATTATCAACGAGTCGTAAGTGAGCAAGGAAGTGTTTTTTTAATCTCTCCGCGCATATATTTTTATCCTATCAATTAATTATTAACATACAATCATCATAATAACAATTGTGTGTGCGTGTATATTAAATCAAAAATTGGAAAGAAGAAAATATTGTATTACATTTTTTGTGATTCTTTGTGTTGTTATTATTATTTCGATATGAAACAATCAATAAAATATCGGACTTCAACAACACAAACAACAAGCAATAAAACAAATCAAATCCAATAGTACATGCAGCATTTGTTATAATTAGCTGGGAGATCAGCGGTCTATTACAGCTGATGATCAAAAAAGAAAAAAAAAAACAACAACTAGAAAACTGCGATTTACACGGTTCAGCAAAACAATTGTTTTTTATGTTTTTATTGTGCTATTTGTTTTTACATTTACTTTTCACACAATGCCAATAAGAAGAACCCCAACCGAAACTTATCAACCACAAAGACGTTACGGATCTGACTGTAGAGGATCTTATGAAGGTGACAAAGGAGTCGAACAGCAACATCTTAGAAAAATTAAGTTGCGTAGCAAATGAGGTGAATGAACTAAAAGCCTAACAAAAAGAGTTAGCTTAAGCATCAAAAAATAAATGACGATAAAGGCATTCCGCAGCTAGTGGACCCTATAAAAATAAAAAACTTAATTTTTAAAGTCTTTAACAGCAAAAACCAACCAGAGGCGGAATTAAAAGAGTATGCGAGGACATTCTACACTACTACCAGATCGACTAAGAAACTTTTTGACCAAAATGGCAAAATGGCAGTACTGGTTGAATTCGATTCTGACAGCTCAGTTGCGGCAGTACTAAAAAACTGTAAAAAATTAAGTGGCACAAATTAATACATGGAGCGTGACCTAAGTTTGGATAAGCAGCCAAATAAAAAGGCCATGCTGCAGTTAAAGAAAAATATTTTGGAAGTCAGCAAGCAGCACAAAAACTGGTGAGAGACGACCGAATGCAAATTGCAAACCATTGGCTAAGGTAGAACCATAAAAAAAATTGTTCGGTGGAAATAATAATACCGACCTAATTATACAGCAGCTATACAAGGATGAACACATACGCATCTCCGTTGACTAGAATAAGCTGACGCAACATTCAAAAAACGAAGAAAGAAAGCATTAGGTGAAAAAATCACTTGCTACATTCCCACAGTCAAAGAACTTGGTCTTGACAACGAAACAAATCTAGCGAAAGCTCAACTGATCAATTTGTGTAAAACATGGTCCCAAACAGATTTCAATACCTCTTCTTCTCTATGGAGTGATTACAAACAAGTTTCATCCTATGCAACAAAGGAAAAACAAACAGGAAGAGCAAGTAGCGGCCACGCCTCTATAATAAGTAAGAATATACCTTTAATTGTTTTAGACAAATCTTCCTTTTGCAATGATTTTGTGTTGCTCAATGGACGCACTTCTGGTGATTGCCCAGGTAACTTCACGTTCTCAAACTACTACGGAGAAATCATAATTGATTTGATATGTGTGAATTTCACAGCAATTTCTTACATATCTAAAATGGAAGTACTATATAATGTAACAGGGTCAGACCATTTCCCGGTAAAAATTAACTCTTCTTACCCCTCAGTAGTGCCAAAAAATTAGTGATTCTATAATTGTCAAAAAACATGAGATAAAAAGGGTCGATTCAAAAGTCACACAGTCAGTATGTTGATCTCCTGTCTCGCTCTGATGTCCCTTCGATTAGTCACTTGAGTAGCATTTTAATTGATGATCAAAACCAAAACCTAATAAAGGCAATAAAAGTAACAGCTCAAAAGCTTGGAATGCTAAAATATATTTACAATAAACCATACAGACACTTTAAAAGCCCATGGTTTGAACATGAACTAAGAAACAAAAAAGAGTCTTGAACAGAGCACTCAAACTATGTAAAAAGCATTCATTTAGCTACGAACATAAACTAATAACATTGCGCTAAATAGGGATACTTAACAACAAAAGATCTTATGACATGATAATACAACAAATATTTGCGAATATGAGAAATGCAAAAATCTTCTGGGGTATCATAAGAAAAACATTGCTATGCAATCGTATTTCTGTTCACGAGTGGGAAAAATTTTATGCATCAATTTATCCACCGCGATCTGTGATCAAGCGAAACCTGTTAGGAACCTATGACGATATATAAGATATAGCCCTCTTAGAAGTTAAAGGTACCATCAGAAATTGTAAAAATAATTTACAATTCGAAATTCTAAGTCCTCTACTCTTTATTCTCTTTATTTCAGATTTTGAAAACGAGTTGCGGAAAGGGGGCTTGGAGGGGGTTAACATTGATAGTATAAATGATTTGATCGTACAACTGTTTGCAGATGACGCTGTAGCTCTCGCCCGCTCGCCAGTGATTCTGCGAAAAATTTTAATCGCTTTAGATAAATATTCTGAGAGGAATCAGTTAACTGTTAATACAGAAATAGTAAATTTTAGGAAGGAAATATAAATTTTATCTTTAGAAATCAGAAAACTGACATAGTGAAAAGCTACATTCTCTTCCTCAACAGTAGAGGAATTGGCGACTGATGCTGCTGTTAAAAGTGGTAACAGTGCAAGAGGTGCGGCCTTACAAACGCTGCACCTTTGCAAAGCGGATTCATGGGCAGGAAGGTCAAGCTGATCGATGTTGTTGTATCGACCTCACTCTTATATGGAGCACACATATGGGCCGAAGATACTTCGAACAGTTGGAAATAGTACAATCCACTTATATAAAACAAAATACTTCATTACCCAAATGTACATCAAATGCATAACTTAGACTTGAATTAGGCACCCTGAAAATAATATCTAAAATTTTTAAAATGACCTGGAAGTACATTCCGACGATTTTGCAAATGGTAGCAGATAGACTTCCAAAAATTTCTTTATTCAGACTGTTGCAGTTACATCGCCATACGAACACAGAAGCTGAGTATAACTGGGTAACTCAATTTGACGTATTATTAAAAAACATCGGCTTATTCTACATGTGGAATAACCTAAATCCCGAAAATTGGACAGATATGAAAAGAATGGCCGAAAAACGCTTTGATCAATTTCTGAAATTCTAATATGTACTCAGAGGCGCTAGCTCCAATCCGCTTAACTGCACAATTCTGCGAGCCTTAGATGAAAAAACAGTCCCATATGTCTGCCATAATAATAAATTTCATATGAGTTCTGTATTTGCGTAACTTCGTTTATCTAATAAATTTGCCCTTAGAATTTGCATCAAAGGGGTTGTCTACAGAATTGACCAAAAAATGGTAAGCTTGCTATGCATGACTTAAATGGGAAGTCTTCAGCATTTTCTCTTTGAATGCCCGATTTACTCTGTATATAGAGATTATTACATTGGTCCTTATATAACTGCACAGACTAACCCCATGCGTAAATGATCTATATGTCATACGGATGCCTTACTTTTATATCGTGAATTGTTTGAGGCTGAGAGCCAACATTTTAAAAGACTAATCAAATTTAATTTTTACATAATTAAAAAAAACTTTAGATTATAACATTGGGAATTAATATGCAACCTGCAACAAACTGTTAGTTTTTAAGCAGGAAAATGATAAATAATAAAAAAAAATAAAACAAAATTTAACCAAAAAAAGAAAAAACAATCATGTTCAAAGCGGACTTATTGATGTTGTCAAGTATTCGTGACAACAGAAATTTCTTTTCCTCAAGTTTCCTGATTGCTTCGTTTTTGTGGCTTTTCGAGAGACCACAGAAAGGCTCGGGACCGAAAAAGGGCATGATCGCCCCTTGTTTAGCCAAGTAGTCGGCCTTTTCATTGCCTTCATGACCTTCATGTCCTGGTACCCACCTTAATACAACAGTATGAAAGTTACCCAGTTCATTTAACAGGTTAAGGCAGTCATATGCCATCTTTGAGGTGAAAGTGACCGACTGTAGAGCTTTTAAGGCCGCTTGACTATCCGAGAGTATGTAAATATGTACTCCTCTCATTTTCCTGCGAGGACATTCCCTCGCACAGATTTCAATGGCATACATTTCCGCTTGAAATATTGTTGGGTAGGTACCCATTGGGATAGATTTTTTGAATTTTGGGCCATAAATTCCCGCCCCTGTTCTACCATTTTCAAGTTTAGACCTGTCTGTAAACCATATCTGGGAGCCAGGTTTGAATTTAATAGAATTAGTTCTCCAGTCTTCACGATCATTAATAATGAATTGAAAAAGTTTGAAGAAGATAGTTTTAGATGAAGAGTATTATCTCTATGCAAAATGGGACTGGGATTTTCTAAAATTTTTAGGTGTCCCTTAATATTACCCCCTTTTAATTCGGCAATACATTCCAGTCTCAAGGCGCTAAGAGTGGCTTCCTTTTCTATTAGGAAAGATAATGGTGGGATGTATAAGAGCACCCCTGGTGCGTCAGTGGGACACGTTTTCATAGCCCTTGTGATACTGACACAAACAAGTCGATGCAGTTTACTTAGTATATTTACTGCATTCCTTTGTTTGACTTTAGGCCGCCATGATGATAATCAGATGAATCAAATATTAATATTGACATAATTTTGTGCGATATTTGTCAGAGGAGACTTGATTGATTTTAAAATATGTCTCTAAGATTTGTATGCATACTATTATCCTCCAATTTCTCAACAATAGCGAGTCCGAATCGCACCGAATTTTACTGAAACACTTTGAAGACTATGCTAGAGATGCCCTTAAAATTTCTTCAAAATCAGTTCAGCAGTTTCAGAATCTATACATATATATATACATACATACTTCCAATTTTATATATATAGATGTACAGTAAATAAGTAACATATTCTATACAAAACTCTGTAAATAATAATATAAATCTCCAGCTTAAGTGAAATTATAAATTTCAAAGTGAATCAAGCAAGATTTAATTAAAAAAAAAATATTGTAATAATAGTCAATGTCCACAGTTCAAAAATAAATCCCTGTTGAAAAGCATTCATAATTTTTTACCAACAAATCCCTACTTTCAGCATGGAATTCGCTCACTATGATTTTATCTGGATAGGTTTTATTTTAACATTCATAATCTTTTCGTAGCTGGGTAATAAATCATATAAAGCTTTGAAATTTATGAATGTACAATTTAGCAAATATTGCTATTTTTTTAAATGTGTTTCCATCAAAAGCGATAAAACCTCTTCAATATTTGCTTCTGAAATGGAGTATGTGATTGCAAATCAAAAGAACGCAAAACAGTTCGTCATGTTTTGCAAGCTCGGCTACTCGTCGACGTTTTGTCTTTTTTAAAAACTCAGTTGGCGTCCAAGACTCGACTGTTGTTTAAAAGCCACATTTTAAGGAAATGGTTTCTTTCTTATCGAGTCAATCAGAATGGATTTCCAAAACTCTTGACCTTTTGAGCTTGCAGTCTTGCCAAAACAATACAAATTTTTTATAAACGTAATTTGCATTTTTGAAACCCATCCGAATCTAGCTCATAACCCTAATGTTCAATGTCTTCCACTATGGCATCCAGCACATTCTGAACTTTTTGGGAATGTGCACCGCTATATTCACACCAAATCACAAAAACATGTAATCGAGAAAATTCGCATTGATAAGTTGTGCCTAGAAAAACAGTAAATTAAGAAAACAAATAGATCAAGAAAGAAACACAAAACAAGAACGTAAAACATGAAGCAACTAACACAAACACGAAAATCTCGGAACAACATTGAAACAACTTAAAAACTGCGTTACTCATAGAAAAAACTCCTTCAAAACAAGGAACTTTGATTACTTTATGGAATCCTACACGAGGAGCTGCAGGTAGCTCCAGCTAAACTAAACACTTTTATAATCTTAAAATATTGACAAATCATATAAAAAAACAATTTTGAGGGACAAGGAGGAGAACACATTTAAAACTTTATGTAAAATTCTAAAATAAATACGAAAAACCAAGAATAAAGTAATTGGGAAAAAATTGATTTTTTTTCTATGTGTAAGTCCACAAAAAGCGTTACAGTAATCAAATGTGATGATGCAGTGGAGAGGGGTAGACGGGGGATATTTATTGCACATTGGCCTGTTCGTCTCCAGCGTAGAAAATATATGCTTTTCTCTCTCTCTCTTCGTGTGTATCGTCGTTGTTGTTATTGCGAGTGAACATACAACAGAGCTCTCTTTCTCAATTTCGAGAAGGGAAGTGCGGGCCGTTGCTATTGTTTGGTTTTGTGCACTACTTATCAACAACAACACACCCGCAATTACTACAGTTGCATTTTCGCTCTTCAATCATATGTGCTCATGGAGTGAGCGAATTTCATTTATGCTTTTCATTTGTTTGTGCCCTACACGACGCCGATCTCGCATATTAATTCGTGTGCATGTCGCTGAGACCTTACTGTTATATAAGTTAAGGCACTCCTTTGTTTTCTAGCTTATACTCTCTCTTTTCTTATCTTTGTTTTACTCTTATTATACTTATTATACTTATATTGATGTTTAAGTTATATTTTAGTAGTCTCAATTCAGAACTCATGTAAGACACATAGTGTCGAATAAATAAATATTTAATAATAAAATACTTAATTGGCGCCCGAGCAGGGACCGCGAGTGAAGTTTTTATGTAAAATTCGCGGTAAAAAAAATTTTATTGTAGATTTGGCTCCTTAGTAGCGATATTAATAATTAATTCGCAAAAAGGGGGAACGTGTGTTCCAGCCACTGCAACTTCACTCAAATAAAATCAACAATAAAATAAAACAAATAATTTGGAAACAATAACTAATTTATTTTAAACATAATACAGAGATATGAACAAAAACATACAAGAAAATAAAGTGGGTGAAAAAAATCAACAATAAAATAAAACAAATAATTTGGAAACAATAATTAATTTATTTTAAACATAAAACAAAGAAACAAACAAAAGCAAATTGGAATATTAAAACAACGGGAGCAAGCAACACAACAACAACAATTCAATAACCAAAATACAATTCAACAAATAGCAGCATCAATATCAACATCTTATCATCAGAATCAACTTTATTAGCAGCAGTCATCAATTGCATCAATAGTGGCATCATCAATTGCAACAATAGCAGCATCATCATCAGCAGCGGCAGTATTTTATTTAAGTATTTTTGTATCTTAAGAATTTTGTATTTTAAATCTTTTTGTTTTTGTGAATTATATGTTTGGTTTTTAAATAATGTTAAACGGTTTTATTTAGAATTTGATTCAAATATTGTTTAAATAATTGTTTAAAATTTAATACATTAATATTGTAAATTTAGTAAAATTGTTAGAAGTTAAGTTCATTATTATTATTATTTAAGTAAAATTATTATAGGTTAAATTCATTGTTACTTGTAATTGTAAGTTAAGTTAGTAGCCATGACCGATCCCAAAGTAACCTTGACAGATCCCAAGATAACCTTAACAGATGCCCAAGTAACCATGACAGATTCCCAAGTAGTCTTAAGCGAGAGCTAGTTGAGATTATAAAACAGGTTTTAAGTTCCCCATTAATAGAGTCGGTGCAGCAAAATCAAAGTGTAGATAGTCTACAAAGTGTAGGAGATTCTGAAAGAATTCCTGATATGGTGAAAAGTTTGAGAGAGTTTTCAGGGAAATCAGGGGTGTTTAACTCTTGGCGGAAGGCAGTAGACAGAATTTTATCTTTGTATTCTCATTATAGGGGGACAGCCAAGTACTTTGCAATTTTGCATGCCATTCGTCTCGAGATAATTGGTGAGGCAGACGTTGCCCTTGAGTCGTATCGGATACCTTTAGATTGGGCTGAAATTAAAAAGTGTCTTATGCTTCATTACTCCGATAGTAGGGATATTCTAACATTAGAGCATCAAATGGCAATGACAGTACAAGGAAATAAATCTATAACTGAGTTCTATCAAGAAGTTTTTTCCCAATTATCTTTAATACTGGATAAGATAGATTGCCAGGAGTTGAGTGAAGATTCTGTCCAAGTCATGACTCAATCTTACCGGGGAAAGGCTCTTGATACTTTTATTCGTGGATTAAGTGGAGATTTGCATCGTTTGTTGTGTGTAAAGGAACCGGCTAGTTTGCCTGAGGCACTTCAAATGTGTCGGAGATTGGAAAATTTAAATTGTCGAACTGTTCCCACAAATTTTAGAAATTTTGTCATTAACCATACTCAACCCTTTAACTCGGAAACTGGTCCTGTACAGTATAATAGTTCCTATGCTTCTCGTCAACCAACTCAATGGAAATTTAACCAGCCCCACCCCCTAATGCAAGACCATCAATTTAGCTCTCGACCAAATCATTGGCATAGCTTCCATCAGCATCCTACCCAACATCCTCAGCAACACAATCATCAATTAGATTCTAGACCTTTCATTCCACCAAAGTCATCAACTCAACTCCAAAATACAATTCAACCAAGAACGGTTTCTTACCGGAATGGACCAAATCAGTAGTGAAAATCGTTCAAACAAGAGTAACGAACGGAGTTCAACGGGTCTTTAATACCGAAGTAGCTAAGAATTCGGATCAGGATAGTGATCAAGGGGATGACATTAATTTTTTGGACTATGAGGAAGGTACGGTAGTTAATTATAATGTAAATTTTTTAGGGTAAATTCCTCATTACAATTTTTTTGTTTTAAAATGAGGAATGGTAATGAGCTTAAGATTTTATTGGATACTGGGTCTAATAAGAATTACATATTACCAAAGTACATTAAAAACCCGATTCTTAATAAGCCATTTTTTGTAGATTCTGTTGGGGGGCAACTGGAAATTACTCAGTATGCTAATATTGGAATTTTTAATGAAGAAATTGGGAAATTAAAGTTTTACTTATTACCAACCCTAATGACTTTTGATGCAATAATAGGGAACGACACACTTAGGGATTTAAATGCAGTGATTTATACAGGGGAAAATTATTTTAAACTTCTTGGTAAATACAAGCACCCCATTCAGCAGTTTAACATCAATTCTATTGCCAACACAGTAACACGGTTAACACATCTCAATTTGGAGGATAGGGGAAAATTAGAACAATTATTTAACGCTTGTCCAACTTTATTCTCTGACCCTGATGAAAAACTCACGTATGTTACTGATGTAAAAGCTGAAATTAGGACAAAGGATGATAGACCAATCTACTCTAAAACCTATTCGTACCCAATGCCTTTGAAGGGAGAAATAGATAGGCAGATTCAGGAATTATTGGAATATGGCATTATTCGTCCATCTAGATCTCCCTATAGTTCACCAGTTTGGATTGTACCAAAAAAACTAGACGCTTCAGGGTTAAAGAAGTTCCGTATGGTGATTGATTATCGTAAGTTAAACGAGAGCACTATACCGGATAGGTATCCAATCCCAGATATTACCACTATATTGTCTAACTTGGGGTCCAATAGATATTTTTCGACAATAGATCTCAAAAGTGGATTTCACCAGATTGCTTTACATGAAGCAGATATAGAGAAAACTGCTTTTTCCATTGCAAATGGAAAATTCGAGTTTACTCGACTGCCATTCGGCTTAAGAAATGCACCTGCAATTTTCCAACGAATTATGGATGATGTTTTACGGGAGCACATCGGAGTACGTTGTTACGTCTACATTGACGACATAATTATTTTTAGTAAGAGCAAAGAGGAGCATTTCGATAGTTTGATGATTATTTTTGATACTTTAGAGAAAGCAAATTTTAAGGTTCAAATTGATAAATGTGAGTTTATCAAGGAGGAAACTGATTTTCTTGGTATCATAGTAGAGCAAAATGGTATTAGTGCAAATCCTAAAAAAATGGAGGCCATACTAAATTTTCCTCGTCCGAAAACGGTCCATGATTTGCGTTCATTTTTGGGAATGTCGGGGTACTATCGTAGGTTTATAAAAGCATACGCAGAAATAGTCAAACCTTTAACGGAGATACTTAGGGGATGTTTAAGTAGTATTCGTAAGAACGAGTCTAAAAGAGCTAAGTTAAATTTAACAGAGGAACAGATTCGGGCTTTTAAACAGATAAAAAAATGCTTGGTGTCAGATGATGTGATGCTTCATTATCCAGATTTTGAGAAAACCTTTGAGCTCACAACAGATGCATCCAATTATGCGTTGGGAGCTGTTCTTTCGCAAGAGGGTAGACCGATTTGTTTCCTTTCAAGAACGTTGAGTAGAACGGAGGAAAACTATGCGGTGAATGAAAAGGAGATGTTGGCTATAAATTGGGTGCTGCAATCGTTACGATGTTTTTTGTATGGATCAAAGAAAGTCAGAATATTTACAGACCACCAGCCTTTGACTCTTTCTTTGAGTAGTAGAAATACTAATGTGAAGATGAAGAGATGGAAGGCAATATTAGAGGAGTACAATCATGAATTAGTATATAAACCCGGTAATACGAATGTGGTTGCAGACTTTTTATCACGACCCCCGATTGCAAATCTTAACTCATTAGCAACAATAGGTCCGGGCGAGTCTTCAAATCACTTGATTCCGATAGTTGAAGCTCCAATAAATTCGTTTAGGAATCAATTGTTCATTGAGGTAGGGATTCATTTTATCAGTTTAGAAATATTTTCCCTGGATACAATAGGCACATAATTTCGGAACCCGAATTAACCCCAAGTAAACTCATTAACATTTTAAAACAATACCTTAATCCATTGGTTTTGAATTGCATTAAAACCACTGATCCCATTAAGATGGAAATTCAGTCAATTTTTCAAGATTATTGTGTCGGATATTATTACAAGAGAGGAGTAAGGAAAAATTATTGTCGAAACGCATAGAAGGGCTCACAGGGGTGATAGGGAGAATAGACTTCAGATTTTGGAATACTATTATTTCCCCTCAATGTCGAGGAAAATAAAAGAAATGGTAAGGAATTGCAGAATCTGTAAAGAAAATAAGTAGGAGAGGCACCCGAATGAGCAACAGTTGGGTATAACCCCAATGCCAACTTTCCCAGGATATACTCTGCATGTAGATATTTTTGCAACTAATGGTTATAAAGTACTTACGGCAATAGGCAAGTTCACTAAGTATGCAGTCGTTAGGAGAATTGATGGCAAAAGTGTTGAGGATGTTAGAAAACCGTTAAGGGATATTCTTTTTTATTTTGGCGTACCAAAATCTGTTGTGTTCGACAATGAGAAGGCATTTAACTCTCAAGCGATTCGATTTATGGTTGAAAATGACTTAAAAATTAAAATCTTTACAACACCACCTTATAAAAGTGAGGTCAATGGTCAGGTGGAACGTTTTCACTCAACTCTTTCGGAAATAATGAGGTGTTTAAAAGAAGAGTATACATTAAAAGATTTTGGTGAATTGCTTGAATTCTCAGTAAATGAATATAATCATTCGATACACTCTACGACGAACAAAAGACCTGTGGATTTGTTTTTTGGTAGGGTAGCAACTTTTGGACCCGATGATTATGAAAGGTCTAGGGAAAATAATTTCCAGAGACTTTTGGATAGGCAGCAAAGGGACATAGCATATCATAATAGGGATAGATCGGAGCCGAAAGATTATCAACCAGGTCAGCAAGTTTTTGTTAGATAGAATAAAAGATTAGACACTAAATTATCTAAGCGTTATAAGGGGGAAATAGTAAAGGTTAATAGGCATTCGACGATTGTAACAGAGTCAGGGAAGGTGGTTCATAAGAGTCATATCAGGAATTAGTTGGGTTGACTAAATATTCAATCGGGGACGATTGACGATTAGGAGGGAGGAGTTAAGGCACTCCTTTGTTATCTAGCTTATACTCTCTCTTTTCTTATCTTTGTTTTACTCTTATTACACTTATTATACTTATATTGATGTTTAAGTTATATTTTAGAAGTCTCAATTCAGAACTCATGTAAGACACATAGTGTCGAATAAATAAAGATTTAATAATAAATCAATACGTTAATTAACCCAATTATTTAAATTATTAATTTTAATATGCTATAATGAAATATGTAACTGAATAATAATATAGAGCACAATTCTAGAAATTATTTTAAAATAAAAACTAAAACCTGAGTCCTAACATTTTGAGCAGCAGTTTCACTTCAATAGTGTGCTTATATATATATATTTTTTTGTTATGCGAAACAAAGAGGAGAAAATGACCCGTGCCAAGAGCTATGTCGGATTCCTACCGACTAAAAAGACCCCTATCGCCTTAAAACCCTTTAATCCCTACGGAACTACCAAAGCATCACTTCGTAGGGAGGGGGAAAAATGCCCTTATCTGGGCGCCATTAAAGGCTCGTACATTCGAGCCTCACGAATAATAGTCGCCATTTCGGTAGCGAAAAATGCCCACTCTTCCGAAGAAAACATCTACGCCTTACGATCTCCTGCGAATTGCAGGAAGATCCAAGGCGATCGAACCTCCTACTTCGCTGTGCTTGAAACCGAGGACACTCAAGAGCGAGGTGCTCTGGGTCTTTTACGATGTTTATGCAGAGGCCACAATAAGGATTCTCGGTAAGCCCAAATTTGTGCAGATACTGCTGGAAGCACCCATGGTCAGTAGCGAATTGGGTAAATTCGAAACTAACGTCTCCGCTGCTCCTTTTTAGCCAATCTGCTATATTGGGGATAAGGTGATAAATCCTTCGTGGCTCTGCACTGCTCCACCTGTGCTGCCATATTCCTATGGGAAGTTGCTCGGGCAAGGTGTATAGCCCTTACAGCCAGGGCTTCCAAGTCAATTGGAAGTCTGCTTGCAAGTACGCCCACCGCATCATCTGCAACTGTCCGATAGGCTCTACAGATCCTCAGGTTCGCAACTCTGTGTGCATTCTTTACTCTTCGCAAGTATGGCTTAGTTGCGAGAGCCCCAGCTCAAACCGGAGCCGCATAAAGCAGTATAGATTTACTCACCGAACCAAGTAAAACCCGAATTTGCAATGTGCGTCCACCTAGGTTTGGGAGAATCCTCGCCAACTTTTGTGTTGTGGCAGCTGCTTGTTTGGCTGACTCGATTAGATGGTACTTAAAACACAGACGGTGCTTGAGCTCATGAATACCAGCTCGGTTTTATGCTCCGCGAAGCATAGATGGTTCTGCCTAAACCAACTTATTGAAGCTGCAACAGTTCCTTGCTACTACGATGATAGCGACGTCATCAGCATACCCAACTATCTCCACACCACAGGGCTTATTAATCCGCAGGATGCCATCGTACATGGCATTCCACAGTTTTGGGCCCAGACGGAACCTTGTGGGACACCGCCAGTTATCTGATAAGACTTAGTGCCTTCTTCTGTATCACAGATTAGGGTTCTGTCACTGAAATAAGACACTATCATCCGAATCAGGTAGCTGGGTATCTCCAGTGAAGCTAGCACATTAACAATACAGCTCCATTCTGCAGAGTTAAATACATTTTTCACATCGAGTGTGACAACTGCACAGTACTTTTCGGAGCCGCCTAGCCACCTTGTGCCATTTAGGGCCTCCTTGGCAATATCACAGACCTTCTGAATTGCTCCCACTGTGCCTGTGTTTGGTCTGAAGCCAAATTGCAGTGAAAACCTCACAGAACACGTGTGCTCTTTTGAGAACAACATTAGGGATACCATCCAGACTTGTTCACCTTAGCCCTTTTCGATGCAGTTTCTAGTTTCGATCTGCTGACGGGATGTTTATCATCCTCTACAACCACAAGTGGTCGGAGTATCCTCAACGATTCCCTTGTCGGGAAGAGGCTGACAACTATTTCGTCCATCAGAGCAACGGAAGAAGGGATGTTAGAGAGGCCCTTGTATCTGCGCATTATAATTTTAAAACCGCTGCCCCAGGGATTATGATCCACTTCCCCTAGCAGTCTGGGAAAGGCATCCTGCTTGCTGTTACAAATCTCTTTACTGAGTTGAGACTTCTTTCGACTAAATTCCTCGTGGAGAAGAAGGATTTCACTGGAGTCAGCATTCTTTCTTCCGCGTTGGAATCTTCTACGAAGTTAGAGGCACTGCAAGCGGAGTTCTGCAATCTCATCCGACCACCAGATGTTGGGTTTCCTGCCATTGCTTCTTACTTTCCTAGCCATGGAGGCATCACATATCCTTGATAGGCCTTGCATAAGTCCCCGAGATTGCTGACTTGCACTACCAGTCACCATCTCTAACTCGGCGATGAACAGGTCCAAGATTTCCTTGTCCATCTTCCAAATCTTCCAGGTGACGCTCATCCGTTTCCGCAATCTTGGTATTGTGAACCGAACCGGTGGGGTAATGCAAAACTGTAATGCAAGGTGGTCTCTTGGGTGTAGGCACTTGCAACTTCCCATTTGATCGCACTTTCAATCGAGGAGCTACCGAATGTAAGGTCGATTGCCGAGCTACCTCTTCCGTTGTCAAATGTGATGGCATTATTTCGGTTGAGTAGGACAACGTCTAGAGAAACAAAGGCCTCTATTAAAGCTCATCATGAAACGTTTGCTCATTATTACAATAAGCTTCGCAAACTTAATTAACCTGCTACACTGCACATCTCTGATACATACTATAACAAAAATAAACAAAAAAACAAATTGCGCGTGTACCATCGCACACGTGATACAAGTGAAACTTTTTTAAAACAGACAGAGTGATCATCTCAAAATTTTATTATTTTCACTATGAAATTTTGTCATCGCTCGAGCACTTCCAAACACATTGAATATGCATAAAGATTTAAAAAATGTTTTGCTCTCTGATGGTCATATAGAAAAAATGTCAACCTCTCGTACTATTCCTTCAATACTATTTTAATTTTTTCAAGAAGTTTGTTATGCCCGCCACACACTATGCGACTGATTGTACAATTTCATTTAGCTTGTGGACACTCGCAACGTGTGCGGGGACGGATCATGGCACGATTGCATTGAAAATCAAAATCACTTTTGATCTTGATCGTACAATCGATCGCATAATGTGTGGCTGGCATAACATACAGAAGGAGACAAAGAGAAACCACATAAAGTATACATATATTCTTTATCAACTCGATGGGTCAGTCTGTCATTCTGTCTATCTGTCCGTCTGTATATTGCTTTTGGTTTCTTTGGCGTGTGTAGTTGTTGTTGTTTTGTTAAACAATGTGTTTACGTTTGCCGTCTGTTGTTCCCTCTTGCACAAAAATTAGATCAACTGCAAGCTTCTGTGTGTTTCTTGTTCTCTTTTCTTCGTACATTAGCTTGTTTTTGTACAACACACATGCTGGTTGCCTGCATGTTGTTGTTATAAACATTTTTATACACACAACTGCATGTTGTTGTTGTGGAAATGTAATCTCTTTATTAAGACTTTTCTGGTGGATTTTCCAAAAATTATTATTTATAATTTGTTGGTGATATGGGAATAGAAATACACATTCTGTGAAAATTTCAAGTCTCTACTTAGTGCGGTTCATGAGATACAGAAATCTCAAAACGTTACATTTTGTATTTTTTCACTGAAAATTTCATACTAAATTTTTGCCCAACGCCGCTAAAGAAGTTTCACTTCAAAAACACATGTGATGAATACTTTTGTGAGGTGATGAATGTAGGAATCAACGATTTTGTTGCTAGTAAGTAAACTTTTGTCTTGTTAATATTGTAAAACTATCTTCATAAAAAGAAAGATCGAATAAATTAATTTTTGTATTAATTTAACAGTTGTGCCGAGCACTTTGTTTGAATGCTGTGTATCAATAATCTTTTTCAAATTTATTGGGGTCTTCACGAGATTGAATAAACTGCATAAACAACCGCTGCATAAACTAAAAACAGTTAGTCCATATAAAAAAAAAATTGAATATTTGCGTAAAATTGTACGACGATTGAGTTGGTCAAATTGCAGAAAAGATTAGCGTTGCCACAATGGTAAATAATCGTCTGGCAGCTCTGGCGAAATTTTATGATGAAATGTTTTACAAATTTAATTTATAGCCATTTCACACTGAGCATCCAATGTACATTGATTGCTACACTCGTCAACAACAACAGGGAAAATGACGTAATTTTGTAGTAGTTGTTGTAGTAGAAAATGTACATTCGAAAATAATGCAACTAAAATGCTGTTTGTGAAATTTGTCACTCTACCCAGTGCTGGGTAATTGTTGCCTTTTCTTAAGTAATTTTCGAGTTTCTTTCTATTTTTTTGTTGAAAAAGGGAGCTGCAAGAACTATTTGCATACATTGCAAAATGTTCTAAATCACGTATTTTTACCAAACCTTTTGTTTTAATTTAGGCTATGTTCCACGTGTGTGAAACGAAAAAAGTAATGTGCCTCACCCAGATAAGCACACTATTGAAGTGAAACTGCTGCACTTTATGTTAGGACTCAAGTTTTAGTTATTAGTTTTAAAATAATTTCTAGAGTTGTGCTCTATAATATTATTCATTTATTTCATTATAGCACATTATAATTAATAATTTAAAGAATTGGGTTACATAACGTATTGATTTATATGACATATAAAAACAAAGACTCAGCGACATGCGTACAAATTAATATGAGAGATCGGCTTCCTGTAGCGCACACACAAATGAAAAGAATAATATATGATACAAGAGAAGAGCGAAAATGCAACTATAGTAATTGCTGGTGTGTTGTTGTTGATAAGTTGGCACAAAACCAAACAACAGCAGCGACCCGCACTTCCCTTCACAATAAACACAAATTCAGAAAGAGAGCTCTGTTGTATTTTCACTTTCAACAACAACAACGAAGACACACACGAAGAGAGAGAGAGAGAAAAGAATCTGCGGCTGGTGGTCGGTTTTTCTGTTACTTGTTCGTATGTTGTTCGTAAAAACACACATCAGTAAATCATTTTTTATCTCTCTCTTACTTATGCAAAAACATTCATTCTCTACGCTGCAGACCAACAATATGCAATATGTATCCCCCATCAACGTCCCTCCCCCGCATCAACACATTTGATTACCATAACGTTTTTTTTTTGACTTACACCTCGCTAAAGAAGTTTCACTTCAAAAAAACTGTTCCAAAAATGCAAAATGCAATGTGAACACTTTCACTTTAACAGAAAATAAAAGTACGATTAATATATTTTTTATTGCAATTTCTGCAGTTAATTTAATTATTTTGTCTTTTTCGCTTGTTAGATTGGCAGTTATGTTTGCGAGAATAGCTGGTTGCATCAATTTATACACTGGCAACCGTTTTGGTAACTTCACGAGTTTTTATGTGAATAAATCTGTTGTATTCCGTATAACAATAAGGATCCTCACGCAAACGCAAAAACCTCATAAACGCGTAAACTTGAAAAATCATCGATGGCGTGAATCAGAGGTGCCCAAGCCCTATACTCATCATGCTCAATTGTTTTTGTAAAACTTTTAGGTATAGCATGAGAATTCTGGGTACGTACATTGCACGCAGCTATAGTCTGCCCACACGCATTCAAAATACACACACACAAGTAAACATTTTTTTCTATTCGCTTCTTCTCTGCATTTTGTCTTATACACATTCGCGATAACGTAGATTTTGTTGTTGTTTGCCGTACGATTTAATAGGAAAACAAATTTGCAGCTGCTCATTGAGAAGCACTTAAAGAAATCGTGGTTTGTTTTAAATTGTAAACCTCATTATACTTAATTATAATGAAAGAGAGAAAGAGTGAATTTTGCGCATAAAAGATCTTAGTTATTTGATTTAGCATAAATAGATTTTGTATTCCATGTTTGGTGGCACATCCATATATGTGTGAAAGGGCGTTTTTGAATTTAAAGTTAATACAAAGTAAATATAGATCTAGAATAAGCAACGAACATTTGGAAGCTTTATTAAAATTGTCTACAAGTAACGTTCACATAAATTTGGACAATTTATTGGAAGCCTCGTGGAAGAATTAAAAGAAATTTGTATATTTAAGTTTATTTTTCAGAGTATATAAAAAATTTTTCGTTTCTATGTATTGTAGTTTTCTTGCATGATACAATAATACAAGGTACCGCCACTAGGGCCTTTTACGCTCTTGAAATTTACTCACTCTCAATTTATGACGTCATTAACACATCAGTGTATATAACGCTGAAATAATTCATTAAGTGTTGAACATGATTTGAAAATTGAAGAAGCAGTGCTATGAAAATTCTTCAATTTTCATTGCATTTTGAAATTACATTCAACACTAAATTCATTATTTCAGCGTTCTATACACTGATATCCTTCAAATTCTTCAATTTTCAATGCAATTTCAAATCATGTTCAACACTAAATGAATTATTTCAGCGTTATATACACTGATGTGTTAATGACGTCATAAATTGAGAACGACACATAACGGTAAACTAATGGCGTCACCTCTATTTCTTACACCATGGTTTTCTTGCACATGTATCGGTATTTACTTTACCATAAGTCCTGGTTTTCACGATGCATCAATGCGATTGCATCTTCCTTCTCTCGCCACTTTTGTTTGTAGACAAGGGGAAGACGAAAGCGACGAGGTAGTCGTGATGCTTGTACCAGCAACACATTTTCGTTCTGCCGACGTTTTTCGTTGTTTTCTTTCGCGTCTTTCGTTGTTTGTTTATTTCGTTTAACATTTGTGGAGTGAGGGATGTGTGCGGGAGTGAGGAATGTTACAAAACTTCTAGTGTTGTGATGCAGTTTGCAATCAACGAATGGCATCACCAAAGAAGAATCGACGAAATGAGTTGCTAGAAAGATGCATCGTGATAATCAAGTCTAAGCAATGTTTAGGCACCTCTGGCTTGAATGATTCGAATTTGGTTTGCATCAACACAAAATAGCTGTTCTCGTATTCAGAATTGAATGTAAACAAACAATTGTATATGCCGAAAACAATTGAAAAAAAAAGTCAAGTGTGTCAGTACACACATGGTAGAAGTGTAACCTTCAGAAAACTAAACAATTAACGCATCACCTTGGGAATCATCTGAAAAGGTATAACAAAAACATACACGTGATGTATGGAAATTATGCATGTTACTATTTCTTACGATGATCATCTTCACTATCTTGTACAGTCGAGGCATTATTATGTGTAATTGAATTATTATTTATTCCACATTTAATAATGCTCTTTGACGTGCACGACATTCACGTACACGTTCCGTTGAACTTTTTTGGACTTTCTGTATGGTATTTCGCATATTTCTATTTAGCGTTGTACGACCTTTTGATCTAAACTTAATTTTTGCACTTGCTCTTCCGCCACTTTTCAGCATTTGTTTTGGCCTTACTTGCAAAATGTTTTATCATAAAAAAAATTCATTGCGAGAGTATTGAGAGTAGTAAACAAGCGAAAGCGATATTTACTCTGTCATTTTGAGCTTTTTACTACAAATCCATATTAATATTCATAGAACGCTTGAAGACAAGAGTGGCATACTACGAAGGACAACTGAAACAGCTAACGAAAAGAATAGTATACAGGTATGTGGTAGAAAACACCGACGTTAGACTGTTTCAATTTTATCCAAAAAAAACCTTAAGTGTGCTAGAAAACGCGACGATTTAGTTTTTCGAGCATTGATGTTCGAATGAACAGCTAATTGAAAAGTGTATGCGATTTTGTGTGATTGCCAAGTGTGATTGTAAACAAACAATTTGAAAATTTTCGCGCTTTAATAAATACATTAAAATAATAATAAATAATTAAGTGTATCCAATAATAAATTAAAAAATGCTACTTTCACGGATTATTGTGATCGAAATCGAGAGGAAACGGCTGTTGTCATTGGAAAAGACCCATTTTTCACTTTCAGACACCACGTAAGAATGAATGGCTACATATTTTCTCATTGCTATTATATTCTAATATTGCTATATTCTTTAATAGGTTCCTACAAAACAACCGCATGGAAAAATCTACATTCGTAAAGATATTCGATGTGTTAAAAGCGGGTATCATAAAAACATCAGTGCCAGCAATTTTGCAGTTGGCTACAGCGCTACGATTTTTAGGTGTGGGCTCCTTTCAAAGAGTTATTGGCAAGGATGCAGATTTGGGGCTTTCTCGAAGCACAGTTTGCAAAATTTTGTGACAAATAATTCCGCTGTTGGAGAGGAAGCTTTGTCCCCGGTTCATCAATTTAAACCAAAGCGATGAAGAGAAGTCTGCATCAAAACGCCACTTCTACAAGAAATATGGAATCACTGGTGTCATTGGGTGCATTGACGGTACGCACATACCAATTTGTAAGCCGAATGATAAAGAGTCAATTTATGAACCGTAAAGGTTAACTCAGTTTAAATGCTATGATTGTGAGTATATTGCATATTAGCCGTATGTATATTTCTTGTAATTGTGCTGTGTTACTTTCGTGATGTCCTGTCTTCCATGTTACTTGCAGAGAAGTATTCCCATGTTGTTTATTGGCTACATATTAATATAATATTATTATTATATTTAGATTTGTGATTATGATCTGCGTGTGTTGTATGAGGATGCAAAAATGCCTGGGTCATGATTCCTTTGTATGGAATCTTAGTGAGGCTAAAGCGTTCTTGAAAGATAAGTTTGAACAAGGCAACCGTGGTTACTGGCTTCTTGCAGATTAAGGTTACCCACTGGAACCGTACGTGTTAACGCCGTATAGGAATCCAATGGCTGGCACAGCACAACATACATTCAATCTTCGTCATGCGTCAGATCGAAATGTTGTGGAACGTACAATAGGTGTTCTAAAATGAAGGTTCAGATCATTGCAACGCTGCCTACTTTACCAATCAGAGAAAATTGTAAAACTTGTGAATGTGTGCGGAATCGCCCAAATTTTCCATCTGGTACAACACTGCAACAGAATAATACAGATCTCGACGATGAAGACGATGAAACTGGTGAAGCAAAAACCCAATCTAGTATTCGCGATGAAATCGAGTTGTGTCTGACACGGTCTCGTAAATATGAAATTAACAGTTGCATTCCGTATGAAAGACTCATTCGTCTGTGATGAAACCAAATAAAAATCTCATTTTGCAAAACTAAATTAATTTACTTCATATTTTAATTTTATTACTAAAGCAAACACATAATAAAATACATTAATACAAGCAATTATATAATAGAATACATTAATAGGAACAAATAAATAATAAAATACATTAATAGAAACAAATAAATAATAAAATACATTAATATTACTTATGAACTATTCCATTTTTTTTTTTTAAATTGTTCCTGCATTATATTTTTTATCTCCCGCAACTCAGCTTGCATATGTACTATTGATGCATATATATAGTATGCGTGGGTATGTGTACTTTTTTGCGCCATTAGTTGGCGGCTCAGCAACGTTTAAATCTACCGCTAACTTGTTCCACGCGTCCGCTGCAGCAACCCGATCACCTTTGTGGTATCCCATGGCGTATTCCTTAAGTTTTTCCATGTTACATTTATAAATTGTTATAAATTTCATTACATTTTTCCAAACATTTTTTCGCTTTTTCAAATTTTATTCTTCTTCTTTTATTTTTTGCATTCACGTGTTCACAAATTCCAGCAGGCATAGCAACTTTATCCAATGAGTTTATTAAAATTTTTTATTTAACTTATTAATTTCTACGCATTTTTAAATCAAAATTAAACTATCACAGCTTTATTATCAACAAATGCAGTTAATTTCAACATTATCAATTCATGAATTAAAGACGAAATGGAATCTTCGAAAATGTTAAAATTTATATACAAGCAGGTTGGCATGTCCAGCATTGTTACGTTTTGCTTTTTTCGTAAAATACGAATTTATACTTAAAAAAACAGTTTCCAGAGTGATTTTGACATTTCAATCTTTACGGATAGGTCGAAGATGGAATGCGGTGTAGGAGCAGGGGTGCACTCACCACAAAGAAGCTTAGACCACTCTAACCGGCTACCCGACGAGGCCACAGTCTTTCAGGTGGAGGTCCTTGCCATTAGGGCAGCATGTCGGCTGGCCAAAAATAACGTACCGGAAGGTCGTAAGATAGCTATCTTCGTTGACAGCCAGGCGGTGCTCAAAGCACTGCAATCCACCACTGTGAAGTCAAAGCTCGTTAAGGAATGCAGGTCGACGATGAGCGAGCTAAGTCGTCAAGCTGATATCACTCTCTTATGGGTTCCCGGCCATAGAGGGGAATGAGAAGGCTGACGAATTGGCTCGTTCTGGTGCTTCTCTTGATGTATCGTTGGCGGAACAGATCTCGATTCACCTGGCGGTCATCAAGAGGAGTAACTTCCTGTTTTTCCGCCAGCTACAACGTTACAACGAAAATAGGTCTTTTAGACTTATTAACAGAAGACGCTCGGATACCGCAAGGCTCACAGCGGTTTTTACCGGTCACTGGTGTGTAGGGATGCACGCGGGAGACTGGGTATTCCGTTTAGAAGCCATTGTAGGAGCTGCGGAATCGAAGAGTAAGAGGAGTTTTTCACCCACTTTCTATGTCAATGCCCAGCCTTGGCAAGGACTAGAAATAAGTTTCTGGGCAAATACTTCATCGACAATCTCTCGGACTGTTCAGTCGCATGCCCGGGTGATTTACTTAAATACCTAAATTCGACAGGTTAGATTTAGTAATACTGATTGCGTTCGGCGAGGAAGTGGTATAAAAACGGCACTCTAGTGCTAATTGTGGCTCGTAGTGGACTATACGAGCCAGCCACGGAAACCAACCAACCAAACTAACCATACTTAAAAAAACTAAAATTATATATTCTTTAAATGCAGTTTAGCGAGAAAAACAATAAGGTACAGATCTTGGTACTTTTCCTTTAATAACTTCAGATAAGGGAGAATTTAACCAAATCGTCAGTAAAAAACTAGCCGATTTCAAAAATGTCAAAAACGGTTTCTAGCACACCCAAAAATGGAATGGGGTTGGACGAAAGCGGTTTCTAGCACACACCCGATAGTATAGAATAGAAAAGTCTATATGCTTATGGATGTGTTCTAACACATTCTCTTGCAGGTTAAATCCCAATGACGTATAGTTTTTCTCTTTTTAATGTGACTAAAGTTTTTATACATTACGAGCTTAAAAGTATGATCATAATTCATGCTACTAAAAACACAAAGTTTTGAACCTTAATTCATATGCTTTACATAATTAATCAAAGTTTTGAACCTTAAAGCACTTCGCTTTGCAACTTAATTTATGTATTCAGTCCAAGTTTCGTAACTTAAAGTAATTCGTAAGCATCACAACTTAATTTAATTCAGGACAAGTTCAGTAACTTCCAGCAATTCGTAAGTATCACAACTTAATTTAATTCAGGCCAAGTTATGTAACTTCCAGCAATTTGTCAGCAACAAATTATTTTGCTTTAAATATCAAAGCCAAAGACTATGAAATTAAATAGACTGGATAATTCGAACGAAAATCATGCGGTTCTCAATTTTCTCTATTGTTCGATGCTCGATGGTGTTTTATTCAAAACGAACTCAAAAAAATTTTAAGATTTTGTGAAAATTGTGAGTTATGTTAAAATGTACTCAATGAAGGAGGGTTGTCAACAAGCACTGTTTTCACTTTTTTTACTATTGCCCTTATGCAGCGTATAATGTGATGTAAAAATGAATGTATAGTTTGACCATTTATTATAGAATGCTGTAATGTTCAATCTGCAATAAGTTTTAGTGGTTCGGAATCCTTATTCCGCAATTGAATTTGCCGCAATTTATCGGATTGAATCACACTGTTTTTCACCCAAATCACAATATCGCGTACCTTTTTAACAGCTGACGTGTGGCATTTTTAAAGCTTGTTCCACAACCAAATTCATGGTGTGCGCAAAACACGGCAGATGTTTACTTTCCCCCAAAGTCAGTTTTACAGCAGCCAACATAGAGATGGCATTGTCGGTAACTGCTGCACGAATCTTTGTTAGGGGTATATTCCATTTTTGCAGAATGTCCAGAAGATTTTGTTTTATATAATCAGGTAATATATCTGCATTTCGTTATTTTCCAAAAAAAAGGGCTGTAACACCCAAGAAGCTAATCTCATTCATGGTTTCCGTCCAAACATCGAGCGTAATGCAAATACTGTCTACTTTTGACAATTTCATTTTAACACAATTTCATTTAATCCATGCGAGAGCCTCTTTTCCAAAGCGACTCACGCACGGAACAGATTGTCCCCAAAATACATTGAAAAATTACTTTTTTTTGGGAAATTTAGAGAAAGAAGATTTCTTTGCGTAACCTTCTAAAAAACAAAATAAATAAATAATAATTAAGATGTAAATATCTAGACTCACACACATGCATATAAAACTCTAAAAAAAACTGTGAATAAATGAAATGAAGAAAAAAAATTAAAACAAATAAAAATTAAATAACGTTTTTTTCTTAATTTCACATGCAAAATTTTGCAACCAACTTTATAAAAGTACTCATTCAATACTTGAAAGTACTAATACTTTTTTGGTAATCAAATATGTAGAACCGACTTTTTTATTTGAATACACTCATATGAGTATGTACTAATTACTTTAAGGTATTGGAACATCCCTAGTCAATAGTAAAAAAAAGTGAAAACAGTGCTTGTTGACAACCCTCCTTCATTGAGTACATTTTAACATAACTCACAATTTTCACAAAATGTTAACATTTATTTGAGTTCGGTTTGAATAAAACACCTTCGAGCATCGAACAATAGAGAAAATTGAGAACCTCATGATTTTCGTTCGAATTGTCCAGTCTATTTAATTTCATAGTAATAGAAAAATTCCTCTCGCGAACCTGATCGAACCTGCAGAAAAACTAAAAAAAAACATGACCATTTTTGATGGAGATGAACTTTTCATAAGAAAATGTAGCGTGAGTGGAAATCATTGTAGCGTGAGTCAAGATAAAAGAAGTAAAGGCAATGGCAGCAATGGAAAACATTAACAAACATTTTGGAGAGAATAAAAATAAGATATGGAACACCAAATGAAATCTGTTTAATAAAAAAAATCATTTGCATGTACTATTTAATAAAGAATGTTTTCATTTTAATAAATTTAATTTTTTTTATTAAAATACATCATCATAGGCCTTCTTTGCTTGACAGAATTACGGCAAGGTGAAAAATATTGTACATTATAATTGATGTATTACTTGCCAACATACCTTGCAATATTTAACGTTATTAATTTTATTATGAATTATTTTGAAAACGAATATTGTATTCAATAAATGTTATTAGAATTGCAATTGTATTTCATTGAACATGATATATTTATAATTTACAAAGTAATGTAATGAAAATTATTTCAAATAAAAGCAATTTCAACGAATGTGTACTTCATGCATTTTGAGTTAATATTCAAATATTTGGAAGGCGCGCATTTCGAAGTTATCTTCTTCTTCATAATGTGCAGAGAGAAAGTGATTCCGTGCTCAAAAAGTTATCGAAGTTAAGATTCCGCTCAAAAAAACAATCGAAGTTAAGGTTCCACTCGAACGTCTCATGTTAAGTAAATACAAAACAAAAACAAATGTTCATTATGAGTTGGCTGCAACTTTTACATGCTGTTGCTATTCAATTTTATTGTGTGGTCATGTTACTTCTGATGGCAGCTGCTATGTTCCTCCACCCGCTCCTTTTCAATCAGTCGCTTCTGTTCCCCCTCCCGCTCTTCGTGACATAACATTTAAGAAAGGTACGGTTTGCGTTCATTGAGTCGCATTACACCATAATGTATTCTTTGATGAAAGAGTGAAAAATGATGAAAATGTAATTATTATTGAAATAATCATCTTCACGATCATCATTGGCAATAAGAACAAGTTGTTTTCTAAGGAGGACAATTGGTTTATTGCCACATTTTAATATGAATATCACCATCTGACTGACAGAGCAAAATATCATTTAAATGGGAAACTTCTTTGATAAATTCATTGATGGTCTTGCTTCTCTCGAAAGCATGCAATTGTTTCTTTACAAGAATAAGCCTGTACTCTACTTTGAAAGAACGTATTATTAATTGGACAAGAGGTTGTAAGATGGCAGTAGGTTTGCTGATGGCAAATGAATATGGATGGAGATTGTAGAAATTCACTATTGGGATGTGGCAAGCTGTTTTATTAAGAAATAGCAATATGTAACGGGTCTTGTTCTCTTTTGTTAGAAAAAGAAGTCGGTGGTGCATTTAGGTTTTTGAAAGAACGTAGGGATTTTGAATATACAATATCAATGTTTTTTTTTTTTGTATGTGCCTATGGCGTTCATTATGAAAAGCAGCTTTAATCGTACTTTTTGGCTCTTTTAATATTTTGATTGCTCCCGCACAACGTTGGATTTGGGTTTGCTTTATAGGAAAGATGGGACATATAGATACTTTAGTAATAATCCGCAATGTGAAATGCAATTGTGTACATGGAAATGTTTGCTGAGGTGAAGTCGTCGTAATGCTTCTCAAACTGTGTATTTCCTTATTGAGTAGGCATAGCAACAGCAATTATTGTAAAACTGTGATAATTTGTTTCTTCATGGTTTTTGGTATGTGTACTTCTAGTTTTTATAGAAATCGTGTTGTATGCTAGTAAATTGCAAAATATATTGAGAACCGCATAATTTTCGTTCGAATTGTCCAGTCTATTTAATTTATTTATTATTTATTATATTAATATATTTAAATTAAAGTTCTACAGCACTAATGTGCACACTTTTCGAAATACTTGAAGTGAGCAGACATGAGTGCCTGTGTGAAATTTTTGTAAAGTGCCGACGGCAAATCAGTCATCGACATTGTCTCTCAACACGTCCGCACAGTTCAAAGATAAAGAACAAGTGATCATACAAACGTACACGCATGTTGGACCAACGATGTATGACCGTGTCTTGGGCGCTTAATAGACATGTCAGACACATTTGATGGTTTTTAAATTTATTTGATATTTTGATGTTTGTCGCATACCAATATACCCGTGTGATAACAAGTCTGCCATACCTCATATAAAAATTCACTTCGTTCGTGGGCATGATACTATAACGAGGTCCCGACAGTAGTCTACAGTTAAGTGATTCTCTCTCAAAAATATACTTACGCTCTTCCTTTACTAAATTTTTACGCTGCATAACATTATCATATGTTGTTATTTATGATTTTTCAATTTAATTATGTAACTAGTGTTCCCGGCGTCAAGCTATTTTTTGTTAATTGCACCACATTGCGCATTAATTGAAATATTTTTGAAAAATCAGACGAATTAAATATTAATATTGACATAATTTCCTGCTATATTTGACAAAGGTGACTTGATTGATTTTAAAATATGTCTCTAAGATTTGTATGCAAACTATTATCCACCAATATCCGATTCCCACTAAACTTTACTGAAACACTCTCAGGACTATGCAAGAGACGCCCTTAAAATATCATCAAAATTGTTCAGCAGTTTCAAAATCTATACGAGACTTATACGAGTATATATACATACATACATACTTCTAATTTTATCTATATACATAATAATGTGCATATTTAACTGCCTGGAATTTGGAATTTGTGTAAAAAATAGAAAAGTTGCTGTTTTGTATATTAATTTGTTGTTTTATTCATTTTTTTGTGTGTCATTTACGTTATGTTCAACACTAAATGCGTGATTTTTCAGCGTTTTAGCACACTGATATACTTATGAAGTTAAAATTGAGAGCGTGTAATTATGAGAGCATAACAGGCCAAATTCCGATTCCTTGTTTTATTGTATCATAATTTGTGGATGCTGATGAGTAAACATCGTTGGAAAAGTAGTGAAAAAGTATGGTCGCGTTTGCAAAAGTTGAAGCTTCATTGCAATGTTTTCGCTTTAAAAATTTTTGTATACTGAAGTATGCAGACCAAATTTGACAGTGTAGTAGTTAATCGTAAGTCTGCCATCATACCAGCAGGCATGTATCATCATTAAATACACGCTTAAGAACGCACATATTTTTTTATATGCAGCAACTGTCAGTTACTTTATGTGCTCATAAATTGTTCAGGTTTGTGCGTTATCGTGAATACCCAAAATATTAATGAGTCTGATGTTATCATGTAATATGAATATTTTGACGTGTAGAGGCTTTGATAATTTCGTCGGAAAGTATGGCAATGCGTTTATTTTCGTCTCTACAATCAATCATATGTTGTGTATATTTATTAATGTAAACATCAACATAGGAAGATTACGTTTAAATAAAAGTTAAAGTTTATATAATTCGATTTTACATTTTTATAATGTTAAGAGAATTGGTAACATGGGTCTTGAACACTTACTTAGGAAAATACTTAGAAAATTTTAACTCAGCGCAGCTATCGGTTGCTTTGTTATCAGGTAAATACATAGAGATAGTTATAAACATGCTTTCGTTTCTTTCATCGCCAACAATTTACAATTTCAGGAGAAGTTGAATTAGAGAACGTTCCTATACGAAAAGATGCTCTACGTTTATTGGGAATTCCTATACAAGTGTTTTCGGGAACAGTTGGGAAAATTAAACTGCAGATTCCGGTTCGGCAGTTTAGAACATCGCCATGGTGTATTTCAATTGATCACATATATTGCGTCGTTGGGCCAAAAGACTTGGATCACTGGGATGATATCAAAGAAAAGAACAGTGAACTAGATTATAAAATTGGATCGTTAGAAGCAATGGAAGCAAAGTTAAGATTGGAAAAGGGATATCCAACGGAGACATATTATTCATCATCATATAACACCTGGCTAAACTACGGTACAAATATAGTCACCAACATTATTGACAATATTGAGCTGAAAATATCTGATGTACATTTGCGATATGAAGATGCCGTTACGATAGGTAGCTTGTTTTCTGTTGGTATTCGAATAAGCTCCCTTACTGCGCAAAGTTGTGATAGTAACTGGACATCAGGAGTCCATAATGTGTCTAGCCAAAAAATGTCTTATAAACTAATTGAATTAAGCGACTTCTCTTTATATTGGGATGAACTTCTTGATGATGCAACATGTAAAACATTTTCTAATGTTGAATTATTGGAAAATATGACTGCCATCTGCGGAAAATATGAACATAATTTTATAATAAATCCAATAAGTGCAAAGGCTCAATGGCAACGAGATAAATGCAAAAATATAATCCGCTCTAAAGATAAGCCAAGAATATCGTGTGAAATCCTAGTACCTGAAGTAAAAGTATCACTGACCGCAGTAAGTAATTCCTTGGTATTAAAACTTTGATTATTTTCGTCTGATTTAATGCAATTTAAAGTGATAAATTGAAGACAAAGTATTTATGTACACACATCTGTGCCATAAAATGTGTACAAGCATAAATCGATAGAAATTTGGTCATAGGAAGACAAAGTTTTTGCTTCAAATGTTCTTGTTTAAAATTAGAAACCTTAATTTGTGAAGCGCATGTCTACATAGGAAACTTCAGTGTTAAGACTCTTATACTTATTTTCCGAAAAAACAGGCTCAACGACAAAAGAAGGACAATTGTTATAGTCTGGTTCCAAATTTCAAAAAGGTTACAAGTGTTTTGGTATTAGATCGACGATTATAATTTATTTTACATTTTTTGACAAAAGGAACGGCCATCGTATAGCTCCCGATATGTGTAATCAATACACTATTGCCATGCACCATCTTTATGTTACATATATTTCATATTAATATTCATGCGCCATATACATGTGACTATTAGTGTATTGAAATTAGTATGAAGTGCGCCTTCTTCATGTGACTTTTGATGTATTGAAATTAGTATTTATACTGACTCTACCCTAAACGTAAGTCAAATCATTAATATATTATTTCTGCAAGCTCATTCACAGGAGCGTGAAGAGTATTTCATTTTTAGCATAGTCAAATATAACCTTCTTTCTGGTTTTCAAATATGTTAACTAATATAGGAATCCACATTTGAATATTTCATCTCGACTTGTGCAAGAATAGAATTAACAGTATGTAGTATGTATGTACCAAAGGCGTGCATTGATTGTAACCACTTTTACTATTACTTATGTTTCATTGTATGATTTGCAATAATAACACTGATCAACAACATTTTTGGCACATGAAATATCTTAGTGGTTGTTTACGAATTAGAGGTCGCTGATTTCGAACCTGCTCTTAGTTTTTTTTATATCAGAACTAGTTTTTGAGATACAGCCACATCTTTCTTTCTTACTTTCATTATTTAAATTTATTACATTACCACAGAGTAATGATGGGAGGAATAAGTTATGTAGGGTTTGCATATCAATTGCATGTTGAGCGCGTAGGTTAGATCTAAACAGGTCCCGGTCAGATTTTAATATAAAATTTGCAACTTTTCCGGTGATTTTGCAAAAATTTTCTTTCATATTCTTCTAATTGGCCTTTATCGAAGACAAAAAAAGAAAAATCAGCGAAATATGGCAAGCTGTTCTCAAGCAATACGCTTAGAAAGAAGCAATTTTCTTGTATTTGTATTTTCCAAAAATTTTCTTTCATATTCTTTTAATTGACCTATAATGAACACAACAAAAGAACACAACGCTCCAGTACACTGGTAAAAACATATTTGTTTTTTGCTTGTAATCTTGTCGGAGAGGAGTGAAATAAAAAAAATGTTTGTTCCTGCGGGCCCAACTTACGGATGAGGACGCTTCCATTAGTTATTATCTAATTAAAGTTCCCTCTCCTAAATTCCCTGACTTTTTTTTTTCTAAATAAACTATCTGGTTTTGTTTTTCGCTAAAGTAACTTTCGTGCTAATGAGCTAATGATGATGGTAGTTTATTTCATATTTTTCTTTTCAGTCGTTTGCCTTCCATAACACAAAAAGTATTAAAATGACGAATATTTAATCGATTTTGTGAGCTTTATGTAGTTATATTAAATGATTTATATATCTTAAATATTTGCAGAAGCAATATAAAGAAGCGTTAAAGTGTTTACAAGAACTTCAAAAAATTAAAGTGTTACGGTCTTATAGGCTGAAAAGGCCTGAACGCGGCGTGTTAGGGAATACAAAAGAATGGTGGATGTTTGCAGTAACTTGTCACGGATTGGTTATAAAAAACGAATCGGAGAAATGGCTAACATTAAGAGAAAACGTACGCTACATGCGTATTTGTCGTCGCATATTGATGAATCCCAACGAGAATTTAACCAAAGATGATAAAAACTTTAAATATTCTATGGAAATGAAGAGACATTTGTCTGAATTAAAAATGTTTAGAAGGATTTCTTTTGATAACTTATTCAACAAAGGATTAACAATAAAAGCTCGTAACAACATTAAAGGAGGCAGTATGCTTTTCCATTGGTTTCCAAATTGGATGGGATGGTATAGCAACAACTCTACACAAAATATGGAACAAGATGAGTCACTTAAATCTTTAGAAGATGATATACTGAATGCATTGGAATTCTCATTAGAGAATAACAGTTTTTCAAAACGGGATGCAATTTTCGCATACTGTAAAATCGTTCTCATCGATGGGCAAGTTATTTTAAAGACAGAAAAGAATATATCTTGCCCACAAAACGCTCATATGATAATGCATTTCAAAAAACTTTCAGTATTTGTTGAAACAAATCCAATACTTACATCATATACGTTGGGAATATCATTAGGATCTATATGTCTAATCGATAAAGTTAACAAATCTACGGAGTTCAAGTATCTAGTCAAACCCCAGTTCGAAGAGACGATTACGCCTTCAAAAAGCTACTTAGATTTCAAAAATATTTTTTCAAAAAATATTTCTTCCAACGAGACTTTCTTTCAATTGATATTTGAGTGTACTAATAAAAGAGACTGTCGTCTTAATATTAAATCAAAAGGTCTTGATATTATTTATAACCGAGATGCAGTAAAGTGGTTTTTAATGTTTCTAACAAAACCATATTTGACACATTGCTCCAAACTAGCATTTCTAAATGACGAAAGTAATAGCGGAAAAAGTACTTTTTTAAGAAATTGGGAGCAGTTGTTAACTGGTCACAAGGTAAGAATATTATCAGTTTTTATAACTGTCACACTTTCATACATTCTAAATATTTTAACATTCTAACAAAAAACCTGAGATAAGATCAGATTTATTCTCGACCATCAACTATTTGTGGTTTTTATAATTAAATAAAAATAAATTATATACTTTCTTTATCTATTTTAGGATTATAGTGAAAAATGGTCTTTTGAAATTGAAATTTTCGCACCACGAATAATTTTTATGGAAGATTACAAAGATAAAAATACTCTTATGGTTTTAATGGATTTTGGAAAATTTGAAATGCTTAAAAACAATTATCGCAAGAGCAGTGCTAGTCCAATAATTAATAAAAATGAAGATATTAATTCAAGAGCAGAAAGCTATGAAGATGATGAAATGTATATGACACCGTGTTCTACACCGCCGGGATCAGAAAAAAGTAGCTTAGAGTCTCCAGATTGCAATATAGCACCATCTTCTTCAAAAAATATATTTATAAATAAAGACACTGAACTTCAAAACGCTTTTCATAACAAGCTATACGACAAATATGTTATATATCTGACAGACTTGCAGGTTCTAGTTTGTAAAAATCAGGAGCGATGGCAGGCAAGTTTGAAAAGTTCATCTAATTTCCATTTTCTTGATAAATTCAATATATCGTTGCACTTTGAACAAAGAACTGTTTTTACTGCTGATCCGGAGTATCCATCAGTTAACCTCTATGGAACTCTGTCTAAAATTCTCGTGCATGCAAATGAAAAAAAAATCAATGATTTCTTTAACATAATGTATCCAATCACAACAGAAGAATGGATTGTTACAGACAACACAAAAGCAATAAACACAAATGAATCGGCTGGAATAGATTTAATGAATGGCAATAACACAAGTGGAAGTATTGTTTTAATACAATTCTCAATCGGCCAATTAATTGTAGAAATACAGTCAAACGAAAAGAGCATAGCAGAACTCCAAATAGTTGGTGCACGTGCTGGTATTAACAAGAGATTTGAAGAGACTAATTTTACTATGTCAATACACGGATTACTTTTAGTTGATGCTATTCAATCATTTGGACCTGACTTCGAACTGTTAGCTGCTAGTCATAGACATGTCGGGTAAGTTTAATGAAGAATAAAATTTTGTTTCTACTGAAGAATATACATTTACTTATTCACATTAATATTTGAAAAGCCAAAAATAACCGTAAATTTAAACGATAAGAAACTAAATATCAAAATAATAAAAATGGATTTATTTGAGGTCTTCACGAAACTGATTAAACTGCATAAACAACCGCTGCATAAACTAAGTGACAATTACTCCATATAAAAACCAGAAAGAAGGCTATCATTGGCTATGCCAAAGATGTAATACTCTTCACGCTTCTCCGGGTTGCATCCAACCTTCCTTTCTTAGCATCACTATATTCTCTCTGTTACATTGACTTTGAGTATCAACAAAGAACACAGTTTGAGCGGCATTGCATTTTTATTGTACTTATACTCTTTATATAATGTGAGTTTGTATGGGAGATACCCCTGCTGGTTTCTTCTATCACTTGGTAACGGTGAAATGGAAGCTTTTCCTCAGTGCGGTTCGGATATCGTTGAAATACCGAATAATAATTTGTGAACCTGTAAACATCATAAATGAAATATTGGAAATATTCCGGAAACTATTTTATCTACTGACATTTTGAATTCAGTTATCCTGGTTCCAAAAAATGATGATTGTTTGTTTATAAATTTAGAAGTCTTAAAACGAATGCCTGGATAGGTGCAGGCTTACTACAGCTTTGACGTGATGATGCACGTGAACATAATAATTTTCCTATTGGTTTTTGAATACTGTATCAGTTAGTGGTCTGCCTCCCCATAAATTGATTTTAAAACAAAACTGTATTGTATTATTAATACGGAATTTAAATACGGGTAAAGCATTAGTTAACGGAACTCGCATACGCGTAAAGCGAATGCACCAAAACTCAATAAATTGCGAGGTATTAACAGGTGTAGCGCGTAATATTCAAATTTTAATTCCCCGTATTCGGGAACTCTTTATCCGTTCAATTTCCAGTCATTCCAGCTTTTGCGATGACTATAAATAAATCCCAAGGTCAAACGTTTCAAAAAGTTGGAATTTTGTTGAGACAGCCTGTGTTTAGTCACGGACAATTGTATGTTGCCGCCAGTAGAGTTCGATCATTCAATGGATTGCGATTTTATATTTCTGAGACATCAGATCAGGACCATTTATCACGTGATAGTAGAGTTTTCACAAAGAACATTCTTATAGAGAAGTTATTAGCACTTAAAAAAACAAATGTTTTTTTTTTGAATGCGGTCGAATGTATCGGTCGCGGGTTCCCCTAGTTATAACAAAACAAAAAACAAACAAAAAGTCAATAACCAAAGCGCTAAGATGAGCCTAGCTCGTCAACTTATTAATTAATTTATTCTTTTTGAAACTACAGTGTAAACTCCATATAACGTTACTCGATTTAACGAAAAACTCCCTAAAACGTAAAAATTATTTGATTTCGTTGGTTTACCTTGTTATCTGTACAATACTTCTCTTCTCTCTATTTAACGACAACTCTCTATAACGCCGTAAAAGGCCTAATCCCTAAAGAATCGTTATATAGAGTTTACACTGTATTTTGATTATATAACTTTGGACCTAAGCTACAGTATAAAGCAGCGCTCTTACTATATATCTATTTATCAAACAATTTTTATTTTTAGAATGGACAGTATGTCGGGAAGTCTTAAGCATAGTGCGCCATGTTCACCAATTTCTCCAGACTCTCCTGACTCCAATACAGCACACAGGCCAACTAGTCCGCACACAATAAATAACGCTATAAAGAACATTGAAAATGGTAAGCATAAATATAGTGTATACCACTAAAAACATATAGGGTCTTCACTCAAACGTGTATTTAGAGTGTATATAGTTTAAACAACGTATAGTATACACTGTTGAAACTAACTCCATACAAAAAAGTTTACGCTATGCCGTAAACTGAATCGACAATTGAGTAATTTAATAGTCGATTTAGATAGGCCCTGCATCACGATGATACGCTTTGGTGTTTAGACAAGCCATTTCGTATCATTAACAACTGTTTTTTGTTTTGAATGTACATAAGAAGAAGAAAATGTTTGTTGAATTGAGAGACAGTAAATAAGAAAAATAATAAAAAAAACATTTTTAAAATGGAAAATACATTATTTAAAAGAATTATTAATAATTGCAAGCACGCTGGTACGTTTAAACACAAAAAGAGAAGAAGACTGGCAATATCTAACCGGAAATGGCAAAAAACTTGGCCACACTATCAGACATTTCCCAGCCCTGGTCTGCATCAAAGGTGTATCAATGCGTGATGGGACCAATGAGAGACTCGCATCATGGCCCCGTCTAAAACGGCTAAATCAACTCGTCTCATTGAGCTGATCACAAATATATATACTTTATTTGGTCTGCGATGTCTCCTTCTGTGTGTTACAAACTTCATGACAAACTTATAATACTATACAGTCCCGTTCACGCAATTGTGTATGAAATACACGTTGCTATTCTTTAGACGTTTGAGTGAAGGCCCTAATAAATTTGCAAAGGAAGCCTAGTTCGTCACAAACGAAGCTATCCTAAATAAAGACGTGCGCAAAGTTGTGCGCTTCAAAAAAATTTGATATTTGTGCAAATTGTTTAATTTGCCTGTTGAATGCAGCAGCGTCATTATCATTACATGAAAGAAACAAGCTCTTAATCATTATCAAAAGCAATGCACAAATATCCTTTTTATCTGGGATATTTTGTTTGTAATATAAGATAAAACAACTAGGAAAGATGCATTTTTAGCTTGTGTAACATAGCAAATAGTTTTTGGTTTATAAAGGGTCAAAAATTGATCAAATGTGTTCAACTAAATAATTACACAACCAGTTTCTCGCCCACATATTTTCCGAAATTGGCCGTCAGATGGAAGCATACACGGCATACAGGTGTGGGGCTCTGATTCGTATTCTATCATAGATATTAATGTCCGACCGAAGCAGAATTTTCAGCTAAAACCAAAACCAACCTCCGACCCTGGTCTCAGTTTCGGCCGAAATGGAAACTTTTTTAGACATATTACATTAACAATTTTGTGAGAGGACACAATTTCGCGGTCGTTTTGCCCATTCTTTATGTTTAATAGTCTTTGGGCGAACTCAGCTGCCAACCACAAGCAACAAACCCACCCAAAGATACCTGACGCGCGTCAATTTACGAACACCAAGTTTCGGCCAAATATTGGCTGAAACTGTGACCGAAACTGCGCAGGTTCAAATCTAAGCTACTACTCAGATCCTTATGATATCGAATGAAATCGGAAGTATGTAAAGGGTGGGCCATCTTTTGGTCCGATTTTGGTTTGGTAATTAAATGGACACAACTTATTTTTTTTTAAACGAATTTTATATGATAGAGTTAGTCTTCTGATTAAGTATGAAAAATTATTTGGCCACTGTTTCCTGGTCAATTCGGGAAATTTTTGTGCGAATCTCACTTTACATATTTTATACTCTTTGGAGTTATAAATATATATGTGTGTATACCACGAAATACATTAAACCTAGTTTTTATTAAACAAAATATGTTTAATTTCTCTTATTTTTTATTTACAGAAAATAGTTTTGATGGCTTTGAAATTGATGAATCTAATGCTTTAATAACCTTCGACATTCAAAATATATTAGCGAAAGACCAGAAACTGGTCCAAATAATTAACATTACATTTAACAATTTGGATATAATCGGTAAGTCTTCAATTTTCTTCGTTTTTATACTCTTCACGCAGTGTGAAGAGTTTGTCAAGAAGTTTGTCATCGGAGATCCCATAAAGTATATATATTCTTGATCAGCTCGATGTGACGAGTTGATTTATCCATGTCCGTCTGTATGTATGCAAAACGGGTCCATCAGGTTTTGAGCTAGAGAGCAGAAATTTTGCACAAAGTTTTCTTTTTTACTAGACGCTGCACCTTTGTCGGAATCAGCCGAATCGCACAAAAATAACTATCCCTTACCGCTAATTCATGATCTCTTAGAAAGGTTAGGAAACAAAAACTTATTGACGAAGTTAGATCTTAAGAATGGTTTTTTTTTCATGTTTATATGAACGAGGATTCAATTATATACACGTCGTTTGTCACACATATGAAATGAGAAATGGGGTTGTTTAAAAAAAGCTTGACCGTAAAACGTTTTTCTTTTATGTACCATGTTTTTTTATAAATACCACGACGTAATGGGTCACGTAGGCATTAACAAAGTTAAGGAGCTAATAATCAAAAATTACTGGTCCATAAGTTCGGAAAAAAGTTTAAGAGCATGTTAGAAATTGCCTAAAATGCATAACGTTTTCGTCGAAAAGTGGAAAAGTAGAAGGATTTTTGCATACAATTCCGAAACCTGAAAAACCATTCGAAATACTGCACATGGACCACTCGACATTACCACAGCTAAGAAACATTTGGTATATCCATCTACCATGGCAAAAAGAAACTTGTGTAGTTTTGTAGTAGCATCCATGGGGCCGAGGTGATCAACATGTAGAGTGTACAATAATAGTTCTCCTGCGTAAGAAAGTACCATTTTAAATGAAGACAAATGAACTGGAAATGCTTTATGTAGAGAACCAGTCCTTAAAATATATGACAGGGATGCGCCAACAGAAGTCCATACAGATGCATCAGTCATTTCATCCAAATCGAGAACAAATTTGTCAGTGCTTAGAATGAAACAGTGTTACTTTGACACTCAACGACATTGTTTTTCATCTTTTCCATACTTTTAAGAACATATCATTCTCTCTGAGTGACCGGAAAAATATGCATCTGGAGAGTTTTCATGAATATATCCTTAACATGAAAAAGATTGCCGCGTTAAGCTCGATTGATGAGGAATCGGTCATGCAGTACGTTGTAGATGGACTCACATCAAAAGCGAATAAATACATTATGTACTCCTGCTCATCGTTTCAGGAGCTAAGAGAGGAAATTGAGTTGTATGAGTGGCACAATACAGTTTTTTTTGAAGTTTTTGAAATTTGGGTTTGTATGGGAGAGGTACCCCTGCTGGGACCCCTAGGTTCTCGCAAAATGTTATTGAAAATCAGGATAAAGATTATACCCTGAACATTTGTCTTGTACAATGTTATTTTAAAAAAAAACCATTATTTTGAGAAGTAAGCTACATCATATTTTATGCATATGGCAACTTTAAAAACTACATATTCGTTTTCAACAAGACCACAAGACGTCACACGCATAAATAACTAAACAAAAACTGTTCTGAGTCAGGCTGGCCTATGTGCAAACCGTTTCGGGCGTCTTATAAACGTACTATATAAGTGTGCGATCTATATTCACCAACCATGTAATTTTCAAGATCCTAGAATAAATAAACCCAAATTCAAATTAATATTCTTATTATCTTCTGTTTCTCATTTTGGTTAATTTTTTGTAGCATTCTTTTGTGCGGTTTTGTTAATTTTTGTAATTACCTTTTGCGACAAAAGTCCGTCCGACTCCGCTGTATCTCATTAACCGTAATGTTTAAAGTGGTCCCCATACAAGTTTCAGAAGCTTCGTTATTTATTTTGTTTCATATTTCGGTATTTTTTTTTTTGTAGTATACTTTTAGGCTGTATGAATATTTCACTTTTGCTTTTATTCAAAGTTGATATGCAGTATGAATACTGATTCTACCCTAAACATAAGTCAAATCAATAATTTAATATTTGGAGCATTGCGTTTTTTGTCAATTTCATAATAAATACTTGATACGGCCGTAATATTTCTGAAGATTGTATGTGTCCCAATAAGTATCACTGAAGGAAGGAGACCAAACAGCAGTGTTGCTTTGACTAATTTGCAGGAGTCCCTTGGGTCTTAAGCACTCTATTCACCTTTAAACCATCAACAAAAATGTCCAGTTTCAACGTAACCTACTTGGTCTAGGACCTGAAATTGGAGGATGTTGATTTGGGCGGCGAGAAACTTCGCTGAGATAGTTATTTATTAGGCCGCTACTCTTAAGTTTAATATCCTGTAAATTATGACTCTAAAGACAACGAATGCCTTTCTGCCATGTATGTAGTTTATTAACCAGCGTTTGGTGTTTGCGCTCAGTAAAATTGAATGATTGATTGTGTCAAAGGCTTTCGCCTGATCCAAGCACCATCCCGGATCATCAAATCGGATGCGGAACTACTCATGGCACCGCTGAACAGCCACACCCTTGAGACCTTGGACGCTAAAGAGTGCTGTAACGACGTTCAACAGACATTTGTCCGCGTTTGGCTAACCGTTCTGATGCCTAAGATTAAAGAAGCACTCCCCACTCCTACTTCCTAATACTTCGTTTCTACTTGGAGGAGCATAAATTCAAAATCAAGGTGCGAACGGTGAATTCAGCCACACTGCCAATTCTTGCTGGTGAAAAAGGCATCACTCGTCATTCGTTGGCGAAGTAATCGTCAAATGTGCAAGTTGGGGAAGAATGGAACATAAAGCTTTTCCTTAAAGCGAGGAATGCCGCCGGTCATCCACCTTAGCAACTAAGCGATGCGTCAATGAATCAATGAAAAATACCTTGGGCTCCTCCTCGATCTAAACTAAGAAAGCTCTACTGGCTTCTCAACAAACGAACAGTGTACTAGCAAATCGTCGAGCACAGATCATGTAAAACAAAGCCTTGCGACTTGTCACTGGCACCGAATGGTTTTTTCTGTTAATCAGATCGGCTTTTTGCGAGCAGGTACCATGACCGATTGATGGCACACAAAAACAGATTAGTCAGACCTCTGGCCAATCAAGAATGCTGCAGCGACGATACTTCGGACTCCTTATCACATTGATTTCATTTGCAATGTACGTAGTTATCTCGCTCGGCATAGCTTAAGGTTTGATGTTTTTAAATCTACGTGCATAATAAATTGGTAAAAATGAGTGGCAAATTTTTTAGCATTTCCCTCAAACGAGTTTTTCATTTGGGTTAGTAGCCCGGATCTGATAACGCAATTCAACAGCATGATCCTAAAAGAGCACCTGACACGACACTAGGCTGCGAGCACGCGGTTTTGGCAATGTTTGGTTGGCTGAAGGTGATGACAATGACTGGATGGAAAATGGTGAAGTATTATCGGCAATATATTGTCTTACACAACCTATTACAAGAACAGTGACAATCCTGTTCCGAATTCACACTTTCTGGAGCCACCACGGATGTGGACTAGATCGTATTTGTTGAAGTTATTTTACAACTAACTAGCATTCCCCACGTGACCGATACCGAGTTTCATGTTATCGTTCCTTGTGACGGATATTATATCTCTCCACCATAGCTTCTTTATGCTTCGCGTTAAGCAGCGCACTCCAACATCTTGCATAACTATGTCTGATGCTGGTGGTGTCTTCAGGGTGTACCTCCAGATAAAGATATGCTTTGGACAAGCCTTATCAATTCCAGTACGGATTAATAGGATATTGAACAGATGCACTGGTAACATCTGCACTCGATAAAAAGGTGTGCCTAATCACCAATCGCTATGCGTAGTAGTTTATCGAGCTGACTTTCACGTTTGCTTCGGCACCTGAAAAAAAATAATATATTAAAGTAAGAAATGAAATAATATTAATTGATAATAAAATTGGTTGCGATACTCCAAAAACTTTTTCAACAATAAAACAATTGCTCGCTCTTTTGCCCGTTCTATGAAATTGTACTGGCACCGGACTGTCGCGCCTGCTTCATACCTACTCATAAAATAGATTTAGAGAAACTACGGCTACTCATTAGGGATATACATCAATGAACCAATTTTGTAGTACACCTGGCCTTGTATTTGAAATGTAGATTCACAGATGCGTTCGTTACTCCTTTTTTAATTTGATACTGTGTGATGGCAGACTGGGGGCGCTCAGAGATTCTAAAAATTATATAGGATTATTGATAGTGTCTTCTTGTTCCATTACTCTATTAATAGAACGATATTCAGTCATTTCCCCCGGGGTACTCGTCAATATTCTATCATTAATTATTGTGGCCTGATCGTTGCGTGGTGTCAGAATTGTTCTTTCGCATAGCCATAAATTTGGTTGATTTGTCAATAATGTTGGGTGGATATGTTCCGTCACCAATTTTTAGTAGGAAGTCGGAAAACATTTGTGCATTTGGGTTACCTCTTGTGTGTGCCCGCATATTGAATGTTAAATGCATTGGTATAACATGCCGCCATAAACTCAAGCTCTTAAGACGTGCTTTAATTTCAAATCACCACAGAATAGCATTGTGACGCCTCCCATGGGCTGATCATCTTGTCTTATGTCTCTCAATGTTCTGTCCACCGCTTCAACTGCTTTACGTTTTGCCATTGTGCGTTCATCCCATATTATTAAACAGCAATCTCGTAAGACCTGTGCTTTGTCAGTGTTTCTAGATATGTTGCAACCTGAATTTTCCGTATTGTTCAAGTTAATTGGTATTTTAAACATTGTATGGGCGGTTTTCCCTCCAGGTAACAATGTAGCGACTATGCGTGATGAAGCAAGAGGAATTTTGCATTGATCCCGTATTTGGGCCACGATGACTTTGGTGAGAAATGTTTTTTTTCTGTACCACCGGGTGCATCTAAAAACACCCAAATAAAGTGCTACGCTTTGATATACTCGATCGAATATTCCACGTTGTTCCGTCGTCAATTTTGGATGTATGAATCTATGTATGTATGTATCTATCTATGTCGCTTATGGATCCGGAAACTTCTGAACGGATTTTGGTGAAATTTTAAGGGAATCTCTAACATAGTCTTTAAATTGTTTCAGTGCGAATCGGACTTGCTCTTGTCGAGAAATTGATGGATAATATTTTGCATATAAAGCTTAGAGACATATCTTAAAATCAAACAAGACGCCTTTGTCAAATATATCAGGTAATAATGTCAATGTTAATAATTGATTCGTCTGATTATTCAAAAATAATTCAACTGCTGCGCAATGTACTACTCTATGTCGGAAGCGTAGCAAAGCACGCCGGGTACGCTAGTTTTGTAATATTTGAGCTAATTCCGATGTATTATTATTTATTTCCGTTATATACCCTCTGCTAATGCGTAATTTAAATTTGGAGTGGGCATACCATAATGCGGCAAAGGATTTCCCCCGATAAATATCCAGCAAGCATCGTTTTAAATTACTATCACGTAATTCATCGTTGAGCTCGCTATCATAGTTTAGCTACATATTTCTGAAAATATCTTCCGACAATTTAGTTTGCTACTTTAGCCATAATTGTGCAGCATCTGAAAGTCCACAAAATTCCAACATAATTGCAAACAAATGCCGCAAGCGTTGGGGACTCTCGCTGATGCATGCTTCGGCCATTGCGTTATCCCAGTGTTGATCTCCATCAAGCAAATGGCGCCATTTCAGGCAGCTTGATAAGTAGGTCCTCGAACTGTATGTAGAAGTAGTCGTAAATAGTAGGATTCGGAGTTGTTTGGATGCACTACATATACATTTTCAATTTTTTAAATTATAAATTTATTTTATATGAGAAAGTTGGTTTTTGAAGAGATATACATAAATTGTATTTTTTTGTTGTTTGTATTTTGTATTTCTATTTTATATATCACAAAAAATAATAATAATATTCAAATAGCGAGAAATAAAAAAAAATTGACTTGTAAAAACTGGGGATCGAACCAGTGACGTGAGCTCTCACGTATGCATATTGTTTTGTATTGTTGTGCATATACTGAACCGATGCCTTAGCACGCTCGGCCAGCGACTACTATTGTCTGAATTAGTCTTAGAAGCGAGTAAATTTTTTGAGGTATTGCATTTAATTTTGAATTAAAATTTCTTTATATTTTGTGGGTCAATTTTTATGAAATAAAGTCTATGTTGTGCTCCAATAATTTTTATTTCGAATGGAATGAGTGCATTTTAATTGATTCTTGCACACAAAAAAACAACAAACTGACAAAGTCAACGATTTCATTATATGTATAGATTTTGTTAATAAAATAAGAAAAAATCATTTAAATAGTTAAAAAATATTTTTAATCTCGGTAATTAACAATAAATAACCAGCAGACGATAAAAACACTTCCAACGATACCTGATTTGTCAAATTATGATAAATAAGTAGTTTAGAAGTTATGAGGGAACAAATGAACACACATACCAGTCAAAAACATCAGTGTTCTGACTGCTGCAACAACAATAAATTTCGTCCGTTTTTCCCTGTTGTTGTTGTCGTCAGAACACAGAGTTCAGCTTGTGTTCTCAGAACCCAACTTTTTACTCACTGTAGAAAGGCTATTAATGTATGTTTTATATTTTGTTCTATTTTAACAGTGAAACCCCGTTGTTAAAGTTTTTTCTTGATTTATATTTACAGCAAACCAACAAACGATTATTGAACTAATGGACTTTGTTAAACGTGCTATTATTGATCATAAAATATTCAAAATAAAAAATGATCTAACATCGGAATACAATGATGAAGAAGATCGTAGCTTTGAAGAAAATTTAGAATACTCGCCTAAGGAACTCAATTTCGATTTTTTTCGACTAAATATTTTAATGTTACATACAATAAAACGTGGTGAATATTTTGTCGCTCGTAAAGTTGGTACTCTCACAATGAGCGAAGCGAAAATCCGAGCAACTATTGAATCTAATGTTTCCGTAGCTGGGTCGCTGGGAGGAATTCAAGTAATTGACATAACACCAGATGGTGTTAATCATCAGAGAATTTTTTCTGTAGGAAAAGACCCTTTAACAGATCCACCGACTATGCAGAAAAATGCATTACTAAGTAAACTTACAAATGAAATGTACCTAGGAAATTTCGAGGATGAAGACTACGAACAATTAAATGCATTAAATTTTAAAGTATCTTGGGATGAAAAAACTCTACTTAAAATAAAAGTTCGAATGGCTTCAGTTTGGTATACGCATTGCCCTAGATTTCTGAGAGATATTAATGTATGCATTATTCAATTTCAACAAAGTTTTAGGTAAGTATTGTTATTATTCTTTTGTTTTTTACTGTACAAAAATAGCAACTTAACCTAAAGTGATGCATAATTTTACAGGTGCGAAAACTAGTAATTATATCTGTGTATTAGGTATTTTAGTTTATTTTAAATTATTGTTTGTAATACGGGTAAATATTTCAAATCTTCTTCGCCGAATAGGAGTTTCATAGCCAAAGCGTTCCTATTAAACAAATACCTTATTTAATATAAAACCAACAGTACTCAACTAAACACAACTGTACTTATTTACCTAAATTTACACTAAAAATTAAAAAATAGCCAAAGTTTTAGAAAAAAAATTCAACCGATTTTAAAAACCACAAAAATGCAATGCACTAAAAAGTGAAAAATAATTTTAATAAAATACTAGATACCTGCCCCTCCTTCCCAAACATTTATCGGATACTGATTGGGTGGCTGTAACATTTGTATAATCATTTCTCGTGAAATTTTTTAGAAAATCCTCTTTATTCGTTAAAATTAGCTTGTGACAACTTTTTGATATATCTGCCCACATTATTTTCACCTTCTTCTTCTTTGGCTTCTTCTTTTGCGATTATGTATATTTGAGTTAATGTATGTTGTCGTGGTTTTTATTTTAATATACTGCACTTGACTTTTGTAGTTTGTTTATGTATAAATTAAGTTAATTTTAATCTGTACCTATGTATATACATATTACGAAAAGATGAATAAAAAGAAGTACTACTACTACTACTACCTGGTTAATTTAAGTTTTTTTTGCGAATTTCCTTTATTAAATTTATCACCGCAGTATTGAGTAGAACTAAACAAAAACAAATTATTGAAATTCTCGAGCTTTCGCAGGAGTTATACAAAGCAATTGATTTTTATACTTATATGTATATAGATTATTATTGTTATTTGCTATCGGTTTCAAGTCGTGCGGCGTGACGTCTTTAACGGTCGTATCAAATCATTGAAGTTTTGATGCGTTATAACATACTTGATGGATGTGTATAATTTTACAGTTGCACATATTGGTTGATCTTTAATCAATAACAAAATTTTTAGGTATTTCATTAGATATTTATTCCGGTATTATTTTATTTCGGGCTTGCCATCGACTTCAAACCGATCAGTATATATACCAATAATAATATTTTATTAAAATTATTTTTCGCTTGTTTGTCCATTAAATTAATTTTTTTTAATATTGTAGTTTGTTTATTTTAATATCTCATTAAAATATCATAAATGTTTGTTTTTATTTTCAGAAAATTTTTGACATCCATTCGCAACAAAGCTACTGACATGGCCAAAGAAATAGTACAACAGATTAAAGATCGTCAATCAGAAAAAAGAGATATATTCAAGAGTGATACTCTACACATTTTGTAAGTGAAACTGCTATTGTGGTGTGGATAGCACTATAAATAAATATATAAAATACTTAAGTAAGAGAAACGGGCGTATAGAGCAAAAAAAAAAAATTACTTTGTTTTAAATTGAACAATCTTTTTTATCTCCAAAAACAATGTAGTACAATTCACGACCTAGACTAACACTGAATTGATTTGAATTACAAATCATCCAGATGGTACATAAACACAGAGAAGCATGAGACTCTTAAATTCAATCAATATGTACATAGTATGAACAACAAAATTTTTCGGTCAAAACATATTTCAGTCGAAAAAGTGAACAGAATGACTTTCGAAAGAAGAACTTCTCACTAATAAGGTGAATACTGCTTAGTTTCTTTTGTTGCTTGCGTATGAAGGTGAAATTCACATAGTAAAATATTTTCTACCCTCAAATAAGATAGGATTGAAATTTGTGTCGGACCAAACAGGATTTTCAACCGTTACCGAACCTTCTGCCGTAGTATCAGTTTCGGCCGAAACCGAAACTCATTTAGACAACTATTGGCCGAACCTGAATGAATCCGATCCAGTTTAATAGTGTAGTTCATTTTTGAACATTAATATCTTTTTAAGAAAGTCTTCAAATTTAAATTGGAAAAATGGATATTAGTATTAAGTTTACGTTTTACAATATTTTTTAATTGTGGCGTACTTTTTAGAAAATCCTGTTGTTTCCAAGTACTATATTTTGTATTTTTTGTATTTATTTTAAAATTTTACTTAAAGTTTTAGTTGTGTTCAGCCAACCCACCCCCAACCCATCTCAAAATTAATGTGTGGTACATAAAATCAATGAAAGCAAGGGAACATACAATCAACATACTTTAACATTCTAGTGTATTATACAATACATGGCCAAACATACAGTATCTATTCATCCATTCATTTTATTAAATTTGTGTCAATCTAGGAGATACCAGCATATAAAATACGGAGAGAGTAATGGATTGTAAATGATATATGCTACTGTGCAAAACGATTATCAATCTAGGTACCACATATAAAAGATGCAGGAAGTGGTGATGGATTATAAATGACATAAGACGTGCGTCCCAAAAGTAACCAAAATTCGTTCATGCACTCGTACATTGCAAATTATATAAACAAAAATCTGTTTCATATTTGATTTAGGTATATTTTAATTTTTAACATTTTGATTGTTTGTCTTTCATTAAAACCTAAAACAATATTTACTACTTGTTGTTTTTTATATTTTCAGAATAGATATTATAATTAGTAGTCCAGTGATAGTTTTACCGGTGTCAAACGAAAGTCCTGATGTGTTGGTGGCGAATCTGGGTCAAATAACAATTTATAATAAAAATCCCACTTCGTCTTGTTCAACTGATCGTATAAATACCAAAGAAGAGATTTATATAACTGAAGAGTATGCAATAGAAATACGAAATATTAATTTATTTTCATTGAATGTTGGGGAAAGGAAGGTACTGAAAGTAACTGCTCTACCTAAAGCAAATGAATTCTACTCATGTAAAAAGGATGCACTAGCCATTCTTCATGATACCGCAGTATCAATACGCATATCACAAGGCTATGAAAAATGTCTCCGAAAATCTGATTGGGTTCATAATAAAATTGTCTGTGTAAGTTTGCTGATTTAATTTAATGTATTCTTTATTATTATTTATTTTCTTATATAGATTGAAGGAAGTGTTACGCAAATACTGAAAGTTTCTCTTACTCGAAAACAATACCAGCAATTGATTAAATCTATTGAGAATGCTACGAATTTTTCAGAGAATAAGATCTCTTCTTCGTTTCGCAAAACTGATAACCATGAAAAAATGTATGGAGAACCGTCTACGAGAAATATAAATAGCATTGAGGATACTTTAAAAACCAGTATAAAATTCTCCGTTCCAGTATTTCAAATCGAACTGCAAACTCAATACAATGAAACCATTATTAATATAATGTTTCGAGAATTTACGTCAAATTTGTACATAAATCAAGATGACAGAGAGTTACAGATTTTCCTTCGATCTGTGTTAATGGAAGACCTAAAGAGCAATTTAGACTCACCATTTAGGAATATGATCAATTCCTCCAATTTAATAACTGACATTAAAAAAGATCTATTTTCATCCTCATGTCCAAATTTGTCAAGCTTAAATTACCATGAACCGAAAATGACGACTTCAATGCCGTCTAAACTTAACTATGGCTGTCAACTCAAAAACTCAGAATTTGGATGCCAAGATAAAAAATTCAAAAAACTATCGTTAAATTATGAAACTGATGACAAACTAGTTGTTTATAAGTCACAAAGTAAAATCAGGAACCATAAAGACGGGTGTGATTGCCACACAACCAGCTATCTTGTGTTTAATTGCTTGAATTTGGCGGTATCAGTTGACCGATGGTTTATAATTTTTGAATTCTTTGGATTAGTATCAGAAAATGATGATTTTGAAAGCGTTGATCAGAAAAGTCCATACGAACATAAATGTAAGTATTGTTACAAAATAATTAGCTCATTTAACGATTTATATTCATAGAAAAATTAGAAATTGTTATAAATGGCAATATTAATTTAATTACAAAATCCTTATGAACCGAAACTTTATTGAGAGATAACATACTTCTTAATAAAAGTTTGACTTAAAGCAACACATTTAAAATCTTTAATACTTATTTACTCTTTTCAGTAAAACAAAACATAAATAATAAACTTGAAGTATCTATACGATCTCTTAATATAACATTAGTGCGAAACGAAGCAGAACTTTCAAAAGTGAACATTTCAAATGCTGTATTTATAATAATGAAAGATGGGATTTTAAAGTCAGTGGAAGGATGCTTAGGTTCAATAGCATTATATGATTTAACAAATTTTGGACTTCTTTACAAACAAAAGTTTGCTACTACTGGCAGCGAAGCGCTAAATTTTGTTTATAAAAGGTACGTTATGGTAATATGTTATATGTATGTGAAATAAGAATTAGACTGCCCTTAAATATTGTTTGTGTAACCACTAATAAGATCAACGAAGATTCAGCACAAAGAGAAAAATACAAAAAGAAATGCGCTGCAATAAATCTAAACTAAACCGACAACAGTCGGCCAAGAACCACTCATCCTTTGTCTTTTATTATGTTGCATCGGAGTGCAGTAGAAAATGCGTTAGATTTTTCCGTACCAGAAGGGCGTCGTCCTTCATATGTTGATGATGGTGAAATCTGAATTCGTCGCAGCACTTGAAGCACTTAACTCAGCTAATATCTGATTAGTCTCTTGGACTAACTAAAATGCGTTCACCCTACCCCACATATCTTCTATAAAATATTTTAGCGTTAATTTATTCTCTCCCATTTTTTTTTTAACTTTTCTTTTTCTTCTGCTGTATACAAATCTCCATTTTGGCACATACCTTCCCCTTTCCGCATTTATTACAGACCTCTTGCTATTACAATAACAACAATCTGAAAATAATTCTAATCAATTCTTCTTTTTTTTCTAGATTAAGTGATAAAAATAACACTGAGCAACATTGTAAGAAATTACTTGATATTGATGCTCATCTAACTATAAATTTGTCTTCCGTTATCTACGTGCACACAAAACGCTTTCTTATAGAGTTACACCTATTTTTAAAGGAACTTTTGCAACTCCAAACGGTATTGTATAAATGTTTATTTGTATTGGAGATCTTTTACTGCTCACGTAATTAAAATAAATTAAGCTTTATCTAAATTATTGAAACTTGTAGGAATATTGACACAGATCAGTGAATGTACTATAGATGCTTATGTTCATAAAAATAGTTTGTCGGTTATAAATCTAACGATATTTACAGATTCTACTTTTTGTTCAATACTTCATTTACTTCGTCCGAATTGCTCAATTTGTATTATACATTCTTATGTATATTGCATCATTTCAATTGAGGCTTGCTGAAAAATATAGCAGATAAACAACTCGAGCATAGTAATTTTTGTATATAACAAACAGAACGAATGTGATAAGGCCGAACAAAGTGGGGGTACATATGTGACACCAATCAACAGATTTTCGAAAACTTAAAGAAGTTGAGAAGCTTTAGAGCTGCTAATGTTCAGGATGACATTTTAAAATAAAGGGGGCAGATTGTATACATATGAATGTAAGAACACATGAAGTTAGTGGACAAAAAGAAATTAGGAATAATGATGCGTATACGTATTTGTGCATTTAAAGAAAGTAGCAAAAATGTAAAACGCATATAAATTCCGGTTGGGAGCGAACCAGCACAGAAAAGAAAATGTGTTAGTTGTCATTATATTGGAACTGTTATCTCATCTTCTTGGATTTATCAGCATGACAACAGATGATTCATGCTGTGCGGGTTGTTACACCACGGATTGAAGAGTTTGGTAAAATGGAGAACTTCTGCATTAGTCTCCATATTCCTTAGACCTAAACATAGTGGAAAACATATGGGATGATTTGTTCGTAAAGTTTACGAAAATGGAAAGCAATTTGTAAAATAAGTGTCATTACATTAATCAAAGCAACAAAACATCATGGGTACAAATCCCATTAAATTACATATATTTTACATAATGCTTGTCATTTATTTCATTTTTGAAAGAACAAATATTGTAGTTTAGTTTTGTTATTAAACAAAGATCAGTGATTTGTTAAGTTGTGAAAGATATCATATGAAATTGTACAAATCTGTTTCTATGCATTTCTTTATGATGCACCTTATTAAATTTTTACCTATTTGCTCTATTAAATAAAAACCAAGAAAGAAGGTTTTCTTTGGCTATGCCAAAGATGTAATACTCTTCACGCTCCTGTGAATAATCATGCGGAAATATTATACTAATGATTTGACTTACAATACGTTAAGGGTAGGGTCAGTATTCATACTAATTTCACTACACCAATAGTCACATGTAGAAGGCGCATTTCATACTTATTTCAATACACTAATAGTCATTTGTAGATGGTGCATGACTATTAGTATGATATATTCTCACATGTCGATGGCGCATGGCCATGGTGCACATTGAGCACACATATTGGGAGCTAAGCGATCCAGTAATCCTAGGATCTTGAAATTTACATACTTGGTGAATATGCATCAGACACTCATAGTGTCGTAATTTCAGTTGGATAAGTCAAAAAACAAACAAAGTTTTTTAAATAAGAATATAAATTTGAATTGGGTTCGTGTGGGGTACCCCCTCCTGGTAATCCTACGATCTTGAAATTTACATGTTGAAAATAGATCAGAAACTTATAGTTTCCAAATTTCAGTTCGATACGTCAAAAAACATAAGCTTTTTCTAATAAGAACATTAATTTTAATGAGGGGTTTGTATGGAAGGTACCCCCTTAGTGGTCCGATTCGGCTGATTCTAGCTCTAAAACTGAGGGACTTGTTTGCAGACATACAGACGGACATGTCTAAATAAATCACTTCGTCTCATCGAGCTGATCAAAAATACATATATGTACCTTATGGGATATGCGATGTCGCCTTCTGTGTATTACAAACTTCATGACAAACTTATAATACTATTTAGTTAATAGTATTTACTGCGTGAAGAGTAAAAAACCGATTTAATATGGTATTATGGTGTCCTGAATCATGGGAACCGAGTGGATATGTACGTACATATAGTATAGTATATAGATTAAATGGATGTATTATTACTAATTATGTACTAATTCATTTTTTTTTTTTTTTCAGCCCGTAATAAGAAAACTTAAGAATACAAATCGCAATAAGGATTTATCTTCGAAGCCTTTACAGTTAGGACTTTATATTCAAGTTGATTCACTTGTAGTTATGCTACCATCCAGTCACACTTGCAATCTTTTATTAATGGCAGAGCTTGGAAAATTGCGTTTAAAAAATAGCTTTCATTTTTCAGGTGAAAAATGTGTTATAAGTAAAAATTGTAGCACTTCTAAAAACGATGAAATATTGGATGTGATGTACATAGACCTTGTTGATATAAATTTATCCGCCGCGAAGAGAGTCATTAATATGCATAAATCTTATAGACATAAAAAATATACTAATATTGGTAATATGAATATTAAAAAGCGGGGAGAAAATTTCTTTAAAGAATCATTCTTTCTGAAACTTCAAGTTGAACGTAACATAAGTTCCGAGATCAGTCACAATTGTCCAGAGATAAGCGTTAAAGCAACATTTTCAAAGTTAAATGCTCTTCTTAACGTTCAGGACTATAAACTCTTACGTGGACTATTAAGCAGTAATTTGGGCGAAGATATTAATGATGTCTATTACAACTTTTCAAATAATGTTTGTGAATCAATTGAAAAATTGAATAGTCTTCACCGGGTTAGGAAGCCCGAATCAATAATTGCTGTATGGAATGTTCTTTCAATAACAATACTACTAGAAAATGTCACCATTTTGTTAACGGAAAAACCAGTAAAACATTCTGATATAAATCCACTTTCTTGTATACATTTCATAAAATCATCTCTGGAAATTGACACATTTAGTGACGGATCGCAAGATATTGATTTAATTTCTAGCAACATATTGATTGTTGATGCCCGGATATCCTCAAATGAAACAAACACTTTTAAAAACATTTTGCAAGCATCAAGAAAAGGAAACAAAATAATCGAAAATTTAGTTCAAGCTGAAGTTCATTGTAGAAAACGTTTGTGTTCTATGAAGTATACGATAATGCTGAATAATATGAGACTTATCTTAATGTTGGATTATTTGCAAAGTCTAAAAAACTATTTACAAGAGGAGGCTGTTACAGAATCATCAGTTTCAAATCATTACCTTGCTGAAACGAAGAGTAGCAAGAGCATATCTGATAAAGACATGAATGAAACAATTGAAATAGTTTTAAATATTACCGATTCAGAGATTATTTTGCTTGAAGACTTTAGTCGTTTGGATACGAACGCGATTATTTTAAAAAGCACGTCAGTATTTTCATATAAACCAAATAACAAATCAAATCCACTTGTTGTAAATATAAATCACTTGGAAATATTTTCTTGCACTTTGGATGCTGAAGACGAGAGTGCCCTATCCATAATAGATCCATGCACTTTAAACATTGAACTTCGGAGTAATTGCTTGCATTTTTCAATTCAAAAGCAACTTTATATACGTCTATCGTACAATGACATTAAACTGTTTTCACAAATGCTGCGCTGTTTACCTAAACAGACACAACAGACACATAAACCCAATAACATGCCTATAAAACCTAATTCTGACTTAGAAATAATCGCACCCCTCGTAGCAATGGGATTTGATGTAAATGATTGTTGGTTTGCAATGGATCAAAACAATTACATATTAAATGATGCAGCCATTTGGCTTTCCCAACATACAAAGAGTAACAGCGTAGATCTAGAATTAAAAATAAAGAGTATTATGCTGAACACAAATTGTTTAATGATTTGTATAATTGATGATTGCATGGACGCAGATGTTCCACTCTTGGAATTCTTATTTTCACATGTGTCCATTAAGTACAGATTAAAAAATAAACATGTCGGTGATGAATTTTACTCTGTTGAAGGAAACATCGAAACCGAAGTAAGAATCGATTACTACAATCGCCGTCTTAGTGGATGGGAGCCAATAGCTGAACTTTGGGAATGTTCATCCACATGGAGTTATTTAAAAAATGGATTAAGTGAGAAACATATGCTTAACTTAAAATTAACGAGTCAACAAATACTCAAACTTAATATTACATCCACATTTGTTGAACTCTTTAATATGGTCTGTAAAAATTGGACAAGGGATTATTATAATACAAACCACACTACAGGGAATGAAGACAAATTCTTTGGATCGAGGCGTAGGTCGCCTTTCGTACCATTTGCTTTAAAAAATCTTATTGGAGCACCACTTCTTTTCAAGCCCATATTTGCACAACCAGGAGGATTGACCTGCACAGAAGTTAATCAAAGGGAACTATTACAAAACTGGATACCAGTCCAACCAAACGAAACTATCTCATTTGATTTTAGTCATAGAACTAAGCTTAGACACATGGATTCCCATAAGCTTAATTTACATCAAATATTGGTACAAATTCATGGCTGGACATTGATTGGACCTATTTCAATTGATAAAGTTGGGACTTTTTTTCGATTTTCAAGTATTGACTCTCACTACATAAAAAAGACTCGAATTATTTTCGAAATATCATTAGTGGGGTCGGCGCAAAAGCTTATTACTGTTCGTTCTGCCTTAAGTGTTATCAATAGATTGGAAAGGCCTTTACATTTAAAAATGAAAGTAACCGATACATCATCTATAGTTTCAATTAAACCAGAGGAACAATTTAGCATTCCTTTACAGTTCGTCAATTCACATATGTACATCAAACACAATTCAGTTGAAAAAGATCATCAAAATTCGGACGTTGCTGAAAAAACTTTAGAACATGATACGGAGTTTGACCACGAAGAAATTGGCTTTGGTACACGTGAAATAAGCTGGTCAGATTGTGTTAGCGATTCTATACAGTTTTTATACACCAGCTACGATTTGAAAAAAACAACTATTTTTACATTCGTTAATATAAATAAGGATAATTTTCCATATAGAGAAAATAATATTATTGGTCATACAATAACACTCCTAGCTCCATTGAAAATGAATAATATGCTGTGCTGTGATTTAATATATCAAATCAACAGTAATATTAAAGGACGAATAAATTCTTCAGGCTTTGTCAATATTTACACAGTGAATATACACGAATCATTCAACTTAATTATTACATTAGATAACTATCAATTGTCTGGACAATTAAAGATACCCATGGGACATATTGGAATTGTAGAGCCAAAACTTAAACTTATTGATCTTCATAATAGAGAACTCTCTTTAAGAGTTTCTATTCAATCGTTTCAAGGAAAAGGAATGGAAATTTTTATAAGTGCGCCAATTTGGATAATAAACAAAAGTGGACTTCCACTGATATACAAACAAGAAGGAACTAACAATGAAGCATCAGGACAGTTTGAGGAACACGAAGATGCTCGTCAAGTTTCACCTTTAATGTTTTCTTTTTCCGATAATGAAGGTTCACCGGCCTTAGAAGTTCGCTTGGGAAAAATTTTTGGCTATAATAATGCGGTAAGCTAATAATTTCATAGTTATTTGATTTCAATATAATATATGCAGTTTTTACAAGTAAGTGTAGTTTTATTAGGTCATATAAAAAGTGTCCGCGGTTTTTGGTACATTTTTGAACATAAAATTTCTTTATTCAAAATCAATTTCAATCAAGTACATATTGGCCATTATTATCTATGACCTTTTGCCATTTTCCGGGTAGCTTCATAATTCCATCGATGTAGAACTTCTGTGGTTTATCAGTGAAAAACTTGGCCAATTGATTTTCAGCTGGTCTTCGGCTAATTTTTTTACCAGTAAGAGAGTTTTGCAGAGACCGAAACATATGATAGTCAGGGGTGCAAGGTCCGGGCTATACGGTAGATGCATCATAACTTTCCAACCAAGCTCCGTCAATTTGTTCCAGGTCATCAAAGATGTGTGTGACCTAGCATTGTCATGATGAAAGAATCTCCGTTTCTGTTGGCCAATTCTGGCTCGCTCTTTCTTGTTTGCTTCATTCCAACGGTCGTGTTGTGCACATTGACCGTTTTGCCACGTTCTAGCAGCTCATAAATGACAATTCCCTTCCAATCCCACCAAACACTCAACATATCCTTGTTTGCCGTCAATGCAGGCATTGAAGTCGTTTGTGGAAGGTCACCGGCCTTTTATCATGATCGCTTGCGTTGGATATTCTCGCATTTATTCCATTTTTCATCGCACTTAATGAATCGCTTTTACATCGAAATTTCCTATGGCAAAAAACCGCGGAGACTGTCCCGATATTATTATAATAGTAGTTTTAATTTTATATATATTGATATTTATTTATTTAATTTTATTTTATTTAACTAGCATTGACCGGCGCGCGTTGTTTTGGCCCCATCGTAATGTTAGTGTGTGATTTTTGTAGTCATTGTTCCTTTCTCGCTCTCATTTTGTCAACGCACATTTGTTTACTTTTTTGCTACTAACGAAAGCAAGCATTTTTTTTGTGTTTGTTTGTTCTCGTTGTTGTTTTCTTACATGTTTTTGTTGAATAAACAGAAACGGAGTTCTATAACAATGAGCTTTTTGTATTCTGGCATAATGAACTAACAGTAGAGTCAAAATAAATGCACTTCTTATTAAAAACACATGAAAATATATAAAAACTTGCGAGTTACAACAAAGTACATAGCATATAAACATTCTCCATAAAGAAATACATATACATGCCAACTTTTATGCTGATCGGTTAAACGGTGTTAGAGTTCATCGCCGTTAAACTATTTTTCTCGTTCCTATTATATATATGTAATATATAGAATATAGATATAGATAACGACGACTTGATTGATTTTAAAATATAACCTAAGTATGTACAAAGTCTTAATTAAAGTTGATTAAATTGTATTGTATATGAAAACCTTTCGGAGAAGACAGTGAAAACCGTATCAAAATCCGTTGTATGGTTTATAAGTATTCAGTATCCAAACTTTATACCTGTAAATAATGTTTCATTAATATATTGTCTATTACTTTGTCTTTCAGTGGTGCAAGAGCTTTAGCATTCACAAAGATAGAATGTACAGAGAATTAAAAGCAGAAAATACAAAAGGCTGTTATGTAATTGGAATAAACATTCGCCGAGGACGAGGAATATACTCCTATACAACATTTATAACACTTTCTCCCCGTTTTCAGCTGCATAATAAAACTGGACAAAGGTTGGAGTTTATACAAAAATGTGATATAACAAAGTTTGTAAGTATACTTCTTATCCAAGTTTACAAAAACGGTGAGTCGGGGATCCCATACAAGTGTTATTTCATAATTCAAGATACCGAGTACAAAAACGTCTTATTATTATCGACAAGACAAGTTTTTCAATTGCCTGAAAAGAGTAGTTTCCAAATTGAAAATTCTTTCAATTCCTAAGATAATGAAACCAAATTGTATGAATGAATTTAAAAAGGTAATTAACACAACCTTAAACTGAAATTAAGATTTTCTCTTTTGGCAAATAGGATCTTTAAGATTGTTTCGGCCAAAATGTAAGCGTGACTTGATTTCTGTAGATGTTTCAGCTGAACAATCTTATTGTAAGAGGGTTGATCAACAAATTCCCGTGTTTAAAGGCAGGTGGCATTGCTGAGGAAGTTGGCATTGCTGACAGAAGTTGGCACTACGTTCATGAACTGCCATCTACAACACCTTACCAAATTTCAGACCGATTCATTGATTACTCTTTTAATCGGCAGGAAGAAGAACAATACCGATTCGTAATTCGCTTTTCATTTTTAGATGTAAAATCATCCGAAGAAACAATATCGAAGTTGGGTGCTGTTAATGGGGACCCTTCACCAAAGACCATAGTCGTGTCATACGGAACGGCTATTATAATTTTTCATGATAAGTTAACCAAGAAAATGGTGTCGGTCCGATGGGTCCCACGATTGCTTACGGTGAAAAACAAGCGGATATGGCTGTCAATGTCGATCCAGTGGGGACCTCTTTCAGCGAAATTCGCAGGAGTTTTTGCATTATGTCGTCACCGATGATCAAACTTGGCCAGAGACCAAGCGAAAATAAAAAATATGTGTTTCACCACGATAACGCACCACCACACTTTGAATTGTTGTTGCACTCACCGTACTTCCCTGACTTGAACCCTGGAACTTCTTTCTGTTCCCCAACATAATATAAAGCTCGTGAGAAAAAAATTCAGCTCAAACGAGGATATTATAGTTGTGACAGATATTATGGAGAGTTTGGCAAATCGTATTTTTGGGAAGGATTAAAGACATTGCAGAAACATTGGGCAAAGTGTATTTTACTAACAGGAGATTGCGTTGGAAAACAGTGAAAATTTTGTGAAAAACTTACCTCTTCATTCCTAACTCGGGTTCTTATTGGTCCTCCCTCGTAGTGTTCTTGCTGAATGGAATAGTACTAGTTTCGAGCAGTAGTAAAACATCATCGTATTATAATGTTTTAAAGAAATCTCCGAAATATAATTTACTAGCTTTGCCCAGCGCGCGTTACTACGGCCCCGTCGTGATTAGTGCGTAATTTTTGTAATCATTGTACCTTTCTCGCTCTCATGTTCACGAGCTAACAAGATCATGCATGTTATTGTGTTTGTTTGTTCTCGTTGTTGCTTTCGAATGTTTTTGTTTCCATAGAGAGGCATCTATCCATCCACCGTTAAACTTTAAAACATACAATAATTGAACAAACAGAAACGGAGTTCTATAGCAATAGCTTTTTTTATTTTGGCATAATGAATTTACAGTAGAGTCAAAATAAATGCACTTCTTATTTAAAAAATATTAAAATATATAAAAATTTGATAGTTACAAAAAAGTGGATAGCATATAAACATTCTCTATGAAGAAATACATATAAGTACATGCCAACTTCCATGCTGCTCGGTCAAACGGTGTTGGAGTTCATCGCCGTTAAACGGTTTTTCTTCTCCTATTTTATATATATCGAAGTTATACTAAAATTTCAGTGTATAGTTCTAGTTCGTTAGCTTAAAATCTCATAAATGGTTTCAACCGATACTCCTCGTAACGCTAATCATTTACAAGTACACTGTGAAGGATCTTCGACCCACGGTTCCATACGTTATACACATTACGTATAGTAGTGTACCGTTTAACCCATAAACATATTGTTCAAATGTATAAACACGTATGTATTTAATTGGATTAAAATAATTTTATAATTGCATTTTTTTTAAGGAGGAATCAAATACAGATAATATTGTTGCTGCACCGGTTAATAGTAATTTTCCTTTCCATTGGCCTAACTGGGATCATGAGCCGCTACTTTGTGTACGAATGGCGGATGTCGAATTGTGTTGTTGGTCGAAAGGTATTCCAATTAACGAAGTTCCAAGCCTTTACATTAACATCAGAAACGAATGGAGCGAAATGTTCTTTTTACGTCTGGAAGTGATATCCAATGCTGCAACTTTCATCTTACTTTTTACCGATGCACGCAGTTTACCACCACCCATAAGAATTGACAACTATTCTGATGTAGTCATTAACTTTTCTCAAACAGCCAACAACCCAAAGTGGCATACAGCTGTACGGCCGCAATCTTCTTTAGCATATATTCTAGATGATCCACTAGGACAGCAGAGTTTAACCATAGAAGCACCAGGTGGAAACACAGCCGACTTTCCCATACATAAATTCGACATGACAAAAAGTTTAACATACCCAAATTTCATTTACATTGCTTTTCAAAAAACGTTTAACTATCATCAGATCAAAGAAGATGAAAAGTTGAACACGAAATATCATGAACTTGTTCTTGGCGTGAAAGACAAGAGAGTTGTAATTATGAAAAAAAATTCTGGTGACAGATCACAACTTTGGTTAATGAATTCCAATGGTCAATTAGAACATGAAGGATCCTCTCCTCCAACCCAAAGTAATGATATGAGTACTGTACGTCTGGTTTTGGATTTAGAAAGGCCTCCAAATCCCACAGAGTATACCAATCTGGTTGTTAGACCACCGAACAAACAAAGATTAACAACTCAGACTTGGAGGTTTCAAGAAAACCGACTGATGTGCCATGCAAACATGTGCGTTCAGGTAAGGACTTTTATCTTTAAACTATTATTATATCAACGTATAACCAATCAAGTTTCATGGCAATCACTAGGTAAATCTACCCAGTCACTAACAAATTCGGCTAAATCGATGCTCAGTTCTTTACGCTATAAACATAGATTACAAAGGCGAGCAAACAAGAAAACATAACTGGTTGCTAATGTTGCCATGTTGTCTTTTGCAGACTAAATTTCAAATCCAATTTTAACGTGAAAACGTTTTTAAAAAGGGTAATTCATATATTCTGAAAATATAGGATGTGGTGCATCGTGTACGAGGAATTTTGTCATGATGCGCTTATGTCAAAAAGGGGTGAGGGGCGTTCAATGGGGTAACTAAAATTGAAAATTATATTTTCTTTTTTAAGCGGATTGCTTGAGAAGGGCTTGTCCTTTTTGGCCGATTTTTGCTGTTGTTCGTTATAGGCCAATTAGAAGAATGTGAAAGAAATTTTTTAGAAAATCCACCGGGTAATTGGGAAATTTGAACTTTCTGTATTAAAATCTGAATAAATACAATATAATTCCTTCTTTCTAAGCGCATTGCTTAAGAACGGCTTGCTCTATTTGTCTGATTTTTCTTTTGTTGTGTTCGTTATAGGCCAATTAGAAGAATATAGAACATTTTTGGAAAATCCACCGTGAAAGCGAGAAATTTTTACTTTTTATTTTAAAATATGAATAAATACAAGAACATTCCTTTTTTCTAAGTGTATTGCTTGAGAACGGAAAATACACCAGATAAGTAGGTAATTTTGAATTTTTATATTTAAATCAGACTAAGACCTGTCTAGGTCTAACCTACGCGCGCGACATGCAATTGACATGGAAACCCTAAATACTATCCCATTTCTCCCATCATTACCCTGCTTTAAATATAATGAATTTAAATAAGAAAAGCAACACATAAAGTTATGTTTATATTCATTAACGATACATAACTGTAATATCATATTACGGTTCACTGGAAAACATTCGTTGCGTGGTTTAGAGGTTCTCCGTATCCAAACAATTTTGAATTTCGACTTTGCTTTATACTAAATAATAATAATGGCTCATGAAAAACGTTTTCACGCATAAATAATTACGATAGTGTAGCGATACTACCTGCCCAGATTTTTTTTTCTCTTTTCGCGTACTCTTTCTCCCTTTTTTTTATTGTATATTATTGTTAGAAGTAATTTTATTTATATGGTATTATTGTTATTTATACTTTTGTTATGAATTCATTTCTAATTTTCATCAAGATTTTTTTTTCCTTGCTTTTACTTACCATAGAGCAATAAATAATCTTTCACCAGGGGTTATGCATTTACGATTATCCGTATTTTGTTTGGCAATTGATTATCCGATTAGTCCAAGTAAAGAATCGTAAATTTTTAATTTCCATTCTTGTGTAATTCTTAAATTTCACAGCGTACTTTCTGAGTTCTGCAATCAGGTTTTTGATAACATCGTCTGCATCTCGTTTTTCATTGTAAGCATGCACCCACCACTCTCTTTTTACATCATTTCGTTCGCAAGCATCAATAATTGAAAAAACTTCTTCAACTTCGTCATCTAAGTCGGACCACATGTTGAACACTACTGAACTACTGAAGAGCAAAACGCAAACTATGAAAATATTGTTGAATGGCAACACACAAACGCAAATTAAATGTTCTTGTATGTCAACACACACCAAACCGAACAACGACGTCGAACGGTTCGTTCCATTTCATTGTGTTGGCTCTTGGTGTGTTTTGCAAAAAAACAAGTGTTGTTGTCAAAGACGTTTTGTTTGCCTTCGGTGTAACGAGGGCTTTATAAGAAAACATATACTTTTGTTTCATTAGACAAAGAAAAAAGTTTTGTCTGATTCGGTGTGTTCTCTGCCTTAACCAAACGCATATGTCATAATTAGTTAAAAAATTGTGATTTAGAAGTGACCTACGTTCTGTTGATGATGAGCAAATCCGTAATTGAATCGTGATATAACTGTGCGAGAGATTGTAAAATGGTGTTAATTACGCTGCCCAGAGTAAAAGGTGGCTAATCTCACATTTTTCATCTCAAGTTTCTATTCAAATTATTTAAAAAAAAATTATTTTGTTCACATTGTTCTTTTCTTTTTATTTAAATCACTATTGTAATGTAGTCGCTCTTGCATATTTGAACTTTCTTTGTATTGAGGTATGTCAATCTGACAATAAGTCAATTTATTTTTCGTTAGATTTACTTTTGTTGCTTTTATTCTTTGTTTACGCTTTTTATACCTATATTTGACTAATAATTTGTATATAATTATTTTGATCACCCTTAGAGTCGTGATGGATTATGTGGATTACGTCCTGGCTGTGAAGCAGTTATTGGCAGAACAGATCCCAAGTCTTGGGTGCCTAACTGTAAAGATATACCATTTGAACAATGTATAGTTCCACAAAAATTGCGCCCAGGTTCTGGCAGATTAGAAATAACTACTAAAATGGATGGTCCCATATGTGCTATTCAAGTATGTGATATTAAAAAGAAGAAAGAAAACATTTCCCTTCAACCCGATCCCCAATGGAATCACGCATCCCTATACAACAAAGTATGTACTGACAAAAACAAAAAGGATATAGTTGAGGATCATTCGGTAAGTTTTGTTGACATTTACAAAATGCATAACGGTTTTTTAAACAGTGTTTAATTTATTTGGTTTATCCGTAAATGATGTGATTTTTAACCAACTTCAAGAAAGGTGAAGTTATATGTTCGACTCCACGTGTTGTATTTTTATACTCTTCACGCAGATATTCTTTTTTTTTTTTTTTTTTGTGTAACGGTATACTCTCCCTCCCTCTGGTCTGGATAATTTCGAGAGATTGATTAACTTAGGAGGCCTTTGGTAGAATCAAATGTTGATACTAGGATCCCAATGTGAACTACGCATTACAACATGTAACATAAAAGACGGGAAGTGTTGTAGTGCGGTACTATGTAATGTTATTTCTCAGGTTCGGAATCAGAAATTTTTAATGCCCAGACTGTTATGTGGGTCATTTGTTTAATTTATTACTTAAACCTAACGTACCTAGATTAATAACATATACTATATATATAATTATGTGTGTAATTATATTACTAGTTTTTTTTATATAATTCATAATAATAAAAAATAAGTATGATTTTTAATTGATAAGTACAATTTTTTCGCTCTCTTTATTGATTTAATTTATCATAATTTTTAAATGGTGTTAGAAGAACTTAACGTTAACTTTTTCGTGTGCAGCATGTCCAAATTAATTAAGAATAGGTGTTTCCATTAATGTAATAATTTTTTTTTTTTGTGCACAGTGTTTGATTTATATCTAGCGTTCCCCGCGTGCTTTGCTACGCTCCCGACGTGATGTAAGAGCGTCATGCTATTTTTATTTAACTTGTAGTACATTGCGCATTAGTTGAAATACTTTTAAAAAATCAGACGAATCAAATATTAATATTGACATAATTTCCTGCTATATTTGACAAAGGTGACTTAATTGATTTTAAAATATGTCTCTAAGATTTGTATGCAAACTATTATCTACCAATTTCTCGACAATAGCAAGTCCGGTTCGCACCAAACTTTACTTCCAATTTTATGTATACGTATAGATAGAAGAAAGAAGATAGATAGATAGATAGAAGATAGATAAAAGATAATTATTTTCCATTATTATTTTTATTAATCAAATTTCAAAATCACATATATGATTTTTTTGTTTTTCACTCAAATTTAAATCATTTGTGATTCAAATTTAAAAATTATTTTTGATTTATATTTTGAAAAACCGAACATCACTGCACAAAGATATACCTTGAGAGACAGAAAATAAAGACACCTCTGTGACTTTTTGTATTTCAATTTGACTTTAGTCTCTTATATCGATTTACTTATAAATACGAGTTCTTATATTTCAGATTTCGTTTGAACTTCCAAAAGGTATCGGTATATCAATTGTTACACGGAAGCCATGTGAAGAATTGGCATATATAAGTTTGGAAAACATAACTGGCGACATAATTTCTACACAACATGAAAAATCTATTGATCTCAAAATTTTTTACCTTCAAATTGATAACCAATTGCCAGATGCAACATGCCCAGTCGTATACTTCAGTTCAAAACCTAGCGAGGATGAAGTGTTTAAAAGCGCCCTTAATTTAAAAGTTAAAATTTTGCCAAGCCCAAATGAGAATGCAGTCATTTTTAAATATTTTATATTTGAATTAAAACCTTGCACTGCTTATTTAGAGGAGAAACTCATATTGAAAATCGCATTTTTTCTTGGTTTTGGACGAGTCAAAAACAAACGTTCTGATAATTATTTTGAAAACAATGAAATGGATGAATTTTTGTTAAAAAATTCAAGACGATATTACTTCGAAAATCTAAACATCGGCCCTTCCCAGGTAAGATATAAACCACTACTTTTTTCGCGCCCTCTTTATTTGTGTCTATTTTCGTCACATATTTTGTAACCATCATTCCATATAATTAAACGGCAACCATTGATTTTGTGAACCCGTCCTTAAACCACCAAACTAATTTTAATCAACATCGGTCCAGTGGTTTATGTAACAGCAGTGAGTAATAGTTGATAGTTCTGGTTTTACGTCCACAGTGTGCTCTGATATGTTCTGGTGAGCTCCGAACAGCTGGTTTTTGGTTTGGTTCCAACTGTGCGCGCACCTTGGCAGTTTTAAATCGTTTTTCTTGTTGTTGTTGTCATCAAAACACATAGTTCTGCTTGTGTTCTAAGAACCCAACTTTTTATTCATTGTAGAAAAGCTATACGAAAAGGTTTTAACGATAATCGCGTCCCAACAACAAGAATAACACACAGCCGTTGTTGTCAGCGCAGTAGATTGGGAGAATGTAGAGGTTTGTTTGCCTCTTTCTTCTGATCTATTGCTGTACGCTCATCGGTTGTGTGAAGCCGTGTTATTGGTGTTGTTCTATTTTCCTTGTGAGAGATGTGCAGTGAAGTCAAAAAACCCGATCATGAGCGTCAAAAAAAAAAAAAAATGAGAGTACCTTTCATGAAAGAAACCGTTCGTAGAACAACAACAACATACGTACGAATTGGACAAACAAGTGAGAACAACAACGATAAGCGTGACAACGATAGAGGCAACACAGATCTTTGTGAGAAACGTACGCTCATTTTTTTAAACGTTCGTGATCGGTTTTTTTTGTTTACATCTCAATCTTAATTATACTTACATTATTGCTAAAAAATTTAAATTTTTCAATTTCACTCTTCATGCCACCTTTCATCAATGCTATTATTAAAACTTATCGTTAAACTAATCACGTTCTACACATTTTTAAAACAAATTTCAAAAATCAGACATTTATTAATAAGATTTGTACTTTATTTTAACATATCAACAAATTAAATTGCAGACAAATTCGAATCTTCGAAAATGACAAAAATTAAATGTGAGCAATATGGCATATCCAGTATTGCTTGTTGTTTTGCTGCTTGTTTCTCCTTGTTGAGATTTCAAAAACGTTTTGGTAAAATACAATTCATACTAAACACAACTAAATATTCATTTCTTTAAATGCAGATTACAGAGGAAAACAATTAACTACAATTGCTTGCACTTTTTTAAATTTAATAACTTTACATAAGGGAGAATTTAACAAAAACGGGTCTAAAAACGGGAGATTTCAAATCTCCAGAAGGCGAATTCTATGACACAGTGATTTTGTATTTTTTGAAATTGAGGCAAAAGAGATTTCCATGATACAGTTGAGTTTAATTGAGGTGCTTATATATATGATTGAAATTAAAATTATAATTGACAATAATTTGGGGCGGATTTGGCAGAGATGTCGGCCATTTCATTACCGGCAATACGACAGTGTCCGGGTACCCAGATTAATATGATGCTAATGAAATTAATTGATAGATTGCTGAGAGATTTGAGTTTGGAAGAGAATAGAGACAATTTATTTGGGTGAAAACAGTTTTGTTATGTGGCGATTTTAGAAAAATCGTGCCAGTTTTTCTCATGGTTCACGTGTTAACCTCATCTAAAATTTAATTATATTGTAGTCTGAATTTCGAAGTTAGTGGCATTTTCGCAAAGAACATTGTTACAGAGAAGTTATAAGCCCTTAAAAAAATTAATGTTCTCTCTAGAATGCGGTGGATAGTGTCGGCCGCGGGTTCCCCTAGTAAATATTAAGACAGAAGAAAAAGAAATCAACTACCATGAAGACGATAAATCGCTTGTGCTCGTGCCTGAAAATGTGTTTTTATGAAACTATAACCAAATAAAATATTTGTATTTGCCTTAAGCAAAAACTGCACTCCTCGTGGATAAATTTGTTATAAATTATTTAACTAATAAATGTAAATCCAATTTTTCACATTTATCTCGATGAACATGTAACGGCGAAAAACTTCTTTCATTTGAACATGTCGACCCTGCTATCGTCATTAGCAAGTGTACGAACCGCACAAATTCTGGGATGACCCCATTCATATATTTTTAGAAAGTCGACTACATCTTTGAATGAATTTACATTTTCGTTCTGCCTCTTCAATAAATCCATGAAGATTTACTTATATTTGCCAGTCCCACAAAACGCAAACACTTTTTAATCAGCTGTTCATTCAAACATTCATTCCAAATCGAATTGTATCGCTGGAAGACCTAAACTTTTTCACTTTTTGTGGGTAATAGCGAAAACAATTGATTTCGAAATCGTAGAAAATCTCTGGTACATACCCGATAGACTAGACAAATCGCTCACAAAGAGAGAGCTCTCACTTTGTTGGGTATCTCGAAATTAACCAATAACAAATTGTGTTTAAAAAATTTAAAAGAAGAGCTCTCTCTTTGTGAGCGATTTGTCCAGTCTATAAAATTAAATAGTCTTTGGTGATGGTTACTGAAAACCTGAAGCATAAGTTATCGATTAGTGTTACGACCATTACTAAGGCCAGTGAAAAATAATTTTTGGAGGAAACAGGAAATTCGAAAAAATATTTGCGTTAAGTACGAGGGTGGTCAATAAGTCCTTAGAAAAAAGCATTAAAACTATTTTTTTTTTGTAAATTTTTTTTTATTTTTCAACATAATCTCCTTGGAGCTCTATACACTTAGTTAGACGTTTCTCTAATTTTTTTAACCTGTCTGAAAAATAAGATTTTGGAAGGTCCTCAAAATAAGCATTTGTTTGATCGATGACTTCTTCATTTGAAAAAAAACGTTGTCCACTGAGCCATTTTTTCAGGTTTGGGAATAGGAAAAAGTCACTGGGATCTAAATCTGGCGAATACGGTGGGTGGTCGACCAATTCGAACTTTAATTCTTCAATTTTAGCCATTGATCGCAAACATTTGTGAACGCGGGCATTGTCCTGATGAAAGAGGATTTTTTTTCTGTTTAAATGAGGCTGTTTTTTTTTTCAATTTTTTCTCTTAGCTGGTCCAATAAAGATGCATTGTTATTGATTTTCCTTTTTCCAAATAATCAACGAAAATAATTCCACGAGCATCCCAAAAAACAGTAGCCATAACCTTACCAGCTGATTTTACGGTTTTCGCCTTCTTTGGACATGGTTTGCCTTTCAAAATCCACTGTTTTGATTGTTATTTCGTTTCGGGAGTGTAGTGGTGAATCCATGTTTCATCCACAGTCGGATTACGTTGCATGAGCGACAACAGAGCTTTAGAGGCAACCACCCTATTGCGTATATTGTCGACTGTGAGCAAGCACGGCGCCCATCTTGCCGAAATCTTTTTCATACACAATTTTTCATGTAAAATAGAAATGACGCTACCTTTTGATATCCCTGTAACCTCAACTATTTCACTCAACTTTAATCTTTGATCACTTAACACCATATCATGGATTTTATTGATCATTTCTGGCGTAGTCACCTCTACAGGGCGTCCTGAGCGTGGTTCATCCTTTGTTGATGTACGACCACGTTTAAATTCATTTAACCAGTTATAAATAGTTGCAAGTGAAGGAGCAGATGTGCCGTGAACTAAATCCAACTAAATTTTCTCCATTTTTGTAAACAAACAAATTTTTTTTCTTCAATGCACGAGAAACACACAACAACTCAACCAATTTGGCTGAAACTTCACAGCATACCTAGACGGTAGTGATGCTGCATAAAAACAGACCGTTTCCAGTAATAGTCACGCTATCTGTTGAATTTTCTAAGGACTTATTGACCCATCCTCGTAATTTTGAGTTTTAATTCTCTAACTCTGGGGCTTATTGGTCACCCTCGTAAATAACACTATGTTACAAATTTTAACATTTTTTATATACTTTCAGTCAAACATTTTTTTTTTCTCCTCCTGCTAATGAAAGACGGTATTCGATAAAAAATCTATCACGTCACATTTTTTTTGTATGAGAATAATTTTTTTTTACCTACCCGCTTTGTCAACTTATATTTTATATTCCGTCTTCTTTTGTGAACTATAGTCAAAGTCAAAATGACTGTTATTTTTGTATGACAAAAACTGCAGGCTTTAATTAAAAAAATAAACATAAAATTCAATAACCTGATATTCCATCAGTCTCAAAACCGATATTACATTCGGAAACTCTGCCACTTCCCGTATGTCTAGGTATGTAAAGTGCGAGTTGCCATGACAGTGAAGATCTGTTTATGGAGAATAAAAATGATGACGAGTTCGTAATCGAATATCATAAATCGACACATTTAAACAACCGAAATGAATTGAACGACCTTGTGCGAGACTTACAACTATCTAGATATAAGGCAGAGATTCTTGGCTCTTCACCAGACCAGAGTATCTTATTACCGAAAAAGAAGTCAAATTTTCAGGTTATTTCATGCTTGTTGTTGTTTTATGCTTTTGCCATGATATTCCCAGGGTTTTAATGCGATTCATCAAAATTATGATCCAAATGAATAGCGTTTATTTATCGACGGTAACATAAAACCATCTTTACTTATTGGCCATGCTGTAAACAGAAACATATCAAACAATGACTGTTTTAATACAAATGATACAATACGAACTACACAACTGGATATATGTGTACGATTTTAAGGTTGTTGGAATATAACTGGGCTTACAGGATGGGTATACCAAATGGTTTTGTGCCTGTGGGACAGTCGAGTTAAAGAACACTATTATGTCGAAAAATGTGCTGTCAGAAATAAATTTAACTGCAGGAAAAATGAAAGTGAAATATCCACCTTGAGTGGATCCGCAAAATATAATTTTGTCACCATTAGACATTGCATTAGGCCTGATAAAAAAAATTTCGTCAAAGTCATGGATTATTATTATTATTTATACAAAATGTTTCCAAGTACTTCAGACGCAAAATAAAAAGAGGGAATGTTTGTCGGTCCACAAATACGTAAACTAATGCAAGATAAGGACTTTGAAAAACTTTTATCCACAGCAGAAAAAATGCTTGGGATCTTTTAATGTTTTAGGGACGAAGGTATGTTAGGGGAAACAGATTAATAAAATTATAAAAAGAAAAGTAAAATCAATCATTTCTAATTTTTTCTTTTTATATTGTATGTTTTTTTCTCTTGTGACTTTTTTTACCCCTTTCCAAACCCCCAAAGCACATACCCACTCAAATTTTGCTTAAAACTGCCGTGCTGTTTCTATTTTTATTTAATACTAGCTGTGCCCACGACTTCGTACGCATGGTATTCGAAATATATTTATAATAGCGTGTATTTCCTAATTATCAGATGTTTAATGTTGGCGCGCAGCAAAAGCAAAACATTCGAAAATCAGCCAAAAAGTCGGCAACAGAAGCAAAAATATAAATATCTTTTGTTTTAGTGGGTCGATTGCGATAAAATAAACGTTAAATGTTACACGACAATACACCAGTCAAAACCGCATTCATATAGGTTAAGCCGTTTCTGAGATTAGCGTGCACAGGCAGAAAAAGGCTTACGATTTTATATACTTAAACATAGATTTATCTTTAAAAATGTTTTTTTCTGTCCTGTTTCACTTATTCATTTATATAATATATAATAATATTCCAAAAACTTAATTTTTTCCAGGTTCGATTATCAGTAATTACATCAACCAAATTACCTTATGAGTTACTAGAAACGAAAAAAGCGTTAGGACTCACATTGATCAAATTCGAAGATGCAATGATCGAATTTGACAAATTTTCTGATAAACACCATTTTGAAACGGTTGATGTTTATACCAGCGCGATAAAAATGCACTACATAAATCAAGTAAAATGGCATGCTGCTTCAATATTGGGAAGTGTCGATTTTCTTGGCAATCCATTGGGATTTGCAAATGATCTTTCTGAAGGAGTGTCTGGTCTGATATTCGAAGGTTCTGTGAAAAGTTTAGTTAAAAATGTTACCCACGGAATTTCAAATTCAACAGCTAAACTTACTGAAACACTTTCTGACAGCTTGGGGAGAGTTGTGTTGGATGATCGTGATAATGAAACAAGGCAAAAAATTTTGGAATTGCAAACAAATTCTTCTGGTGGTCATCTCGCAGCGGGCTTAAAAGGATTCGGATTTGGAATTCTAGGAGGTGTTACCAGTATAGTTAGACATACCTATGATGGAGTGCAATCCGATGGTATGCCCGGTTTTTTAAGTGGATTAGGAAAGGGTATAGTTGGAACTGTAACGAAACCAATTATTGGTGTATTGGACCTAGCGTCAGAAACAGCAAATGCTGTGCGAGAAACCAGCCGAGGATCTCACCGCAGTTCCCCGGATCGAAAACGTTTGCCACGATGTGTAACCGGCGCTCCTGGTGATTTGTTACCACCATATTCTTATCGTCAAAGCAAAGGTCAACAGTATTTATACGCAATTAACCGAAGAAATTTCTCAGAGAAATTAATATCTTATGAGCCTAATTTATATAATGATAAGGATGCTAGATTACGCCTACTAGTATCTTCGGAATACGTGCGCATATTTTCTCTCTGCGAAGGAAGCCCAGCAATTATGTTTGAATGTCATCTAAGCGAAGTTCTATCGTGTCATCCGCTTATAACTAATACAGGACCATCGACTTCAATAAGTAAAATAACACCAAATTTTTATATAGAAATATCAACTAACTTACCGAAAATAACACGACCACGCATACGTTGCCAAACAGAACAAATAGCAGAGGAAGCATCTAGATGTGTAAGTACATTTTTTATATATAAGTATATAAAGTTTACAAATTAGTAAGACTTTTTGAGATTCTTAGAAATAGAAATTTCCACCTCTTAATATCTGTAATACCGGAGTTCAATGAAAATAATGTAACTGCACCATTTGGAAACCGATCATTCAAATATATTCTTTCCTCCTTGTGGGTGCGCTCATAGAAATAATTTTATTTTATTGTAACAGCAATCTCCATGTACGATGCATCTCTTTCTTAGTTTCTGTCTTCCCTTTTTGGCCTCCACAAGACGTTTCCACCGTGTACGATCCTTCGCGATGGCTTTGAATTCCTTTAAAATTTCCCAGTAAATCTTCCTTTCAAGCATCAACTCCCATGTACAACTAAGTCGTGTTTCCTTTCTACTACCTTGCGAATTCCATTTGAAGTTTCTTTGCGTGCAACTCCGCCAGGAGTCAATTTCCACATCAAAACCGAAGCACCGATTTAATTTCGTATACAAGTATCAAATTTAAAATTTAAATGTATCATATTATTAGAAATGCAAATAAGTTTCCTCCGTTTGACAAAAGGAGTCCCCACCAGTAAATTATGGTTGAAATTGTCAGATGTAAAACGCCTATCGTAAGGCAACACCATTACCTTGAAGTAGTAGCGTTTTAGTATCAATTGACCTTTTGATTTACTTCTTTAATTTGAAGAAATCTGCACCTGATGGTAATCAATTACCGTGTGACTCATATGGGCAACATGCTCCATGAATAAAAAAAATGTAAATAATAAATAAATAAAATAATAAATAATAAATAAACAGAGTACTGCAATGTTACGGCGTCCGTATTTTGGGATGCGTACAGTGTTTTGTTTACCGACCACCTTGAAAAAGGGAAAACAATAGCGATTGCAACATGGCCCAACTGGATCGTTTCACGAGAAAAATTCGAAGAAACGGCCCCTTATTCAAAGAAAGAAAGTGATATTTAAATCTACAAAAATTCAATGGAGATTTGACTCGATTGAGACGGTTATTGCCGAAAGAAACGCCTATTTTTATTCCAAAAATAAATCATTCTTCAAGAAAGGTAACGAAATGTTAGAGAAGCGCTGGAGTGATTGTTTTGCTATTAAAGGGGGAATAAAATTGAATTTGACTAAACAAGTTGTGCTTTCTTCATTAGACCGGGAACCTCATGTATATTGCCGCACACTCTTCTACTTATTTCTAATTATACTCTTCACGGGAGTCTTATCTATATTCACCAATGATATAATTTTTCAGTATGCTCATTCACAGGATCGTGAGGGGATTACAACTTTGGCATAGTCAAAGATTACCTTCTTTCTGGTTTTAAATACACAACAATTTTATTCAGACTTCAAACGCTATTTAGTGATGGTTGGATGGATCATTTTCGTTGCTACGAGCGCCATCTATCAGATTTTCTATGAACTTATTGAACAGTCCTCATATAATTTACTTTTTTGTTTTTTTTTTTCAGGTAAACTACGCGAAAAATATCTATGATGAGCGGGAACACTCTTTATCAGTTTTTTAAAAAATTTTAATTTGTATAAATATTCAAATGTACATATGACATAAATAAAAATTACAATGGCTTCAAAAATTTAATGCAAATCTATATCTATATAAATCTGTGTCAACAAGTCAGAGAAGCTTATGTTGAAAAATGGGTGAATTGAGTTAGAATGTTATTATTTTTCACCGCTTCAGAACACATATTTTGACTAAAGAAAAAGAAAAATTATTATGTTTGATTTTCATTTTTATTAATTATTTTTAAAAATTATTTTTGATTTCTATTTTTTAATCAAATTTAAAAATTACGAATAATTTTTATATTTTTCACTCAAATTTAAAAATTACAAATTATTTTTATATTTTTCACTCAAATATAAAAATCATTTGTAATTTTTGTGTTTTCACTCAAATTTAAAAATCAATGTAATTTTTTTTTTTCACTCGAATTTAAAAATCATTCGTGGTTTTTCTTTTAAAAATGTTCCCGACTTCAATTTTACAACTTTAAGAACAGTTTGCTATGAAAAACAGGAAGGAGAATATGTTAATGTAGAAAATGTAAGTATTGTATAGTAATAATTTCAAATTGTGGTTGTATTATAACGAAAGTCATAGTCATGAAAAGCAGTTACGCAAGAAACTGCGAAATGAAGGCAAAAGTTATATGTCTACGGGTGGGAACATTTTTCCTTATCGCACAGTCCGCAGTTTGGAGCCGTGTAGGAAAAAATTAAAAAAATTACCTTACAGGAGCTGCAACTAATACACGAGTAGTACTTGAAACTGGGTTCATATCACCTGCGCCAAGCATTCGCTGCCGGCTTGGTTGCAATAGAGAACACAAAGACAGTTCGAAAAATGAAAAGTCAAACTAATCCTAGAAGAAGGGACTTTACTTATAAATATTGCTTGGAAGTGAATGGGGACGGAAGTGCAGTCTGTCAAAAATGTTTCAGGTACACTACAAGTGAAAGTGAACAATTTATAAAGACCTTTGTGAAGAAAAAATTAGAAGGTAATGGTTGCTTCAACAACGCAGATATGCGTGGAAAACACAATAATTCACGAAAACTATGTTCAGTTAAAGAAGATGATGTGATAAATTTTATAAATAGTTTTCCTTCATACTACGAGTCTCATTATACTCGTCGAGACACATCTGCCTTGTTTATATGAAGCTCATAACGATTCTGCGAGGTTCGATGTAACGAATGTCGATTTTTATGCTTATGTTTATAAGATGCAGTCGACATCAGTTTGATTAAATGGATTTTGGTTTGATTTCATTATGTCAGAGTAGCCATATGCTTAAAAATAATGTGATTTTCTCAACAGATTTAGTTATTTTATAAAATCACGTTGAATAAAGTAATATATAAATGTAAAATACTTATCTTGATTTTTAATAACGTTCTACAATGAAAGCAAAAAAGTTCTACCACTTGGCAACTCTTATAAAACAACATTCTGAAATACAAATCGAAATGACGGCGCTAAGTGTATATACGACATCGGGAATTGATTTAAAAACCGAAATAGATTCTCATATGCTAGATGAGGTTTTAGTTATATCGAATTTCGCATAATCGATATAAGCGTCGCATAAACTAGGTAATTAAAGCGTTACTTATTGAGCGATTTATCTGTAGCTGAACTGCATCGAATTTATTGCGATAAATATGGTCACTGTCTATCGCTATCAAAATTTACACAGGTTTTCCACACACTAAATTTGAGATTTAAGAAACCAAAGCTTGACACTTGCCATAAATGCGATCTGCTAAAATAGAAGTCCCTAATGATATGGAATTATTAAAACTTCAAAAATGAGCATCATAACCAGATAGAAAGAGCATATGAATCTAAACGATTGGACAAAGAAAAATCTTTAACAAATGATACAATGAAAGTATGTTGTTTCAATCTGCAGCAGTGTGTTCCTACACCCCTTTTGCGAACTTCATTGTCATTTTACAAAAGACCATTATAGACATTTAATTTGACTATTCATGATGCGACTCTAATCAGCCAATATGCTTCATGTGGCATGAAGCTTTAGCAAAGCGAGGTGCACACGAAATAGATCCTGTGTTTTCCGTCATCTACAAAAATTAGATTCCAATGTCCAACATGTTATTTTATACAGTGATTGTTGCAGGTCAAAACAAAGCACTTGTGGTTGTAGAGGAAGATATACCTCCCGTCACCAGATCGGAACTAGAAGCTGCATCAAAAAGGGCTAAGGTGAGCAAGTCGCCAGGTTTGGATTGCATCCCTAATGCTCTTCTCAAAAGAGCCATGGCCGCGAAACCACACGTGTTCTGTGAGGTTTTCACAAGATGCTTAAAAGAAGGTCACTTTCCCAAATGCTGGAAGAACCAACGGTTGGTTCTCATCCCGAAAGGGAGCCTACTCCCTGATCAGCCATCTTCCTACAGGCTCCTATGTCTATTAAACACTACTGGGAAGATCCTAGAAAGGATTATCTGCACTAGATTCCCGCAGTACACTGAGGCACCAAATAGAATGGCCGAACTGCAATTTGGCTTCAGACCAAACAGAGGCACAGTAGAAGCAATCCAGAAGGTCTGTGACATTGCCAAGGAGGCCCTAAATGGCACATGGTGGCTAGGCGGCAGCAAAAAGTACTGTGCAGTTGTCACACTCGATGTGAAAAATGCATTTAACTCTGCAGATTGGAGCTGTATTGTTAATGCGCTAGCTTCACTGGAGATACCCAGCTACCTGATTCGGATGATAGTGTCTTAATTCAGTGACAGAACACTTATCTGTGATACAGAAGAAGGCACTAAGTCTTATCAGATAACTGGTGGTGTCCCACAAGGTTCCGTACTGGGCCCATTACTGTGGAATGCCATGTACGATGGCATCCTACGGATTACTGAACCCAGTGGTGTGGAGATAGTTGGGTATGCTGATGACGTAGCTATCGTCGTAGTAGCAAAGACGAGGATCTGTAGAGCCTATCGGACAGTTGCAGATGATGCGGGGGGTGTACCTGCTGGTAGACTTCCGATTGATTTGGAAGCCCTGGCTGAAAGGGATATATACCTTGCCCGAGCAACTTCCCATAGGAATAGCCGTTTGGAGATCAGAAGCAGGTACCTAAACAATTGGCAGCACAGGTGGAGCAGTGCAGAACCACGAAGCATTCATCACCTTACCCCCAATATAGCGGATTGGCTAAAGAGGAGCGGCGGAGACGTTAGTTTCGAATTTACCCAATTCGCTACTAGTCACGGGTGCTTCAGGCAGTATCTGCACAGATTTGGGCTAGCCGAGAATCCATATTGTGGCCTCTGCCTGAACATCGTAGAAGACCCAGACCACCTCGCTCATGAGTGCCCTCGGTTTGAAGCCCAGCGATACAGGATGTATGACCGCCTTGGATCTCCATGCAATTCGCAGGAGATCGTAAGGCGCATAATGTTTTCCTCGGAAGAGTGGGCGTTTTTCGCTACCGAAATAGCGACCATCATTCGTGAGGCTTGAATATACGAGCCTTTAATGGCGCCCAGATAAGGGCAATTTTTCCCCTCCCTACGAAGTAATGCTTTGGTAGTTCCATAGGTATTAAAGGGTTTCGAGGCGATAGGGGGCTTTTTAGTCGGTAGAAATCCGACATAACTCGTGGCACGGGCCATGAGTATCTTTTTGAAGATTTTCTCCTCCTTGTTTCGCATAACAAAAAAAAAAGGTCAAAACAGAGACTCCATTGTCGCAACTATGTTTGCAATTTTTATGCAATTGGAAAATAATGTTAACATAATAACATAAAAACTAAATTTCTTGAATTTCGGGAAAGTTGCTAATTGGCGGAACATTAAATGGCTGTGATTTACCAAAGAGTATGGAACAATTATGTTTACATCATTACAGCATTACATCAAAAGATTTAAAGAATTGTTACGAATCGCCTCTACAAATAAGCTCGAAAAAAAAGACTTATTGGATATGTTTCCGCTAATTGATGAAGTTTACAAAAGGTTTTCCACTAATCTGATAATTGAAGAAATGTTAGATTACCATCCAGATTTAACTGAAGAGGAGAAATGAATTTTTTGTTATCTATTGAAATCCTTGAATGTTATTTTCTTAAAATTTATTTTATTTTATAGACTGAAATTACTTAATAAAAACTACCAAAACCATCTTACATACAGTGTTTCCTCCATATCAATTTTACCATAACAACTTATATTTATTTACGAATGCCAAGTACAATTCTTTCGTTTCAACAAAAACACTTTAGTTGACTTAAGAAGCTCTTATACACAAAATTCGTTTTAGAAGAAAATCTTAAGCACAAAACGTTAAATATACAGGTTTCTTAGTGACATATTTTTAAAATTTCTCTTTATTTCCTTTAAGGAATTGAATCAGTATATCTGAGATTAAAAACATTGGAAAATAACGAAACAGAACTCATTTTATACAAAATGGGCAATACCTCAAAACAACGATTATCGACATAAGCTACTCTAAATTGTTGACACAGAAATATATCTATATATAGTATACGGAAACGGCTCCACCGATTTTTTTTTTTGAATATTTGGTAGGTATGAGGTAAGGTAAGTTAGTTTTAACTTTTTTAATCGCGATTTTGGTATAACATAAGAAAAGAAAAAAATATAAAATACAGCTTATAACATAATTAACTAGTTAAATCCGACTCTGAACCTGTGGGGGAATTTAATTTTCTAACCAGCTAGCTTGGCTTCTTAAAAGAAATAATTTGTCGTATATAAATTTAATGATGGAACTTCGCTTAGGTTCTTTGTAGCCATACTGCTGGTATTTTTCTATTACTTTTTCTGTTACTATTGTGGTAACGTGCGTCTTGTTTATCCCATAAGCATGGAAAACTTTTATTGACATATATAATTTTTTTTTTTTTTATGGGAACGTGTGATGACACTTGCATGCATTTTTATTGAGCTACTATCAATCAAGGTGCAAATAACTTATGAGGTAGCATGTAGAGATCGCCATGTAATATTAATTTACAGTATATTTGTATTTACAATATTTACAATGGATTAATTGTTAAGTAATAAGTGATTAAAGTGACGTCTTTCCAGTCGCTGTATTGGGGTGGACTGAACAAGTTTCCTTGCCAGTCTATTCGTGTGGTTCCTCAGTCTATCACTGTACCGACTTGAATGGAAATTGATCTGTCTATCAACATAGGCTAGGTTCATTCCATTGGGGGCAACGGGTGGGGATAGTAGTCTTCTAAGCGTGAAGCAGGCATTGCTACTTTTGGTTTGGTTGAGCTGGACGTTCCACCTCCGAGCCCAGACAGTCAGTTTATCTAAGTAATTATGCAGGACCAGGGCGCTCGTGGCATGTGCATGTGCTACTCACCATGCGGCAAATAAAGAATATAAGAAGTGTCCAAGCACGCTTCCCTGGGACATGCACAGGTTGTGGGGATGACTGTGTTGCCCTTACTTTTACCCTGAAGGAACGACCCTCCAAGTAGGACCGCATCAGAGCAAAGTAGGGCGAAGGTAGAGCGGCTTTGATCTTCTGCAGTAGCCCCTGATGTCACACGCGGTCAAAAGCTTGAGCGACTTCGAGGAAGACTGCATTACAGAACATCTTTCCATCTAGTGCCTTTAATATATGGTCGGTGGTTCTGAACAGTTGTTCCACATTACCATGTCCTGCTCGAAAACAGAATTGGTGATTGGGAGTAAGTTTCCTTTGTTCGGCTATGTCCACAAATCTTGCACCAACCAGTCTTTCCCATACTTTTGATAAGGAAGGTAGGAGACTGATCGGTCAGTAGGTAGGTAGGTAGGTCAGGGTTATCCTCTGGCTTGGCAGGCTTATGGGTCATGGTATCGAGTGCTGTCTTCCATGCTGTGGGGTAATGCTCTGCGCTCATAATACCGCCACTATAACGAGTATAGCGTTCGTGCGTAGCGCCTTAATAGTCCGATTACACATGTTATCATAGCCAGGAGCTTTGATCGGTTTAAGGTGTTTGATGACAACCTTGGATTCTTTAACTGTGAAAGGCCTCTCTGGGGGATCTGTCTGTCGGGGCATGGACAGAAGTCGCAAAGTTTTCGCTACGTCAGAGGGATGGGCCAGTGCTCGAGGCTGGATACTGCATTCTAAGTGTGCCGCTAGCCTGCTCTAAGTCAGAGCGGCACCATCTTCCATTTGCGTCTTCTATAGGTGAATGCATTTTAGGATGTCTTATGCAGTTGCGTGTCGCTTTCCATAGACTGAACTCTGCATCCCTCTGAGTCGACATGTTATCCAATATATATTCAAAACCGCTGAGTGCGCTGACTATTAAGCTCTGATTTGAGCAGCTCCGCTGCGTAATACCAGTTAGATTTGTCTACTGGATCTCGAGAGCGCTGAAATATCTTTCTGAGTCTACGTTTCTGTTGAAGAAGGCCTCGGAGTCTAGTGTTTAGTTGGAACGGCCCATTTATATGACGTGGTAGACGTTCCGAGCGGCGCTTAATTCCATCAGCAGCGGCTTTAATATTATGGTTAAGGAGCTCAACAGCATCATCTATATCTTGACCAGAGGTCAGCTCAAGTTCTGAATGAAGGTTGTTGTCTAGTGCTCTCTTGAACAATTTCAGGTTGGTGTCCCCTAGTACTAATAAATGTCGAGCGTATCTTCACAGTCGATGGTGTGCGTTCCGATCTCCAGTCCAAGTGATTCTAGGAGGGCAGTAAATTGCACCGATTTCACCGTTGCTCAGTCTGTAGAGACAACTGCTGAGGCAAGTTGAAAGCAGTTGGCTCGGTGAGGGGCAGCTACAAAGTGCTCAATGTCTCTTCTGATTAACATAGCTGCACCTCCTTTTCAGCTATGTGGATCAGGTGAGTCTGCTACATACGATAGGTATCCGTATAGTAGGGGGATTCTGTGCCAGTCATTCATGTTTCGGACAGCAAAATGATGTGAATGCCATCAAGTTGCACGAAACACTCTAGCTCTCGCATCTTGTTGGTTACGTTTCTGGCGGTCCAACACATTATTCTTATGGGATGAGGAATCATTTGACATGACGCGCAGTGAGCAGCTCCAATATCTGGGACTGCATGAGAATCATCTCACCCTGCCTTGACACCATTCGATCCATCGTCTCGTTGAGAGTGTTGATAGTACTTGATCAGAGTTGTTTTTCTGAGTGGCATGGTATATCGATTGTTTGTTATGCTGCTGTTGTTGCTGTGTTCTGCTCTGCTGGCGAGGCATGTTAGAGGGTGGGATATGGTTATTTGCCTTTTTATACTCTTCACGGTAGTGAACGTATCGAACTGAAATTTGGGATCTATAAGTTTGTAATCCATAGCCATCAATCGTGTAAATTTCATGATCCTAGGCTACCAGGTGGGTTACCTCCCATACAAGCCTCCCTTTAAATTTATGTTCTTGTTAGAACAAGTTTTTTGTTTTTAAACGTATCGAACTGAAATTTGGACCCTATAAGTTTCTGATCTATATTCATATAAATTTCATGATCCTAGGGTTACCAGGAGTGGTACCTCCCATTTAAACCCAAATTAAATGGCAAACTTTTAATGAATAAATGTACAATAAAATTGCGACTCAAACTGATGTGATGCTAAGAAAGGAAGGTTGGATGCAACTCGGAGGAGCATGAAGAGTATTACATCTTTGGCATAGCCAAAGATAGCCTTCTTTCTGGTTTTTATCACAGTTTTTGTTCCGCATACGTAGGGCCATTGGGTTGAAAAGTCACAGACTGGTGCTGAGTTGTACGGTGTGTCCTGTTTTGTACCGGAATGTAGTTGTCTGCACGAGAGCGCATGTTGTCGAAAGATTTTCGCTGATTTTTTTGATGTATTGAATAAACGCAGTGCAACTTTTATAGTTTGCCGGGTGATCCTGCCCGTAGTTAACACACGTTGCCGGTTCCGACGTAGGGCGTTTGCGGTCAGCTGATTGATGGTCGTCGTCACAGCGTACGCAGACATAGGCTTGTCTGCATTTACTGTTTGAGTGGCCAAATTGCTGGCATCGATGGTCCTGTAAGACGTCCTGCTTTTTGCGTGACTCTTCAATTTTTACTCTTTGGCAGGCCAGTTTAGTTATAGCTTTGAGTTGGTCCTTATTGCTACCATGAGCAATGTTGACAAAGAATAAGGCCATGGGTAGTCCTGTGGAACGGTTTATGGGACAGTGTATATATGTAGCTACGTGCCCTAAGGACGTGAGAGATTCTCTAACTTGGTCAGAAACGAAGGCCTTTTATTACGACTCTGTATGGTTTCTCCTCTTTCAACTGGTAGGTGAAGTACCCGACGTTGAGTCTGTCGAAGCTTCTTTGGATTGTGCGGTAAGTTTCTGTATCCTTGGCATATATTCTGGTTACGCCACCAACCGATGTTTTTCTGTCCACGTTGTCTGGGTTGACCAGGCCATTAAGCATATTCCTTAGATATTGGAGGCTAGTAACTCTATGTAGGGTTATAGATGGGGGCTTTGGTTGATTGCTGTAAGTACCTCCTGTATTTGCAACGTCCGTATGTGTGGCTGCACCAGTGGATGTGGCTGCGTCACGGGATGAGTCCGTAATGACTGTTCTGTGATTACGCCCATACTTGGTATGTTTATTTGTTAGCGACGAAAGTGAGTCGCTAGATCTAACTGACATGTAATCAATTTCATGATGTGGCTTCGTCACGGGATGAGTCCGTAATGACTGTTCTGTGATTACGCCCGTACTTGGTATGTTTATTTGTTAGCGACAAAAGTGAGTCGGAAGATCTAACTGACATGTAATGAATTTCAGATGCGTCATCCAACTCCTCATTGTTTACATCAGCTAGTGCACTGAAGCGGTTGGTGTTTTCATTGAGGTAGTTTTTTTAATTTGGGTTGCCTCTGTATTACTACCGATGTTGTTACGTTGGTTTGGGTGTTTAGCAGTGCGTGGGGACAGTGGTTTATTGCACTTTCGCTGTTGTGCTTGAAAGCAGCTCACTTGAAAGTTGGTGAGGGTAGCATCATCATATTGGTGCTAATTTGTGATTGTCGGTGACATTATTGTTACGGGGGCAGTTGCGCTAATTGCGGCTTGAGCCGAGTTGCCAGTACATTTGGTTGCAATTTTGCGATTGTCAGTTGCCTGTGTGGCCATAACTAAGTAGTTCGTTGAAGGGGGGAATGAAGGGCTGTTGCATGGCTCGTGTTTGTTGTCGTGGTGGCTTTTTTACACTCGTGCTGTGTAGCCATAGGCATTCCAGTCCCACTTTTCTGTACACTATGGAAACTATTTATATTAATTCTTATTTTTTTTTTTTTTGTAAACTAAATGTCCAATTTTTGTTTCTTGATAACAAGTAAACGATTAACGCAAAGAGTAAACACAAAAAATCGAGTTCGTACGGGACTTTTTGCACACGAATCCAAGCTTTATCAATCAAGGAAAACATAATGCGCAGCTGCGACCGCTCAGTAGAGCTGGAGAAACATCGATGGTACAATCGATAGTATCGATGTTTTAACATTTTTTGCAGCATCGATGGTTTCTATGAAAACATTTTCCATCTCTAGCTCTGACACTTTTTAACGGATGAAGCGCCGCGTGACAACAAGTAAGTGCAAATAAATGGAAAATAAGATGTTTTTTATTGGTGTTTTATTTATAAAAGATTAATTATTAATTGCGGTGGTATTGGCAGTGATAGTAGTGTGTAGTTGACTAGAAAAAATGGACAAATACTTGGAAAGTAAGTATACATGCATATATACAAAAATATGTGTAAGCTTGCATTGGTGCCTTTTTTAATACTCTTCACGAGAGTGAATAGTATTATAAGTTTGTCATGAATTTTGTAGCACACAGAAGGAAACATCGCAGACCACATAAGTATATATATATTGTGATCAGCTCGATGAGACGAGTTGATTTAGCCTTGTCCTTTTGACCGTCTGTCTGTGTGAATGTATGCAAACTAGTCCCTCAGTTTTTGAGCTAGAGAGCTGAAATTTTGCACATAGGTTTCTTTTTACCATACTCAGCACATTTGTCGGAATCAGCCGAATCGGACCACTAGGGTGATACCTCCCATACAAGCCCCCCTTTAATTAAAGGAAAAATTTTGTGTTTTTTAACAAATCGAACTGAAATTGGGACAATATAGGTTTCTGATCTATATCCATCAACCTAGGATTATCAGGAGGGGTACCTCCCATACAAACCCCCCTTTAAATTTACTATAAGTTTCTAATCCATATTTATCAACCATGTAAATTACATGATCATGATGATAGGGTTACCAGGAGGCGTAACTCCATACAAACCCAAATTAAATGAGAAACAGCCAACACCACCAACAACTCCAACAACTCCAACCCCATCTACAATGAAAACAAAATTTCAAGGAAAGTGTACAGAAACCGATCAGATGCTATTATACTGTTGCGGCAATATTTGGAGAACCCAATGAGCCGGAGGATAGGGATCCACTAGTATATTGGATGGTGAGACTGTTGTCATCATAATTTTATTACAATATTTTTATATAAATACATTTACAATTGCTTCTTTATTTTACAGATAAACAGCGCAAGTATGCATCCAATGAAAAACATTTGTAAAATTACTTATGCATTACAGCCCATCGACGGAGTCCGAAAGGACATTTAGCAAGGCTGTTCAAATAGTCTATAACCGTCGATGTGCCTTGAAACCAGAGGTTGTAGACATGTTGCTATTTTTAAATAAAAATCAAAGCTTTAACTGATCTTCATATGTATTTATAATTACAATGTTCCTAATACCATTGAAGTATTAATTGATTATACTCTTATTAAAAATAAGTTTTTATATATTTTTAACAATCCCATGAAGGAGATAATATTGTTTAATTTATTGTTTTTTTATTTATAAATGAATTTTTTATTTGTGAACATATTTTCCCGCTTTTTTATCAAATGAAAATTTTCTATGAAACAATCGATAATATCGATGTTTTCTTAAAAAACGATCGAAAACATCGATGGTCGCCAACATCGATGTTTCTCCAGCTCTACCGCTTACTATGAAGGTTGAAAGAAGACTCCATATATAAACACTAAAGTAAAATCATGATCCATAAAATACATTTTAATTTCATAACAGCCACTTGCTGTTGTTTACTTGTTTAAATTTATCAATAAGTCATCGAAATGGACTGACAAATAATTCAGTCAATTTTTCTGTCATCTTTCGGTTAGATTTCGAGTCGATAATAGATTGTGACTGAGACTGAACTGACCGTCTAAAAGGGCCTTTAATTTCAAAATTATCTGTCATGATTTGATGTTCTATTTCAAGCAAAAGTAGGGGATTTTAAGTATTTTGGAAACTCATTTGAAAATCATTGCGACTGAATTTGGGTTAGAACGTACGACACACCTAATTTCAAGACGATAATATCCCGAAGTACAAGTCGCATATTGCAAGTTAAGGCTCATGTACATGTGGGTGCATTCAAAGAAGAAATCGAAGATAAACGAACAGTTCTTAAAATTGCGTTATGGGAAAGATAGAAAAAGATTCCAAGCAGCTTTAACATATACCTCGTTTACATGATGATCAATACGTTTGCACGTACTTCGATATAACGGAAACAGTATTTATAAACACTTTTTCAAATCGAATTTCATACATGAACTGATTTGACGAAACTCGCATTTGAGATTCCAATTCAAATGTAATGTAGACACTTAACACTTTTAGTTCGTTTTGAATTTCGGAATGTTGTTTCATAAGAGTTGCCATGTGGTAGACCTATTTTGATCTATTTTAACTTTTTTTTAATAAAGTGTGATTTATATACTAAAAAATCATTGTAAAACGTTATTAAAAATCAAAAAAAGTATTTTACATTTATATATTATTTTATTCAATGTGATTTTAAATAATAACTTATTCTGTTGAGAAAACCACATTATACGGATGTGATAGATAAGTCATGATAAACCCGCTAAAAAGTGTGGTAATGGTGCCTTATTTACAAAGGCGTTATTCTTACCACTATCTCGTTTGTAAAAAGAGAAAGTTGATAAGCCTAAAGTTCTGTTGTATTGTTTTTGCTGCATTTATCGCTTCTTTTCTGTTAAGTATTAAAGGCCTTTTAGACGATCAGTTTAGTCTCAGTCCATGTTATCGCTTCAGAAATCGTAATGAACTGACAAATAAGCTTGGCAATTAGTCCATTTTTTTGTAATCGTTTCGGATATCGGTGCTGATTTCGAGTCGATAATGGAATGTGACTGAACTGACCGTCTAAAAGGGCAGTTGACATTTTGTATAACAATTGATCCATATAAAAAAAAATATGTCGTTCCTATAAAGTTGTGCGACGATTGATGCTCACAAATCGGATAAAAGTAAGCGTTGCCAATTTTTCTGTTTCTGATAGGTTCTGGTTTCATTTGCAACTGTACTGGAATCTGTTTCGATTACTATTTCTCTATATGTGGCACCACGGCTTTGGCATAAAAGAAAATAAAGTCATTTTAAGTAGAGCTGGAGAAACATCGATGATTGCGGCCATCGATGTTTTCAAAGTAAAAGATCGATGTTTCCGATTTTTTTGTAAAATCACAGAATAGTTAAAAAAAAACAATTTCATGTCAAACGGTTATTATTTTAGAGATTAAATATTTGTTCAAAAAAGATCAAATATTTTTTGAGTTTTCGTTCAAAAACAAAGCTTATCCACTACAGTAAATTTCACATATGTATATTGAAGCAAAGACTATAAAGAGTATAGACTGACAAATGCAGTGCTCTCTTTCTATTTTTTTGCCCAACAAAAAATTTCGCTGCATTTGTCCAATCAATATTGTTTGTATAGTCTGCTTCAAAATACAATCCGAATTTTTTCACTTACATCTTTTCTGCTTCACTACGCCAGAAGAATGTAAAACAATCGATAGTGGTGAGCCAAACACCGATATTTTACGAACGTAGAAAAACATCGATGTATCGATTGTTTTTCCAGCTCTAATTTTAAGTTTATATACAAACGTACATGCGTAAGAAAATATACAATCTAATTGCTTCAAAGCCTGCGAAGAAAAATGTCTGATGCGAAAAAAATTCTCTCAGAATATTTCGAAGTATACGAAAAAGCTACCAGGTTAGTGAACGAAGATAGCAAAAATGATCCACCTGCAGACTTGTACCGCTCACACTACGAAGCACGTAATTTGCTGCTTTTTCTTAAAAAATCAATACTGGAAAATCTGTCATCCTTTCATGCTGAGGATGGAGAACTAAGGTGCAAGGCTGTTCTTGCATTCATATGTCGTGATTTGGGACGAATCTACATTTTTACGGAGGAAATTGCATCTGGCGAATCTGAATTGCTTGAATGCCTAGATATTTTAGATCCCTATAAAGGATTGCCTGAGACGATAATACCACATGTGAGCGCGCTTAACGAGCTAAGCATAATTCAAGCAAATCGTCTTCATTACGAAAAGGCGCAAAAATCACTAATGCAATCTGAACAGTTGTATAAACAATTTAAAACCAAAAACACTACTCCTTTAGAAGTTACAAATATTTTCGGTAAACACGATGTGGCAGTATCACTGACCGCCAGCAAGGAACTAGAAAGTCTTTACACAATGAGTTGCTTTTATATGGCACAGGTCTATGGCCAGCTCGGCGACATGGGAAAGTCAGCCATCTATTGTAATTTAACTTTGCGCCGTCAACTTAAGTCAAATAATTATGATCCTATTGATTTTGCTTTGAATGCCGCCACTCTCTCTCAGTACTATGTGGGTGAACAAAGTTTTAACCAGGCCCGTCACCATCTAGCGGCTGCAACGCTCATCATGACAAATTTTAAAACTGAAATTCTAACGCCACAATTAACGGAACAGCATGAATTTGACGGAATGGAGAAATTTAATCATCGCTATGCAGATGTTGCTCGTTGTTGGGCCAAATATGGACTATGTTTGTTACAAAGCTCTAAAGAACGTCTATTCTATGATGACAATGTAAACGAATTAACTGAAGACGTGATCGACCTGGATCTTAATAAAGGTGATTATCGCTTTACGGAATTAGATGTAACAGCTTGGGAGAATCGTATCTCAAGCAATTACTGTCTGACATTTGACGATGCAAAGCCGGTTTTTTTCTTTGTCATTAAATGGTTGGACCAAGCCAAAGAGTATTACAAGGCAGAGACGGAAGCGTCTGAATACTCGAAAATCATTATGGACTACGCGGAATGCTATGAACTTATTGCATTTTTTGAAGAAAATCCAAATAATCAGGCAAAAATGCATAAGAAACGTGCAAAATACTACGAGGATCTGTTGGATTTACTTAATCCAGTATTCTATAAGAACATATGCCGTGAGTGCTGGTACAATGCGGGTAACGCTTATAATGCAGTAATAGATATCCTGTTGGATTTATCAAATGCTAATACCAATCTTTCCCATGAAGAAATTAAGAAAATCAATCTCAATTGTATGAAGGCGATTAACAACTATCAGCACTACGTGAAGTCGTACACAGAAAAAGGGGGAGATAATTGGAGTTCTAATATGGATACCGAAGAACAGCGTACAATGCTTTATGCTCATTTTCATTTGGGCCGACTTCATTACAAACTTATTGGTGCTAATTTAGATCAAAAGCTAGAAAATCTAAATAATTGCTTAAATTATTACAAACGCTTTACATCCGAATGTGAGATTCGTGAGGAAGTCTCTAAATCCTTACAAGGGGAAGTTGGGGTCTGCCGCGAAATGATAAGTTTACTCCCTATTAAGATAGCCAATATGAAGAGGCAAATAAGTGGTTAATAAAACTAATCTGCTGGAGATATTAGCCTTAATATTTAATTTTCTTTTTTTGTTTGTTAAATAGTATTTCAAAAAATACAAATATATTTTATACATCTTTTTTTATTTAGGGGAAAATCATTTAGTAGTGTCGTAATTATTTTGAGTTATGCCAGTTAGTTTTGACACAACTTGTGGTTTAATAGAAACCAAATTTATGTGTTGAACATTGCTTATCTCTCTATTCAGATTTTATGTTCAAACGATGACACATTTTTTACCATTTCTTTCTACTGGCGTTTCTGAAAACTCCCTATTTCGGAGGCGGAGAAGAAGTCCAGAGTTGGACCTCCGCGGATGCGGATGTTAGCAGCAGCGGCTAACAAAGGAATACATTCGGTTTTACCTTTTATTAAAGAAAAAATTACCCTTAAGTACTACACAGTCTACAAAGAATGCTTATATACGAGCCCTAACCATTATTAATTGGCACGGTATGTTTTTTTTTTAATAGTTTAAGTTTCAATGGCTTCTATTTATATCCAAGCAATAATTGAACACACAAGTTTGTACTTTTTGGAAAGGTTATTTAATTACCATTCCATTACAACCCTAATTCTAATACAATCGTAGATGATCTACCAGCGTCACAAACTCTGTTCAATCCCTAACATAAATATTCGCCAACTCAATTTTACCGGCTACGGTTCAAGGACAGACCATGCAAAAAGGAGCAACATATTGCGTTGTCCGGTCCGTTAAAAATGATCCACAAAACCGTAAACTGATGGTGATTCCATTTATAACGATCTTTGTGCCAATGTCATCACTTTGCAAAGATAAGAATTCCGTCGGCAACTTTCGTTATTAAAGTTTGGCGGTTGTACACATTCAGTGTAGCAGCTAGCCAGCTTTACAGCGTATTACTCCTGAACACTAATGCCATTCAATGTCAATATGAAAGAATTTGCCCCGGTTGCCTGGTAACCTTCAAGACCTTGGTGAAAAATTCTTCCATTATTTGTTACTAGGGAAATCAAAACTTTCTTACAAAAAAGCTTAATCTTAGGATACGTAATAATTTTATCCTTTTGTACTATGCCGATGTCTTCTCTTGGCGCTTTAATGAATTTATACACAGTATCTGTTAATTGGTTGTTTTAATTTTATACGATACTAGCGTTCTCGGTGTGTTTTCCTTTGCCCGACGTGATGTAAGTGCGGCATGCTATTTTCTTTTGATTGTAGTACATTGCGCAGCAATTGAAATATGTATTTTTGAAAAATCAGACGAATCAAATATTAATATTGTCATAATTTCCTGCTATATATGACAAAGGTGACTGGATTGATTTTAAAATATGCCTCTAAGATTTATATACAAACTATTATCCACCAATTTCTCGACAATAACAAGTCCGATTCGCACCAAACTTTACTGAAACACTCAAGACTATGCTAGAGATGCCTTTAAAATTTCATTAAAAACGGTTCAGCTGTTTCAGAATCTATACGAGACTTACATACATACATACTTTCAATTTTATCTATATAGATTTTTATCTTATATAATTACTATTTGACTATTATTCCATTAAACCAGCTGTTTTCATCACGATTATGTACTTCAGGTCGTTTGGTCGGAATAACACAGCACAATTGTGCCCACGAAGATAAAACTGCTTTCTGTCCTTTGGTGAACAATCACAATGATGTTCACGTGAAAGAAAATCAAGACAACAATAATAACGGTAATCTTAAATAATTATTTTTATAGAAATGTTTATCTTCGTAGATCATGAATTGTCTTTCAAGTAATCATAATATAAATATGGCAACAGGTTTTTAATGATAATTTTTAGGCCTAAAGTATCTAATCGAGTTTGATAAAAAAATATACCATTCGATAGGTTTTCATTTGTAGATGTGACCAATATTTTTTTTATTAAAATCTGTTAGATATTTTTGGCGTAAAAACAATTAAAACTTTTCACAAATACAACTATAAGAAAGCCATACACACCTACACTCTCTATCTTTCACTCTCTCTCTCAAATTCTTCAAATTCTCTTTGTCTCACATGATTAAATACTTTTTGTCTTTTTCCGACCGGGTGGTCAAATTTCGAGCACTGGTCGATCCTAGTAGAAATAAATCTGCTGGTAATTGTTTCGCTAATTGTGCATTGAGCCTTGATGACACAGACGGGTTCGCTAGTTCCCTATATTAATGTGGAAGGTTCAGGTTAAGCTTGTAACACTTTAATGTGATCCACACAGTGGCGGACTTACACTTTGCCGCCAGCTGGCTATTCGATAGCCTGGTTAATTATAATTTGTTTCTCAATGAAATTGTGATTTTATGATTTGTGTACTATCGCCGTAATTACACTCCCCTTTTTCCCGACAAGACTATTTCTTTTGATAAAAAATTTCAACAATTTAAAAGAGTTGCCCTGGTGTAAGTCTATCTATAATGAAATGCCAAACCAAACTAAACAAAAAACAACTATCAGCTGTTAAATCGGTTGTCAAATAAAGCAATGTTGCCAACTCAAAGTTGTGAAACCCTAAAAAAACACCCTTTATTACGCTTGGCAAGTTCACATTAAAGATACGTTCGGAATTGAAACAAAGTTGATTGAAAAGATCCACTTAGCTCTGCAGTTATACACTCGACATCGATTTCTTCCAACTTTGTGTAAATCTTCTCAATGGGCGCGTTCAGCAGAACCAATCGCTGACGTTTTTCAATTACTTGGTGTTCACTGTGACTGTCAAATTCAAAAATCATTCACAATGTAGTGATTGCGCTGACTAAAAATCCATAAAAAAAAATACTTTGTTTACTTGAAGAAGTTTTGTTTGTAAAAAAAGTTGTAAAAAGGGTATTGTTAAGAAAATGTTAAGGGGGACAGTTAAGAAGGGAAGAATTAGCAAAGTGCCGGGACCAGATTTGATTGGGAATATTTATTTATGTTGTTAATATGTGTTCAAAGATGAGTGGAATAGAGAATATCTTAATTGTTGTCTCTTAATCAGCTGTTTCTGTTGAACACTCCTAAGCCGCAAATTAAATTGCATCAGACTTCGAAGCCGCACATTTTACAACGCCGTAATTATACAAGTAGTCAGCACTGCATTCAGAAAAGTCTAATCAGTCAGCGCTTACTAAGTAATCCGAAAAACGTCAGCTATTGGTCCTGCTGAAGGCGCCCAATATTCAATTTATTCCAAAAGTCCTTTTAACTCATACTCATAAATCCCTTTCACATTAAGCAAGTTAAGTCTTATGATACATAGTATAACAAACTATATTAGTACGTAGTACAGTATTATATGGTATAAAGCAAGGTGTCAATTAACATGTAGTAGACATGAGACCGCAAGTAAGGTACGAGGATTGCTACTTAAGTTTTGAGACAGACAAATAATAACAAATATGTATGTGTCATCGAAAATGACATTATTTTTTTTCAAAATATTCTCCATGAAGATCAATACACTTTTGCATGCGATTGAACCAATTTTCGAAGCACTTTTTCCACTCGGAATGAGGTATCTCCAAAACATGGGTTTTGAACGCATCAACCGCTGAAGAAGCGTCGAAAAACGTTGACCTCGCAATTTATTTTTGGTGTGTGGGAATAAAAAGAAGTCATTGGGTGCCAAATCTGGACTATAGGGCGGATGACCCATCAATTCGACATTTAGAGTGTTTGGATTTGGCTCATCTTGAAAGACCCATACAGTCGACTGCTGTTTAGTTTCAGGCTCATATGCATAGATCCATGATTCATCACCAGTGACGATCTTATAGACGTCTTTTGAAGCACCGCGATTGCATTTTTTCATCATTTCTTTGCACCAATCGACTCGAGCCTTTTTTTCCGCGATTGTCAAATTATGCGGTATCCAACGCGACAAATCTTTTTGACGGCCAAATGTTCATGCAATATTGAATGTATGCGAGTGGAACTAATGCCCAAACATGCCTCAAACTCACCATAAGTCACATGGCGATCTTGCAATATCAGTTCACGCACAGCATCAATGTTTTGTGGCTCAACAACCGATTTTGGACGACCTTCACGAAATTCGTCCTGGAGAAAACTACGACCACGATTGAATTCAGAAAACCAGAGAAACATGGTGGCCCTGGATGGTGCTTCATCACCAAAAGTCGAAGCGAGTTGACCGGCACACTCTTGTTGAGTTAATCCACGTCGAAAATCATAAAAAATCATTGCACGAAAATGTTCACGATTTAATTCCATTTTTTAGCCGAAACGAATTTTTCAAGTCACTGTAAACAATACAAATAGCACTCGAATGACAAAACGTTCTGACTACATTTATCATTAAAAACGACAAGCTTTACGATACCAATGTCAGATTTGACATATCAACATTGGTGTTGCCATATCTCATTTCATTCCTGCTACGTATTGTGTCAATAGATTACAATTAAAATTTTCCTTAAATATATTATCTGCCATCATCAGCTGTTTATTGCCGCGTAACAAAAAGAAAGAACAGACTATCGACAATCACCTAAAAGAGTCCAATTTTTACCAACACTGGCCATGTCAGACCAGCAAGCTCTGGCAGAACTCGCACGAGAACTCGAGTTCTGAGCTATAACAACAACTACAAATTTTGTTAATTTTCCCTGTGGTTGTTGTAATTTGGATTCGAGTTCTGCTCTGCCTGAAACCACTATAATATGTATATGATTTAATTAGAGCAACTCCAATCTGGCTGTCTGTCTGTTAGATGCCAAACACACCAAAAAGTGTCCGTGCCATCATCACCAACATCACCCGTCATGCAAGAGAAATGGCCGAACGAACGAATGATTAATGGGTGGCCGTTTGTGGGGTTGTGAGCAAATATTGACAAGGCATCACGTCAGTCATTCACTCACTAACTCACTCATTTATCCACTCTCACTCACTAGACGTGTATGCGTTTTTCCGCGATTTCGCGAAGCGGCAGTCATCATTTTTGTTTTATAACAAAGTGTAGCTGCGAACCAGAATCCACAATGCACGACATGGTACAAGTGTGCCGGAGCGTACGAATATTACAGCAGTAGGAAGCAGCACAGCATCAGAGTAAACAAGTCGTCAGACATTCAACTAGCTGATCCTTTGTTCATCTTGCCACAACAAATTATTCTTCTCATTGGAGCGGGTCTATCTTGCGAATTTTTGTGCATAGGCCAGATTTCGCTGGCTCCTAGCTTACCATTGCTGCAAAAAACACAATTTGGTTGGATTCTCTGTAGTGGAGGGCATCATACCCCTAAACTCTCATCATTTATTGTAAGCAACTGAGTTTTTGAAGGCATTAATCCCAGTACTCAGCTGGACGAGCTGGATCATCGAATACGTGAAGAAGAGAGTCTACGTGAGAAGGAACTTAAGTTACGTGAAGAAGAACGTAATTTTTGAAAGATACGCAAGCGTCAACGTCATAAAGAGATGTAGTTTTTTCGAAATTATCGTTTTTTCGCAGGCATAGAAAATCTTCAATTCTATTTGCTTTAATATTTCAAGAAAGACTCAACATTTGGTGACCCCGAGGTGATTTGTTCTTATCGATTGTTTTCGCTAAAATCTACACTCCTGCGTCGTGCAATTCGGCAGCGTATGAAGAACAAGTAGTGCTTAACTCGGTTCTTACTGCGTTGGAAGATGTTCCTTCCAAGCGAATAGTTTGAAGAAATTCTTTGCTTGAGATACCCAAGATCTGCTTTGATAGTCTGTTATCATAACCGCTGGCATAATTTCCTCCTCCGGTGGTAGATAAGCTACGCATGTAAATAGGCGGAGCATTTCTAAACCCGTTATAACCCTTTTCGCAAACTCAGCTGGTGAGTTGTTAGTTTAACAACATTGTTTGGTAGAAGGGCCTGGTTGTGCTGTTGTGTTATTTGCCTTATAATCAGCATATCGCACACGCTCCTTCGCTCTCTTCTGGTGTAAGACCATTTTGGATGTCCTTTTTAATCCCACTTTTCTGTGCGCCAGTGAAGTATTAAAACTTCTTCTGATCGCCAGTACCTTCTGGACAGATGTACCCACGTCTGTTACCTCCCCTGAGTTGGGCTCTTTGCACTTGCAGGAAAATGTCATTCGAAGTGGATTCCTCCTTAAAAATAATGGTTGACTCCAAGTCCTTTACAACTGACGGTGACCGGAATCCCTTTTGATTCCATCGACAGCACCGGCCTTAAGCACCCATGCACCCCGGGCGAGTCAATCCCTTTATTATATGATATGTATAATTATATATGAAAAATATAAAAGAAGTTAATTGGGTAGCACATTTTTTTATTTAAAACTTTATTTTTAGCTTTCTTGTCAGCTAATTCTCAATAGTTAATCCAGCTTTAAACCTAATTTCAACTTCAGACCATTGGGTAAATGATTTTTTGTGTGCTTTGTAAAAAAACAAGCCTAAGCAAGCCAAGCATGCACGCAGTGAACACCAAGCCAGCTTGAGCTTGTGTATTGTTTTGCTTGGCTTGGTTAGGCTTGGCTTGCTTATGCTTGGCTTGTCTTGCTTAGGCTGGCTTGTTTGCTTTGTTCTCTTTCTTGTGTTGTGTTTATGTGCGTCTCCTTGTGCGCTGTGGTCTACTATTGCGTGCTAGTATGTGCATAATATGAAAATAATTACATTAAAACAAAATAACAAAAGTGACGTTTTTGTATTTCGTTGATGCTTGGCTTGCTTAGGATTGTTTTTTTTACCAAGCCTCCACAAACATCATTATGATGTTCACTGCACAACTCTGCCCTGCACTTCCCTTCTCGACAAACGCAAATTGAGAGAGAGAGAGCTCTGTTCTATGTTCACTCGTGTGTTATACCACAGCAACAAGAATAACGACGACACACACGAAGAGAGAAAGAGAAAAGCATCTTCGGCTGGTGGACGCACGCTCGGTCACTTGTTCGTACGTCCTTTCGTAAAGTAAACACACACCAGTAAAGCATTTTTTATATCTCTCTTACTCATGCATTCTCTACGCTGCACGCATTTGATTGCTGTAACATTTTTTTTGGACTTATATTGTATTTACAGTGCGAGCATTTTGCATTTCGATGAGATGTAGATGAGATGCGGCTTCAATTTTACAACAACCACAGGGAAATTAGGTTTGTTGTTGCAAAAATGAAATGCGGAATCTATTCAGCATTTCGTCGAGATGCCGAATCGAAATGCAAAGGTGCTGCCATTTATTTATTTATGACAAAATACTGTCAACAAAAGAGTACATTAAAAATAATTAATATAAAGCTTTACAACTAATTAAGCAAAAACAAAATAAATCTGTCTCTGACCCGGTGGGGGAAATTTATTTGCCAAATAGCTATCTATGCCCCTACTCACAGCCATGTGTGGTCAGAGACAGACATTAGACACCCTATCCAAAATTGTGCGTCCAGATTCAGTCACGGTGGATGGAGAATCGTAGGTGTTGCAAGACCAGAGCGTTGATAGCGGTGGGCGAAATCTCAGGAGAAAGGATGTGGTAAATTTTGTTATAATTATCACATAATACACGAAATAGATCGTGTGAGGCAAAGTTAGTTACCTACCTGCAGCAAGAGGAGCGAAATTCCTAGTAGTACAACTAGGGACACAGAAACTGAGTTGACTCAAAAGCCCCGGCAAATCAACAATACCAGTAATAGGTTTATGAAGAAAGCTTATTCCAAAAGAAATTCGGCGATTACTCAATGAAGAAAGATCTATAAGATCTATAAGCCTGCTTGAGTAAGAAGGCAAACGTACACCAATTTAAGCCCCGAAGTGCAAAAAGAAGGAATTGCTTCTGTACAGACTCAATACGGTCTTGATGTATTTTGTATTGAGGGCTCTAGACGCACGAACAATACTCGAGTACTGGGCGGACTAGAGAGATAAAAAGAATCTTTGTAACATAGGGATCGTTAAATTCTTTAGACCATCTTTTAATAAAACCAAAAATACTTTTAGCTTTATTAACAGTTGAAGAAATGTGATGGTTAAAGCTCAGTTTAGGGTCAAAAATAACTCCGAGATCACTGAAGGTGAAGAAGGAGACACACGCTAATGAATTGTTGTCGATCGTGTAAGAAAGAAGATGAGGCTTCTGGCGCTTAAGTTAGTTTGTAGTAAAATTTGTATTTTTCCCGTTTCACACAATGAAACCATACTAAATGTTGCTGAAGAAGTTAATGCGTATGAATGTGGGAACAGTGTAATTGCCATTAAGAATTGTGAGCACACCATCACTACGACCTTCTGTAGAGAATCATCTGCAGTTATTTGAGAAATCACGCAATGCAGCACACGCCATTGTTAATAATTGACGACTGTAACATAATTATCAACGATGATACGGTTACCGTGAAGGAGAAAACTTCTGCAGAAAAAACTATAACTGGCTACCTACCTACTCACCTTTGACCAGACATTCACATTAACAAAACAAGTTATACAAACAGACGAAATTTCAGAAAAAGGACACCGGGAGATACTGAACATGCCGTTCTTGATCGTATGAACATAGACACACCGAAGAAGTGAAGATGAAACTAATAGCAAATCTGCTGTTATACTATCTGAAACTATACAGTGTAAGAGAAGGACGCAGCAGAATTGTCGCCTTCAGGATGTTATTGGCGGCTTGAGCAACCACAAAGTAGCTGACGGCATGTCTAAATATTACTAAGTAAGCGGAGGCACAATGCTATCAAAAGGAATTTCAGGTAGTTAGTTCTGAACAGAAACACATGATATAAAGAAGGCTCTTACAGACCTTAAATAACAAATTATTTATTGTAATAATAAAAAATATAAAAATAAAAGTACTTTCTCAATTTGTATGCAAATTAGTCCCTCATTTTTTGAGCTAGAGAGCTGAAATTTTGCACATAGGTGAATGTCAGCGATTGGTTCTGCGCCCATTGTCAAAATGGAACACAAATCCCTTTCTGTTGGCAAATTCTGGTCGCTTTTTCTTGATTGCTTCATTCAAACGGTCGATTTATGCACAGTAGAGGACTGAATTGACCGTTTTGCCACGTTCTAGCAGCTCATAATAGACAAATCCCTTCCAATCCCACCAAACACTCAACATATCCAGGCTTTAAAGTCGTTTGTTGAAGGTCACCGGCCTTTGACCATGATCGTTGCGTTGGATATTCTGGTATTTAATCCATTTTTCATCTCCCGTAATAATTCGCTTCAAAAATGGTTCTATTTCGTTATGTTTCAGCAACGTTTCACTGTTTGTTATACGGTCAATTAAATTTCTTTGACTTAATTCATGTGGCATTGAGTAGCCTGCTCTTTTTAGATTATTCCAAACTGACATATGGTTGATGTTTAATGCCTACGCTATTTCCTGACAGCTTCCGTGCCGGTCTTGATCCATCAGTCGCAAAGTTTCATCAACTTTTTCAGTGACAGGCCGACTAGTGCCACCATCTAGTGGCAAAAAACCGAGGTGACTTTTTGTATGTACTAGTCGGTCAGATAAATGTGAGAACCGACTACCGAAACACACGTAGTTACCACCGAATCACTTTAAGCCTGTCTGATAATAATAATAAATGCTTCCAAAAAATTTTAAAAAAATCCATACATCTGTGAATTTTTTGTTTTAAGTAGAATTTATTTTAAAGGTTTTTATTGTATTTTATACTGTACACATTTTTCTTATTCACTATCACTTTCATTCATTATTGTCGATAGCATTTCAGCCAAATCTTCAGCTTGATTCAAAAATTCATCCCTTGTTAAATGAACGTTTGCCCTTAAACTTTGGACGGATGAAAGTAAAGATTCAAAGTCTTCTAATTGTTGTTCCATATTACTAGAGCTGGTCATATGACTATCATTATCTGCAAAATAAGTGTGTTTTTCATTGGATTAGTAGTATTTTAATATTATTTGTATTAGATGCGTCATTTTTTAAAGTAATAGAAACGAAACATTAAATATGATCCCATTGAAGAAATTTTTAAACATTATATCGCAATTTTATTATTCCAACCGGTCAACACAATTTTTAAAATACCTATCAAATCAATAGAAAGCATACCATGGAAATCTCTTTCGCCTCAATTTCAACGCAATTCCAATTCACTGTGTCACAAAAATCTCCAACTGGCGATTCATCCGTTTTTTTAGACCCGTTTTGGTTATTAAATTTAAAAAGTAGCCACAATTGTAGTTAATTGTTTTCCACTGTAATCTGCATTTAAAGACTTCAACATTTCAGTTGTGTTTAGGAAAAATTTGCATTTTACAAAACCGTATTTAATATCTCAACAAAAAGAAAAAAGCAGCAAAACAACAAGCAATGCTGGACATGCCATATTGCTCGCATATAATTTTGGTCATTTTCGAAGATTCGAATTTGTTTGCAAACAATTTGTTGATAATATAAAATAAAGTACAAATGTTATCAATAAATATGAGATTTTTTAAATTTGTTTTAAAAATGTGTAGAATGTAATTAGTTTAACTAATAGTTTTAATAATAGCATTGGTGAAAGGTGAAAAAATGTAAGTACAATTATTTCATTAAATATACGTAAGTAAAATTGCATTTACAAATGCAACGAAGCAAATAACAAATAATTCTTACGTGGCGTCTGAATGTGACAGACGTCTACGCGCAGTCTTTTCCATTGATAACAGGCGTTTCCTTTCTATCTCAAGCGCAATAACCCTTGCAAGTCGCATTGTTCTTTGTATAAGTTATGGTTTTTGAAATTATTTTGTGTTTGTTACAAACGACAAGCTTGCCAATCGCACGAAACGCAAACAAAAAGCGGCCAGCTGTTCATTTGAACATCTATGCTCGAAGAATAAAAACCTTGTTGTTCTATGACACCGATGCTAAATTTAGGCTTTGAATTCAATTCATTTTCAATTTCTCTCGATTTCTGTGACACACCTGATATTGTTGTTTTTATAATATTTTTAGATTCAAGAATTTATTTCTTATTTAATATAAGGTAAGGTTTTCATCTTTGCAAAAGCGAGTGAGTATATTAGGTTTGAAACCAATTTCTATTTTACCACAATCACAAGTGTTGTTTTATATGATTCCTTTTTACAGAGGTGTCACAGATATCGCTTTCGCCTCAATTTCATTTTTTTTTCGATTTCTGTGACACCCCACCCTTGATACTTTAATTATTGAGTAAATAAATACTTGTAAACTAAAATTATGAAAATTTTAATTGCATATTTTTAGGCTTTGAAATCGCCTCAATATTGAGACGAAAGCGGTTTCTAGCACATACCCGACTATATCTTTTTTAAATTGAAGTGTGAATGTGAAGCGGATTGCTCGCTTTATGTAGCCCTTTTGTATTGTACATCTATTAAATTATAATTTAAGAGTATGAACTATTTTAATTTTACTTTTAAGCTAGAAATGTTGTACCATAAGAATTTATGTATCTACTCTAAAATATTAAATGATTTGCAAAATCTATGTTTAAAAAACAGTCAGGAGTTTCGTTTTTGGCACAAACGCCATCTTATATTAAAGGGACAGAGTTAAATAACTTTAAATTGATATACATTCATAAGTTATTGGTTGAAGTGTTAATTACCTTTATCAGTATGTAAGGGATTTACATTAGACCACATATTATTTTTCAACGCTTCAATTATTTCAGAGTAATTATCCGTTGAATTTTCTTCCACATTGTCAGCTGAGTCATCATTTAGTGATATTATATCAAATAAAAAATTCGATTTTATTTTTAGCTCTTCATATGAAATTTCCGATGATAAATCCGACAACTTTGAAGTGATCAGCAGTCCAAGTTCAATATTGTTATCTTTACAAAACAGTGTAATGCTGGATAAATGATCCAAAAATGATCTCTACATTTAAATAGTAAAATTAATATTGAAATATGGCACACGAAACATTTGTCATAGACAGTAACTATTACTGTAAGTATTGCATAAAACTAATTGTAAACTTGAATCAGTGCTCACCACTTAAGTTAAGTTTTGAAAATTTGGTTAACTTAATATTTACATAAATAATTTTAAAGACCAATATTAAATATTTTACTCACTTTAGATGGATCAAAATAAACAATAACAGATTCCAATCTTTTAAGAACTTCTGATTGAATGGTTGTTATATCAGACCATGGAATTAGGCTAATATTTGTTTTGTAGTACTTTGTCTTAATGTGACATTTATAACTTAAGATATTCGAAAACGTATATTTGGTTGGGGTTCCATCTTGACCAAGTTCATTACAAATATCTAAAACAAAAACAATAATAAGTATGCAATATTATTTTAAGTCATCTTTTAAATTTTCATATTTTTATTAAATATTTTAGTATTATAAAACCAGAAAGAAGGTTATCATTGGCTATGCCAAAAGATGTAATACTCTTCCTTCCTTGGAATCACTATATTCTCTCTGTTACAATTTGAGTAACAACAAAGAACACAGTTTGAGTATCAACAAAGAACACATTTTGAATATCAACAAAGAACACAGTTTGAGTGGTATTGTATTTTTATTGTAATTATACTCTTTATAAGTTTGTCATTTAATGGGAGGTAACCCTGCTGGTAACCCTAGGATCATAAAATTTACATGGCTGATGGATATGGAACAGAAATTATAGTGTCCAAATTTAAGTCAAGAAACAAAAAAAATTTTCTAATAAGAACATTAATTGAAGTGGGGGTTTGTATGGGAGGTACCCCTCCTGGTAATCGTAGGATCATGAAATTTACATGGTTGATGAATATAGATCAGAAACTTATAGTGTCAGTTCGGTAAGTTAAATCACAAAAAACTTTTTCTAAAACACTTATTTAAATAGGGATTTGTATGGGAGGTACCCCCCTAGTGGTCCGATTCGGCCGATTCCGACAAATGAACTACGAATGAAACCTATGTACCAAATTTCAGCTCTCTAGCTTAAAAACTGAGGGACTAGTTTTGATACAGACGGACATGGCTTAATCAACTCGTCTCATCGAGCTGATCACAAATATATATACTTTATGTGGTCTACGATGCCTCCTTTTGTGTGTTACAAACTTCATGACAAACTTATAATACTATTCACTCCCGTGAAGAGTATAAAAAGTTTTAAAATACTAATTTATGCGATATTTGGACAACCCATTTCAAACACTAATATTTTGACATAACTCTTACACACGACAATTCCAACATAATGATTTTTTAGTTAAAAATTGACCCCATAACTGTTATTTTCAGTCCTTGTAACAACATAGTATAAAGCAAATTCGAAATTCCATAACGTTTGAATAATGATTACTTCTAAACCACATAACAGATTATGATACTGTTTTCCCAGCCATTTATTGAAGAAAGGTTTTTATGTATAGTACTACTTTAATTATATTACATTATATCTATTATATTTTCAAGTTTTGCGCAATATACTGCATAGTTTGTTTTGAATAAATGAAATTAAAATTGTTTAAATCAATTATGCCAAGAATAAAAAATCAAAGGCAAAATTTTGGAGTTAAAATCAATTACACAGTCTCTTATATGATCAAACATCTCAATTGTAAATTTGTTTTGTTTTAATTCTAACGGCACTTTCGTATCGAACTAAAATTTGGACACTATAACTTTCTGATCCATATTTATCAAACATGTAATTTTCAAGATTTTAGGATTACCAGGAGGGGTAACACCCATTAAAATTAATGTTCTTATTAGAAAAAGTTTTTTGTTTTCTATATTATCGAACTGAAATTTGGACGCTGTAAATGTGTGATCTATATTCACTAACCATGTAAATTTCAAGATCCTAGAATAACTAGGAAGGGTACCTCTCATACCAAATTAAATGACAAACTTATAAAAGAAAATTACAACATTGTAAATTGCCATTCAAAACTGAGCTCTCATTTCCTACTCAAATTGTGTTCTTTGTTGATACTCAAATTGTAACAGATAGACTATAGTGATGCTAAGAAAGGAAGCATATCTGATATCTGGCATTTTTACCTTCTTCGGTTGGATGATACCCCGAGGATCGTGAAAAGTTTTACAACCTTCTTTCTGGCTTTACTTTAGTGTAATTGAGATTAAAAACACTGAAATAAAACCAAACAGAAATCATTTTACACAAAATGGACAATACATAGTATCTCAAAATACGTTTTTGACCAATTGCCACAAATGTAGATTATTTGTATTATATTGTATTGCGGCAAACAAAACAACGAAAATGTTTTTAATTATTGAACTACTTTCTTTGAACTTCACGCTTTACTATTGTGCCCTTAATAAATTTCTCACCTTCTGCAATGTGATTTTTAAGATATTGTTAATATAACATTGGGTTGTGCATGTTCGTCATGTACACTAGTCAGCTTGCCGTAACGCAATCAATTCGGCTTCAGCACCGCGTGCACTATATTTGCAACATAACAATTTTTAAGCCATCGAGCTAAAATTTGGTGCAGACAATACTTCTTGTTGTACAAAGATAAAATGACAAAACTAAAGTTCCCCTGATTACTGTAAGAGGTAAATCGAATTAAAAATCAGAAAGAAGGCTATCATTGGCTATGCCAAAGATTTAATACTCTTCACGCTCCTCCGGGTTGCACCAAACCTTCCTTTCTTAGCATCACTAAACTCTCTCTGTTACAGCTTGAGTATCAAATATGAGCACAGTTTGGGGGCACTTTATTGTACAATTACTCTTTATAAGTTTGTCATTTAATGTGGGTTTGTATGGGAAGTACCCCTCCTGGTAACCCTAGGGTCATGAAATTTATATGGTTGGTGGATATAGACCGATACGTCAAAAAACAAAGGTTTGTATGGGAGGTACTAATGGGAGGTAAAATAACAAAATAACAAATTATGAACAAAAACTTTCTCGTCTTAAGTAATTAAAACAAAACGTAACAAAACGATACACATAAGTATTGTTTGTCCATTTGAAAAAAAAAATTGGACCAAGATGATATAGATGCCGTACAAACTGTCCTTACGTACGTAGGCTTCACTGAGCCATGTTTAATAGTCTTTGACTGAGCCGAAATCAATCCATTGTGTTGTTTTTTCATATATTATTACTTTTAGCAATGTCGGTTGGTGTAACATTTCCATATGATAATATTAACACAGCTGGAAAATCGTCCAGACTTCCCGAATCTGGATTTTCACTGGACATTATATACAAATTTTAAAACAAACGTATAAATAAACTAGTTGACATTTGCTCCAGTTTAATTGATTTTAACTTTACAAGAAATGCAACTGCTGAGTGGTGAAGAAGACTGCAAACTTTCTGCAATTACAAATAAATATTACCGGAAGTAGCACAAAAGTTATCGAACATATTATTGAAAAATCAAGTTGCACAACTTATAGGCAGAATTATTTGAGCTTCATTTACACGTTGCCTGCCCAAGCAGTGTGGAAATGTTAGAAACGAACCAGGGCTGAATTCGGTGCAGGTGGGAACTCACAGCTAATAATAAATGGCAATGTTTTTGCTGTGTACTTTTTCAGGGTTGCATTTTTCACAAAAATGCTCAGTTAGCATTGCTATGAAATCATGGAACGAAATATATATATCAGACAACGTTGTCAAAATATTGTTTTTAGTGACGTAGCTATGCAGTTTAAGCAAGTAAAAAATGTTGTGTATTATCGTTATCCGATACGCCCGTTTGTAAATTCGTTACTTTTCAGCCAGTAATCTACTAAGTATAAATGAACGGAAAACGACACCAAAGAAGAATTTACTATAAGTCTGGCAAAAATGTTTGTCAAAAAGTATCGTATAAATCGGGTCTTAATATTTGCGGGTTGTTGTTGTTACGATACAATAAAAATATATTTCGCATCCACTAGCTTTCTGTCAGCTGAAGATCCCATTGACGCCCTATAAAAGTGAAATTTAATATTTTGGTATTATTTACAATAAATCATAATATTTCCACCAATGATTTTCTAAATTGCTATTGGTATTGCTTCGACATTACCAGTTTTTAAAAAACGATTTTATCCGTTAAATATGTAAATTTTATTAAAAAGTTATATTTTCCACTTCTTAAAAATGTGTGTTCGACTGCAAACATATAAAAATAAAATTCAATTCTCTATTCAAAAAACTTTCCATTTCAATATTACCACTTTTGGCAAAAATACCTTTGGCACAAAATAAAATGACACCGGTTCCGAAACTGTGTCATTTAAAAAAAAAAAACAGCAGCCCAAAATTGTGTCATTTCAATAAAATATGACACCGGTCCGAAATTGTGTCATTTTAAAAAAAAAATTACACTGATCCAAAATTGAACCATTTCAAAAAAAAAAAAAATGACACGGGTCCACGGGGCTTTTGCGTGAAGATCTTACTTTCGATCCAAAAGATAATAATAAGGCTACTGCAAATTTTGTAAGTATCGCAGATGACAAGGATGATGACCTCATAGATGAGGTAATAAAAATCATCTAATTTATAAAAATAAATTAATAAGATAAAAATTACAACATAATCTGTCCTGTTTTTGTGATAAGTAACTGGCGTGAAAACGTTTTTTTGAACAACTATTATTAAAGGTCGAAAGTCCAGATTTTTTCAATATTGAATATGAAATATTTGCACAGAAACTTATTTCTAGTCTTTGCCAAGGCAGGGCATTGACATAGAAAGTGACTCCTCTTCCTCTTCGTTTCCGCAGCTCCTACAATGGCTTCTAAACGGAATACCCAGTCTCTCCGCGTGCATCCCTACACACCAGTGACCGGAAAAACCGCTGTGAGCCTTGCGGTATCCGAGCGTCTTCTGGTAATGAGTCTAAAAGACCTATTTTCGTTGTAACAAGGCCAGGTAGAACGTACCGCTCTGCAAGAGTCAAGATCTTTTCACCGTCTGTTAGCCAGCTGGCGGAAAAATAGGAAGTTGCTCCTCTTGACGACCGCCAGGGGAATCGAGACCTGTTATGACAACGATACATCAAGAGAAGCACCAGAACGAGCCAATTCGTCAGCCTTCTCATTCCCCTCTATGGCCGGGAACCCATAAGAGAGTGATATCAGCTTGACGACTTAGCTCGCTCATCGTCGACCTGCATTCCTTAACGAGCTTTGACTTCACAGTGGTGCATTGCAGTGCTTTGAGAGCCGCCTGGCTGTCAACGAAGATAGCTATCTTACGACCTTCCGGTGCGTTATTTTTGGCCAGCCGACATGCTGCCCTAATGGCAAGGACAACCGCCTCGTCGGGTAGTCGGAAAGAGTGGTCCAAGCTTATTTGTGGTGAGTGCACCCCTGCTCCTACACTGCATTCCATCTTCGACCCATCCGTAAAGATTGAAATGTCAAAATCACTCTGAAAGCTGGTTTCTTTCCATTCCATCCTGGTATGAAATTTTACCTTGAAGTCGCTCTCAAAGCTATTGTGCGCCACTATATAGTCTGTTGTTTTCTTGAACATAGGATTATTAACCACTCCTAGTATATTGTAATGTCCATATGGTCGTTCTGCCCAGCAGCCGGTTTCTTTTAACCTGTTGCAGACCATGTTTTTGATATGGAGGTCAATTGGGAGAAGATATAGCAGCACATTGAGTGCTGCCGTAGGGCACGTGCGCATGGCTCCTGTGATTCCTACACATGCCAACCTCTGCACCCTGCTAAGTTTGTGCACTATGTAGCTCTTTCCTAGAGCTGGCCACCAAACAATTCCCTGTATGTAAGAATCGGACGCATTGTCGCTGTGTACATCCATGCTGTTATTTTAGGGCGTAGGCTTCATCTCTTACCAAGCAATCTACTGCAAGAGTAATAGGCCACAGAGGCTTTCCTAGCCCGTAGCTCTATATTGGATTTCCAATTGAGTTTTGCTTCCAGCATAACTCCCAGGTACTTGGCATTGTTGGAAAGATGAAGCTGTTGTCCATGCAGAAGAGGAAGGGGGAATACGAGAGGTACTCTTTATATTTCGGGAATAGCAAATAATAACAAACATTTTTAAATGAAAACGGCTTTATTGTTTTTCAAAATATTCACCATGATGATCAATGCACTTTTGCATTCGTTAAAACCAAATTCACCTGTTTGACGAGGTGTGTGAGAGCTCGCATTGTCATGATGGAGAATGATTCGTCTTTGGCAGTTGGTTTTGCGAATTTCTCTGAACACTTCCGGCAAAGAAATGGTCGTGTACCACTCAGAATTGACCGTCCTACGTTGCTCAAGCGGAACAGTGGCCACATGACCACTCGGCCGAAGAAACAGTTGACCATTTGCCTCGCAGTGCTACGGCGCGAACATCTTTTGTTGCATTTGGCTTGTCTTGGAACACCCACACGGTCGATTGCTGTTTTGTTTCCGGTCCATACGCATATATTCATGTTTCTTCACCTGTCACGATATCATACACGTCTTCTGATGGTTTACTTCAGTGATGACGAATCGAGCAATATGGGAAAATGCAATCCACAAAAGATGGTAAGTGAACACATTTAGTAATTACAATTCAACTTGACTGATTCGGCTGCTCCCTTCCTAATATTTGTGTTTCGTGCAGTATTAATGACACTGTTTAAGTTTGTAGATCCAGATGATGCACAAGGGAAAGTTGGGTTGTTGTCTTCCAATAGAAAATTGTGAAGAAGGCAGCACGTTTTTGTTATCAATTCGAATTTGTCAGCAGAGAGATTCATTTTATTTTGCAATATACGGACTCTGTTTGACAAAATGCCGAATGCATGCTCAACAACATGCCTCGCTCAAGAGATTCGAATGTTTAAAATCTTTTCATGATGATCTTTTGTTGCGTAGTATGGTAAACTTCGACTTTCCCCAATTATTTTGTCCGGAGGAAAGTTTGTTTCAGCGTTGTTTACTACTTTCTTGAGTTTGCTTCCAAAAAGACTGTAGCATCACTTCCTACATCTATAAACGTGAAGCGACAGTTTGCATCTACTAATGCCAGTAAAATAATGCCTTTGTAATTGTAATAGAAAGCACAGGGAGGCCTGAAAAGAATGTGCTTGCCGTCAAATGCACCTAAGCAATGGAAAAACTGCCATTTTATTGAAAAGTTTTCAGCGATGAGTTCCCATTCAGCTGTTGTTGGGAACTATAATGGAAGAAAAATTAATTGTTATTTTTATTTGCAGATGAATAGAGAGAGAAAATACTGAAGAAAATGGATCTCCCAACACCAGAATACAAATGGTTAGGAGATCTGATTACGTATAATGTGGGAAACATGAAAAATTGTCTTTAAAGAAGGAAATTTCTCGATTCATATATAATCGCCCAAGTGAATAAAGATGAATCATCTTCAGAGTCACAAACCACTATGTCACCTTTGCCGACTACACCAATAATATTGTCAAATGAGGTATTGCAACCATTCACAGCAATACCTCAAAAGAAAGATATTTTATAGTTTTATATCACCACAATAAAAGAAAGAAAAATACAAACCTTCATGTATGATGAAATAGTTGAGCATACTTTTGGAATTTCAATGACAAAAAAGGTTGAGACAACCGTGTTTGGTAATTGGTGCTTTGCTGAGATTCCCCAGTTACCAAATATCTCAGTATAGCTGCCAATTTTTTAGCTGGCCTTATAGCTTTCCTCATTAGCGTGTATGTTGTCATGTTTTATCAAGGATAAAAATTTGTTCAATTGAACTTTATTCATCCTAAGATTTTATCATTTTACAGCACTCTAACAAATTATACATGAATTCGTAGTCATCATTATCACAAATGTCCATATCCAGCATTAAATCCACCGTTTTCAATATTATGCTTGCTTTTACCAAACTCATTTTAAACAAAATTCATAACGAACAGAAATGAAAACGAATTAGAAATATGTAATAGCAAACAAGCAGAGCTGCTCTCGCACAATTTTTGTGTAATTCCGTTAATCATAGTATGTGAGTCACACGCATTCAAATTTCACTAATACTAATAACTAGCAGCGAAGGCAAAGAGGAATCGACAAAAATTGATCTCTCTGAATTGCAACAAATACTAATAATAAAAAAAAGTTACAAAATAAAAGGGGTCCCCATACAAGAAAAGTGTGCTCCAATATGCACTGCGCACAGTTTTAGACGCTTTGTTATTTATTTCGTTTCATATTTTGGTAATTTTTTTTGGTTGTATACTTAGGCAGTATGATTATTTCACTTTTGCTTTTGATATTTTTCACAATGTTGATATGCAGTATGAATACTGATTCTATCCTAAACATAAGTCAAATCAATCAATAATTTAATATTTGGAGCATTGAGCTTTTTGTCAATTTCATAATAAAACGAGAGCATATCAATTCTCTTTGCTTATTCATTGTGTTCTGAATTGCTCGAGTGATGCCAAAAATTTGTATTTTTTTTAATATCGAACTGTAATTTCGATACTTAAGTGTCTTTACATAGTATAAAGCAAAGTCGAAATTTCAAGAAGTTAGAATACTGATTACTTCTAAACCAGGCAACGTATTTTGATACGGTTTTCACTGTTAATTAAAGAATTTCCTTAAAAAGGCTTGCATCTTTACATAGTATAAAGCAAAGACGAAATTTCAAGAAGTTAGAATACTGATTACATCTAAACCAGGCAACGTATTTTGATACGGTTTTCACTGTTAATTAAAGAATTTCCTTAAAAAGGTTTGCATGTACATAAATAATTGATTTCATAATAAAAATAATGATGATTATTATCATTAATTATCCATATTTGCCATTCACTAAAGACAGCAACACTTTGTTTGACATTCACCAAAACAGGTTTTTGTCATTCACTACAACATCAAACAGCTTTTTTTTGGTTCACAAAACAGTTCAAAAAGTAATTCTTTCCCCATTTACCAATACTGAATTTTTATAATTTCACAGGTTGGCTTTGGGAGTCCCGTTATGTTCGCTTTTAAAATTAATGTAGTTGTAATAGTGTTATAATTTAAGGAAAAAGCATTTACTGCCACTACAGTATTGCAGCATTTCATTATTTTCACAGCAAAGTTTCTTCAAATGTGATTTTAGAATTAAATTAAAGTAATCATTATTATAATTGAAGCCTTAACATTATTATCATTTACGCCATACTATAAGGTAAAGGAAACATTTGTTTACTTGCAATATAAGGAAAAAATGTACAACATGATGACAATATTTTTAACGAAGCTTTGTTAGAATTAAACAAAGTAGTAGAAGTTCTTTCGGGTAAATCTATTAAAGATTTTGGACTGCCGATGCCTACAAATATAGCGAACTCAAATTTAAACAGTGAATACACAAGAAAAACATCCTATGATCAACCTATACTATTACAAATTATAGCTCAAGATGAACATCGCATGAACATCGATCAAAAAATCATACGATGCGTTATTAATATCGATTGATAGGAACGAAGAAAAAATATTTGATGCTCCTGGAGGTAAGTAAGTAAATATTATATACAAAGACATATTGTAAGCAAAATTTTGTTAAAAAATTAATTAATAAAATTTCTTGCTAGGAATACCAAAGCGACAGTTTTTAAATTGTACCCATGCAAAGCAGGGCGGGTTGCTAGTAAAATATAAATAAATAAATATAAATTTCAAGACCTTAAACTAGAGGTGGCAAACTATCGATGGTACTATCGATAGTATCGAAAGATTTTTTTTTTTTTGACTATCAATCAAAGACTATGAAATTAAATAGACTGGACAATTCGAGTTCGAAAAAATGCGGGTTCGATGCGACAAAAAAAATTCCACTCTCGAACCTGATCGAACCTGCAGAAAAACTCAAAAAAACATGACCATTTTTGATGGAGATGAACTTTTCATAACGCGGTCGCAAGGTGTGCTGGCCCCTTAAGAATTAACATGTTTTTCAACTTTTGAACTGGATTATTGGGAAAACGGTCAATTTTGCGTCCCGAAACTTTATTTGGGGACACCGGGACGGAGAACCGAAAAATGGGACGGTTGATCACGTCACTCATAACTAACATTAGAATCGGAAATATGTATTTTTGTATGTAAATCGTTGGAAAGATCATAAAAAACATTTTTGCACACATAAAATGAAGAAAGGGTATTCAAAATCTTAAAGTTGCCACCAAAACGAGGTGTGCCGGTGTCGTAGAAATGGCCGTGTTTTCTGTGAATACGTCTTTGTTTTTGCTTATACCATAGGTGTTCAAAACCAGAAAAGTAATCAATAATTACTATTATCTTATCTATCAGGTATGTCACAGAAATGGCTTTCGCCTCAATATTGTGGCGATTTCAAAGCCTAAAAATATGCAATTAAAATTTAATAATTTTGGTTTACAAGTATTTAATTAGTGAATATTTAACGTATCAGGGGTGACACAGAAATCGAAACAAAATTGAATTTGTTTTTTGAGAGTATAAAAATGTCGCTAATGTTGTAGGTGGGTGTGTACACAAGTGGGAACTTAGCAGCGAGCTTTGCTGTTAAATGTGCATTTTCATTGCCTTTGATGCCAGTGCGGCTGGGAACCTAGATAAGTTTTATTTTTCGAGAATTTTGTATTCAGTAGGGATCTTATTATTGAGGCGTAGTAGTTGTGGTTATTAACATTGGCTATAGCCGAAAAAGCAGAAAGTGAGTCAGAGCAAATAGCCAGGTAGGCTTACGTATACCAATGTTTATAGCTTCATGGCCTTTAATGATATGATCGGTTGACTGTAGATAATAGAAGTTCGCCTCTCCTCAAGATTTTATTTTAGTGTGATCAAAATGCTATAGATTGATGAGAAGAGTGGTGTGATGACTGGTATCTACATACTTATTTTTGACCTTTTAGTACATTACCTACATCATTATTATGTTTCTTTACAAAATGAAACCTATTAATTGAAAAAATTTTTTACCTTTTTATTTTTAAAATTGTTTTGGTAATCTACGTTCAATTACGCAAATTTTAAAGAGGTCTGCCGTTAAGGAAAACGTAGCTTTAGCAGCATTTGCACATTCATAATATATCAAATGTGTCTACAGCACAGGCATAAATCACGTTGCAGATCGCATGATGTAAGCATGAATGTTCTAAATATTAAGCATAATTGTGGTAAATTCAATGAAAACAGAATACCGTTTTAAAATCATTACAACTCCAATATCCACAGTATCACCCTTGTAAATATCACCCGTGCCGTAATGCTCTCCTAAATCGACAATGGTCTCACTATCTTTGGATGGTGTCCTAAGTCTCACTTGTCTCACCACTAAACCCATAGCTGTACGCCATTCAATCAACGCTTTCCCCACATCCCCTACTGACTGCATTTTATCGGATGATGGGTGACCCAGCATAGCGGAAAGTACTCTACAACTTATTCCCAAGCTTTGCTTGACATCCAACCGTCTGCTACATATATGTATGTATATATAAATGTGCCCCTACTATCAGACGCTGCGACCGTTATGTACGCATCTATTGTAGATTTGTCATCGGAAAAATTCTCCAACTTTACGGACCCCTCGCCAGTCTGGTTCGCATTGCGAACTTCTCAATCACCCAAATATCATCACCAATATTCATAGTTTAGCTAAGAACGTAACTATCAGCTCCGAATACTTAACACGTTTCCTATGCGAAAAACATAATCTGAAAAAAGTTGCCTTTTTTGGTGTCTATAACCAAAACAAAGAACAGATGTTCAGAACACACCAGAAACATTGCACTCAATTAAGTTGCATTAGCGACTAAATCAGAACTCATAGTATATGCCACACAACCAGAAACAAGTAATTTAGCTTATTTCTACTGTTGGCGGCAATGGGAATGTCAAAAGTTGTAATTCACATTTATTTCTCTGTTTAAATTTTAAGTCGTTTTTATTCTCTTTGATTTGTTGCAAGAAAACAAAAAAAATTTTGAAAATAGCACATAAAAAACAGTTTTAAAAAACTGTGTATTTCTGACAGAAACAGTACCAGAATTGTTGTTTCGTTTATGGTGCCGTTTCATGCGACAACATAGCTTAACTCACACATATGTATTATCACTAATACAATCAAACCGAATTTTGCATCAGCTGCACCGTGTATGATGCCTGGTAGCTCGAAACGAATAAAATCGATTGTTGATTCGTGATAATATATATATCTATAAATCACTTGCTCTTCTGAATTTTGTCAGTAATTTCTAATAAGTGAAGAATTTCGATTTCATTATCATATTGAAATATAAATATAATATCAGTAATGCTCTAAACATTGAGGAGCATAGAAGTGCGACTAACTGCTTATTGCGATAGTGATTCGCGACAAATAGTCCTTATCAGAAAATTTAATAAGCAAACTTGTACAGAGAAGAAGTTATAATAATCAAAAACAAGCCTTAAAAAAAAAATTTTCGTAAGATCTAAAACGCTAACAACAACACATCAAACAGTTAGAAACTAAACATCAGGTCGCTAGTCCTTAAAAAGACAAGAACAATGTCTCGTCCACCGAACATGAATAAACTCTTTACTCCTAATGCAATAACAAATAATAATAATTCAAAATACATCGTTATTCATAGAACTGATGATAAAACCTTTGAATTGGTCTCACCATTCTTAATCAAAAAAGTTATTGATAATACATGCGGTGGAGAAGTAGAAGAATGTAAAACAACAAGAGCAGGTAATCTACTCATCAAAACAAAGGACCTATCACAGGCACTTAAACTTAAAAAACTTACAATTTTTGGTGACTTCCCAGTCTCAACTTACGAACACAGAACAATAATCTTTTCCAAAGGAATCATTTACTCAAACGAGCTACGTAATATTCCCGAAGCCGAAATACTCTTCGAACTTAAACAACAAAATGTCACCGATGTAAGGAAAATTATGAAGAAAGTAGACAACATTCTAAAAGAAACTGGCCTAATCATAATCACATTTGCATTACATTGCCCACCAGAAAATATAATGATCGGATACGAGAAGGTGAATGTGAAGCGATGTGTGCCACTCCCTCAGCGCATTTGTCAGAGAACTAGAAACAAGTAATTTGGACTTATACTTATACTATTGTCAGCGGCAATGGGAATGTCAAAAATTTGTAATTCAAGTTAATTTCTCCGTTCAGATTTCATGTATTTTTTTTCCCATTGATTTTTGGCCATAAAATACTAAAAATATGTAAAAAAAAAAAAAAGATGGAGGTGTCATGGGACACCCTTATAGAGCGAAGCTCTTTCGTTGGGGGAAGTAAAAAATTTAATTTAAAATTGTATAATTGGGAAAGAACAAATTTGAGGAACTGTAGTATTTTTGTGAATTCATATATTGTTTCATCGTAGTATTAAAGTTTAATTCATTATGATAATTTAACAATAATATATTTAAAGTGAAATAAATAAATAAATATGTATAAATAAAAATTCACTAAAATTTGATTGTAAATTCAATTTTCAGTACATTTTATAATATACTACGTTTATAAGACGGCCGAAACGGTTTGCACTGACTCACAACAGGTTTTATTTAGTTATTTATGCGTGCGACGTCTTATGCTCTTGTTGAAATCGAATATGTATCTCAAAATAAGGTTTTTCAAAATCACATTGTACAAGACAAACGTTCAATGTATAATCTTTTTCCTGATTTTTAATAACATTTTGCAATGCAATGATTTTTAAATCTATAATTCACAAAATCATTGAGAAAATGATAATAAATCACTGGTCGTGCCATGTCTTGTTGTAGATTGAAAAGCTTTATTGTTCATAGCGAAATTAAATTTTTCGATGAGAAATGTTTTCATCGGTTCTGACTTTTCTTCTGCAAAATTGACTTGACATAGACGTCAACTTCAAAAAGGAGAAGCCTTTATAGCTTTTCAATAGTGTGCAAATGCAGCTTTTCTCTGAAAGCAAATGCAACTTTTATGCGGTGACTGTCTTCCTATTTTTTTGCCGCCAACAGTAAACAGCTGGCAATGTTACAAAACAATTTTAAGAAACAACAAGAAAGGAGGTTATTATTGGCTATGTCAAAGATTTAACACCCTTCACTTTCAGCCGGATTGCATTCAATCGAGCGGCGACAATGTCAGATATCAGATATGCTTCCCTTCTTAGCAGCACTATATTCTCTCCGCTACAGTTTGAGTATCAAATGTGAGCACAGATTGAATGGCACTTTACAGTTGTGTATGTACTTTTTAATTTGGGTTTGTATGGAAGGTACCCCTCCTGGTAGCCCTATGATCTTGAAATTTACATGGTTGATGAATATGGAAATTTTGAATATCAGAAACTTATGATAAGGATGCAATAGGTTATGGTAACAGAAGTAAGAAAAAAATGTTTGACTGACATTTATTTAAAAATCGTGAAAAAAAAACCGATTCGATCGTGGTTTTAAAGGCCTTTTAGACGGTCAGTTCAGTCTCAGTCCATGTTATCGCTTCCGAAATCGAAATAGACTGACAAAATGCTTGTTTTTACACGATCAGTCCAAATCTTTACTATTGTCAATCGTTTCAGTTATTTGTAAAACACTGAACACTATTTATTTACATATTGTTCAAATTTATTTATTGAAAAGTAAACCTTACGACCTATTCTCACCCCTACCAGATATACAAAAAAATTGGTGGAGACGTTTCGGAGGAGTTCGTACACTAACACCGTGACCCGAGATTTATATATGCTAGAAGATATACTTATATATGTATATAGAGAGATAGATATATTTATATAGATATAGATTTGCATCAAATTTTTGAAGCTAATTAAATTTTTATTCATGTCATATGTACATTTGAATATTTATACAAATTAAAATTTTTCAAAAAACTGATAGAGAGTGATTCCGCTCATCATAGACATTTTTCGCGTAGTTTACCTGAAAAAAAATCAGAAAAGTTATTTATATGAGGACTGTTCAATCAGTCCATAGAAAATCTGATAGATGCCGCTCGTAGCAACGAAAACGATCCAACGATCCATCCACCCATCACTAAATAGCGGTTGAAGTCTGAATAATATTGTTGTGTATTTAAAACCAGATAGAAGGTAATCTTTAGCTATGCCAAAGTTGTGATACTCGTTACGCTCCTATGAATGAGCATTCAGAAAAACTATATTATTGATTTGACTTGCGTTCATACTGATTTCAATACACCAATAGTCGCATTTCTAGCGCCATCTACATATTACAAATGGTATATTAAGAAGCTATACGATCCAGTAATCCTAGTATCTTGGTATTTACGTACTTGGTGAATATGGATTAGGTACTCATTGTGTCTAAATTTCAGTTCGACAAAACAAAAAACAAAATTTTTTTTAATGAGGACATTAATTTGAATTTGGGCTTGTATGGGAGATACTCCGCCTAGTAATCCTCAGATCTTGAAATTTACATGGTTGCTGAATATGGGCAAGACACTTGTAGTGTCCAAATTTCATTTAGAAGAGACAAAATCAAAAAAGTTAAAAAAATAATAATTGTCATTAATCGATGTTTTGGTAGTCGATACCCATACCTAAGTCAAACCTATTGATTGATTCAAAAATATATGTAAAGGTAGATTTTAGGTAGGCAATTATTTAAATGTTTTTCCCATTTTCGGAATTGCAGTGAGCAACGCATATTTCGCCTATGTTAGAAATATCAAGGCCAATAGCTCAAGTGAATTTGGTGAGTATGTCCATATATGAAGTGACAATGTGTTTATCTTGAGTATTATGATAAAAAGCTACTCCATTACTGTTACCGATGAATTCAAGAAAATTTTTGGAGACGGTTTGTAGAATATTGTTTTGTAACCTTTTTAATTGTAGCATTAGATCCTCTCGATGACTTGTAGATCTCTTGTGATGTTTATTTTGTTTTTTTGGGGCATTCAGAGGTGTTCCTGTTCTACCAATCCAAAATTTCCAGATGTCGATAGTATTTTCTTAATTAACCATAGATAAGCCTTGAATCTTTGTTGGTTGGTTTGTTGGTTTCCGTGGCTGGCTCGTATTGTCCACTACGAGCCACAATTAGCACTAGAGTGCCGTTTTGATACCACTTCCTCACCGAACGCAATCAGTATTACTAAATCCAGCGCTTCTGTCGAAACGTTGTTAAAGGCTCCTGATATGTCAAGGAAGACACCTATGGCTACTCCCCGTACTGTATGGCCCTTTCTATCTGCATCACAACCTTATAAAGCGCTGTCTCAGTGGACTTGCCTTTCGTATAGGCGTGTTGGTCTCTCGATATTAGATTCGGTGAAACCTTTTCCTTAATATACGAGTCCAATAGTCTTTCAAACGTCTTTAGTATGAATGAAGTGAGGCTTATTGGCCGATAGTCCTTTGGATACAAGCTCTTACCTGGCTTTGGTATGAATACAACCCTTGAGAGTCTCCAGTTCTTCGGAACATAATTACACCTCAGGCAATTCCTGAAGATTCCTTTAAGCCATGGTGTCAGTACCGCACAACCCTTTTGCAAGAGCGCAGGAAAGATGCCGTCTGGTCCTGGGGATTTAAAGGGTTCAAACGATTCAAACATTAGTACAGCCAAGAAGGTGGGCTTCTATAAGAGTCTCCAGCGTTTCCTTTCCGTCTTTGGTCCATTCGCCTGTGTCCTTGCGGATTAGTGAAGGGATTATAGGAGACTTGGCAAGTATTTTCCGAAGTCTCGATGCCTCAGAAGTCTTGTCCAAATTACCACAGAAGATCTGCCAGGATCTCCGCTTGGCTCTCCTTATCTCTCTTTTGTATAGCGATAGTAGTGTCTTATATTTTCTCCAGCACTCTTCACAATCAGCAAGTTTGGCTAGCTTAAAGAACTGTCTAAGTTCCTGTCTTTGCTTACCACCGTCCTTATTCCACCATGGGGGCTTGGATTTGCGTCCAAGTCTCGTAGGAAGGCAGGATTTATAGTAAGCTAGAAGGATTTTAGATGTTATGAGTTCTGTCACAGCCTCAACGTCGCTGCTAGTAGTGATCTGAGGAACATTTCTTAGGTATCCTTTTAACAAGCATATAGGCCCCAGTTCGTATTTCTAGGGTTCCTAAATATGTCTTTCGTTCTTAGTGGGATCTTTATATACACAGTGACTCTTATATAACTATCATCGGAGAAGGAGGGTTGCTCAAGCACCTTCCAGTCTAAGATCTGCATATTGTCACCGTAAAAGAGAGTGATGTCCAATACATCCTCCGATGTTGGACCCTTATAAGTAGGAATATTTCCCCTATTTGCTATACTTACATTATACTGTAATATATAGTTAAAGAGGTACTCACCATGTTGGTTGATGTCCTTACTTCCCCATTGAGGGTGGTGTGAATTAGCGTCTGCACCTACCACTATCCTCCATCCACGTTGACCGGCCTCCTCCATGAGATCTTGTAACTCTATGGGCGGTGCCTCGGCGTCGTGTGCCATGTAGCAGGAGGCAAGGAGTCTGGGCCCTTCGTCCCCCTCTACGACAATCACTGTCAGATCTAATCTTCCTTACCGTTGCAGCGTGAAAAATTTTGTAGTTATTCGACCTCAATCCTGAGGCCTTGTTCCCGGAGGATAGCCAGGGCTCTTGGATCAGGGCCACGTCATAGCTGCCTTCCTCTAACGTGAGGAGCAGCTCGCCCGAAGCCGCCTGACTGTGATGGAGGTTTATTTCCAGAACTTTCCCCATAAGGTTCAGCAATGCGTTGTACGGATGTAGCTCTAGTCGCCGACACTCCATCTGTCCCCTCCATCTTTCCTTCCCCGTGTGCAGCTGAAGGGTTTCAGTAGAGTTGGTCACCGATTCGAGTCCGAGATCCCTCTCTTCTTCTCCCGCTTCCAGCGTGTTGACGTTACCAACCTTCGCGTGACGTTTCTTGAGGCACAGGTATACACTAGCCGTTCCCCACGACATCTTCCCGTGACGCTGGTATAATATGTCCTCTGCCTCTTTGTTTATTTGGAGGATCAGATCCTGATTGCCTTTCTTGTCTGGTTTACTGGTGTGAAGCAGTTTCCAATCGATAGTTGGAAGTCAGGATTCTGCCGCCGGAATAGTAGTAGAGTGACTTCTGGTTTTAACGTGTTAGGTACTCGTACCTTGGCATGCGGTACACACGGTATATCATTTCTATCCACTATATCCAGCTTAGCGCCTTCCCAAAGTCTTTCTATCTTGGGAGCAACCTCCGTCATCCACTTCAACGTTAGCTCATCGTTACATTTTAGGATCTTAACTCCCATGTACCACCCTGCTCCTTCAAACGAGGGCGAGGGTTTGTCGGGTTCATCCGTCAGCCTGTTAACGATGGCATTTAGAATTTTTGCATCCACCTGTCTCCATTGATCTGCCGTCATCTGTCCATTCGGGTGATTCCGGTCAATGAGCGCTACGATCAAGTGCCGTTTAGCTAATTCATTCGTCAATTGGTTTGTCAGGTTTTTGTGTGCGAAGACGTGTGGCCTCAGGCTTTTCCTTATCCTTAGACCGCTGTCTTTTCGGCTCTTTAATACTCTTCGCAACATTCTCCTCAATTTTGTTCACGAAGGCAGGATGCGTCGTCGCATGTTTATCACTCTGCGCGAAGTGCTCTCTACCTTTCGTGACAGTCTCAGTTGCCCATTTAAGGTCCTCCCGTTCTTTGGACGAAAGAGTCACCTTAGTTCCCAGGCGTAGTTTTATTTTCACAGCTGCCTTATATTGAGCAAGTGCCTTCAAGCTTTCCTTACTGGGCCTCTTCTTCGGCCCACTCCTGCTAACGGATGTGGTACCTGGCGTCGAGGCCTTTGGGGAACTCAGAAGCTCTTCCTCGGCAGCTGTGTTAATGATGGCTAACCCCTTTTTTGTCTTTGTGTTTGCAGTAACATTACAACCACTATAACCTGCTCCCGTTACAGTAGAGGTTTGGCCACTGGCGACACGGTTCATAAAATCCCCGTGCCCGACGGTGGTAGCAGCCAATTCACTCACCGACGTTTGAACTGATATCTCAGTTCGTGTATCAACATTATCGATCTCCATATGAGTTTTTTTTGGGGGTCCCTACCCCTAGCATTTTATTCCTACTGCCAGGAACCTCTTAGCAATGACCTTTGTACTAGCTCCCCTATCCCTCCTTGGGGTAACATGTGAAGTTATCTTCCGAGAAGATACAGGGAAGTTCGTACAACGGTCTTGGCTAGGCACCACCTGCTTGCATTGCTGCAAATCAGGCAAACCTAGCAACACTGCAAACAGTGGTACCCACTGCCCAGTCGGCACCCACGGGGAGGGTATAGCTGGAGGATTATCGCCGACCTTGATTAACCATAAATAAACCTTGAATCTTTGTTGGTTTGCTGGTTGGTTTCCATGGCTGACTCGTATAGTCCACTACGAGCCACAATTAGCACTAGAGTGCCGTTTTGATACCACTTCCTCGCCGAATGCAATCAGTATTACCAAATCCAACCTGTCGAGTTTATGTGTTTGAGTAAATCAACGGGCATGTGACTGAATAGTCCGAGAGATTGTCAGTGAAGTATTTGCCCAGAAACTTATTTCTAGTCTTTGCCAAGGCTGGGCATTGACATAGAAAGTGTGTCTTCTTTTCCGCAGCTCCTACAATGGCTTCTAAACGGAATACCCAGTCTCTCCGCGTGCATCCCTACACATCAGTGACTGGTAAAAACCGCTGTGAACCTCGCGGTATCCGAGCGTCTTCTGTTAATGAGTCTACAAGAACTATTTTCGTTGTAACAAGGCCAGGTAGCACGTGCCGCTCTGCAAGATTCAAGATCTTTCCACTGTCTGTTAGCTAGCTGGCGCAAAAACAGGAAGTTACTCCTCTTGACGACCGCCAGGGGAATCGAGACCTGTTCCGCCATCGATACATCAAGAGAAGCACCAGAACGAGCCAATTCGTCAGCCTTCTCATTCCCCTCTATGTTCCTATGGCCGGGAACCCATAAGAGAGTGATATCAGCTTGACAACTTCGCTCGCTCATCGTCGACCTGCATTCCTTAACGAGCTTTGACTTCACAGTGGTGGATTGCAGTGCTTTGAGTGCACATTCCTAATATATCAAATGTCTCTGCAGCACAGGCATAAGTCACGTTGTGATCGCATGATGTAAGCATAACTGTTCTAAATATTGAGCATAATTGTAGTAAATTCAATGAAAACAGAATACCGTTTTAAAATCATTACAACTCCAATATCCACAGTATCACCCTTGTAAAAATCACCCGTGCCGTAATGCTCTCCCAAATCGACTATGGATGGTGTCCTAAGTCTCACTTGAGGAAGGTATAACCCCTAATCCCGTAGCTGTACGCCATTCAAACAACGCTTTCCCCACATCTCCTATTGCCTGCATTTTATCGGATGATGGGTTAACTTACCCAGCATAGCGGAAAGGATTGCGGAAATTACTCTACAACTTATCACCAAGCTTTGCTTGAAATCAAACCGTCTGTGTATATATAAATGTGCCCCTACTATCAGACGCTGGGCACGTTATGTACGCATCTATTGTAGATTTGTCATCGGAAAATTCTCCAACTTTACGGACCCCTTGCAAGCCTGGTTCGCATTGCGAACTTCGCAATCGCCCAAACATCATCACCAATCTTCATAGTTTAGCTAAGAACGTAACTATCATTTCCGAATACTAAACACGTTTCCTATGCGAAAAACATAATCTGAAAAAAGTTGCCTTTTTTGGTGTCTATAACCAAAACAAAGAACAGATGTTCAGAACACACCAGAAACATTGCACTCAATTAAGTTGCATTAGCGACTAAATCAGAATTCATAGTATATGCCACACAACCAGAAACAAGTAATTTGGCTTATTTCTACTGTTGGCGGCAATGGGAATGTCAAAAGTTGTAATTCACATTTATTTCTCTGTTTAAATTTTAAGTCGTTTTTATTCTCTTTGATTTGTTGCAAGAAAACAAAAAAAATTTTGAAAATAGCACATAAAAAACAGTTTTAAAAAACTGTGTATTTCTGACAGAAACAGTACCAGAATTGTTGTTTCGTTTATGGTGCCGTTTCATGCGACAACATAGCTTAACTCACACATATGTATTATCACTAATACAATCAAACCGAATTTTGCATCAGCTGCACCGTGTATGATGCCTGGTAGCTCGAAACGAATAAAATCGATTGTTGATTCGTGATAATATATATATCTATAAATCACTTGCTCTTCTGAATTTTGTCAGTAATTTCTAATAAGTGAAGAATTTCGATTTCATTATCATATTGAAATATAAATATAATATCAGTAATGCTCTAAACATTGAGGAGCATAGAAGTGCGACTAACTGCTTATTGCGATAGTGATTCGCGACAAATAGTCCTTATCAGAAAATTTAATAAGCAAACTTGTACAGAGAAGAAGTTATAATAATCAAAAACAAGCCTTAAAAAAAAATTTTCGTAAGATCTAAAACGCTAACAACAACACATCAAACAGTTAGAAACTAAACATCAGGTCGCTAGTCCTTAAAAAGACAAGAACAATGTCTCGTCCACCGAACATGAATAAACTCTTTACTCCTAATGCAATAACAAATAATAATAATTCAAAATACATCGTTATTCATAGAACTGATGATAAAACCTTTGAATTGGTCTCACCATTCTTAATCAAAAAAGTTATTGATAATACATGCGGTGGAGAAGTAGAAGAATGTAAAACAACAAGAGCAGGTAATCTACTCATCAAAACAAAGGACCTATCACAGGCACTTAAACTTAAAAAACTTACAATTTTTGGTGACTTCCCAGTCTCAACTTACGAACACAGAACAATAATCTTTTCCAAAGGAATCATTTACTCAAACGAGCTACGTAATATTCCCGAAGCCGAAATACTCTTCGAACTTAAACAACAAAATGTCACCGATGTAAGGAAAATTATGAAGAAAGTAGACAACATTCTAAAAGAAACTGGCCTAATCATAATCACATTTGCATTACATTGCCCACCAGAAAATATAATGATCGGATACGAGAAGGTGAATGTGAAGCGATGTGTGCCACTCCCTCAGCGCATTTGTCAGAGAACTAGAAACAAGTAATTTGGACTTATACTTATACTATTGTCAGCGGCAATGGGAATGTTAAAAATTTGTAATTCAAGTTAATTTCTCCGTTCAGATTTCATGTATTTTTTTTCCCATTGATTTTTGGCCATAAAATACTAAAAATATGTAAAAAAAAAAAAAAGATGGAGGTGTCATGGGACACCCTTATAGAGCGAAGCTCTTTCGTTGGGGGAAGTAAAAAATTTAATTTAAAATTGTATAATTGGGAAAGAACAAATTTGAGGAACTGTAGTATTTTTGTGAATTCATATATTGTTTCATCGTAGTATTAAAGTTTAATTCATTATGATAATTTAACAAAAATATATTTAAAGTGAATTAAATAAATAAATATGTATAAATAAAAATTCACTAAAATTTGATTGTAAATTCAATTTTCAGTACATTTTATAATATACTACGTTTATAAGACGGCCGAAACGGTTTGCACTGACTCACAACAGGTTTTATTTAGTTATTTATGCGTGCGACGTCTTATGCTCTTGTTGAAATCGAATATGTATCTCAAAATAAGGTTTTTCAAAATCACATTGTACAAGACAAACGTTCAATGTATAATCTTTTTCCTGATTTTTAATAACATTTTGCAATGCAATGATTTTTAAATCTATAATTCACAAAATCATTGAGAAAATGATAATAAATCACTGGTCGTGCCATGTCTTGTTGTAGATTGAAAAGCTTTATTGTTCATAGCGAAATTAAATTTTTCGATGAGAAATGTTTTCATCGGTTCTGACTTTTCTTCTGCAAAATTGACTTGACATAGACGTCAACTTCAAAAAGGAGAAGCCTTTATAGCTTTTCAATAGTGTGCAAATGCAGCTTTTCTCTGAAAGCAAATGCAACTTTTATGCGGTGACTGTCTTCCTATTTTTTTGCCGCCAACAGTAAACAGCTGGCAATGTTACAAAACAATTTTAAGAAACAACAAGAAAGGAGGTTATCATTGGCTATGTCAAAGATTTAATACCCTTCACTTTCAGCCGGATTGCATTCAATCGAGCGGCGACAATGTCAGATATCAGATATGCTTCCTTTCTTAGCAGCACTATATTCTCTCCGCTACAGTTTGAGTATCAAATGTGAGCACAGATTGAATGGCACTTTACAGTTGTGTATGTACTTTTTAATTTGGGTTTGTATGGAAGGTACCCCTCCTGGTAGCCCTATGATCTTGAAATTTACATGGTTGATGAATATGGAAATTTTGAATATCAGAAACTTATGATAAGGATACAATAGGTTATGGTAACAGAAGTAAGAAAAAAATGTTTGACTGACATTTATTTAAAAATCGTGAAAAAAAACCGATTCGATCGTGGTTTTAAAGGCCTTTTAGACGGTCAGTTCAGTCTCAGTCCATGTTATCGCTTCCGAAATCGAAATAGACTGACAAAATGCTTGTTTTTACACGATCAGTCCAAATCTTTACTATTGTCAATCGTTTCAGTTATTTGTAAAACACTGAACACTATTTATTTACATATTGTTCAAATTTATTTATTGAAAAGTAAACCTTACGACCTATTCTCACCCCTACCAGATATACAAAAAAATTGGTGGTGACGTTTCGGAGGAGTTCGTACACTAACACCGTGACCCGAGATTTATATATGCTAGAAGATATACTTATATATGTATATAGAGAGATAGATATATTTATATAGATATAGATTTGCATCAAATTTTTGAAGCTAATTAAATTTTTATTCATGTCATATGTACATTTGAATATTTATACAAATTAAAATTTTTCAAAAAACTGATAGAGAGTGATTCCGCTCATCATAGACATTTTTCGCGTAGTTTACCTGAAAAAAAATCAGAAAAGTTATTTATATGAGGACTGTTCAATTAGTCCATAGAAAATCTGATAGATGCCGCTCGTAGCAACGAAAACGATCCAACGATCCATCCACCCATCACTAAATAGCGGTTGAAGTCTGAATAATATTGTTGTGTATTTAAAACCAGATAGAAGGTAATCTTTAGCTATGCCAAAGTTGTGATACTCGTTACGCTCCTATGAATGAGCATTCAGAAAAACTATATTATAGATTTGACTTGCGTTCATACTGATTTCAATACACCAATAGTCGCATTTCTAGCGCCATCTACATATTACAAATGGTATATTAAGAAGCTATACGATCCAGTAATCCTAGTATCTTGGTATTTACGTACTTGGTGAATATGGATTAGGTACTCATTGTGTCTAAATTTCAGTTCGACAAAACAAAAAACAAAATTTTTTTTAATGAGGACATTAATTTGAATTTGGGCTTGTATGGGAGATACTCCGCCTAGTAATCCTCAGATCTTGAAATTTACATGGTTGCTGAATATGGGCAAGACACTTGTAGTGTCCAAATTTCATTTAGAAGAGACAAAATCAAAAAAGTAAAAAAAATAATAATTGTCATTAATCGATGTTTTGGTAGTCGATACCCATACCTAAGTCAAACCTATTGATTGATTCAAAAATATATGTAAAGGTAGATTTTAGGTAGGCAATTATTTAAATGTTTTTCCCATTTTCGGAATTGCAGTGAGCAACGCATATTTCGCCTATGTTAGAAATATCAAGGCCAATAGCTCAAGTGAATTTGGTGAGTATGTCCATATATGAAGTGACAATGTGTTTATCTTGAGTATTATGATAAAAAGCTACTCCATTACTGTTACCGATGAATTCAAGAAAATTTTTGGAGACGGTTTGTAGAATATTGTTTTGTAACCTTTTTAATTGTAGCATTAGATCCTCTCGATGACTTGTAGATCTCTTGTGATGTTTATTTTGTTTTTTTGGGGCATTCAGAGGTGTTCCTGTTCTACCAATCCAAAATTTCCAGATGTCGATAGTATTTTCTTAATTAACCATAGATAAGCCTTGAATCTTTGTTGGTTGGTTTGTTGGTTTCCGTGGCTGGCTCGTATTGTCCACTACGAGCCACAATTAGCACTAGAGTGCCGTTTTGATACCACTTCCTCACCGAACGCAATCAGTATTACTAAATCCAGCGCTTCTGTCGAAACGTTGTTAAAGGCTCCTGATATGTCAAGGAAGACACCTATGGCTACTCCCCGTACTGTATGGCCCTTTCTATCTGCATCACAACCTTATAAAGCGCTGTCTCAGTGGACTTGCCTTTCGTATAGGCGTGTTGGTCTCTCGATATTAGATTCGGTGAAACCTTTTCCTTAATATACGAGTCCAATAGTCTTTCAAACGTCTTTAGTATGAATGAAGTGAGGCTTATTGGCCGATAGTCCTTTGGATACAAGCTCTTACCTGGCTTTGGTATGAATACAACCCTTGAGAGTCTCCAGTTCTTCGGAACATAATTACACCTCAGGCAATTCCTGAAGATTCCTTTAAGCCATGGTGTCAGTACCGCACAACCCTTTTGCAAGAGCGCAGGAAAGATGCCGTCTGGTCCTGGGGATTTAAAGGGTTCAAACGATTCAAACATTAGTACAGCCAAGAAGGTGGGCTTCTATAAGAGTCTCCAGCGTTTCCTTTCCGTCTTTGGTCCATTCGCCTGTGTCCTTGCGGATTAGTGAAGGGATTATAGGAGACTTGGCAAGTATTTTCCGAAGTCTCGATGCCTCAGAAGTCTTGTCCAAATTACCACAGAAGATCTGCCAGGATCTCCGCTTGGCTCTCCTTATCTCTCTTTTGTATAGCGATAGTAGTGTCTTATATTTTCTCCAGCACTCTTCACAATCAGCAAGTTTGGCTAGCTTAAAGAACTGTCTAAGTTCCTGTCTTTGCTTACCACCGTCCTTATTCCACCATGGGGGCTTGGATTTGCGTCCAAGTCTCGTAGGAAGGCAGGATTTATAGTAAGCTAGAAGGATTTTAGATGTTATGAGTTCTGTCACAGCCTCAACGTCGCTGCTAGTAGTGATCTGAGGAACATTTCTTAGGTATCCTTTTAACAAGCATATAGGCCCCAGTTCGTATTTCTAGGGTTCCTAAATATGTCTTTCGTTCTTAGTGGGATCTTTATATACACAGTGAAACTTATATAACTATCATCGGAGAAGGAGGGTTGCTCAAGCACCTTCCAGTCTAAGATCTGCATATTGTCACCGTAAAAGAGAGTGATGTCCAATACATCCTCCGATGTTGGACCCTTATAAGTAGGAATATTTCCCCTATTTGCTATACTTACATTATACTGTAATATATAGTTAAAGAGGTACTCACCATGTTGGTTGATGTCCTTACTTCCCCATTGAGGGTGGTGTGAATTAGCGTCTGCACCTACCACTATCCTCCATCCACGTTGACCGGCCTCCTCCTTGAGATCTTGTAACTCTATGGGCGGTGCCTCGGCGTCGTGTGCCATGTAGCAGGAGGCAAGGAGTCTGGGCCCTTCGTCCCCCTCTACGACAATCACTGTCAGATCTAATCTTCCTTACCGTTGCAGCGTGAAAAATTTTGTAGTTATTCGACCTCAATCCTGAGGCCTTGTTCCCGGAGGATAGCCAGGGCTCTTGGATCAGGGCCACGTCATAGCTGCCTTCCTCTAACGTGAGGAGCAGCTCGCCCGAAGCCGCCTGACTGTGATGGAGGTTTATTTCCAGAACTTTCCCCATAAGGTTCAGCAATGCGTTGTACGGATGTAGCTCTAGTCGCCGACACTCCATCTGTCCCCTCCATCTTTCCTTCCCCGTGTGCAGCTGAAGGGTTTCAGTAGAGTTGGTCACCGATTCGAGTCCGAGATCCCTCTCTTCTTCTCCCGCTTCCAGCGTGTTGACGTTACCAACCTTCGCGTGACGTTTCTTGAGGCACAGGTATACACTAGCCGTTCCCCACGACATCTTCCCGTGACGCTGGTATAATATGTCCTCTGCCTCTTTGTTTATTTGGAGGATCAGATCCTGATTGCCTTTCTTGTCTGGTTTACTGGTGTGAAGCAGTTTCCAATCGATAGTTGGAAGTCAGGATTCTGCCGCCGGAATAGCAGTAGAGTGACTTCTGGTTTTAACGTGTTAGGTACTCGTACCTTGGCATGCGGTACACACGGTATATCATTTCTATCCACTATATCCAGCTTAGCGCCTTCCCAAAGTCTTTCTATCTTGGGAGCAACCTCCGTCATCCACTTCAACGTTAGCTCATCGTTACATTTTAGGATCTTAACTCCCATGTACCACCCTGCTCCTTCAAACGAGGGCGAGGGTTTGTCGGGTTCATCCGTCAGCCTGTTAACGATGGCATTTAGAATTTTTGCATCCACCTGTCTCCATTGATCTGCCGTCATCTGTCCATTCGGGTGATTCCGGTCAATGAGCGCTACGATCAAGTGCCGTTTAGCTAATTCATTCGTCAATTGGTTTGTCAGGTTTTTGTGTGCGAAGACGTGTGGCCTCAGGCTTTTCCTTATCCTTAGACCGCTGTCTTTTCGGCTCTTTAATACTCTTCGCAACATTCTCCTCAATTTTGTTCACGAAGGCAGGATGCGTCGTCGCATGTTTATCACTCTGCGCGAAGTGCTCTCTACCTTTCGTGACAGTCTCAGTTGCCCATTTAAGGTCCTCCCGTTCTTTGGACGAAAGAGTCACCTTAGTTCCCAGGCGTAGTTTTATTTTCACAGCTGCCTTATATTGAGCAAGTGCCTTCAAGCTTTCCTTACTGGGCCTCTTCTTCGGCCCACTCCTGCTAACGGATGTGGTACCTGGCGTCGAGGCCTTTGGGGAACTCAGAAGCTCTTCCTCGGCAGCTGTGTTAATGATGGCTAACCCCTTTTTTGTCTTTGTGTTTGCAGTAACATTACAACCACTATAACCTGCTCCCGTTACAGTAGAGGTTTGGCCACTGGCGACACGGTTCATAAAATCCCCGTGCCCGACGGTGGTAGCAGCCAATTCACTCACCGACGTTTGAACTGATATCTCAGTTCGTGTATCAACATTATCGATCTCCATATGAGTTTTTTTTGGGGGTCCCTACCCCTAGCATTTTATTCCTACTGCCAGGAACCTCTTAGCAATGACCTTTGTACTAGCTCCCCTATCCCTCCTTGGGGTAACATGTGAAGTTATCTTCCGAGAAGATACAGGGAAGTTCGTACAACGGTCTTGGCTAGGCACCACCTGCTTGCATTGCTGCAAATCAGGCAAACCTAGCAACACTGCAAACAGTGGTACCCACTGCCCAGTCGGCACCCACGGGGAGGGTATAGCTGGAGGATTATCGCCGACCTTGATTAACCATAAATAAACCTTGAATCTTTGTTGGTTTGCTGGTTGGTTTCCATGGCTGACTCGTATAGTCCACTACGAGCCACAATTAGCACTAGAGTGCCGTTTTGATACCACTTCCTCGCCGAATGCAATCAGTATTACCAAATCCAACCTGTCGAGTTTATGTGTTTGAGTAAATCACCCGGGCATGTGACTGAATAGTCCGAGAGATTGTCAGTGAAGTATTTGCCCAGAAACTTATTTCTAGTCTTTGCCAAGGCTGGGCATTGACATAGAAAGTGTGTCTTCTTTTCCGCAGCTCCTACAATGGCTTCTAAACGGAATACCCAGTCTCTCCGCGTGCATCCCTACACATCAGTGACTGGTAAAAACCGCTGTGAACCTCGCGGTATCCGAGCGTCTTCTGTTAATGAGTCTACAAGAACTATTTTCGTTGTAACAAGGCCAGGTAGCACGTGCCGCTCTGCAAGATTCAAGATCTTTCCACTGTCTGTTAGCTAGCTGGCGCTAAAACAGGAAGTTACTCCTCTTGACGACCGCCAGGGGAATCGAGACCTGTTCCGCCATCGATACATCAAGAGAAGCACCAGAACGAGCCAATTCGTCAGCCTTCTCATTCCCCTCTATGTTCCTATGGCCGGGAACCCATAAGAGAGTGATATCAGCTTGACAACTTCGCTCGCTCATCGTCGACCTGCATTCCTTAACGAGCTTTGACTTCACAGTGGTGGATTGCAGTGCTTTGAGTGCACATTCCTAATATATCAAATGTCTCTGCAGCACAGGCATAAGTCACGTTGTGATCGCATGATGTAAGCATAACTGTTCTAAATATTGAGCATAATTGTAGTAAATTCAATGAAAACAGAATACCGTTTTAAAATCATTACAACTCCAATATCCACAGTATCACCCTTGTAAAAATCACCCGTGCCGTAATGCTCTCCCAAATCGACTATGGATGGTGTCCTAAGTCTCACTTGAGGAAGGTATAACCCCTAATCCCGTAGCTGTACGCCATTCAAACAACGCTTTCCCCACATCTCCTATTGCCTGCATTTTATCGGATGATGGGTTAACTTACCCAGCATAGCGGAAAGGATTGCGGAAATTACTCTACAACTTATCACCAAGCTTTGCTTGAAATCAAACCGTCTGTGTATATATAAATGTGCCCCTACTATCAGACGCTGGGCACGTTATGTACGCATCTATTGTAGATTTGTCATCGGAAAATTCTCCAACTTTACGGACCCCTTGCAAGCCTGGTTCGCATTGCGAACTTCGCAATCGCCCAAACATCATCACCAATCTTCATAGTTTAGCTAAGAACGTAACTATCATTTCCGAATACTAAACACGTTTCCTATGCGAAAAACATAATCTGAAAAAAGTTGCCTTTTTTGGTGTCTATAACCAAAACAAAGAACAGATGTTCAGAACACACCAGAAACATTGCACTCAATTAAGTTGCATTAGCGACTAAATCAGAATTCATAGTATATGCCACACAACCAGAAACAAGTAATTTGGCTTATTTCTACTGTTGGCGGCAATGGGAATGTCAAAAGTTGTAATTCACATTCATTTCTCTGTTTAAATTTTAAGTCGTTTTTATTCTCTGTGATTTATTACAAGAAAACAAAAAAAAATTTTGAAAAAAGCACATAAAAAACAGAGTTAAAAAACTGTGTATTTCTGACAGAAACAGTACCAGAATTGTTGTTTCGTTTATGGTGCTGTTTCATGCGACAACATAGCTTAACTCACACATATGTATTATCACTAATACAATCAAACCAAATTTTGCATCAGCTGCACCTGGTAGCTCGAAACGAATAAAATCGATTGTTGATTCGTGATAATATATATATGTAGGAAATGAGAATAAGAGAGAGTTGAGAGCTACGCGCAGTGGTCAGCACTACTGAGAGTGAGTGCGCTAAGTTGATGTTGTATGTAATTTGGTGGTGGGTTTTGTGTGTTGAGTAAGAATACAGAAATAGAGAGTGAGAGAGTTGATGTTGTGTGTAGTTTGGTGGTAGGTTTGGGTTTGGTTAGCGCAGATCATTTAATCGTTGTTGGACGGTCAACCAAGGAAGTAGTTGTTGCGCGATCAACTCGTTGTGGGGTGTGGTCGTGAAGAGATAAGCGAATATAAAAAACTGTAAATTAACTACATATTTGAAAATGTAAAATAAGTGAATAAAGACATATATAAAAATGTAAATAAGTAAATAAAGACATATATGAAAATGTAAATATATAATTAAAGAAATAAAACAATATACTACATATAAGAAAATGTAAAAATCATTATAATTAAATATATAATTAAAGAAATAAAAGAAAAAGACTACATATATCTATAAATCACTTGCTCTTCTGAATTTTGTCAAACAGTTAGAAACTAAACATCAGGTCGCAGGTCCTTAAAAAGACAAGAACACAAACCAGTTTCTCTCTAGTAGATATAAAATTTTGTTTTTCTTTTCATTAAACCACCTACCTATCTCTCCTTTTCTTTTCTTTGAACTTAGCTCAAATTCTTAAGTTTTGTCGAGCATATAACCCCTTCCTGCCTTTCGTACAGGAACATATATGTACCAGAGGCACGAAAGAGATAAGATGCATCAGTTTGAATTTCAAAAATCAGACGCCAGATTCGTACTCTACATCCCTAAAACTTATATTCATATTTGGGATTAAGGGATGAGGGTGGTTTTTCTACACTTTCCCCAGGGTTTACAACATTCTAAGTGTCATTTTTCGATTCAGCGAGGTCAAAACTGTCAGAAAGTTATAATCATACAATCCCCACTCAGGCCAATTTTGACCGATTTTGTGCATCATTCTTTCTCTTGCGTAAGGATAATTTACGATGTTGTTTAAGTGGATGAAGAATAATAAAAGAAATCATGCAAAATGAATTTATCGTTTAAAAGCGAGGCAGATGTTGGAGGAAGACAAGATAGTTGTACTATTTTGTTGTTTAATGTATATTTTACAAAACTTAAATATCTAAGCTTGTCAATAGAATCAATTTTTTTGGAGCTACATAATTATATAGCTAGAAGCTATAGAAGATTACTTACTATGTACTGTTCTTAGTATCACAGCCTGTTATTGCATGTAAAAATCAAATATGTTGTTGAGATTTTGGATATGCAGATAAATACATTTTTCTTGGTACTTAAGCTTTTCCAGGTTTTAAAAGTAAATAATTTTTTCAATTGAAGTTTCTGCAGCCAGTAGTATTATATGCAATTTACACCAAAGCACATCAACATTGATGTGCCTACTGATACGTTTCAGATTCGACAAGAACCACAATGAAAATGACGTCATTCAGGGGTTGTGATGGGGATCAATAGTCGCATCAAGAACTGATGTGCCTTGATATGAAAATTAATAATGGTCTCTCTAGACATTTCTGCAGTGCTGCCAAGTTTTTTTGTGTTTTTCCACCTGTCGCATCACTAAACAGCAGCTGATGGCTCAAAACATTGTTAAGTAAATAATAAATTGTCAATTTTTTTAAAAGAATTTAATAAAATAAGTATCAGGAATGAAAAAGGGAATTGCAAGAATTATTTGCATATGTTGCAAAATGTTCTAAATCATGTATTTTTCACAAACTTTTAGTTTTTATTTAACCAACGTGCTCGCAAGTTCCACGTGTGTGTATAACCAAAACAAAAAACAGCTGTTCGTGATGCAAAATATCCGGTGTAAACGGAAAACCCCATCAACGTGATGTACTTTGGTGTAAATTGCATATTAATCAACATCTTAACCAACAATGATAACTGTATTTGTTCCATTGAATTTTTCTATTGCTGTTTCAATTAGGAGGGCATCACCGTCATTATCAGCTTGTTTCATTAAAATGTTCGCAGCTATAAAATGTTCACATAATATTGAAATTAAGCGATACTTGTGACTATGTATTTAACAAATTGTTGTTGGCTTGTCATAAATCGATCAAAAACGACATAAGAAGTTTTTGTAGTCCGATGACTTTGTTCTGCAGCGTTCATATTTTTCTTGTAATTAGTACAACCATCAAATGCTATAATCACGCTATGAACAAAATGTCTATGTAAATCCTCCATCGATGATGTAAGCAGCATTTGTATTGTCAATTTCAATGCTCTCTGATTGAAAGTAATCATAAATAGGTGACTCCTGAGTTTTACGCATTGCAATTGCATCCAAGAGTGATAATGGGTAGGTGGATAACTCATATTCAAAGAATTTTTCAAGTTCATTCTCAAATGTCTCAATGATTCTCATGCGTTGAAATAATAACAAAGGACCTATGGGTATCGTATCATCATGAACTTTTAAGGTGCTACTCATAGTTAAAAGAGAACGCGTTTTTTTTTCCCAATAGTCGAAGTACATTTGTTTTGTTTCTTATTATATAACAATACATTAAAAATAAAAAAACACTAATACTTTTTTTAACATTGAAAAGGGAGTTTATATTTGACAAATACGAACATTTTCGAATTGTCAGTTTGAAATGTTATGGAAGGCTTGGTTTATTTTTGAGTACTACTTGCGGCTGCCCCACTCTCGCGAGATACCGCAACGTTCCTCGCAACAACCCAAGACCAACACAAATAGAGCAGCTACGTTAAGTCCACTGGTCTGCTCCTTTTTAGTCTTCTACGTCTTGTTAATTCGTCTGAAGGAATGTCAATCATTTCAACGTTGGAATGTCGTTCTAAGGTGTTATGGTATCTTCTACTTTCATTGTTGATTTCGTCGTGCACCATTTTTACAACGATGTCTTTATGTATGTAATAATTTGTTATGTACCAGTCAGCATTAACTATTGCTCTAAGGATTTTAGATTGTTGTCTTTGTATAATATTTACGTTTGTTTTCTTGGCAGTACCCCATAGTTGTATGTCATTCGTCCATATGGGCTTAATTACAGAAGTGTAAAGTAGTAATTTCCCATAAGTATTAAGTTTTGAATGTCTGTTGAAAAACGGATATAACTGCCTGAATTTTAGTACAAGTTGGTCTTTCTTTTTCTGGATGTGATATTTCCAAGTCAGTTTGCTGTCAATATGCATGCCCAGGTACTTGCCACGTTGCTTAATGGAATATCAGTACCTTTTATTTTTACTTGTCTTGGCTGATAAGCTGTCCGGAAAGTATATATCACTTGCAATGTTTTCACTTCGTTTATCTTAATTTTCCATAAATCAAACCAAGTGCATGTTTCGTCCAATATTGCTTGCAGCTTATCTATTGCCACATCAAGCTTTTTGTTTGAGCACATAAGAATAGTGTCGTCAGCAAAGGTGGCCACCATTGTCGAATTGTCTTCTGGGATTGGAATGTCAATTGTACATATAGGATAAAGTAAGGGCCCAAGCACGCTTCCCTGTGGAACTCCAGCTTTTATCTGCCTTAATGTAGAGGTTTCGTCCTTACACCTTACATAGAAGTAGCGACTATCAAGGTAGGCCCTGGTGATATCACAAAGATCATTTGGTAGGATAGTCTTAATTTTTTTAAGGAGTTCGGCGTGTCAAAAGCTTTTTCTATGTCCAAAAAAACACCTACACAGTATTTTTTGTCGTCTAGATCTGATAGTATCTTGTGTGTCACTCTGTGGACTTGCTGTATTGTGGAGTGACGTTGTCTAAATCCGAATTGGTGATCAGGTATAATTTTGTTCACATCCAGTATTGGTTGAATTCTATCAAGCAAAAGTCGTTCAAATATTTTTGATAATGAAGGCAGAAGGCTTATTGGCCTATAAGATGACGTCAAAGTTGGATCTTTGCCCGATTTCGGTATAGGTATTATTTCAGCTATTTTCCATAATGTCGGGTAGTGCCTTAGTCTTAGTACTGCGTTAAACAAGTTTCTTATGTACACGGTGTCTGATGAATTTTGCTACATTAAGAAACTCAAATAACTTTTTTTTTAGTGTATGGAATTCATTTTTATTTTTTTCAAGTTGAAGCTCATTAAATTTTATTAAATATAATTTAATTAGTTTTAAAAAGAATTGAATTTAAATGCCCCCCTGCTCGTTGACACATGTGCGGCATCTTAGTAAAAAGTTGTTCATTGCTGCTTGGAGAGTTGCGACAGGAATAGCCGCAATTGTTGCCCGAATGGATTGCTTTAGTTCATCCAAATTTGTCGACTTTGTTTTGAAGACTTCTTGTTTGCATAAACCCCACAAGAAAAAGTCAGGTGCAGTAAGGTCAGGCGACCTGGGGGGCCAACGGAATTCGGAGTTTCTTGAAATAACTTTATTAGGAAATTTTCGTCGCAGCTCAGTCATAACAGGCTGGGCTATGTGAGGCCTTGCCCCATCCTGTTGAAACCACACAGAGTTGAAAGGAATTCTCTTTCGGCGTAGCTCTGGATAGACAAATTCTTTCAGCATTTTCAAATAACGGTCTCCAGTAACCGTAACGGTGTGACCATTTTCTTCGAAGAAATAAGGCCCGACAATACAGCGTGAAGAAACTGCACACTACACTGTGACGCGAATAGGATGCAATTCCGTCTCGTGGAGTATCTGTGGGTTAGAAGTACTCCATATTCGACAATTTTGTTTGTTCACATTGCCGTTTAAATCAAAATGGGCCTCATCAGACATGAAAAGACAGTTTAACATGTTTTGGTCTTTTTCCACCATTTGAAGGATCTGGCAAAATTCCAAGCGAATAGGCAAGTCTGCTGCATTCAGTTTGTGGACCATTTCAATTTTGTAGGGAAATAAATTTAAATGTTTTTGCATTATTGTTTGCAAAGACTGTCCGCTGACACCAATTTGAGCAGATAAGCTTCTTGTTGAAACCCTTGGATTGTTTTGTATGGCTACAGCTACAGCAGCGATCGTTTCCTCCGCCCGAACTGAGGGGCAAGGCCTTCTTGCGACTGTTCCTTGCTCAGCAAAATTATTCACCAGTCTCATTATGGTCCATCTGCTCGGGTGATCGCCGCTAAACATCCGCCTGTACTCTCTCTGAAGCAAAACTGCGGACTCCAGTGCGTGATACCGGCGGACTATCCAAATTCTTGTTTCGGTGTCCCAGTTATCCATTTTAATAAATTTTAAAGATCAATCAAAATAAAACAAAAAAGGAGATCTTAAACTTAAAAAGAAAAAAAAAGTTATTTTTTTTTTTTGGTAGCGGCTTTCATCAGCCACCCTGTATATAATTGCATTTGGAGGAAGCTCTTTTAGTAATTTTCCAGTTATTTGGTCATATCCTGGAGATTTTTTGTGACTAGTACGCTTTTCAATGCAGTGTCTTATTTCGTTAGCTGAGATTTTTCTTAATTTGTATTGCGGTGGAGGAGTCCTGTTAGTAAGATTAGCGTTGCTGTTAGTTTGGTTTTCAGTAAAAACCTTTTCATAATAGTCAGCAAGTTGGGAAGCTTTGTCAGAGTTGGTTCTAGCCTATGTCCCATCCGACTTTTTTAGTGGCGGCTAGTGAATGGTGCGATTCGTTAAGTCTTTAGCTGCTTTCCACAAAGACTAATTAGTGTCAGACGTTGGAGTTAATGATTTTAGATATTTTTCAAATTGTTCATTTTTCCCAATTTTAAGTCTGGCGTTCAGGTCTTTAATCGCTTTGTTAAGTTTTGCTTTATCATTTGGAGCTCTCGTCCTTTGCCAATCTTACGTAGTTTGTTCTTGATCATAATAAGTCTTTTAATTGAGTATGGGATGTTATAGTTGTCCTCTGTTGGTTTTAGTTCGGGTGTTGCTCTATCAGCTGTTATAATGTCATTTAAGTGTATGATGGTTTTTTCAATATCGTCTAATTCCTTAAGGGGTACATTTATTGCTAGGTTGATATCAATGAATTTTTTATAAGAGTGCCAGTCAGTTCGTTTATTATACATCTTGCATGGGGACAAAACATTTTTTATTGAGCAATTATAATTAATTTGGATCGGAGAATGGTCAGAAGAAAGTTCTAATCGAGAGTCAAATTCATAATGTGCCATATTCATATTTATTATTACACAAAAGTCAATTAGGTCAGGTATCTTTGTTCGATCAGTTGGCCAATATGTGGGCTCTTCAGTACTCAAATGCGTTCCTCCAATCATTTGAATTGCACATTGTAAAATTTTTTCTTTAGTATTTGTCAACCTTCATCCCCAGTTTACATGTTTGGCATTATAGTCTCCTGCAGCGATGAACCTTTGGCCAAGCTCAATAAAATAGTCCTTAAATTGAGCTGTTGTGATTGTGTCTAGGTGGACAATAGATAGCTGCTACTGTTAAAGATCCATATATATCTTGCAGCATCAATTTGATCGACTGTATGTGTGCTTGTTGATAGTTTTCCAGTTCAACGTGTCTTATATTATTTTTAATAATAATAGGAAAACCACCATGACCATCCGGATGATTTGTTCCATATATTTTATAGCCGGGAATGCTTAGGTGGTTATTTGTAAGGTGAGTTTCCGATATTAGTGCAATGTCAACTGAATTCTCATTTAAGAAAAGTTGGAGTTCTGAAATATGTTTGTGTAGTCCGTTCGCATTCCAAGCAATTATTCTGAACTTATTGTCCATTTTGTTTGTCAAGCTTTGTTACTAAAATTGTTATAATGTTCATCATGTTAGCCATTTGTTGGATTAATTCCTTCATCATTGAGGAGCTCCACCACAAAGAGCACATTTTATTTTCTTTTATGAATCCATTTGACAGTCAATCGTGCTGTGTTTTCCCGCACATTTAACACAAACAAGATCTTTGGTGCAGTAGTTTCGGGTGTGTCCGTATTTTTGGCAGTTAGAACATTGCACTATCGTTCTCTTACTATGGGGGGCCTCAAATTGTATTTTGGTGTGAAGTAATGTAGTTATGTTATAAATGTTTTTGTTGTTAGGGCTGGCTTTAAGTTCGAGTAAGAACAGGGGAAGTGACTTATTTAAGAATATAATTTTTCTCTATAACTTCATTAATAGCATTAATGAGAGTATTAATGTCTTCTACCCCCTGCACATAAATAGGCGGTGGCTTGTTAACTTTAGGAGGCTGTTTGGTTTCGTTTTGTGCATTACGATTTGTGGACTTAGGATCTTTGCCGTTGTTATCATCTTTTTCTGCTAGCAGTGCGAACATATTGCTAGTATTAGGTTTGCTCAACCAGTAATCCTTTAGTTTTGTTTGTGTATTTTTTTGCAAATTGCTTTTGTACTTTTTGTTATTGTTTTCTTCTATTGATTTGCCTGGGGATTGCGTTTTACGGTTTCTTTTACAAGGTTTTAACTGTTCAGAACGTTGTTGTGTTCAGCGTTTTATTTAAATATTATTAAATGTTTGGCCAGTCATTTTAATCCTTCAAGCTTTTCCAACTTCACGAGCATAATGACAATTAAAAATAATTTTATTATCACCGACGCCTTCACTAGCAAATTACAACCACTATGTTTGTAGGTATCTTGAGTGAGCTCTCTCATTGTGAGCGACTTATCCATATACATATATGTATTTTCATATTCTTTGATAAGAGACTGAGAGTACCATATTCATATTTTTACTTACATTGAACGTCCGATTAAATATACAGGCGGTGTAATTAATATTAGTAGTGGTGCCAAATGTGTGCATATTATGTAAAATACAAAATCGTTTAACCTTCAAATGGCGATAACTCGGGATTGGTGATTCGTAAGAGAAAAAGTTTTAAAAGAGTTTATGTAGAGAATTGTATGATCTTCAGTATTGCTCGATAACACTTACAGTTTACGAGAAAAATGTGAAAAACCAAAATCTGTAACCTTTGACCTTGAATAACTTTTGTGCCACCCTCGGATCAGTGGGGACTTTTCACCAATTATCAGCTCTATGCGAATTATTGCAAAGTTAAATGCTATTTTGACTGGACTAAATGGCAATAAGAGAACAAAAGGAACATAGAAAAGAATATGAGTTAACCGGATAACTCAAAAACACATCAGTGTTTGCGAAGGTAGTAGAAATTAAGTTTTCCAAATGTTTTGTGTGAACGTAGAAAGGTTTTCAACAACAAAATGCAACGAAACTGTTTTTGTAATTTTGGGATTGAGAGCGAACACAATTTCGTGAGCGACTTTTTCTCTTTTAGATGTGTATACTAGACTATCACTAGAGCGTGAATGCGTTCAAAACGCATTTTGAATCATTCACAGCAAAATGTGTTTCAGTATTCATTCGTTCATTTTTAGTGGATGTGAATGTGTGATGTGTTTCATTTCTGATGTATGAATGTCACTCACATTCATGTGTTCTTATCTACACAGATTGTGAATGAAGCTAAATGTTGGTATGAGTGTATATGGTTCATGGAATTTTTTGTGTATTTTACAACTGTATAGTGAATGTGATCCCGTCGCTCACATCATAATATAGCACCACTTGACCCAATAAGTACAACAAAAAATTTCATCAAAATCGGTCCAGCTGTTCTTGAGTTTGGCGCTTACCAACACTTTTAGCGATTCATTTTTAGGTTTCCGTACCCAGAGTTAAAAATTAAAGGGGTCCCCATACAAGAAACGTGTGTTCCAATATGCACTGCGCACAGTTTTAGAAGCTTTGTGATTTATTTCGTTTCATATTTTGGTCATGTTTTTTTTTTTTGTAGTATACTCTATGAATATTTCGCAAAAGCTTTTTGTCAATTTCATAATAAATGCATATTCATTGTGTTTGGAATTGCTCGATCATTGAGTTATTGAATACATAATTCATTTTTACGGCAAAAAATCTTTTACGGTGGTACGGAACCCTCCGTGTGCGAGTCCGACTCACACTTGGCTGATTTTTATATATATAGAGATTTTGCTATTCATATTTAAAAAAATCACTTTGTTCATATCAATATCACAATACCTCGCACTTCGACTCTTCAAGCAACAATGTATTTGCACACAAACCCATTTCAATTCATTCCAACTCATTTCAATTTATTGGCTTATCAAATAGAACTGTAGGAAAATTGAGTGATAAGAATCGTGATATTATAATAATTTGGTTGAAATTTCTAATATACATACTTGTATTGTGGAAGAAAACGGCCAACAAAAAAATCAATCTTGACGCCACCTAATGACAATAAAACTATTATAGCGAAACAAAATTATTTCTTATTTCTGCTTTGGCTATGACTATTCACAAATCACAGGGTGGAACTTATTATGCTATTGTTTACGAATACGAACATCCTAAATATTTTTATACTCTTCACATGATGGACATGGCTAAATCAACTCGTCTCACTGTAGGTTTAATAAGAGTAACAAGGTTTCTGGGTAAAGAACCAGGGGCTTGGTGCTCAAGACCGTCCATACGTGGTGAGGAGTCACATCCTGCTAGAGGTGTCCCTGCTGTTGACGGAATATGGCGGATCTAGAGAGGTAAACTCGATAAAACCCGCAATCCCGGGTGTATAACAACCGTGCCAATGGAATGAACGACACTGTGTGAGTGTGTCTGATAACGGTGGATTCCGGATACCTGGCGACCTCCGGTTTAAGCTTTAGCCTTGCCGGGGTACAGGGGGCTATGCCCCGAAGGACCTACTCTCCCCTACACTCGTGGGACCAAAAATATGAACAAAAATAATAAAACTAATAGCAATAACACAACAGAGCCAGGAACTAGTCACCGCTGACAGCGGGCAAGCTGTGGCGTCAACAACAGCAGCAACAACTACGTCGGTGGCTATCGGAAATAGCGCCAAACCTACAGAATCGGTAAAAACGGCAAAAAGCGCTAGTAATAGTGCACCAAAGCCGAAGAAAGGCAAGTCGGAAGCAATGGTCAGGAAGAACCTGTACAAGAATCAAGCTTAGGCAAGATCGCCAAAAATGAGGAGATGAAGTCACCAACGGCGGTAAGAACGTGTTGGAGAAATGGGGGGAGATTGAGCCCAGGTTAACAGAGTTGGTGATCTGATCTCTGATCTGTGTTCATGTCCACCAGGATTCGACTCTTCTGCGGTTCTCCGCGGCTGCAGGGTGATCAAGTGCGACGATCGTTCGTCTTTTGAGTTTCTGGGCAACTCGGGACATCCCAAGGCGGCCGAGAGCTCGCATTTGGTTGCCTGTTATGAAGGTGGAGCACGGCAAGGTGCTACAGCTTCTGCAGCGGCGGAACCCTTCCGGTCAACAAAAGAGCAGCATATCTCTGCTCCTCTCTATAAACGAAGATTCTGTTAAGGAGTTGGAGAAAACGGACCACAAAATGCGGTTTGGCATGAGGTACGCCAAACTAAAAATTTTCCGGTCATCAGAAGAAAAATCAGATGAGTTGCAGGTTGCAAACAAGCTGAAGGATGACCTTTCGCTTCAGGACGAAGCAACAAGCACGCCAAAGAAACCAACTACCGATGCTGAAGGTCATGCAGATTAACATAAAGCATTCCAATAATGCCTCGGATAATCTTCCCGTTCTCCTAGGCGAGGAGGACGTTGACATATGCATCGTTCAAGAGCCTTGGGTCAGAGGCACTGACATTCTGGGGCTCAGGAACAAAAACTACAAGATACTATACGCTAAGGTATATGACAAGCCAATAACATGTATTTTAGTCAAAAACAATGTAAATTCTTTCCTTTGTCCTCAATTCTGCACAGGTGATTTGACAGCCGTCAAAATCGATGTGTTGGAGGAGCATAGCATCGGTGTACATGGCACACAATAAGGAGGCGCCTCCGGATGAGGTTGCGCAGTTGACCGCCAGTGCGACAGCCAGCAACACTCCCCTACTTCAAGGATGCGAAACCAATGCACGCCATACGCTATGGGGAAGCACCGAGGATAACGAATTTAATTTTATTAGTAGTTCCAGACTGTTAGTTTGCAATAGAGGAAATACTCCAACCTTCACATTCCCTAGTACAGAAGTCTTCCCGGGGTGGGAAGAGGTACTAGATATAACTCTTCTGTCCGAAAATTCAGAGGTTCAGGTTGAAAACTGGAGAGTGTCCAACAAAAGATTTTTCTCGGATCACAGTTGGATACTCTACAATTTGAATTTGAAGACAACGGATTCTGTTCCATTTAGACACCCACGCAATATTAAATGGGATGTTTTTACAAGGGTAGCTAAATCGAATTTGAATACCTTTACATGCTCAAACATTGACTCCAGGGACGAAATTGAAAGGAGGGTTAAATATCTTGAGGAAGCTTTCGGCAAAGCGTACAAGATATCCTGTCCAATTGAAAGGAGCCATAAAAATTTCCCACAGTGATGGAACGAAGAGCTCTCGAAACTCAGAGAAAAAACGAGAAAGCTATTCAATTAGTGTTACATGGATAACAACTGGCATGTCTACAAAGACTGTCTCAAGACTTACAAAAAAGCCATCAGGAACGCCAAAAATAATGGTTGGAAGCAATTTTGTGAGTAGATAGAGTCTACTTCTGTCTCAGCAAGATTAGGAAAGGTTCTGGTCAAGGAACGGATAAATACCTCTTTCTTGAAAAAGGAAGATGGAACATGGACGGAATCACTACTGAGACACTTGACCTCCTACTCAAAACACATTTTCCCGACTGCAAAGATACGACAACTGATTCGGAAGTACCCGTACGGTTACGGCAAACTTCACGAGACGTTGACTCGATCTTCACAGAAGACAAGATCACGCACTCAATCAATACTTTTTCGCCCTATAAATCGCCTGGTATGGACGGAATTCTTCCGACAATGCTACAGAAGCTACGGGACAAGGTAGTTCCGTGGCTAAGGTTGATTTTTAAGACATGTATTCGTCTAAAGCACATACCAGTGAGTTGGAGAAGAGTCAAGGTAGTCTTCATACCAAAGGCTGGGAAAATTGGTCATGAGTCCGCAAAAGATTTCAGGCCAATCAGCCTAACATCGTTCCTCTTGAAGAAGATGGAAAGGGTATTGGAGCTCCATCTTGGATCTTCAACGGTAGATCAACGGAAACGGCTCTACATGGCAGAGAGGGCGATTTACTATAAACAATACTCTCTCGCAGCATTCTTAGATATAGAGGGTGCTTTCAATAACGTTAGTCCAGGATTCTCTAGCTAGGATTGGCGTAGAGGAAGACATTGGGGAATGGATAGTTAACATGCTTAAAACCAGAACAGTGCAGTCAGAGTTAGGAAACTCGACTCTAACCAGATATGTCAGTATAGGGTCACCACAGGGCGGGGTAATCTCTCCACTGTTGTGGCTGTTAGTCATAGATAACATTCTCAAGGTTTTAGAGGAGACATTGGCAAGGGTAGTCGCCTATGCGGACGACGTTGTGATCATGGTATCAGGGATGTTTCCTAGTGTGATAAGCAACATCATGCAGGGAGCTCTGGGGAGACTGTTAAAATGGGCCACAGGATGTGGTCTAAACGTTAACCCAAGCAAGACAGAACTGATGCTTTTCACAACGAAAACCAAAATACCGACTTTCCCCCTTCCTCTTCTGCATGGACAACAGCTTCATCTTTCCAACAAGGCCAAGTACCTGGGAGTTATGCTGGAAGCAAAACTCAATTGGAAATCCAATATAGAGCTACGGGCTAGGAAAGCCTCTGTGGCCTATTACTCTTGCAGAAGATTGCTTGGTAAGAGATGGGGCCTACGCCCTAAAATAACAGCATGGATGTACACAGCGATAGTGCGTCCGATTCTTACATTAGGGGGCAATTGCTTGGTGGCCAGCTCTAGGAAAGAGCTACATAGTGCACAAACTTAGCGGGGTGCAGAGGTTGGCATGTGTAGGAATCACAGGAGCCATGCGCACGTGCCCTACGGCAGCACTCAATGTGCTGCTATATCTTCTCCCAATTGACCTCCATATCAAAAACATGGTCTGCAACAGCGCGGTAAGGTTAAAAGAAACCGGCTGCTGGGCAGAACGACCATATGGACATTACAATATACTAGGAGTGGTTAATAATCCTATGTTCAAGGAAACAACAGACTATATAGTGGCGCACAATAGCTTTGAGAGCGACTTCAAGGTAAAATTTCTTACCAGGATGGAATGGAAAGAGAACAGTTTTCAGAGTGATTTTGACATTTCAATCTTTACGGATGCAGGGGTGCACTCACCACAAATAAGCTTAGACCACTCTTTCCGGTTACCCGACAAGGCCACAGTCTTTCAGGTGGAGGTCCTTGCCATTAGGGCAGCATGTCGGCTGGCCAAAAATAACGTACCGGAAGGTCGTAAGATAGCTGACTTCGTTGACATTAACGTGGCACTCAAAGCTCTGCAATCCACCACTGTGAAGTCAAAGATCGTTAAGGAATGCAGGTCGACGATGAGCGAGCAAAGTCGTCAAGCTGATATCACTCTCTTATGGGTTCCCGGCCATAGGAACATAGAGGGGAATGAGAAGGCTGACGAATTGGCTCGTTCTGGTGCTTCCCTTGATGTATCGTTGTCAGAACAGGTCTCGATTCCCCTGGCGGTCGTCAAGAGGAGCAACTTCCTGTTTTTCCGCCAGCTAGCTAACAGACAGTGGAAAGATCTTGAATCTTGCAGAGCAGCACGTGCTTCCTGGCCTTGTTACAACGAAAATAGGTCTTTAAGACTCATTAACAGAAGACGCACTGATACCGCGAGGCTCACAGTGGTTTTTACCAGTCACTGGTGTGTAGGGATACACGCGGAGAGACTGGGTATTCCGTTTGGAAGCCATTGTAGGAGCTGCGGAAACGAAGACACACTTTCTATGTCAATGCCCAGCCATGGCAAAGACTAGAAATAAGTTTTTGGGCAAATACTTTGTCGACAATCTCTCGGACTGTTCAGTCACATTCCCGGGTGATTTACTCAAATACATAAATTTGACAGGTTGGATTTGGTAATACTGATTACATTCGGCGAGGAAGTGGTATCAAAACGGCACTCTATTGCTAATTGTGGCTCGTAGTGGACAATGCGAGCCAGCCACGGAAACCAACAAACAAAGATTCAAGGCTTATCTATGGTTAATTAAGAAAATACTATCGACATCTGGAAATTTTGGATTGGTAGAACAGGAACACCTCTGAATGCCTCAAAAAAGCAAATAAACATCACAAGAGATCTACAAGTCATCGAGAGGATCTAATGCTACAATTAAAAAGGTTACAAAACAATACTCTACAAACCGTCTCCAAAAATTTTCTTGAATTCATCGGTAACAGTAATGGAGTAGCTTTTTATCATAATACTCAAAATAAACACATTGTCACTTCATATATGGACATACTCACCAAATTCACTTGAGCTATTGGCCTTGATATTTCTAACATAGGCGAAATATGCGTTGCTCACTGCAATTCCGAAAATGGGAAAAACATTTAAATAATTGCCTACCTAAAATCTACCTTTACATATATTTTTGAATCAATCAATAGGTTTGACTTAGGTATGGGTATCGACTACCAAAACATCGATTAATGACAATTATTATTTTTTTTACTTTTTTGATTTTGTCTCTTCTAAATGAAATTTGGACACTACAAGTGTCTTGCCCATATTCAGCAACCATGTAAATTTCAAGATCTGAGGAATACTAGGCGGAGTATCTCCCATACAAGCCCAAATTCAAATTAATGTCCTCATTAAAAAAAATTTTGTTTTTTGTTTTGTCGAACTGAAATTTAGACACAATGAGTACCTAATCCATATTCACCAAGTACGTAAATACCAAGATACTAGGATTACTGGATCGTATAGCTTCTTAATATACCATTTGTAATATGTAGATGGCGCTAGAAATGCGACTATTGGTGTATTGAAATCAGTATGAACGCAAGTCAAATCAATAATATAATTTTTCTGAATGCTCATTCATAGGAGCGTAACGAGTATAACAACTTTGGCATAGCTAAAGATTACCTTCTATCTGGTTTTAAATACACAACAATATTATTCAGACTTCAACCGTTATTTAGTGATGGGTGGAGGGATCGTTGGATCGTTTTCGTTGCTACGAGCGGCATCTATCAGATTTTCTATGGACTTATTGAACAGTCCTCATATAATTAACTTTTCTGATTTTTTTTCAGGTAAACTACACTCTCTATCAGTTTTTTGAAATATTTTAATTTGTATAAATATTCAAATGTACATATGACATGAATAAAAATTTAATTAGCTTCAAAAATTTGATGCAAATCTATATCTATATAAATATATCTATCTCTCTATATACATATATATGTATATCTTCTAGCATATATAAATCTCGGGTCACGGTGTTAGTGTTCGAACTCCTCCGAAACGTCTCCACCAATTTTTTTGTATATTTGGTAGGGGTGAGAATAGGTCGTAAGGTTTATTTTTCAATAAATAAATTTGAACAATATGTAAATAAATAGTGTTCAGTGTTTTACAAATAACTGAAACGATTGACAATAGTAAAGATTTGGACTGATCGTGTAAAA